>JARYHS010009186.1:177202277-177441610 GCA_031002005.1 Vandiemenella viatica | reverse complement strand
GCTTTAAGTTAATACAGCGGGATCTAGTGAAATTGATGATATTTACTACCATATCCATAACGTTCTTCAGTCGAATGGACTTAAGAGCACAAGTTTTGTTGGTGAATAATGCAATGCAGAATTATTAAATCACATTCTTGCTCATTTATAGTGGTTGCTCTTTCCTTCAGAATTCCGATAAAACCTTTTCGTGAACCGACCATTGAAGGCGCACCATCTGTTTACACTCTAACTAATTTACACCACTGCAAACCGTATTGCTCAAAAGTACTTTGCACCTCGGCAAAAACATATTTTCCAGTAGTGATCCCTCGTAGCGGTCGTAGAGACAGTAATTCCTCTGTCACCACAAATTCTTCATTAACACCTCGTACAAAAATAGCTAACTGGGCTGTGTCAGATAAATTTGTACTCTCATCCAAAGCAATCGGCCCATCTATCAGTCAATGTTTTTTTGACATCACTAGCCATCATATCTATACGTCCAACAACAGTACGTCGCGATAAGCTCACTTTCTCAAACTCTTCCATTTTTTCTGGGCACAAAAGTTCTGCAACATCTACTAGGCATTCTTTAACAAACTAGATTTGCTCTTCGTGAATGGAACATTTGTTGCTGTTTCCCTAAATCGGTAATGAGTTTTTAAAATTTTATCCTTTTTTCACTGGCCCGTAAGTAAATTATATTGTGCGAAATGCTTCCTGGAATAATGCCGCTTCATATTGTATTCTTAAACAGAATTTGTTTCACTGACCAACAAACACGTAGGTTTACCACTGTGCATGATAAAAAAAAGTATTCATCAGTCTATTTGTTTTGGAATTGACGACATTCTGTGTTCACTTTCCGCTTTTTTAAACCAGACGTCTTGATAGATTGTTGACACGTGCGCTGAGCGATTTATATATTACCCGCAATAAGCAACTAGAATACTCTCGATCGCACGCGAATATGCGGTGTGAGCGGTCAGAGTTGATTGTTATGAATAACAGTCCAGTCTGGAGCGCTTCAAGGTCACCGGGCGGCTTCCGAAATGTTTATCTGTTTGTCACTTTCTAACGACTATTTCTGACTCGATCTGTGGCGTTCCACTGCGTACGCTTAATAATATTATTTATCGATTTTAGTCTTTATGATTTGAATAGAAACAGATTTTTTTGTGCGTTATTTGAAATTTCTGAATCTCTCGCGGGCCAGGTGTTGCCCATATATGCTGTAGTGGAATCATTGTTGCCATAGAATTTTAAGCAATGAAATTAATAAAACAAGTTGATTTACTGCACGTTTGAAGTAATGCATGTGGAGAATAAGGGGTACACAGTATATAGTAATACAACAACATCAGCCCAGTTACACATACATTAAATTTAATGTCATATTTGCAGTAACTGTTCAGTTCTGCAGGAACTCGCATCAACGTAATAACCCCGTTCGATTAAAGTTTTCTAGATTTGTAGCGAAGTACTAAGGTCGATTAAGTATGAACAATACTTCTAACTTGGCGCGAAATACAACGCTCTTTAATGTGCCAACTGCGCGTTGTTGGTCATAGGTTGC
Source organism: Vandiemenella viatica (assembly GCA_031002005.1). NCBI lineage: Eukaryota > Metazoa > Arthropoda > Insecta > Orthoptera > Morabidae > Vandiemenella > Vandiemenella viatica. The sequence continues at coordinate 177,440,052 of JARYHS010009186.1, read as the reverse complement.
ATGTTATACGCTTGATTTCACACTCATTATTTTAAACTTATCAGCGAACAGGTGGTCCAACGAATCCATTGTGTTTGCTTTTTTTTTTTTTAACTGCTTTACGTCTCCTATAACAACTAGGTCTTTAGAGACGGGAAAGGATGGGGGGCAAGGAATGGGAAGGAATTCGGCCATGGCCTTTTGAAGGAAGCATCCCGGCATTCACCTGGAGTGATTTGGGGAAACCATGGAAAACCCAAATCTGGATGCCCGGACGGGGATTCGAACCGCCGTCCTCCCGAATGCGAGGCCAGAACGTTAGCCGTTACACCACCACGCTCGGTCATTGTGTTTGCGTTTCTATACCACGGACGTGTTGAAATGTAGAAATTATGCACAGATTGTATGCACAGGCCGGAAATTGCATGTTTTTCAAGCGTTCACGTTATGCTTTTGAGGTCAGACAACGGTTTCAGACCTGACTCATACACCACATCCTTAAATGAGCATAAGGCGCCGACCATTTAAATTTACACCTTGTCAGTGAAATTAGTGCAGAAACTGGATTAAGTCATCTAATTACGTTGGCAATCATTAAAATCAGTTACAGTCACGGAAAATCAATTCAAGAAGTGGAAACAAGGATGCTTATTACAAATCATAAAGTATCAGGAGCACTTTATTTACGAGTAACAATCATTTCTGTAGCTCAGTCTAATATGCGACGAATCATGAGTACATCGAAACGGAGAAGCCAAGTGTTGGAATGGCGTGCAAAATGGGAACACCTACTGTGCCTGTTGGCAACGTTCTCATGATCGTCTTCTGGGGTGATAAAAGAGTTGTGTGAGTCGACTTTCTGCTTGAACGATGCCAACTAGTACGAACTACTGAGCGTCGTTGGAGAGACATGTCGGACGCATGATTCTGACTCGCTTCGTAATCCTTTTACGCTATAACACGCGATCCTCCTGTTAGGTTAGCGAAACTGGAAGAACTCTAGAGCACAGTACACCGGCATTTGCTTGAAGAAGGTAGGATAAATTTTCCAATGATCTTATGATGCGATACACGGTTCATAGCGTAGGCAGTTAGCATGAATGATGTATCCCTGAGTATGAACTCTCTTGGAAAGATAAAATGGTGTGCCTTCCTCAGTGTGTGATCGTGGATGCTATAGCAAGTACGTATGATTGTGATAGTGGGTTCAGTATAGAGTGTTGTCTGTGTCGGATGCCTTTAGTAGAAGTTTTGGTTCGATTCTTTCCTCTGGCAGCCTGGCACACTTTCAGAATTAAGAAATTCTACCGCGAAGCAGCTGGAGTCTCATTGATCATTCACGGTGTATTTCCCACCTCACCTCCAACAAGTAAAAACAGAATGCTCGATTTTGAAGGTAAAATCTATCATTCGAGAAACCATGTGTTAATTGTGAATTTTTTTTTTTTAATCGTTATGTACACTTAGCGAGAAAAAATGTAACATTATTAGAAACCGCTGTTAAATTAATGCTTCTCTACATACAACCTTTATCAGCATCTCCGCGGTTCCAGATTACTATAATTTACTTCGGCCAATTTAAAAGTCTTAGGTATAAACACAGTGCTACTTGCAGGCTTTATGTTTAGTTAATCACTTGCACCCCAACGCCTACGGAGTCCCGACTAGTGTACTAACATATCAAATGTTTTCTCCAGTTTTTGAACTTTACTTTCTGAGTTGTTAGCTAAAGCTGCAAGGGAGACATTTTCCAGTGATGATGGAGTCGGGACTGTGCCTTTTTTAATCTAAGAGCTGCTGGTTTTGGGATGGAAATAGATGATCAAAATGATACTGAGTATAGATCCACGATTGCGAAAAATCACAAATAAAACAATAACCGACTGGGGCAGAACTGGGAAGGAGTAGGTTAATGCTGAAAATATAAGAGAGATATTGGTGAACTGTAGGAGTATAACGAACAAAGCACTAATTGCATTCGTTCATCAAAGTACTAATACAATTTACAAACTTAATAGATAAAGACGAACCACGAGTAATTATAGGTCTAGAGTCGGTTAAAATAAGAAGTACTAGACAACGAGGCTTTTCCCGACGGTTACAGTGTGTACCGCAGAGATAGAGGAGCAATTTATGTAGGGGTTATAAAAAAATATTACAGTTCACTGGTGTTCATAGATCATGGAGTAGATTTCTTAGGGAGAAACTAAATGCATATTCACAGTTCAGAAGTGAGCGTAGAATTGTTATTATTGGCGGGGATTTAAATTTATCAGGTGTCAACTAGGAAGGAAGTGAGATTAATAACGCAAGGGAAGAGAGATTTGCAAATGCCTTATTAAGGAAAAGAGGTTTTACACAAGTGATAGAGCAGAATACAAGGTGATTAAACACTTCAGATATCTTTCTAATGAAGCATGAAGAAAATTTTGTGGGCTCTCAAGAAACTGAAGAAATAAGTGATCACAATGCAGTTCTGAACCATTAGGAGGTCAGTAAATCAGTGGCCAAAATTGAAGGGAGAATTAGGTACGATTATAAAAAGACACAAATTTCAGAACTAAAGAGAAATTTCAGGGGAAGGTTCAGCAAATGGAAGAATGGCTCAAGTATAGTGGAGCCGTAGTGAGAAGATGTCAATGATTTTAAAAAAAGAGTGAGAAAATAATTATTCCAAACAGAAAATTTACTGCAGAGACCACATACTAAAATAGGGAAGTGATGAGGTTAAAGAAGTTAGTGAGAAGAGAACATTACAGAGTTGAGAGATACGAAGGCAGTAGGTAATATTTAAAACAACTAAAGAAGCAAATAATAAGAGAGAAGCTATGTGCATGTTTACATAAAATAGTATGGGGACCACAGAACGATGCATTAAGAAATTATTATGTTAGAAAACTGAGGGGAAGAGAAGGCATTCATTCCATTGAAAATAAGAATGGAGATTTTTTCTTAATAATGGCTTTGCGCTTCGTCGACGTCGTGGTCATTAGAGGCGGGATGGATTGGGGACAGTGAACGGGAAATAAATCGGCCATGGCCCTTTGAGGGAAGCATCCGGGCATTCGCCTGGAGTGATTTGGGGAAAACCCAAATCTGGATTCCTGGACGGGGATTCGAACCGGCGTCCTCCCGAAAGCGAGACCAGGACGTTAATCGTTCACCCACCACGCTCGTGGGAATAAAGTTACTAAGGTTATGAAAATGGCAGAAGTATTGAGTGACGGGTTCAATGAGACCATAAGGGACTATCATCCTGGGATAGGAAGGAATAAAGCGTCTGCATGTAGGTAGAAATGAGCAAACGACAAAATTTGAAATAGATCCTCAGGAAATTATAAAGGAACTTAGGAAACTAAAAAATGCAAAGGGTCTGGTGTAGATAATATTAATAAAGAGGTATTAAAGATAGGGATTCGATATTGCACCTCAGCTTGAAATTTTATTTAAAACTAGCTGACCCGGCAATGCTTCACTATTGCTAGACTTGATTACACATATAGATTAAATGAATACATTTGAAAGTTTGTATTTAGTTAAAGCTGGATATTTACATAAAAATTTAAAGTACGGTTTCATTCAGTTTCAAGTTCATTGCAATAATCTTGGATATACAATGTTCTTGATGATTCTGTTCGGCATATATACAAAAAATCTGTCGGTTCCTTTGGAGATAAACGCTAAACACGGAAAAGATGCACGTGTAAATCCGTCTTAAGAAGAGTGAAAGGGGAAAGCAAATGCAGTTTTGTGAACATCCTTTACACTTATTTTAAAGCATATGAGTGCAATCTTCCTTCGATATCGAATAAGAACTGTAGATTTGTGTGTTGTCACAAAACCGTTGAAATAATTTTTAAAATTCAAGTTCGAATTTCCCGGTCAGCAATTGTTCGATTGGAATTAGTCCAGTTTTGTTAAACAGAAAATGTTGTATACTCTAAGAATATCGCTATCTACTTTGGCTAATTTCCTCACCGTTTTCGAGATATTTGCAAAAAAACTGTAAGTGTGGGGGAAATTGGGTTAATTTTTGAAAAGTAAATGTAGACAGTATTTTTCTCTTTGCTTTAATGTATACTGTATTGGTCACTCTTGGAGAAGGGGGGGATACCATCACGAGCAATACTTTTATCAGAATATTAATTTTGATTTAGTGGTTAGTTAAATGGGTGAACTAGAACCTTGATTTCTACAAGAATCTAATTTACACAAAATAATACTCAATTTATTTGGTCTTCTGGCTTATACAAGGCCGGGCACATTTAACGTTACGTTAAACATAATATCCAAAGAAAATAAGCAAGCAAGGCCCGGCGTTTACAATCTGCCGGATAAATGCAAACATAACTGATTTAAATTATCTCAAAGATTTTACAAGGTCAACATGCATCAATGTTACATCGCAGGTCAACAAATTAAAGTTAACAATTATAAAAAATCCCAGGGGCGCCATTTATAGTTAAAAGCATCATTTGAATTAAACACAATGATCAAAATACCTAAAATTTGAAGTTATGAACATGAAATATTGGTTAGCTCAGTAATTGTTAGGATGAGAGCAGAGTCTTATCTCAGAAACCGTTTACGGATAAGCAAGCCCCGATAAAACCCTATGGAAACGTGGACCTTCGCGTTGGTACTTTACCGTACTCGCATCTGCTCGACGAGGTGTGACACGCTTCGTGTCACTGTTGAATACTAGTATGCGGACCCAGACTTGCTAGCACATACTAATTGCCACTAGCAGGTGAAACGCTCAGTTTCCGGCCACATCTGAGCCAGAATGTATCTAGAAGCAGTCATCGACCAACAGCTATGAGAGCGTCGGGCGACACATCTGCACCTCAGCTCGGCTGAACAGCAAGCAAGTCTCATGGCATCGTCTTCTTTCGCCGCGGAAAAGCCAGCTTTCACCTCTCCGCACATGGAACAGAAGCCTTGGATCAACAAATGGGAACCCTGTAGCCACTCACTATTGGTGAATCGATGTATCCAACAATCACGTGTTTCGTGTCGTAGCTAACATTCGCCAACGGTTTCACGCATATTTTGCTTGACCTTGTCTCCCCGCAAAGGGAAGGGTGAGGACACTGCCCCTGCCAGGTAACGGTTTCCAGCCCGCCGCTCCTTTGTGGATGACGGCGCCAGAATGGCGCTGGCATTTGGCATTGTCCAGCTCTCTTAACGCTCAAAACTGCGGTTCCAACGACGTTTAATATTTTCTGAATAGCAAGTTTCAGCACAGAATTAAATCATACAATAATAAATTTGACTGCCCGGGCTTAATACATAATTATCGACATATGAATTAACCCTACCATTTACAATTTAAATAAATAAATATACAAAATCTAAATGTTAATTAAAAATATTTATTAATATTCAGTGGGGATGACTTTGTCATACCACAATACATGTGCAAATTTCCATTCAGATCTAGTATAAAGTGTGAGTTTGTGTAATGGACATTGGAAATTAAGAAATGGTGGAATAAATGTTGTAATCTTGCAAACTAAATGTAGACAGTATTTTTCTATTTGTTTTAAAGTATGCATGTCCAAAGTTTCATCGATATCGTATATAAACTGTGGGTATATATAAGAAACATTGCCAAAAATTAGGGGGTTGGGGTAAAGGGGGAGGGTAGTTGGCTTTTTAAACCAAATGTAGATTGTATTTTCCTCAGTATTTTAAATTATACATACGCAAAGTTCCATCGAAATCGGATAAAAACTGTGGGTTTCTATAAAGATCACTGGAAATTAAAAGGGGAACTGCTAAAGGGGTTGGGCTTTCTCAAACCAAATGTAAACAGTATTTTTCTGTTTGTTTTAAAGTATATGCGTGTAAACTTCCTTCAAAATCGGATAGATACTGTAACTTTGTATAATGGACATTGACAATAATTAAGAAGATGTCAAGGGGGAGAGGTTTTTTTTGGATTGCATATATAGGCAGTATTTTTCTGTTTGTTTTAATGTATAGGTATGCAAAATTCCATCAAAATCGGATGAAATATGTGGGTTTGTTAAATTTTGGGGATGTAATGGGAAGAGGGGTTGCGTTTTTGGAAACAATATATAGGCAGTATTTTTCAATTTGTTTTAAAGTATAAGTGTGCACATTTTCGTAGAAACCGTATATAATCTATAGATTTGTTTAAATTAAAGGATGTGTGGGAAAGAGGGAATGATTTTATTTTTTAAAAAAAATTGTTAGGAAACCTCGCATACGCGCACTCAACAACTCACCAAAGTTTCATCGTAATCGGATAAACATTTTGGATTTCAATAAATATAATTTGAAATTAAGAGGGAAGGGTGTAAAAGGTGAGAGGGTTTGGTTTTGACACACCAAATGTAGACACTATTTTTCTGTTGGTTTTAAAATATACGTGTGCACAGTTCCTTCAAAATCGGGTAAAAACTGTACCTTTCTTTAAAGTAAACTGTCAAAAATTAAGGGGATGGAAAGGGGAAGAGGGGTTGCATTTTTGGAAACCATATGTAGGCAGTATTTTTCTGTTTGTTTTAAAGTATACGTGTGTATATTTCCATCGAAATCGGATAAAATCTATGGGTTTGTTTACATTAGAGGGATGTGAAGGGGATGAGAGGTTGAGTTTTTGGAAACCATATGTAGGAAATATTTTTTAATTTGTTTTAAAGTATACGTGTGCAAATTTTGGTGGATATCGGATTGAATCTGTGGGTTTGTTTAAATTAAGGATTGTAAAGGAGTAGAGGGGGTGGTTTTTTTGGAAATTTTATTTGTTAGGAACCTTCTCCTACGTGCACTCGACAACTCACCAAAGTTTCACCGTAATCGGATAAACGGTTTAGGAGCGCATAGAGGACATACATACATACATACATACATTGATTTTTATATATAAGATGAGTCTGGAGTCTCGCTATTTACCAGAGTACTGGAAAAGAGCGATAGTAGAAATGGTTCATAAAAGAGGGGCGACCAATAGGATTGAAAATTACAGGCTAATTAGTTTGACATCATATATAATCAAAATGATGGAGAGATTGAAATGCAATTATATCAGAAATATCTGTGAGGAAAGAAACTGGTTTACAAATCAACAAAATGGCTTTAGGTAAGGATATTAATGTAAATATCAGATGGTGCGCTTTATACAAGATGTTTCAGATGAACTGAACAAAGGAGGCCAAGTTGATTGTGTAACACTGATCTTTCTAAAGCATTTGACAGAGTGAGCTATAAAGTTGTTCTAAACATGTTAAAAACTTTTGAAATGGAAGACTTGCTGATTTCTTAAAAAGCAGAAAGCAAAGTTTTAGAGTAGGAAATGAAGTATCGAATGAAGTTTAAGTGAATATGGGACAACCACACGGTAGTGTATAGGGACCACCTTTGTTCATCATACTTTTTTTATGGCTCTACGCCTCGTCCACATTGAGGTCATTAGAAGCGGGACGGTATTCGGGACAAGGAACCGGAAGGAATTCGGCCTAGTCCTTTTGAAAGAAGCATCCCGGCAATCGCCTGGAGTGATTTGGGGAAACCAAGGAAAACCCAAATCTGGATCCCTGGACGGGGATTTGAACCAGCGCCCCTCGAATGCGAGGCCAGAGCGCTACCGCTCACCCACCACGCTCGGTATGTATGATGGTATTAAAAAATAAAATGAGAAGAGGTAGGTAGATGAGTAGCAAAATTGTCGCCGGCGCATGCGTTCCATCGCAATTCAGTTCAATTCAACGTTCGAAACCATATCAAACTGCGTCCAGGAGATTTTGCATGAATACGGCAAATACACTGGTCTAAACGTAAAATGCTTCCCGCAGTCGAATAATTTCAGAAAATCATTAAGTATATTTTCTGACCAGTCGTATCATATCATCATTATTCATATCAAATCAGATACTTCATCTTCAATTGACTATTAATTCTATACCTTAAGCAGTTAAAAGCTTCATTTTCTGAAACCCTAACCTTTTAAACTGATTTAACCGATTTTCTATATTAGCCCAATTAAGTTACATATTATGTTCACAATTCTTTAGTGTATAGCCGTCTGCAAACAACGTGACTTCTGACTGTCAACAGAATTACTTATTAGATTAGTGAAAATATATTGCCACAATACTCTATTGGACTCCTATCTTCACTTCCACTTCTTCGAAATTGTTCTTCCTACACTAACTCTTTGCTTCTCATTTTAAGAATTCCTTAACAAGTCACTTTTTCATCATCCCTATTGTTTTTACCTTATCTAACCTCGTTTTATTAATCAGTCTGTAAAATTACTTGGTCAGTTCTAGTATTACTTTACCAACTTGGCCTCCCTTGCCCATTTCATCTGAAATATCTTCCACAAATCCCAGTAATTAACACTGGAATATCCTCTCGCTCATTTAGAAATCAGTTTCTTTCTTCACAGATATTTCTGATGAGATTACATACTTAGCTCTCCATAAATTTACCTTCCACTGAGATAAAACTAATTGGTCTATAATTTTCAAACTAGTTCGACTCCTCTCCTTGATGAATGAATACTACCACGGTATTTTCAACCCTCTGGTAAGCTGCAAGTTTTCAGTCTCAGTTTCAATAATTGTTCAAGTTACGGCACTGTTTCGTATCCCTCTATCTCTAATATACAATATTTGTAATAATATTATACATACCTTACAATTTTTGAACTACCCAATTTCATCACAATAACCTAAGGATTTATTTCTGATTATATGAAGAAGCTTCTCCTGTCGTATTTTCCCGTTCCTGAATGATTGTCTCTAATAGATTCACAAAGCCAGTTACTTAAAGCCCCACCATTTTTCGTATGCACGGTAATTTATCCATAACTCCCTTAGTACCTTCTGGTCGCGCTGGGTTTTCTAGCGTATCGATATAGATACCTAGATGATCATTAAGTGGTCCTCCTCCAACGATCATAATCTTCTTAAAACTTTCTTTAGCTTCCCACTTTCCTGGCATTAATTTTATATTTAGTTGTTTCAAATACTCCTTACTGCCTTGTTGTTTTGATACTCTCTCACGTTCTTTTCATATAGGTATATTGAGCCTTCAAACTTACTTATTATAGTATGTTGGTTTCTTGTTGCTATTTTTTTTTTTTTTTTTCTTGGGAATAAACAGTTCTTCCCAATTCATATTAGTTCTGTTAAGTGTTCCCATTTCTTCTCCACTTTACTGGTACCCTTGTTCTCTTTTCATGAAATATCTCTTCCCTTCTGAAATATATGTCTTTGTCTAATTGTAACTACAACCACCCACTATTTTGTCCACCAGTCACGACTGTTACATGATCACTTATGTCTTCCATAACATGAGATTCCACATAATTATCATCATGCTTTATTGGTAAGCTGTACTACATAATTTGTTCCCCTGTGTCTTCTCTACCACACATGCAAGGCTTTCCTCTATTGCTAAGCTGTTTGCAGATCTCCGTTTCCAGTTTAAGATTCCCAGCATGAGTGAAGTTAAGTAACGATAGAAAACGATCTCCGCATTTCGTCGGTAAAAGCGGGACCAGTTTTGTGGGACAAACCGTTTGATATTTTTAAAGACATTTTGAAAGAAGTGTAACTTGAAATTACAAAATAGTTTGTCGAACTGCAAGATGAAGAAAAAATTTATTTCGGAAGTTTACTTTTTATAATTTATTTACATATATTTTTATAAATTCAACTACAACTTTAAAAATAAATTAGTCACATTTTGAAAGTTAATGCTGCACAACTTAGTCTTATATCGACGAAGGTCCTCACATTGAGTTAAAACCTCCTTGTTTCTCCTTCAACATATCCGACCCCCGTGACTGACGTAGCAACCTCGAGAAAATACCCACCTCCGTCTCTAACTAATTCTAAAGGATAGCAAATGCTTTGACGATATATACTGCAACATCTGGCAGAACATTGAGTGCCCTGCTGAACATCCGCCATTTTTATTGGGTATTCAAAATGAACACTCTATGTTACTGTAAGCATTTGCACAGGTTCAATACACTTCTTCTACGGGGAACTGGGTATGTCTAGTTTGAATACTGTCTTTTAATTTCCCAAGTCGTTTGTCAAATGGCAAAACAGACCCCCGAAAATAATTAAAAATTTTGTGTCGTCGTTCCTTAAATCCTCAAATATTTCGTTAAATGCTTCAAACTCTGCTCTCCTTTGATTGAATTAATAGATCCAAATAAGATGGTTTTTTAAATTCTATTTTCTTAGGCCATAAAGATTTTTTTTTTTACTATTTATTTATGTTCTTTAAATTAAACGATTTAAATCCTAATCACCAAGTTACAAATTAGAAACCAATTAAATTAAACTCAAGAAAGCAAAAGCAGGTTACTGACGACAGTCATATGATCTCACCTCCTTAAAGCACCGCCCACACTTGAAAACACGCCTGTTCCCCCAAGTAAGGACCAGTCATCTTCCGCATGTCAAAACAACTAGTCCAGAAGCGAAATTATTACGAAAAGAATTTCAGTAAGTCATAAGAATGCAGTAATTTAATTACGTGTTACGTTAATAGTTGTGCGTCTCCGTCGTCGTGAAAGGAGAAAGTACTGGATCCACCTCATACAATTCAATTCCATCAGCACGATTATACCAACACAGATACGTTTGAATGTTAAGAGGGACCCCAAACCTTTTTGTTGTTAATTTTTTCTTTTTTTTTTTCACAGTATCTCCGACTAGTACAACTTTTATAAGTTTCGATATTTTACACATAGTTTATACATTTAAGCCGCTTTTGTTTCCTCATCTAGCTCTTCCCATTTGCCTTCCACAACGGTTGCAGTTACTGCGATCCATGAATATCTCTCCATATCTCTCTTTTTATAAACCGAGTGCTTCAGATCATATATACATGGATGTTTTTGTACCTCTAGTATTATCATTTCACTGTCTACTCATTCCATTATATAACACTGAAATGTAAGATGTTCAAGGTTGGTAGGAAATACAAGTAAAAAGCGCTAGTCAAGGCGACGTGTTTTCCTGCTAATGTGGCCACTCAATACTGCGTGATATCCTGGACACAGGGCTAATCTACTGCGGGCAACCTTGAAGACGCGCTTTCTCCCACTCTCTCCAGCTGCGTGAAATCAAGCTCTATGTGGCCAGTAACGTCTACTTCAATGTTGTCCATATTTTCGACAGGATTTCACGCACAAAACAAGCGAAGAAACACGCCAGTGTGGCCGCAGCCTTAGTGACGAGAAAAAGTCTATTCGCTGCTCACTGTGGGTGCCGCTCGAACTTGCTTCCGTGACAAAATACCATCACATTTTAGTGTCTTTGTTGTAGCGTATTCCAATAATTTTGTAGTTAGCCTTCTAGTGAGGTGCAAGCCAGCCTGGTCTGTACAGGCGCGGAACATGAAACCGCGTTTGCAGAGATCTGAATCCCCCGTGCAAGGCCATAGAGCAAGCAGTTTTATCGTGAGAGAGGACATTCAAAATGTTCTGCAACCTACTAGAAAGACGCCTCCAACTGGCCAATCAAAACACTACTTTCACACCGCGTGATGCGAACAAGCCAATAGGAAACAGTCACCCCACCATGAAGTGACAATACAGAGATGCGTTCTGTACTCATCCTCCTCGAAGTTTCTTCTTGAAGATCACGCCGTAAACTTTCCGCTCTTTGATATAACGATTTAGGAAAATTCACCACCATATCCACCCTTTGTATGCTCACGGGCGAGGCTTGTACCGAATCTCCCACTATTTTATTCAGACATTCGGCTATCATGAGGAAGCACAATTCGCTTCTGTGCATATTTGTGATGTACCATTCAACTGTATCATTCCACTTGTCCTAGAGATCATGAATAAATGGCTGTCAATATCATCTTTGAAGTCATTTTAAAATACCTAAAGTCATTAGTTAGAGTGATATTAAGTGTTTTCCAGCCCGTACATGCAGACCCCAACTGGAAGAACCAAAAGTTGACGGCGAGGAGGCTGGACGAATTCACGTGCACGCTGGGTAAGTCGAAGGTAATACTTTGCTCGGCCATTACCACACGACATTTTAACTCCGAGAGTATCAGCTCGTGAGCGATGATTGATCCAATCACAGATTCCTCGTGTCTGTATCTCCGGTTGCTGTTCGCCGGAGATATCGCAACACGCATGTGCGGAATTATTATCACCACCCTATTACTTGTAAAAATTTAAACTGGTGTAGCTCGCGAACGGGTTGAACTAAAAAGTTAATTCTGATTCTTTGTGAACAGATCATGGAGCGCTACTAAAGCCTAAAGTGCATAAGTAAAGAAAATGAAACTTTGTAATAAGTTTCAAATCATAATAATTTACAATGTCGACTCATACAACTCGAATATATTTTCGGAATGACACAAAACGCCGGTCACAGGAAAGCACGTATCAAAAGCAATCCAAATAACCAAAAATGCCCTATGCCGAGTGAATGCGAAGGCTACTGCAGCGTCGGAAAGAAAACCCGAATATAGTGTATGACGGATGCACAGCATGTGTATGTGTACGTGTGCTCACCGACAGAGCACTGGCCTACCGTCTACGAGTCATGGGCAGACGTCGTTGGAAGGCGACAGAGGAGAAGACAGTGGATGATAGCCTGGCAACATCGTAACAAGAGTATGTATGTCACACTAGATCTACGATCAGAGGATCGTTTGATGGTGAAGCGTACCTACGCCACCTATGACTTTAGCACGAATTAGTTCAGCTATTTGTGTGATTCAGAGTTTAGTCGCACATTCGCTAGACATATCTACGGACCAAATATTGCGCCGTTTGGACTAACTCATGGGCTTGGGAATCTGAGAGCGGCACTGTCTCCATTTTGGGCTCCAGTTCATACCGATTCTATAGCGTAATGGCCGCAATCGATCTGCCGTCTACAGAAATATTTAATCTGTGACAGACAGCCAAGTTGTGCATGGAAGTGACGATTCTACTCCTATTGGAGGTTCAACTCATCGAGCCACGCCTGCATGGTCTGCACGGAGAAGTTCACCGCGACATGTGGATACGGAATATTCTAGTACCAATCCTCTTTTCGCTGTCTCGGTATTAATCCCGCATTCGTAACATAATACCGGCGTCGATAAACTTGTCGCATGGGCCCGTCATTGTTAACGCCGACAGCCAGAAGGTAGTGCTCCAAATCATGCTCACGCAATTCTGTATGACGCCCCTACAACTCTCGGCAGCACCAACGTCGATATGACTTTCCTAGACAATTTGATTTCGCCACAGTGTGAGGTGGTGTGTTACTTCAGCCACCATATCCTCTCCTTGCATGCGATTGAACTATAATATTGCATCTACCGTCTAACCTTTGCACTGCTCTGTAATCATTATACGTTTTCACAAAAAAAATATATGGCGCGGACCGGAACTGCGCACATGCCAATTTATTTTTCTCACGTATACACCCCAAAATTACTCCCAGACACTCATGATTATGATCCATGAACAACAGCATAATATACTAGTCTTTGTTAGCTAGTATGAATACTCATCCATCAGCTCCTCCTCCATCTGTGCGGTACCCTCTGGAAAAATTTCGTTGCCTCGAACTCCTTCTCTTAACCTTTGTGAAGGTAGTAAACTCTGATCATTTATTCGTTTTTTTTTTTTTTCCTGTCGTCAGTCTTTAGACTGGTTTGATGCAATCCTCCATCCCTTCCTGTCCTGTGCTAACCTCTTCATTTCTACATACCCCTTACAACCCACGTCCTCAATTATCTGCTTCATATATTCTAATCTCTGTCTCCCTCTACAGTTCTTACCTTCCACTGTTCCCTCCACTAACAAATTATATTCGTTCCTACAATGCGTCTAATATTTTTATTTGGCCGCTACAAAATTTTACCTATTTATTTGCTTTTTATTTATTGATTTTAATTAATCAAAATCAAGGAAAACTTCACGGAAACGCAACGTTTTTTTGTCGAATCGAATCGTGACGTCAAAATACACGTTCGCATTGTAAACGAAGGCGTAGTTGCTGGGCGTTTTTATTAATTTATGATTTTGTTTAAGTTTTATGGTAATTTATCAGCATAATTGGTGAAATATTGCATTCTTGCGAGGATACTTATGCAATAAAAATTGAATGGAAACGGTTTTGTAAAATAATCTCCCAAAAACCGATGTTTTCTTGATGAAAACGTATTTTGCATCAAATCCAGATTCTACGGTCGCTGACGTCAGAGGAGTGAAAGCTGCAAACTAATTAAGTGTTAGATATTTGAATTAATAATTTTCTTTACCTTTAAGAGCAATATTTACGTATTAGATAAATCTAATGTGAATCATGGGACACGCCGGAATAATCGACAATGAAATATAGGTCTGGTATATTACCGGAGTTTGAGATGAAGTTTAAATGCACCCCGGACCAGAGTGAAAGCAAGTAGTTCTTGTTACAGGTAAGACACAGGGAATTACATTGCGCATTGTTTTATAACAATTGTACTAAGTACATCTGTTCCAAAAAAATAACTTGCTAGAAAATACCGTTCAGCCCATTATTTTTGACGAGCTTTGAAGCTAGTAACCTAATAAAGTAGCAGAAAAGGATTTTTTTACAGAAAATCGTTGATTCGAAATGAAGTCCTCACGGGTATACCGCTGTATTCTTTTTTCACAACACAATCCGGAGATACACAGGTGAGGACTTCACTGCAAACATACGGCAGTAAAGTGTACATTCTTATATAATTTTTTAATGTTTTGTTAATAAGTTTATTATTATAGTGTTTTTTGAATTGCAATAGATATTATTTTTTACTTTATTTCATTTTAGTCTTGTGTATACTTATCTGTCGTCAAGAAGTATTTGAAAGCTATATACATAGCATCGAGAAAATCGATTTTTTTTTTTTTTTTTTTTTTTTTTTGGTTACGATCGATATGTTTAATTCCTGTTGGGTGCAAATGGCAGAAAATAAAATTATGTATGTGACCAAAACAGATTCATCTCCTAAATAAATTTCAGTGGCTATTAGCGAGGCATGGTAGGAAACCATTGGCGGAAATTGCAATTGTTGTATCTGTTAGAAGCAATGAGATTTGTTTTAAAGTTGAACTAAATTTAAAAAAATTCAAGCTCAAAATTTTCGGCAGATTAAAATAAATAATAATATCTGATACCGCGGAGATTTAAACCCGGTTTGAAAAATTATGAAGCGGACACCTTACCGCCTACATCACGCTGACTATGTGTAATATATGCCAAATTTTGTAATTAAATTGAAGAAACGACGGTACCACAAACATATCATTATAAGCCAGTTCAGTCATTAAATGACATGGTCTCTTAAAGTCAAAACACCAAATAGACATATTCCCTTCAAAGCCTATTCATTAGAAGATTTTCGACCTCCTTCCATATCTAAATTAGTTATAAAGCATAAAAAGTTTGAGATACAATACGCCAATGTAGTCGTGTACAATGACGTCACAGTGCAGCGCGCCAAATTGTGGCGTTTAAATCGTCGGAACTGGATTACTGTTTCAGAACATTTTTTTAATGTTAAATTTTAATATTTTCATCAAAATTATGTTTTATACGGTTGATTTAAAATATAAAAATAATATACGCATATATCCTTTTCACTGAGTGATCATGTAACTTGGTTTGGCATTTACAAATTGGTTATGTTCATCCTGCTTAATGTGACACTTCAATTTTTTTTCAGCAAATTTAGTTGTTTCTCTGTTATCGCTTTAGTCTTTTTTTTTTACCTTAGCTGCAACGTCTATTCTAAATTAGATATAATTTAAAGCCCATCATAACTGGAAATTAGCTTATAGCTTACTCCACTAACTCAGAAATCACCCCTATTCCTGAAGTGTAGTCCATGTCTTGTGAAACCCCACCTACCAATAGTGTCCCCAGGTCAATCCCCATAAGAGATCTTATGTCTTTCTCAAGGCACTTCCATCTCCAGATTTACCCGCATAACAGCTGAGTTCAAGTGTGGGCAATCATGTTGAGTCGGAACCATCATGACTTCTACCTCCTTACCCATGTTCCTCAATTCACTCTTCCTATACTAAAACTTGCATATATATCATTGCTATTTTTCTCCCGATACCTCTATTCTATCCTACTTGCTAAAACCCCTGCAAAGTGTTCCTACGTCCCCTGTTACCTAATCATGCGTTGCACTCGGTTTGAAAATACTTGTTTCCAGATATCCTGTCCCTCACCGATTATTCAAAATTAGCCTACACCTTTCCCATAGTTTTTTTCTACTTCGGAAAACCATGGAAAACCGAAATCTGGATGGTCGTACTCGTCGGGGATTCGAAGCCGCTCCCTTCCAAATGCGAGTCCAGTGCGTTAGCACTCACCGCGCTTAGTCTTTGCAGATTTCTTTTTAGTGTATTCAACTGTACATGAGTCAGTAAGGTCGTTTGGATATGATACATTGTTCGCTTACTTTAATATTAAATTTACACTACTCTGTTTCGATGTCTCTATTTTTCAGCGACAAATTTGCGTAGGAGGCTTCATTCGCTTGTGCCTCTGCGGGTGTCCACAGCTCGGATGTGGCCTTCCCGCTCCCCTTCGGATTTCAATTCAATTCTCTGTCATCGTATTCGGGTCACGTAGCCTTACGCTGCGGTGGAATCAATGTACGATCCCACATGACGTAGCTCGCAGTTCTTTTTGCGATTACGCAAACTCAGCACCTGCTATGTTTGCATTGGCTATGAAATACACATTGCCACAGTAGTTCTCACAGATCACACAGTTCAGTTATTTACACACTCAGATAGTTGTCTTATTTTTTTTGCCATGAATTGAATTTTGATTAACACATCTCCTGTAACATACAAAAATTTGCTGTTAACTGTAATCAGTTTATCACTCTTAGAAGATTCATCCGGGAAAGTATAATCGGATGTCATAAATTTCCGTTTCATATTTTACTGGACAATCATAATATCAATATTTAACTATTACACCCAAAACAGCAATTACAGTCTGGTTAAATGGTTTGAGTCATTCCTTCTTGTAGTATCAATGTAATTATCAAACCCTACATCGAAACCACTTACCTGACGTAAACTTTAAAAAAAGCTGAATGGACATCTATTTGCAACCGAGCGTGGTTGGCGATTGTTGACGCTCTGACTTCGCAATACGGAGAACACAGGTTGGAATCCCCGTCCGGTCATACAGAATTCTGATATTCATGGTTTCCCTAAATCATTCCGTGATTGGTTGGGTGGATCATTCAAAAGATAGTAGCATAATTTCTTCCCGTCCCTTGCCAAAAGTCCTTTCCCGACGTCGACGAGGCGTAAAAAAAAAAGGGGGGTTCTTTGATGACATAAGAGGTTTGTAAGGATGGATTTTTTTTAACTTATGGCTTTACGCCTCGTCGACATCGAGGTTATTAGATGCTAGATTGTACTGGGGACAACGAACGGAAAGGAATTCGGCCATGGCCTTTTAAAGGAAGCATTCCGGCATTCGCTTGGAGAGATTTGGTGAAACCATAGAAAACCCAAATCTGGATGCCCAGACGGGGATTCGAACCCCGAATGTGATGCCAGAGCGTTGTAAGGATGGAGTGGACTACCCTGACTTCTGAATTGATGGAAAACAAAATCGCAATTGTCAGAATGGGCAGAACCGGCGATCGAGTCTCAGTTCTCCCTAACGGTGCGGCCAAAGAATAACTTCTATCTATTCGAGCTTTTAGCTTTTTCGACTTCTGTCATTGGAGATGGCGGAGGGACAATGAACGTGAAGGTATACGGCCATCGCGTTTCGAAGGAAACATCCCGCCATTCTCCTAGAGTACTTTCTTAGAATTAGCAGGATTCGTCCTTTCTAGAAAAATGTTATCTTTGGTATTTATTTACTTATTTTTAATGCCAACCTGCTTAAAACAGTGGTAGTTGTGTATGTTCTGGTGTTAAATAAAAGCAAATGATATTATATATACTGGAATTTCTTAGTAATTTTTCTAAAAAATATTATTTGCTTTTAGGAATTTTTTCTGTTTCTTTTAACCGTATTCCTGGTTGTTATATTAGCAGTGCGTTTATCAACACTGATTAGATATACGGCCTGGTACTGCAGAGGGAGAGATAGCACTAATGGTGGTACTATCGTTACAGGACAGCTGACCTCACACTTGCATTTAGGCGTAGCTATTAAGCACATTGGATTTATTTTATTTATGTTCCCTGTTAACTGCACTTCGCCCGAGGACGGACAGCAAACGGCCACGCCTGATAGTTGGAGCTGCTCTACAACTTGACCACTTTGCTATCGTGACCGACACGTAATAACTTTACTCCTTTAAGAACGGATACTTTCCCGGCGTATAACTGCAATGAAGTCTTCATGGGTGTACCGCCGGATTGTGTTTTGGTTCACAATACAATCCGGCGGTACACCCATGAAGACAGCATTGCAACGTTAGTCCTGCTAGCTGAGTGTTTTGCTTGGTTGCAGACTCGCCGTCTGGTAGGCGAGGCCCTTCTTCCGACCCCGGCGACTCGCCCAGGCAGAGGAACAAAGCGGGGGCCTCCTCCGACTCCAGGACGGCCACCTGCAGCGGCCTCGGCCCAAATAGCCTCGACCCCGCCGCCGTAAGTAAACACAGCTACAGCGCCATCTTGTGTTCACATATGCTTGCAGATTCCCTAAGAATTCTCCATTTTAAAACTAGTAGCTGGGTGACCGATCTTTGCTCGGCCCCTTTCGTTTTCTGTTCAACATGTAAGATTTTGTGTGAAGTTTTATTAAAGTTAAACGTTTTTCTTGAAGGCTTCCTAGGCATTTTGAGTGGTACAGTTCCTAGCTCTGACCAAAGATAAGCTTAGAAAACATCAGTAGGCTTACAGCCACCAGAAACTTCTAAGAGATGAGTTAAGAGCCGTTTCCAAGACACAAAATACAAGAATTGCTCTTTTTTTTTAAAAAAAAAAAAAAAAAAAAAAAAAAAAAAAAAAAAAAAAAAAAAAAGGAGAAAAAAAAGATCATGTTAAAAACTTGAAAATCAACGCGTTACCGACATATGAAATTTCATCCAAATCGCTATAGTCATTTCCGAGATCGTACTGTTTACCATCTCATAAATTACTTTGAAAGAAAAATCCTATTATTATGTTAAATAGAAATCTTATTACTAATCAGGGATTAATTAATAGTGCAATATTAGTGGTAATTCATTTAGATAAGTTCATTTATTCACTCCGATAAAACTATGTTCATACCTCACATTAATCTCACACCTTCTGAACCAACCGTCCCTTTACAAATGATAAAACAATTTCCAATAAAAGTAATGGCCATTAATAAAGTACAAGGTCAGACGCTTCAAAGTGCCAAATTGTATTCACCGGAACCTGTTTTTTCGTAGGTTCAATAAACATTAATGTTTATGTTAAAGACACATATGGTCAGAAGGTAAGCGATAAAATTATAGCTGCTAATACAGATTTCAAAGAAGTTATGTAAAGAAGGTAGTAAAAAATTACATCTGCCAAAGCCAATATATATATTTTAAATGTCTACTTTTTAAAATTTTTAACAATTGAACATGTATTTTTCAATGATAACAACTTTTTACAATAAGAGTGATATTTATTACTTACATTATATTTATTCTTTAAAATAAAATACCTTTCATTAATTAATATAGATGCATTTACTTATTTTAACATTATTATATTATCCTTAGGTGACTGACCACGATACTGTGCAAAATATTCGCAAGGGTCAGCTAGTATACAAGAACTGTTCTTTTAAACAAAACGTCTTGCATGATAATCCAAAACGGATATAAAAATATTAGTAATCAAACTGATATATGAATATAAGTAATATTATGCTGTCTATATAAGAATAATTTTGGTAAATCTAAAAATCATAGTATTCAAAAGTCAATAACAAATCACATATTACAGCAAAACTGTACGCTGAAGATACCTCGGCGAGAGGTGAAACGTGTCCGGAAAATAAAAACAATATCCAACAGTTGTAATGGCGTATTATTAAACAACAAATACTAATTTATCAAGCAACTGTGGAAGAAAATGGCCTACAATAATCAAATAAATTGAGATGGATATTGAATTTAATTAATTGACACTAAGACACTTATGATACATTAACACAAATTTCTCATATATTTCACAGGCTAATTTAGCTTTTATACGAACAGGCTGTGCTCGCGGCATGGGCAGAACACATTGGACAGGTAGTAGGAAAAGGTTTCAAAATTCTGCACTTGTTGGAGAGAGTGATGAGGGGATGTACGAGAGAAGTCAAGGAATTGGGTTACAAAACTTTGATCAGAAACATTGCTTGAATATGGTAGTGTACTATGGGACCCACATTTTGCGTATAAAATACAGGAGTTGGAGAGGGTGCAAAAAAGGGCTGCTAGATTTGTTTCTGGAAATTATCGCAGAATGCAATCAGTAACATATGTGATAAAGGAGCTGGAATGGGATTCATTGCAAGGCAGGTGGAAGGTGAAGAGGGTCATGGGAGTGTACAGGGCGTATATTGGTGATGAGGAATGGAAAGATATTGGTGTAGGTATGAAAAGTAGTGCATGGAAGGGAAATGATGACCATGATCAAAAGGTGGCACTCGATTTCAAGCACAAGGTTGTGGAAGATTCTCTTTTTTTAGGTAAGGGTATCAGGGATTGGAATAAGTTACCAAGGGAAGTGATGAGTGATTTGCCCAAAGACGTTGAGGAAATTTAAAGTTAAAGTATGTAGAGGGCAAATGTAGGTGGGTACAGGAAAGGTGTAAGATGGGTGTGTAGGGAAATTGCCACCGGAGCGTGCGCACAATTACAATTAAATTAAATTAAATTACCCGCATGACAGACAAACTGTTTCGGGCCCAGCCAGGACTACAATGCAGGCATCTAATCAACAATCGCTGGTCAAGGTCAAGGATTGATACTTAAATATAACAACACTATGCTACCCCGGTTACTAAACAAACTACAGACTGTGGAAAACCAAGTTTATTACTAATCAAGTTACAAACATTAATTCAGTTATACTTATAATTTATAAATTCAATATTAATAATAATAAATCAGTAATAAAAATGATTGCGGGTTAGAGATAATGTTACAGTAATGCCAGCTGTTTCTTCAGATAAGATTTCCACAAGTATTGGAATCGTTTTTTGCCCTAAGGCTGAAGCAGTCCGCTCTCGGATGCTTCATAATGTTAATAACACATTTAATAAAATAAATATAGGGAAACCCGTATACAGAATATTGCAGTTTTCGTACGGACTCTGTGTGAGGGGCTCCAGCTGATGCTTCAATACTTGTATTCCGGGAAGGCCCCTCCAGATGATTACATGCACCGACAAGCAGTGGCGCCGGATAGACATACATAGCGGAGACCTTTATCCAGTTCTTAGGGGTGTGAGTGACAATTGTCATTATCCCTCTCATTTCACGGACCTGCAGAAACTGTGGCACTTTTCGTGTTTGCTAGAAAGATAAACGAAAACAGAACGAGAAAGAGAAAGAACATCGTGACGCATCGCGATTACCATCACGTGATATGTGCAGCGAATGAGGATTCAGAGTCGTACATGTGAGAAAGCGTGATTTCATTATCGTTAGGGTGTGGTTTACGAGCCTTGGTTGTTGTATACGATCGTTTTCCACTGTCTCCTATCCAGAAAAGTTTCTTGGTCTGTGATATATTGCCAGTTCCAGCCCCTTCTCTATACTTCCTCGTTCAGTTGGTCTGTTCATCTTCTTCTTGGTCTTCCCACTGGTCTTTTGCCCACTATCCTTTTTTCCAAATAATTTTTTGGTAGAAATGAAGTCTTCACGGGTCACTATCTGGCGATACACACGTGAAGACTTCATTTCAAGCATACGACGGGAAAGTCTCCGTTCTTACAACAAGTTTTTGGTAGTCTTGATGACCTAAGTCTCTCTTCCATGGATTCCCTTAGCTCTGGGTGATTATATCAGCAATTCTCGATCCACCGAATAGATTGTTAATAACTGATTTAGTGTTGCTGTAATTTTCGTAGCCAAGTACCAGTCCCATGACGCTGTGGTTGAAATTACAAAAGACTGCGCCGAAAAGAGGACGAGGTGAAAGTTTTCACCACGATTGAGTTCTTCACTTCAGTTCAGTTCAGATGGAAAGGTTCAGTCTGGTCTCAGGCTGAGCCGACCGATTTGTGGCGCACTTTAGTGTTAAGATGCCGAATTTAAAGTGTTACCCCAAGGCACTGGACTGGGCAGTTGCAGTACTTTGTTACAAAAGCATCTTATGACGGATTTTTTTGTTGGTGAAATGTATCAGTGCGACGTGTTGACAGCCTAATTTTATACAAGTGTAAATATGTTTGAAATTGCTCAGTGTGACGTAGAGAGCAGCAGATACCATTACGGTATCGTTATTGCCATATACAGGGAAGAAAGTAAGGAAGTTCTGTTGTTGCTAACCGGTAACTAAAGCGTTGTGGAGCCTTTCCAACGATCGACCATCGCCGACGAACAACCACGGTCTGCAATCTTTAGCCACAGCAAATTCAATATTTGTCAAGTCCCAAACCGTACGGCGCAAACCCAGTGCCGACATTTGTGACTAACCTTGCACAGATAAAAGGCAATTTTCATTGAATATAAATGATCTGCTAAATAGTTTGTTTTCGCATCAGTTTGAGGTTTGGTTTTAATATTTTTGATTTGAATGAAACATTAATATTTCTCCGTCCTTTTTGAGAATAAAAGCGTTGTGCAATTTGCAGTACATTGCTAAATTAATTTAGTGACGATCTCACTTCCCAATATGTTTTGAATGTAATTATGCAACTTTGTTCTTATATTGTGGTTTTACTGATACCAATGGGTAAACTGAATTATTCATCTGATTTGGAAGCAGTACACTTTCTTGTGAATACAATATTTATACAGATTGTCATAAATCGCACCGATCACAAGTGCAAAGTGTTATAATAATAGTTAACCAAAGAGGTACCCCACAATACCAACTCCAAATACAAGTGAAAGTTGGTATATCGTCTCGTTCGTCTATAAAATAGTCTTCCTTTCGATAGTTATTAATGACTGAAAATTTCTATATAGTTTATTCTAATCTGATCTTAGAGGAAGAACAAGGTTAGTCAACCTATAGCATAGTTTTCGTCTTTCTATCAATCTTGTTCAATTCCAGTCTACAATTTTCTAGGGATGGAAGGATTTTTGGATGAACGTTAACATACGTCGACATAGATAATATGAATTAACAACTCAGCAAATGCAGGAAAATCAGAAATTACTATACTGAACAGAAACAAAAATTTCCTAATATGTCATAATTCGAACGAGTTGGTTCCAGAAATTTTGTTGACAGCCGTCCAGTTACTCAGTAGTTAGGCTCGATCCTCTCAAAATAAACCAGAACGCTATAATTATTTTAGCGTTCGTGTCCACAAATTACTGTAAGCCCTTGATTCGCATGCAGATGTCACGAAACGTTTTCTCCGCTATTCCCGCAGGAATCAGTTTTTTCAGTTCATTATTTGTGACTAGTATACGGCCGAAGTCACAACCATCAAACTGAATTCCATAATTGTGCTTTTTCGTCACATGTCATAGCTGAACCGTCGAAAAAGACGACCATATTACTAGGTAACTAGTGCGTTCAGTTTTACAGCCGAATCAGTGTCGTACTTTACATACATTTAAATTACTCTGTTTAAGTTATAAGCGCAATTGCTGCATACATTTCCGTTCTGAAGCACTGCGTAATTGTCTTTGTCGAGCGTGTCAGCTGTAGTGTGAGACAAACGGCTTCCATTGTCGCGACAAGTGGCTAGTTAACGACAGAGATGTAGGGGAGACTGCGCCGTACTGGCTATAAGGTCTGGCGTCACACATTCCCTGGCTGAACGCTCACAGTGAAATCACTGCAGGTCGACGATAAAGAGAGTACTGCACAAGATCAAAGCTTTCAAAGGACAGAGGTTGAAGATACCATTATAACCATATTAGGAAACCTTGATGCCATTCTGCTGTAGTCTTCCAGGAACTCTGTAACCGATTTGCGAAATAATTTCTGGTGTAAGGCATTCGGGAACCTACTCATTGACTAATGGAGATACTAAATCGTTAAGTACGCCAGACCCTGTGTTTTAAAATTCGTTATTTTATGTCTGTTAGATAGTGACGAATCACACTGCTCTATCATGTATCTCATCCACAAAGCTCACCAATGCTTCGAGACCTAAGTCACCAAACAATTGAACAATTTTTCCTCCTCTGGGTGCCTATATAATTTTACGCTATTAATTTTAGTTTGACAGTCATAGATACAGACAATATTCAGAAAATCTCGTTGTTCGGACTGGAGATAAAAAGTTACCTTAAGATTTTAATTAATTTAAAGTTTCACATAAGTTAACTTCTTCTGCCCATTATTTCTTGGATCGGTCAAAAACGAACATGTAACACATTGGAAATCCAGTTAATTTAAAACATCCTCTTTTTCTGAAATATTCATCAATCTTGCATGCTTAGAGTCCATTAACAATGTAGAAATACAATGTGAAGTATAACTTTCCCTCCCTTAATTTTTATTTTTTGAAATATATATATTAAAAAATCCTTTGAATATTACTAAACTCAAAATAACATTGATACAACATATTTCTTTTATTACCTTAAAACGATGTTCGATTTTATTTCTACTGGATGAATTTGCCATTTTATCTATGAATTGTTTTAGACGTAGATAAACACGTTGAATAATGTACTGTAAGAGTATGGCTTTCAGGCCAAGTATCACATAAGTAACTATTTAATTTAAAAAACATAGGGATTACAGATTTGGACAGAATTGGCATCGTAGCTGTCAGCATCTACCATGTAAGATGTAAGATTCTGATTGTGTGGCTTAAGGTCTTGTCGGTACAGAAAATTACTATAGATTTATCTTCATTTATCATCTGCCTGCCAATCACGGACGTAATTTATTAATTCCGTGATCTTATGCTGTTTGTAAAATGATTTTTATGAGGAGGAAGTCAAGTAACATTCATTATTATCCTGAAAGATTACGTGAAACAAAACTCAATATGATAAACACGACCGCAGAAACGTGGCTTCCAATAGCACCTTGGCCAACGCATAGTGGCGGCAACATAAAACACAACCAAACTTGACAGATGAAACTATAACTGCTGCTGAATGGGTACTTTGTGCTGGCAGCATACTCCAGAGTTAACTCTAATGAGCACAAAATGACGAGAAAATCCATTTGTAACACCATATAACCTCAAATATTAATACTTTGTTTGATTACTGCAATAAGATTTGATAAGCCTGTTTTACTCTACCAGCAAAAACTTTCTTATTTCTCCCTCCTGACAAAGAGATAAGAGGAAATCTACTTAATTGGATCAAATCTTTCTGAAAACACTGGAAATCTCGATTAAGAAGAAGCTAAATTTTTTTCAGGCATAGGGACATCACCAACGGAGTCACACAAGGATCCTTTTTAGGACCTTACTTTTCATCGTGTGTACCAGTGACATCGCACAAGGAGTTACGCAGGAATGTATAGCCTAAGTGGATGATGTGATCTAAATGCAATACATAGCACTTAGAAGATTTCCCTAAGAAACAAATAAGAGAAAGGATAGACGCCATTCAAAGCTACATGGCCATCAGCGGAAATCAAGGCAATGTTTCTACAATCCTGAAGTCTCCTCTTGAGAGAACATAATTCTCAATAAGGAAACAGCAATGTCGACAAGATGAGACGAGAATAATTGACGTATGGGCTCAATTACCATAGACAGTAATAATGATGTAAAAACACTAGAAAATAACCTTTATTGTTACCACAATACACAGATATAAAATGTAAAAGTGTGTAGACACAGGAAAAATCAGTTTAACTGCTGCCTGATGTACAAACTACAAATAAATATGACTGACCTTCGAGTTTTTCTCGAATAAAGCTAAGAAATACACTTATCTCTTACAAAAATCGTCCACCTGTCTTCCGTGCGTGTGGTAGCGTATTTCACACTTAACAGGTAACATTACCCAATTTATGGACCTGTTTTTTTTTTTTTTTTACTACAGTCCAGTCGTAAAACTGTTCCAATAAGAGGAGTCCTCTAGCTACCGACTGGACGAGTTTGGTGGAGTTCGGCCTTCTAACGAGTTGTAACTTTTGCCTCGAGTGCTTCGGCTCCTTCCAATGCCTCCAGACTTGTCCTCGCGTGATCTCCTGCTAGAAGTCTTTGCCAAGACTCGGGTTCCACAAGGTTATGCACAAACTTTACTCTGGAACCACGAAGAGCTACTTGTTACTGTTAGGTAACATTGATTGGCAGTTAGCTTTTCCCAGTGATATTTTTTACACAGTACTTCCACACCAATAAACGCATACGTTGTTTCGATAAAGACATTTGATAAATTGCCTGTTACCTTTTCCTTCATCCATCACAGAACTAGACCCATATGAAGGATATTAATTCAACTTAACAGTCTGTATTTAGTACCCTTACGAATTATTGTTTCGAATTTTCTTCTAAGAAAAGATTAAAATGTTCCTTAGAATCAAAACATAAATTTTTCTCACAACTATGAACAGTTCTGCGTTACAGGGTCTACATTTATAGTAATTATTTGTTTTATGTTTACTCATTTGTTATCATATTTCTTCGCCGTAAATATTATAACTGAGATTAGAAAGTATTGATTCAAACTAGCCATTTGTGTTTACGGGTAGCTGGTGTCTACACAGTAGATAGTGTTGTAAAAAGAAGCACCGTTGTAGTGGATAAGTCGTTGAAAAAATTGTTGTAAAACATATAAGCTAATGTTTAAAATCTGGGGTAAGAAATGTGTAAGAGTTTTCCACGTCCAGATCAGCTGATCAGACTGGAATGTACTGGAGCAGATATAATTATGTATGTCTTTCCGTGACCTCGACAGTAGAATCAAGGTAGTGTATTCAGCATCACATTTCAGCCGCTTTAATACCCAAGGAAGGAGCACCAGCTACCTCTCCCCGCTTTCCTACTCTCAATACACACACAAGTTAACCCTTCAACATGCAGAATAACTTATGCTGGTGAATTTCACACGGTCAGTTCTTATTAAAAATCATTGAATTCATTGTCATATGATCCCCGATCGTTCTACCTACTTAATGTCACTCTGTCGAGCGCGCTTAGAACAACCAGCGATGTTTGGTCAAAATAAAGTGTGAGGAGAAACCTCAGTTGAGTACTACATGTGTACCGAATGGAAACATCTTTACAGACGTTCTCCGACAGAGCGTGGCGGGCGAGTGGTAACGCTCTGTCTTTGAATTCGGGAGGACGTGGGCTAAAATCTCCGTCCGGCTATCCAGATTTCGGGTTTCCATGATTTCCCGAATTAACTGTACATGAATAGCGGGGTGGTTCTTTCAATGGCCCAATTCTTTCCCCTTCCTAGCCCCCAGTCCTTTCCAGCATCTAATGGCATCGACCAGCCGTAAGGAAATAACAAAACAAAAGAAAACAGAAGTTGTCGGTTTCATATCCGCTATGAGTGACCAGGTGTTTGAGTGCTATAAAGGAGTCGTTAAAATGGTTAGATCATGGAAAAATCTGGCTGAAATTTGTGACACTTTTTCTAAGGTCAAAATTTTGTATGTGGTAGGTCACGATAAGGTCTTTCGACATTTAAAGGAATATACATTATTTAGCGGATACCCTGTATATGTTCGGAACTGAGTGCACAGAACGTATCACGGCGCAGTTATGCTCTAGAAGGTGGAACCACCACAGCGTAAAAATAAATAGACGTGATTCTAATTTGGCAATAAACCTAACTAATACTACATCGACTGTAGTCCCAAATCTCGTTATCACTTCTCTCGATAGCGTGACTTTAACAGACGTTACACGCAGGCAAGTTGGGTTTCAGATGTAGCCATGGCTAGATTGTTATGCGGTTGAAGATTCGATAGATGTCCTATATTAAAAAAAAGTTCCTACATAAAAAAAGAGCTGAAGACAATATTCTAGTTATCGCATAAGAATAGGCACGCCACAAGATATACGTAATTTTCGCGAAGTAACATTCTTGTTGTGTAACATCTTTGATCACTAGATTACGTCAATTCTGTTGCGTATTTCAATTGCATTTCTAAAATAAATCGCTCTCCCTCTAGTGCACCAAAAGTTGCTCGACTCAAAAAAATCATAGGGAAAACTTTTTTTGGATATGCCTTTGCCCCTCGTCGACGTCGAGGTCATTAGAGACGGGAAAGGATTGGCAACAAGTAATGGGAAGGAATTTAGGCATGGAATTAGCTTGAAGTGATGTGGGGAAACCATGGTAAACTTAAATCTGGATGCCCGGACGGGGATCTGAACCGGTTTTCTCCCGAATGTTATTCCAGAGCGTTACGACTAACCTCGGTGGGAAAACTTTCAATTTAAAATAACTCTGGAAATTTATTACTGGGACACGCGGGGACGGGGGAGTATGAGCGTTTAATGCTCAAGCCTCTAGCCACGGATTGAATCCTCACTTCGGGCGTTCTGATTTAGATTTTGCACAGTTTTTCGAAATCACTCTAGTCGAAAGCCGGGATGGTTACTTCAAAGGCCGCATTATTTATAATCTCATCCCCTCCCTGCTCTAATTAGCTCCTCAACTAGCACAAGGCATAAAGCACTAAGTATAATAAAATAAAAATATTTATTCCTTATCTATAAACACTTTGTTGTTGATCAGCCAAAGACAAAAAAAACAACTTGTCATACAGGACACAATTAAGTAAGTGGTTCATGGGCTGTGACAAAACAAATTTCTTACGATTCAAACACAGTTTTCAAAAGTGTGAGAATTCCGAACTACTAAATGGATTTATATTTAAATCATTATATTTTTCATCATCATCTGTTACTAAATAGCGTAAAACATTTATAGCTCCAACAAAAATATTTAGAAATAATTTTTCTCATGCCTAGAATTTACTTTCCTCAACTTCATGCGGTACCTCAATGCAACTTAAAGTGACCCTAGGTAAGTGGATATGAGCAGACATATGACAAATTTAACGGACTACGTGATATCATCGCGTGACTCTCTACTCACAACAGTCGCCCGTTTACGAGGGTAGCGCCAGTGGGAAACTAAATTATGCCACCACACAAACCGTGAAATTTACTCATCTGCCATAGTTCTTGCAGAGTCCTTGCTAACGGCATCTGACTTTTAGGTCACTTATTATTTAATAATAAATATTTAAAAACTTTATTCCAGTATCTTAATTCCTTTATCTTAATTTTGAGTGATCCATTGAAGAACTAAAATAACTTCATGCGGTAATAATTTGCTTGTTTCATAAAAGAATAAATTCAAGTATTGTACATTATAAGATTCGGTGTTCGAATAGACTAATTCTCTTGTTCCTTATAATTAATCAATTAGCCGAGGTAGACTGGGTAACAAGTTGGCAGCTTACACCAAAACTTGCTATTGTATTTCCCAGCTCAACAATTAAGGAAACTTTATTTTCATATCTTAGTACTTGATACATTTATTGGTAACAAAATTATTACAACAATCTTTACTTTCTGCTGTTAGCTTCCTTCCTCTCTCTTCCACTGTATCACAGTAAAACTCTCTCTATAACAGAAAAGCCTCTACCATATACCTTACAAAGAATATTATTACTAAAATTTATAAAATAAATAACGTTACATCCTGAAGACATTCAGTGTCACGTACAGTATTTCGCTGACGATAACCTTTCATTCAAAGACAAAGCATTGTTTTGTATTATGTAAAAAAAATCCAGATTTCAAATTTCGTATCAAATAATCCACTCACTGCTTGATTTTAATAAATCCGTTAACGATTCAGTTCTCAAATACAAATGCTAAACCGGCGATGTATATGTGCAATGTGAGTATTTAGCTTTGGGTTGGATCGCAGAGCACAAGTAAAAGATATTCAAAACTTCTTTGATGGTTGTTTTTCCTTGGCTCTGGAAGTATCATTCGTCTTAACTTCTTCCAGAAGAGAAGGAAATCAATAATAATTACATGGGGATGGAAGTTGTAAATTATCTTCGTGAACCAACGAGAAAAAAGATCCGGATGCTTTAGAGATAACAACCGTTGATGCTCTAACATGAAACGCCATTGTTGATAATATGTGATAACAGGTGTTAATGTAGAAGCTAACGCGTCATTTCATTGCATCCTGCTACACCTGACTTCACACCAGCATTCTTTTATTCTTTCCAAAATCAACTTTGAAACGTCAATCTGAAACTAAAACTAATGATTAGGAAAATTCTAGTATAATATTTTGCAATGTCTCGTCGTAAGCGTTACATGACTGACCGATTTTCTGTTTGTAAAGTTTGAAAAGATCTCACAAGATCGTTTGTAAGCTTTAAACAATATTTTCAATCTTCATAAATAACAAAGTAAATTTGGGGAATGGACCTGACATAGACTACTAGTTTGCAATGCAAATGCTGGTTAATTGTTTAAAATGACACACAACTATTTTGGTTATAAATTATAGCACACAATTTCGCACAGACGCTCCAGAATCATCGAACTTACTTCCATTGCTTTAACTGAACGAAACAGGCGAGAAGTCCTTTGAAGCAACGCCAGTATCCCGGCAGTTTTAAGGTCATTTCACGCGAAAATGGTTCATATTAGCAGGTGTCCTTTGCGATATGTTTCCGATGATCAAGGGATTTTGATATTTCTTTGTCCACTTATAAATTATCAACAATTTTATCAAATAAGAACTGAGACTTTCCCGATATATTATTGCAATGAAGTCACGCGTGTAGGCCGGATAGTGTTGCGAAAATTCGATATTTCAACGACTAGTTCCGGAGGTTCTCATTACAATTTTTTTCACATGTTATTCACACATTATCGTCCACCTGTTAGCATTAATAATCGAACATAAAATGAACTTATGAAAATAATGCTCCATATGTTTACGACATAGACACAATAATGAGGTTGTTGACAGTGAATTTATTCAAATGTTAAGTTTTTTTTTAAATTGTAAACTCCTCTATCTTGGAAATCACTGATATTAGTGAATATTTCTATCACTAAGCTCAAATAATATCATTCTCTATCCGTGGGGTACCCAAAGTAATGACCAACAGAGAAGAAATAATGAACAAACGTCTGGTCAGTACTTACTTAATCCTCCTTTTAGACCTGTTCAGTTATTAAGATTGCTTTTTCACGATTGCTCCGCAATGCATTCCCGATGATAGTTGCTATTTCAAGACTTGCTGCTTTAATTATATATTTAAAAGGACTTAATTTTCTGTAGTATTCTCACTCACACCAGATACTAGAACTAACGCAAGCAAGAAGCAGAACAACAGTTTCTTCTAACATGGATGGCCGAAGTTAGGTCACAATAGGACCATATTTTATGATACTCTTTGTGCTATCAGAAAATAAAAATAACGAATTCTATACTTTCTTTTGGATTTAGGATGTTTATTTATACGAATACATTGCGAACTGTGCTACTTACAATACCCGTTTCCATTTCTTTCGTCTACTGTTGAAATTTTTTTTGTTTTTAATTTTACTGTCCTCACTGTCATCTTTCACTCAGCTAGATTATACTTACTTATTTGTCAATACGTATTATTTGCTAATTGTTGCCGGCGGTAAAAAAAAAAATAAACCTTAAAGCAAAATTGTTGTATTAAAAACATTTTCAAACAGGGTGATAAGTTCTAATTTTGCGCGTAAAGTGCTTCCGAGGTTAAACTTGTTCACCACATAATTAATGGACCACATGGGAAAGTAAGAGAAGCGCTGATTTATTTTTATTGCGGAAAGCAGAAACTTGTCAGCCAAGTGAACACTAATGAAGTTTACAGGGACACTAAACATCAAAGAACGGCAAAAATTTCTTCCCCTCTGAAATAAATAACATCTTTTCCAGAAAAGCTAAAAATATTTTATTTCTTTTATACTACTAGGCTAAATGGTTCAAAAATTATGAACCTTGTTAGAAACATTTTATGTTTAGTTACATGTTACAAATCGAACTTAAGTATTGATCTAACAAGTATAAAGTAACAAGGGAAAAACTAAATTTTGCTCTCACTTGATCACGTATTCTCGTAAACTACAGAGAAAGAGATATTATTGGCAGTTATGTAAGTCACAAACCTAAGAGGCCAATGAAATTTCTATGAAAATGAAGTACGACGGTTCTGGCATATTTTAATAATTAAGTTCCTAACCATACTTTAATTAATTTGTGTGTCCCAGACGAGAATTCCTGCGCATCTTTGGAGGATTACATGGTCTCTAGATATCCTTTTAGTCTTTAACGCAGTAGCTACATGTTGTCTTCTGTATCCCCAGGCCTTTGTTCATGTCTGATTTACCCGCCTTAAGGGTCAGTTTCGAACCCCAAGGGCAAAAGGGTGCCATGGACCACTCCTTGCTCTTCCGCGCAGCAGGTCGTCGGCAAGCAGTGGGCGACACCTCACGATGGTCGCCAGAGCCTCGTCCGTGAAAACAGGGCGTATCACGTGAAGGATACACATTAGTCTGGAAGATGTAAACATGAAATATAGGAGAAGAAGATTCAAGAAGAACTTTGTGCAAGAGTCTTATAGAAAGGAGAGATGGGATGGCGGATTACCGTTTAAGACATGCGGGATTGATTAATTTGTTAGTGGAGGGAACAGTCGAAAGTAAGAAATGTAGAGGATGCTAGAGATCAAAATATATAAAGCGGATAAATGAAGACGTAGTTGTAAGTAGTGTGTTGAGATGAACAGGTTAGCGCAAGATTGTAAGTGACTGAAGATAACATCAAAAGAAAAAAGAAAAGCTCTTTATTGTATTTTGTTGTAATATAATTAGATTTTAGTGGTATGGAAAAGTTATTTGCTTATTACATTCAATTTAGTAATTATTATCATATATTAATTATGATATGACTAGGCGTAATAGATACGAAACCTGAATCAACACATTCGAAGTATATAAGATAAAATTATAATAATAAGAAAGGGGTAAATAGATGTCTGGTACATTCGATCCATCGCAATTAAATTAAACTGAAATTTTTCCCTTGTCTAAATCACTTGAAAATCTGACCGAAAGTTGTCCCTTATCAAAAATCGTTAGAAGATATGACGTGAGATTTTCAATGATAATGAGGCATAATCATGGTCGCTTACGGGTTTAGTTCTGTGGACATGACATATCTATTGGGCAAATAATTCGTTACCAGTCAACTATCGGCGTGATGTGTGGCCCACACAGTGTTGTAAATTGAAAAATAAAAGAACCTAGCACCCTTGCTTTTGTTTCTAAATTTGTTTATCTTTTTCAGAAAACAATATATTTGATAAATTATAGTTTTATTTACGAAACTTACATTTTACATGTATGTTTTAAATCTTACTCAATCATATAATGTCTTACATAATGATTCATAAATGTATCTATATAGGTAACAATATTTTTATTCATTCTCCATGTCAGTACCATATTAGTATAACAGTCAGTAGTATCAGGACTACCAACACTAGTTCGGTCGGAGTCGGAATTTTCTGTTTCTTCTTCTGTCTCCTCTAGATCCATAACTTCAGAAATAATTACAGTTTCTTTTACTGGTTGTATTGTACGCAAAAGCTTTTGAGATTACAATTTTAAATTGTGAGCAAAGTACACACTGTGCATAAAGACTGCACCGATAATTCTGTATTACGGTCTTTTAAGTTTGAATTTAAATCTATTATCATACAAAACAAGAGCTTTATTTCTTTTCAATCGTTGGTTTACGCCAACGGTTGCAAGAAAATGATTCATAATTACTGACAATTTAATGACTCAGTATCACTATACGCTGCGAGTTTAACAAGTATACGAATATAAGGAAAGCACAATAAGTAATAAAAAGGGCAAAAACCGTAGATAAATTTAAAATACCTAATTTTTTTAAAAGATCCGTAGGTCTACAGATAAAATTGTAGGGCTGGCAGCACTAGTTCAAATAGCGAGCATCAATCCAAACAACGGGTAATGGGGCTTCCTTCTCGCGCAACCTAGCATTTTCGGGAAGTCCCCGTTCGTAAAGAAAACTTTAGTCAATGTTGCAAATATTTTTGTAACTTTTTTTCTACTAAATCAGAAAAATACAGTACATTTAAAAATTAAGATAAGTACATAGTATAAACTCTAAAACAGTCATATTAAACGCTAAATGCCTTAAAAATGAAATTTAGTAATTATGAAAAAAACAAGCCCCAGAAAAAAAACATGTTTTTTTTTTCACAGTTTTTTTTCTTGTTTTTTTTCAAGTGAGAAAAAAAACGTTTTTTTTGTAACACTAGGCCCACAGCACAGGCTCTATTGTAGCAGCAAGTACGCAGGCAGGCAGCTCCAGGCAAGCGTGAAGGTGACAAGGGCTGGCAGCCCCTAGAGGGTTAGGCAGTCCGGGTGGCAGTCGCTGCTCGCTCAGTAAATAACCCACCCTCCTCTGCCGTATGTTGGGAGATTCGGCAGGCCTCTGCCGGTCTACAAGCATCATGCTGTTCCCAACTCTTCAATGGCTATGTCGGTCTCTGTCTTCCAAGCTTCTTGCCCCAAAGTCAGCTCTCCCTCCATATATTTTGCAGACCAGTGACACCTCTTGATCATTCAGGAACGATGTAACTCAGAAACGATATTTTATTACTGGTTTGTGAATTCATTGGCGTGTCCATCATTTTCAATCACTTGTCTATCTTAAGTTACAGTTTCCCAACCAAAGACGATCAACCATAGTAATCGAAAGATGATTTACTAACATGCAGTTGTTATCCTTGTTTTGCCATTCCACAGGCCATGAAATGAATGGGTCTTTTGATTATTTATAGCGATTGTTTTGTCGATATGTGGAGATTCTTATTACGCCGACATATAGCTTTTGCAACATTGTTGTTATTCTCTCCAGCCGTTTCCTTTGGACGTGAATTCCGGTCACAACTATAATGGCATCTGTGGCATAGCGAATGCAGATTTGGATAAAAGCAAACACAAACGTAAGGTCCACGTGGGGGCTGGAAGGATAATTAATGGCCTTAATCAGTTTATCCTTTAAGTAAGTGCTCCACTGTACTTATCGGGTCTGCAAAGCCGATAGATACGATCAATTTCTCGATTTTGCTGGAGACTGAACACCGGCCTCATATGGCAGTCAAACTCTGTATGGAGGGATCTCTGCTGTTGCATCTCTTCCGCTGAAAAAAAAAAAAAAATACATAGAAAGTAAAATTAACCAAGCTAGTATTCATTAACATCTAATGTCAGAGTCAAAATCTGTTCATAAGATAATTAGTGAACGCAGATTTATGCACAACTGATAAATTTCTTAGAAAATCCACGCAACTGACAGTAGTGGTAGCCTAATCTTCCCTATCCTACTTCCATACTACTTCTTTGCTGGAAGATTAAAAACGTTATTCACTCTTCCTCTCTAAATCAGCATAGACAACCGCAGGGGCGGATCCAGGATTTTGGTTAGGGAGGGGTTTGAGGAGACTTTGGTTTGTGGGAGAGGGCTTGGGTTGAGTGGATTTTGGTTTGAAGGGACTTGCCTTTAGTGCATTTTGGCTTTGGGGGTGGGGGGGCTTGAGTCGGGGAAAAGGTAGTATTTATAGTCTCCTCGGGCCTCAAATCCGTAGAGCTAAAAAAAAAAGTCTACAAAATTACAATGTCGGAGATGGGCCTAGATACTTTGGGGGGGGGGTTGAGCCCCCTAGCCCCCCCACCTGGATCCGCCGCTGGAAAACCGTGAGTTTGTTGTGGCCGCTTTTTCCTGTAATTATTTATTGGTGAAATTAGTCAATTTTCAACTATTAACGCTTATATGCAAGACGGCTAAAACAAACTGCACGAACACTATACTTACCGTACAATCTGCATACATAAAAATATGATTCTGATGCATTTGGTTGTTTTACAGCATACAACAATAATATTTTGCAGATTCAGTGTGTGACTTTGCTGGAGACATTCGTCATACGCTAGGGACATGAGAACATTAAAGCTGAACAACGATGTCATGGCTATATTGGTTTCCGATATGCAAACAGGCTGAACTGTGGTGTAGATCAGGAGTTAGCAAATTACGGCCCGCGGGCCAAACGCGGTCTACCGCCAGTTTCAACCCGGCCCGCAAGTCAATATTGTATTTCTATAACAAATTCATTAAAAACATTATTATTTATTTTTATGTATCATTGATAATGTTGATTAATACTATGTTTGTAAAAATATCGCTTCCTAATAAAAAATAACTTTTCTTGTTTTTGATTTATGAGTAGAATTACCTATTAAATAGAATATACTTGTTCGAGTTTGCATCCTGGCTGCTTTTCCCCCCAACGATTTGGGCCTTTCATTAAAAAAAAAAAATCGCAGATCCCAAGTGTAGATCACCGTACCAAAGACTTTTTCTGAAACAGACACTTTTTCTCCATATTGGGAAAATCAGCAGTAAAATCCAATTATAAATAAGTGATGATGAGAAAAGATTAATTATATCCACTCGAATTTAAAAGAAATATTTTTCTTCAATTTACATACAAAGCGAAATATTTATGGAGGCAACAACTAATTATTCTCATAATAGGTTACCACGATTTTTAATGACGACAGTCATCTATTTCACTTAATGTGACAGTTCCTTATTACGGCATGAGATAAAGAAGTTATATGAAACTCCGCACTAAATATGATAAAATATTAACCTCCCTCACATGGTTTGTTTTTGGCTCATTCGGGGTCGATCCGTTGGGTAAATGTTCGCAACCTAATTGAAACCCAAATTAAACAAAAGCGACAACCGAGAATAATACATTACAAAGTATATAACAGTTATATACTTGCATAAATCTATTGCAACTTGGAATTTTAATGGATATTTTAATTTCCAAATATCAGCAGCATCTTGTTAAGGCTACGAAGATTACTTTCAGGTCATAATACTGCTTCGGTCCTAGCATAAAAACTTGGTTTCTCTCTTCGCCTTTCTTACCGACCAATTAAACGGCGCACTTCTTTGCTTCAAATTCTTTGTTACCAATAAAGAGAAAGAGGCAGGTTCTGTTAAAAGGAACTCTTACTTGGCTTGGAATGAATTTCTGATTAACTTCATAAATGTATTAATAACGAGAAGACTTATTAAAGTCACAATTATGAGGACTTGGAGTTATTCTCTAATTTCACCTTTTCCATTTTAGCGATTCACACAAAATAAAATAATTCCTATCGAAATGAAATCAATTAAAAATAAGTTAATTCCATTGCGCACCCTTTCAACGTAAAAAATAATATTTGGTTCAATATACACTCAAAAAACTTAAACTAATTGACACGAAAGTCATTAAAACTGGAAAATAATTTCCATGGATGTTTCTGCAAAGCGTTTAGTACCGAAAGTAAAATACAGTACTGGACAGATATAACACAGCCACAACACATGCTGAAATGTGTTAAATCAGTTTCGTTTCTGATATTGTAATAATTATTGCTAATTTGGTATAAAAACAGGATACAAGTTAAAAGAAGATAGTGAGAAATAAAAATACTGCCACTGACGCAGATTGGACTCTATTTTTTCCCTTCAAAACAGCCGCTCTCCCATTCTCTTTTTCTCTGCAAAGAGATGAAGAAATTTTCTGATCACTGTTTACAGTGTTTCAATTATATTTAAGAAGGCACCCAATTTTTCAATAGTTTGCATAGAACAAATTAAGCAGTTTCGTGTTACTGTAAACATTCACATAATACATAGTAATCTTCTTCTACTCCGTCGTTAACTTACATGAATCTGGAAAACATATTCTCCATCAAATAGGCTATTGCTTATCATAAGTTGATAGCAGAAAACAAATGAACAATTCTAAATACAGGGTGTATCAAAAAGAATCATCCGACTTAAAAAAAATCATAACCATTAGGTTATTTGAGAAATGTGCGTGAACAACGTACTGTATTTTTATTTTATTTTTTGGCTTTAGCCGTTCAGCTATTTGAGCCATCATCATGTATTGAATACCCCTTTGTTTTTATATTATATTCTATTTTTAGTCTGTGTTACATATTTGTGAATTACTTTTATTGCTTTCAGCGATGGTAAGGATAAGGTTTGTATTTGATCTGTTATGTCCTTGATTCCGAGTTCACCTTCTATTATATCTTTCCTTATGTTTCTGTATTGCTAGCATCTTAGTAGAAAGTGATATATATCTTCCACGTCATCGCATTTTGGCATTTCGGGTAGTCCGCAATCTTCATGGTGTACATTCTGTCTCGTAGGAGTGCATGTCCTGTTCTCAGTCCACTTATTGTTGTTATCTCGCTTCTGCTTATTTTTAAGGGCGCGTGCCATAGTCTGGGTTTCCCTGCTATGGTTCTGTACCAGAGGCTCTTGCTCGGTTCTTCTTCTATCCATCTTCTGTTCCATTCCATCTTCACTATTTGTATGATTGTGTGGTTGTAGTCGGTGTAGGGGATGGGTTTCTCCTCTATTTCTGCATTTAATTGTCCCCGTGCTCTCACGCCGACGTGCCCTGGGATCCATTGTAGTTTGATGCTTCTTCCCTCCGTTGTTGCCTTGATTATTTGCCTGGCTGCCTCAAACTCTCGAGGTTTACATGGTTCCCGTTAGGTAGCAACAGTGTGCGCCCACTTCAGTTCTAGTAAAAATGACGTCGGGACAACAGAAAGCGTTTTGTGTTCTACGTTTTGCACAGTGCAGGTCAGTAACAACTGTTCAGCGTAACTTTCGTAATAGGTATGATGTGGATCCTCCTACAGCACAGAGCATTAGACGGTGGCATGAACAATTCCGAGAAACAGGTTGTTTGTGTAAAGGCAAATCGCCGGGCCACCCCCGAGTGCCTGATGCAGACGTTGAAAGCATCCGCCTTACATTCACAAGGAGTTCGCAGAAATCCATGCGCCGTGCAACTCGACAGCTCAACATGACTGCGATGTCCGCGTGGCGTGTGTTGCGTCGGCGTTTACACATGAAACCATACAAAATACAACTGCTGCAAGCTCTTCGTGAAGGTGAAAAACAACAACGTGTGGAGCTCTGTAATTTC
Organism: Vandiemenella viatica; assembly: GCA_031002005.1. Taxonomy (NCBI): domain Eukaryota; kingdom Metazoa; phylum Arthropoda; class Insecta; order Orthoptera; family Morabidae; genus Vandiemenella; species Vandiemenella viatica. The sequence goes on along the minus strand of JARYHS010009186.1, from coordinate 177,400,889 downwards.
GTTCTTCGCAAGATGGAGGATGACAGTTTTCATCCACTCTTAGTGTTAAGTGACGAGGCAACATTCCATTTAAATGGTAAGGTTAACCGTCACAATGTGAGAATATGGGGTATGGAACAACCACATGAAGTTGTACATTAGAGGGAATCTCCAAAATTTAATGTGTTTTGTGCAGTTTCACGGTCAATTTTTCTTTGCCGAGAACACTGTTACAGGAAGCACATATCTCGACATGGAGACTGATTCGGACAACTTAATTTACCAACAGGATGGGGCACCGCCAAACTGGCATCTGGAAGTGCGGGAATTTTTAAATCAAAGGATTACTGAGCGATGGATCGGTCGAACTGGACCAAATGATTCAGCCTTACATTACTGGCCTACAAGATCACCCGACCTGACTATATGATTATTTCTTGTGTTTATAAAAGACTCTGTTTATGTGCCTCCGTTACCAACAACAATGAATGAACTGAGACATCGCATAACAGCAGCCGTGGAAGAATTTGAATACCACATTGACACATAGGCCTACCATGTATCTCAAGGGGAGCATATTGAAAACCTATGAAAAGGTATGAAAAAAAAACTTTTTGAATTTCTAGTTCATCAAAAAACAAAATTCATTATATGTGTTTATTAGTTTCAAAAATATAGACGTGCTAAATCGGATGATTCTTTCTGATACACCCTGTATTTTAGCATAAATTCGAAACACGTAGCCATGACTAGAGCAATAGAAACAACATACACGAAGGAAACATTTTTATCCGCACTTAAAAAAACGGCATTTTCTGTTGGCATTATATTCACTGTTCTGTCTAAAATACTGATGGATAATATAGAAAGTTTAAGAGTTTTAATACTAAACTGGAGAAGATCATGCCTACTTTATAACTTGTTTCCTCGCTTAAATAACAAAGATTTCGTGCTGTGAAAGTTAAAAAGGAATGAGAAAGTAAATTAAATTTGTTGTACCTGTTTTGAATAGCTATATATACGTCCATTTAACTTAAATTCGTAAGTGTATACGTCGTACAGTCATAAAATTTTACCACCTTTTACGCATATTATTATTTTTATTATGACATCTTCATCCTGTAGAGCTTCCAGCTTCCCATCACGTCTGCTGGGAACACATTTCTCTCCAGCCTCCTCCTCATTTTAATATGAATAATATATATACATCAACTCTTCTCCTAAATCACTTACTGGAGACTACTCATTTGTGGAGGGTCAGGGAAATCGAATGCATTCAGTTCTGTTATATTCTGTCCAGAGTCGAGACGAGTTCCGAGTTGGCGTCGGTAGTGTTCAGATGCGCGATGAGGAAAGTGCTCGCCGCACTGTCGCGCCAGGCGGGCCGAGTGCCCCAGCGCACTCGGCTTTGCCGGTCACAGCTGCGGCTGTGTTGACGACCTGGCTGACGGACACGGAATTGGCAACGGACTTGAATAGTAAGGCTTTGCAAGTTAATATGACGACCCTGTAACCTAACTCGGACTCGATTATGGACACAACTCCGGCGGAACACACCTCGCAAATGACGACCGGGCCTGCCCAAAGTGAAGATACTCGTGCATCCAAGCGAGGCACCTCACCACTCCTCGGCGGATAAAGTTAAGCTGCCAAGGAGTAAACAGAGGGGAAGAAATTAAAAAATCAGCGTGCCTGTCTCACAGCTTGCCTCGGCCAGTAAGGACAAGAAGGCAGGGAAGAAGAAAATCAAAGGAGCATTCAGCTTTCCCGCACCGACTTCCATGAACCAGCACAGCGGCACATCAGTGAAGAAAGCACCAGACAGCCACAAAACAAGAACAGCCGGTACCCAGCTCGACAGCGAAGGGTATATGCTGGCACATCGCACCAGCAAGCCTTCGCCGTCACTAGACGCAGTTAGAATCGAATTAAGCAACCAGTATGAAGTGCTGGGCGCACCACTGTATCTCCAGCCTACCGGTGGCGATACTGCACACTCCGCGTTGGGCACCAGCGCGGGCTGCACCACACTTAACTGCTCTGGCAATGGTCGACTATTCCGCGTCGGACGTGCTGCCTCAATCGTCAGGAGGCCTCGGTTACGATTTCATCTTCCGACCTTCAGACACCTCCAAGCGCGGAACTGGAGGCTCGCAAGTACCAGAAACTCCGGAGAGTCCGTAACCGGCCGACAAAGGTATCGGGTCAAGCACCTCCTGCGTTGTAGTCGGATATGCAGAAGAGCGGTGCGGACTAACATGCTGCTCCTCGGAAATAAGTGTCAATCCGCGGTTAAACCACAAACAAGCTGACCAAGACATCCAGAAAGGGGCTCCACAGCAGGTATCCAGCCCGTTAGCAAACTCAACAGCTCACCATAACTCCAGTGAACTCCAGTACCTTCCACTGTACAGACACGAACTGGACATGCTGTTGGCTTACCTACCGAGAAGGAAGAGGCAAGATATCCTAAACAAAACCAGCGACAGTGTTAGTCTCCCGTTCCGGCCACCAGTCACCAGCAACAACGTAACAGACTCAACAGTAGCAGCAGATCAGACCAAACATAAAAATAGAATCAAGAGGAAGAATGATTCAACAGACACTCCTCCACCATCCACCACCAAGAGGCTGGACAACAAGCTGAAACCAGCCATAGCCAACCAAAACAATGCACCCAACGTCGATGAACAGCAGTTCCGTCGGCCCAAGAAGACAGTCAAAGTAAGACAGATGCAAACCGCCGAACCCATGGATATCTTCAACAGAGACGAAAACCTGCATAATGAGGACAAAGAACCAGAAGAAGAGGGTCCTCGCCCACCACCCTGCAATAGGGTATTACCACCACTAATGATAACCTACGCGGGATCCTACCCTAAACTATACAGTGCTCCAAAAACATCAGTGTTAAGCCTCAGGGGATTGAAAAACACAAAATTAACACATACTGCCTAGAGGATTACAAAAAAATAGCGGAAGAACTTGCTAAAGCTGAGGAACCATACTACACTTTCAGCTCGGAGCCAACCCGTAATCTAAAGGTAGTGTTACGTGGTATGCAAGCAAAAATGCCAGTGGAAGAAATAAAGGCCGAATTAGCTCTATCAGGATTCGATATAACAACAATATCACAGATGAGAAAGCCTGGAACAGGTAACGTGATGCCACTGTTTTTAAAAATTTTACCTGACTCTCCAGAGAACAGAAAAATATACCAAATAAGAACTATGCTTGGCCTCACGATCAGTGTGGAAAAGATGAGGGCCAGCCAAGGACCACCGCAATGTCATCGTTGCCAGGCGTTTGGCCATGTACAAGGACACTGCAACATGCCTGCCAGATGCGTCAAATGCGGCGAACAGCACCCAACCACAAATTGTGAACTAAAGAAAGGAAGTGACAGTATAAAATGTGCTAACTGCGGCGGAGGCCATGTCGCATCTTACAGAGGTTGTCCAGTAGCTAAAGAAGTTCTGCAACGGTTGAGAAACAAAGGACCATCACCTCCAAGCAACAAAAGTCAACACATCCCACCTGAAAATGTGCAACCAATGATGCCCCCCCCCCCCGTCAACCAGTATGGAGAACTGGCCGCCTCTGCCGGCCTCGGATGAAACGAGGTTAACAAACCCTACGTCAATACCATCGAATCACCACGCCACCAACAACCTGTCCTCACCAGAGTTCTGCAACATGGTAAAAACGCTGGAATCGACGATTATGCTCACCATAACAACGAAATTGGATCAGTTGACACAGAAGCTGTTGGGGCGCACATCAGTTCCAACAAACCCAGCAGCAAACACCTCCCAGCATGAATAGACGTAGGCGGCTAAGTAGCCTATCGTTCTGTACATGGAACGCTAATGGTGTATTCCAACAAAAGGGAGAACTCGTCGAATTCTTACAAAAAGAGGGAATAGACGTATGTTTAATGTGGGAGACACACCTTAAGCCTGGCCTCAGTTCACTGCACGAAACTACCACACATATAGGGTGGATCGGCCAACAGCAGGAGGTGGCACAGCCATACTAGTACGGTCATCACTGGCACATCACCGGATCCTTCTGCCACCGATGAATTCTATTGAAGCCACGGGCGTAGCTGTGGAGACCAGCGATGGCCCCATAGTATCATAGCAGTCTACGACACGCCACGTCATCATATCGACGAAGGTGACCTGGATACGCTACTATCAGTTCACAGGAAACTGCTAGTAGCTGGCGACCTCAACGCCAAACATCAGACTTGGAACTGCAGATCCACCAATATCAGTGGCAGAAAACTTCTGCAGGCTTGCAACATCCATGGCTGTGTTGTTGTAGCACCTAATGTCCCTACACACACCCCATGGAATCATCGTCACCGTGGTGACATCCTGGACATAGCCATCACGAGGGGAATGCCGGGTCCTCTCACGGCCAGAGTAGTTAACCGCCTTTCCTCTGACCACAAGCCAGTACTACTCGACGTGCCCAATCTAGAGCCTACATGGCAAGAAGAGACATGAAAAGACTATCGCAAAGCAAACTGGCCAATCTTCATAGAACGCCTCACAGCAAAATTAGCCCAACTGGTAGAAGACGAGAATGCTGACACTGGACTCCAACAGCTAACGCAATGCATCAAGCATGCGGCGGACGAATCCGCACCCATCCGCCAGGGCGGAAAGCGGCAGAAAGGACTCCCGGCAGACATTCTTGCTATTATCACCTAGAAAAACAGAGCCGCACGCACATGGCAGCAGACTAGAAGGCCGGAAGACAAACGCCAGCTGTACCGCTTGATCAGAGAAGTCAAAGCCCGTGTCATCGCCCACCAAAACAGTGAATGGGACGCACGAGTAGCGACACTCCAGGTGGAGGACGGAACGACTTGGAAGGAATCTCGAAGGCTAATGAGAAGCAAACCACAAATACCTCCACTACACACCGAGGCTGGCGTATTCTGCAAGCCAACAGAAAAAACCGAAGCTCTAGCCAACGCCATTGAGCAAAACTTCCAACCTGTCACCCAACCGCTAGACGAAGATCACATCCGGCACGTCCGGCGCCACCTACGTCGTTATATGAGGGATGAAGGAGGCGACGACGAAATCGAGCGCATTACCAGGAGAGAGTTTCTCGAAGTGGTGTCACGTCTGCCACCTGACAAAGCACCGGGGTACAATGGCATCATGAACAGAGTCCTCAAAAACCTACCACCCGAAGCCATCGATAGACTCGTTCGATACTTTAACCACATCATTGAAAGCAGCACTTTTCCCTCGACTTGGAAACATGCGGAAATCATTGCACTTTCCAAGCCGGGGAAGGACCCGAAGATTCCCCAAAACTACAGGCCGATCAATCTTCTGCCAGCAATAAGCAAAGTGTTCGAACACCTCCTACTAAAACGCCTCCAGACTCATATCCAAGAAGGCAACATGGTGCCTGCAGAACAACATGGCTTCAGGACCGGCCACTCTACGGTGCACCAGCTGATGAGAGTAGTGGAGACGGCAACAGACGCATTCAACTACAGGGATCAGTGCGGAGTGGTCCTTCTTGACGTGGCCAAAACCTTCGACCCGGGCTGGCACGAAGACTTATTATACAAGCTTGCGACACTAGGTGTGCCAGGCCGATTCCTAAAGTTAATCCGCAGCTACTTGCAGAAACGGACATTCGCCGTCAAAGTGGACAACGCCACATCCTCACAAAGATACATCGGTGCTGCCGTCCCGCAGGGCAGTGTACTCGCTCCAGTTCTATACAGCTTATACACAGCCGGCCTGCCCATGCGGCAGCAAGCTGAAACAGCTCTATACGCGGACGACTCCACAGTCTTCACAGCTTCACGCTTCCCCGGGATAATTGGATGACGGCTGCAGGCAGCGCTGAATGACATCGAAGAGTGGGCTACTAATTGGAGAATTCGTATAAATGCGTCGAAAAGCCAGGCCATCATGCTGACGAGAAGAAGAACGCCGCCGCGCCCAAGACTCGAGCTCTTCGGCGAGAGAATCTCTTGGGTGACAACGGCAAGATATCTGGGCGTCATCCTAGACGCAAAGCTGACCTGGAAGGCCCACGTCGACGACGTACGACAAAGAGTGCAGCGCCGGCTGAGGGAATTATACCCTGTCCTAAAACTACAACAGCACCCTTAACCCCAGGACAGGTGTACACATCTACAAGGCGTTGGTGCGACCGCTGATGGAGTACGCCTCTCCAGTCTGGGTTTACGCCGCCACAACGCACATCAATACCCTCCAAAGACTCCAGAACCGAGCCCTGAAAAGGGCACTCCATTCACCATTGTAGTTTCCAACAATTGATCAACATCAGGTAGCAGAAGTGCCAATGCTCAAGGATCGATACGTAAAATTGGCAACCACCTTCTACAATAAGGCGCAAGAGAGCACTAATCTCACCATAAATTCGCTCGCGCAATATTAAGTGAATCAGGGACCGCACCGCAGACCGCTCCACTTACTAAGATAAATATACATGCAAATACCAACAAAAAAATAATTAAAAATAAAAATAACAAAAATGATGAAAATAATAAAAATAAAAACAACAATAAAAAGGTTACACCAAATAAAACCTAGTAAGATAAGAAAAAGAAAAATATAAAAGAAAAAAAATACAACCAGTAATGGCAATGCCAACTAGGCAAATACTTCACCGAAGAATTCTCCAGCTCATGGGCTGAAGAAGAAAGTTAGGCTCAGGCTCTGGCTGGTAATATGTCTTAATATTTAAAATGTTAAAACGTCATATCACGAAACAATCGCGAATTAGTAGTGACACATGTTTTAACCAAATTCTCGCGCTTTTTAAGAAAATAGTTGTTATCAGGAATAAAGTGAACGTAGAAACATAGGATACAGTCGGAGGGGGGGGGTGAATTTTAATAATTCAAATGCCCAGTACTATTCAGTAAAAATGGGTTGAATTTGAAACTGCAATTGTTAGCGGTTCAGTGAAAAGTAGTACCGAGCTTTTCAGTGGACTGAACCCGTCTTTCATCTCTTGATCAATTTGTTTTCCTTATCTGAAGCACTGAGTGATGCTGTCCCTGGTTCAGAATGAATGTTTAGCTGTAGTTTCCCTTTATATTGTAGGACTACAGAACGTACATAATCGAAACTACGTCGCTACGTTTAGGTTTCCCCTGCCGGTAATGCCATAAGCGTAATAGTGTTATGCTATAACTGCAGTTCAGTAACCTGGTTTAGTTGGCAAATTGAGTGAGCAATGACGACGTAGCCTGCGGAACATACTCCAAGACGATGCTACAAATTATTCATGCTAATCGAATAGGAAAAACTTAATTGATCCTGGGCTGATACTCCAATACTTTTTAAACAATTTTCATCAGTGTATGATAATTGTACCTATATTTCATTTACCAGCGTGGCTACTAAACAATTCACATACAATTTTGTAATTTGGTAGGATTTATGTCATCTTCATACGTATTATTCAAATAGAGCTTATTGGCTAAACTGGTATGCTCTGGGCATAGGAAAGTTCTACAGAATCGAGGTGAAATCCTTCAGCCCATCAAATGTTGGAACTGTATTAAGAGTGTCTTCAAATAGCTGCCCATTTATTTAGGTAATAAGAACACGGGTTTTGAATAGATAATTATGTGTGTGATTGTCAAGTAGTATTTTAATATTGTTTAAGGTTTACTAGAAAATAATTAATGGGCACTGAAATATTCAAGAATTTTTTTGCATCATTGGCAGTGATTTTGAGAACATGATTAAGGCAGGATATCAGAAACCGCTGGATAATTTCAGTAAAATTCACTCTCTGGCTAGTCATGTAAGCGCGTATTCGAATAGCATTCCCATCGAGTGCCAAACTATCAAAGATATTTCCAAACTATAATTAACTTGTGTCTCAGACAGTGGTATGTTGGGGGCAGACTAGCACAGTTGATTTTTCTGGTCTTTTAGGAGGTTTAATGAATATAGACGGAGAGAGTTTGATGACCAGTAACCGCGAACAAAGGTCATTTTCTCCCGCGCTCGCATCGCCGGCCACTTATAGTCATGTGCATATCTGCGATTAAAATCTCGACCCTCCGTTAAGAACGCCGAAACTATGCGAGTGTAAATGATGGAGAAGCAGTCTGAACATTTGTGAACCAGGAAGAACGGATTGTGATCGAGATGTAGTTTTGAAACTGCTACCAGACATTGTTACATTCTACGAGAGTTTAATAAATGAGAGTTTGTGAGCGTAAGTTTCCTTTCCGCTAACGAACCATGATCCTATGGAAAAGAATAAATATGGTGTTGAACTGTATACCGATCTGATTCATGGTAGTCTACTAGGTTTGTGAAGTAATAAACTGCAGCTATGTGCTGGTAGCTAGCTTTCAAAACATTCGCTGCTCCGGTCCCGGGTTCGAATCCCGGCAGGCGCAGAATTTTGAGAGTTCTGTTTGATCATATGAGCTATGGTATGCCAGGCCGCTCCGTGGTTCTGATTCCACGTTAAACTGTAGGTCCCAGAGGAAAGGAACTGGCCGTCCTACCTCTGACACAATGGCATAGTATTCCTCCTGCGGGAGGATCCAACCAACCTTCGGGTTAAGTTTATGTGCTGCGCGTTAAATCGTGAACAGTAGTGTGATTATTCCCTACGTGGAAGACGCCTTGTTGCTTCCATAAATGCTAGTGATAATGAAACTGTCTACCTCATAATATTAAAAAATAAAATCCTTTTATGGATTTTCAGTAAAAGTAACATTATCTACAGAAGAACGATAAAGCCATTATCATAAGATTAACCATCTTTAAAACATAGGTTATCATAAAAGACATAGTATTCGTTCAAGTAACAAGGAATCATGTAAACTTCTTCCATAAAGATACTTTCATTGTAACAGATAACTTTATTATATATAAATAAAAAAAAAAGAACGACCTAATAACATTGTAAAAAGATTTTATCCATGTATAGCTCTAACAGTTATTTTTCTAACCAAATAATGTTTCTTTAGACTGATAGCAATGTAAATTAACATAAATTCGTAATATGTAAATATACAACCTGTTTCACTAAACACATTTTGGTGAATAGAATTCACTTCTTAATTTTCCAATTTACAGAAGCACTTGCATATTAGACAAATGTAAACAGTACTGCACATTTGTATGCGGGAATTTGTTATTAACTTATCAACTGATGCCAGTTTACGGTGCCGAGAAAGTTAGTGCTGCAATAATTAGAAATTCTAGAGGATTGATTAAATAAAATGACAGATAATAGATCATTTTAAAATTCTCTTGTAAATGTCAGAATATAATCAGAAAAAATATGAGGAAAATTTGTGTGAAATTTCTTTCCAATCGGATAGCTTTCAAGTAGTCCCGCCATAAAATAGTTTTACTTATAGAAAAATGTTGCAAAACTATCAATTTTAAATCAGACAACGTTGATTCCATTGTGTTAATGTAGCTATCAAATTCCAGCGGAATTCGTAAATAATTTAAATTTGTAGAACAGTAAATTTACTCAGATGAAGGCCACCTATCTACGAAATTTTGTGTTTCGATCTATAACTATCAAAAAGACACGCAATAATAACATACTAAATAACTTCATGTCACGCCTATCGTCGACTCGGTAAGGATTTAGTTTTCCAACTTCGATGCCTCCAATCATACTATTTAATAACTATGCATTCTAAAGTCATTTTCTGTATCCTGAATTTTTCTATTCCATTACTTATAACAGTTGCGTATAAGTAGTGGGTGTAAACGTATAAGGAAATTAAAAAAAACACACACAACAACAACGACAACAACAACAAAAACAGCAGCAATAACAACAACACATTCCTATGCATTTCCTCCTATATTCGATTCTTCGAAATAGATGCGCTCCTAAATTCGACACGTTTTGTTTCTATAGTCATCACCCTTTTCGCACCCCTAAAATAGGTTCTGAGACAGAAAATATAAGATCCGATGAAGCGAGATCGATAGGAAAGTTGAGAGAAGGGGCCTGACCCAAGTGAAAGCAATTCCAGACTCGGATGGGGTCCCATGTGCGCCAATCTAGATTCTTGGTCCCACAAGTCGTGAGTCTCTGGGGAATACTACACGACCCGAACAAGCAACTTTACATGAGTAAATCCGTTCAAAAACTAAAAAAACTTAACAGTTAAAAAATCAAAATTGTCTGAGATTTTATTTTGCAATATCGGTCGGCTTTACATGAAGCGCTTATCTAATGTGGATTTCACTATCTGCCTCCAACATCGTATACGTAACTACAGGATCAGGATCCTAAATATGATAACTCAAGTATCGAAAACCGACACCATGCGTCAAATTCAGGTTTCTAGCACCGCGCCGTATCATATAAAAATATACTTATTATTGTAAGGCACAAAGGTTCGTTCAGTTTGCGATTAACGCTCAATTTTTACTTGGGGTCATAAATTTGACACCCCTGTCGATTTAAGAACCACGCAACATTTTAGGTACCTATATTCTACATAGAGGTTTCCATAACAGAAATATTCTTCTCGTTTAAAGTACGAATACAAATAGGGCCTACTTATTTATTTCATGGTGGTCACATTTAACACTGTCAGGTTCTGTAGTAAGTAAAATAAACTTACTCTAACTGGTAGTTAAAGTACTTACCGACGTTGCGATTTTGCTAACAACATACGCGTTTCTGGCTATGGTAAAAACACGCTTACAAATATTGATCACCTTCGACAGACGAAACAATCGTCGAACAGGTGGATCCGTTGAAATTGAGAGTAAGCCTGACAGTGTTGCTGGTTTTATGCACAGTTTTCCTTAACTTTGAACTTGACTGTAATGTTGACTGTAAGTGTACTACCGACAATACCTTAAATATCAAATATTTTTCTAGCTTAACCATTAAAAAATTAATTATTACCATACGGCGAATGAAAACAATCTTCTCAAACATCTTAAATAATCAATATTTGGATTGAATGAGGTCTAATACTCAATTATAAATCTTATGTTTGATCTTTCTGTCATAAAAATATACTCGGTTGAATTTTTAAAAGAACGTTAAAGGGCCTATCATTCAACTACATTCTACACCGTTGCTGAATATCTGATGAAAATAAGTAATTTGTTTCTTCGTATATCAGCCGCATTTCTCCGTATTTATTCAACTAGCTTCAATTTCTTAAACAGGGACAACTGAAGATCTATAATTACATCCCACTACAGTACAGAAATACATCATACGTCTCTTTTTTTTAATTTTAACAAAAATTAAATGTCTTATATAAAAGTGCCTAAACCAATGTGTTTTTTACGCTCATTTGGGATTTGATGATCAACATATTTGAAGCGACAAATAGATACTTGAATTTATCTGTTGGTGTAAGGTCAAATTTTGCAATAGAAGCGGTAAGACAAATATAATTTTAGAATTGAAACTTTCCATTGTAATGTGTAATTCACAAAATAACATTTTCCAAAGAGAGATCCTGGTGCGCAGCCGGCGGCGAAAAGTTTGAATACAGTCCACTTCAGACTGAACGAACGGAGTAGTAAGCAAACAACTGCAAAACAGTTATAACAAGAGATTTTTCTGAAAGTTTCGAAACAAACAAAAAGACTGGAATATCGCGGTATACATAGAAGGACGGCACTTTAGGTTGTGAAAAAATAATCTGACGAAAAGATTCCATAGTAGACAGAAACCGATAAAAAATATGCACACAGGTACTATTTAAAGAACAGATTCGAGAGTAAGGAAGTCCAAGCAATGTTTTTATTCTATATCCATAATTTTGTGACTTTGTTTTTAGGGATCTAGAAAACTTACAATGTGATACGGCAAGCGTCAGGTAGGCTACTTTGGAATTTATTTAGATACCTTCTCAACACCTCCCATATTAGAGCATCAATAACAAAAGCGTTTCATTGTATTTATTCTTGTTCGTAACTTATTGTGACTGAGTTCAGGTCCTGGACTTTTTGTGATAAAATACTAGTCTAGCCATTTCTTTTCAGAGTATGTTCTCGTATATCAATTGAATTTATTACCAAGGACACGTTTTAACGCAAATCCATCTAGTACCACGAAGCAAGTAGTGTATCGGTTAACCAGTTGATATAAGGTTGAAACGACTGAAACATTTTTCATTTCACCAGTAATTTTATTTAACTTAACTTCGGAGATAATTTGTGGATAAAGTGTGAATCAATCAAGGCTCAATGAGAAAAATGTTGCTCAAAATGAAAAGAAAGAAAGATATTGGAAAACGCGGCTAATTGGCGACTATTATTGATACACTAAACTGCTATAGTTTTGGAAGTCTTGGACGAAAGATATTAGCTTTAAAAAAGCAATTATCGGAATATATAAGAATATTATGTTCTTAACAATATAGAGAGTAATTTCTGTTTCCTTGAGGCATTTTCAAACAAAATTTCTCAACTGAAATAAAATTAAATCAATTGCCTATTCGTGCTAATAATCCACCAGTCATTTTCGTATTGTTTAGAATTAAATCATATTTGAATAAGCTAAAAACGTAGCTTGAACTTTTACAAAAAACAAATATATTTATGTATTGTATGACACGAAGATAGTGAAACTTGTGAAGAGTTTCCTCAATGTCTGTTGCTAGCTGCATAGACCTAAACTGGAATCCAAAGTAGCAGGTTTGCCAAGACAGTCAGCATTAAATACGAACACTTTTGCTTGAATCTGCATGCCATCTACCATATGAATAGATTAATTTCTTTCTCCGCCTTTCAGGTATCCAAGTGACCGCATATCAGTGCTTAGAAGTGTCAGACACGTGCAGGATGGTTTCTCATAGTTGCTGTTCCAGTGCAGTCAAAGCTACAGTGACTGTTGGATGTGTAATATCCAGAAATATGCATCCAACCATACATTCATTAGCCGATATGATAGATGAAAACAACACTTGTAAATCTCTGGGATCATTCGGAATGAATCAAAGTCCTACTGATGACTCTCACGACACGATTTACTTGTAAAGCCGTAGTAGTTGTAAGAGCAACCACGTAAAAAAATCGCGTTTTGCAGAAAATTTTCTTTCGACCGAGGTTTCTTATTTGAGGCGGATGGGCTTAGTTCGTCGACATTTACGACTCCCGCATGTAATGAGGTAAGTGGTACCTCTCAGAAACTGCACTCCCACGTTCAGTTCTAATAGTCACTTGAATGGCAACACTGGAGTTGAATCTCACAGAGGTCTGGAGTATAGGATAAACACAAGACCACTCTCTATTGAACTACTCAGAATTGTATTTGCTTTAATGACTGGAATCGGCCGTAGAATTTTCATTGCAGATTTTATTTATAGGTTACTATATGATCTCTCTTCAAATTCTGAGCGAAGTATTTGAAGAACATCGTCTTGTTGGTTCCCATGTCAAAATTAATCATCTTGTTAGGTACATAAAAAGTAAGCTAAGGTTTAATATGAGGAGCAACTGCTAGTTGAAGGCGTAGAATTAAATTATCAAAGCATATAATTTTTAATAATTTAAACTGGTTGGGATACATTGATAGGGTAGTAGTGAAAAGCTTCAGAGTCCAACCTATTATTAAAAGGGAAATGTAGGCATGAACAAGGGTAGTAAGAGGAACACATTCCTCTCGAATGTGGTCTGAAGGCATGAGACCCACTCTATTGGTATCAATTAAAACAGTTAGAAAGCTTGATAAGCAGAGCAGCTAGCCATCCATATGACAGTTACTGTAGAATATGTGGAGGACAGGAGGCAGACGAAGAAATTGGGGGGCACAAGGGATTTACGGAATGAAATAAGTAACAGAGCAGAATTTTAAGAAATATCTCTCGAACAGTAAAGGAATTTAAGTTAAAATAAGCACTACACGTAAATATGTATGAGGAGAAATTACTGCCAGGTATTATGAAAGAGTGACTTTTAGCTCCTGTTAGTTCTGATTACTTTTTAATGTATTATACGTTAATGATTAAGTCATCATCGTAGCCTTATTATTTGAATATGTCTTCCATTTACAGAAACAGTATTCGAACTGCTAACTTTAAATAACTTATTTTAATGTTTAAGCAATATTTATAATTTTAGGTTGTTGCGATGTGCACAATGTTGAATTCAAAAGTCCGGTTTTCAGTATATGTAGTATATATTAAGAACGGCTACAGTGTGACTGGCTGACATGCCCATTATCTTACCAAATCATTAGACAGTAAATGATAGCTTGCACAATCTGTCTGGTTAATTTTGAATCTACCATAACTTTGCAATCGATTAAGTAATAATTTGAAATTCAGCGATTACAGAATCGTTTGGCAACCGGGTAACAATCAATATATGTGGTTGAATAAACAGCAATAATAAACGGACTACAATCTGCAAGATACAATAAATGTCATTTATAAAACTTCCTTCATATGTCTTATCGTAAAACGATCTAATTATAAATTCACATCATATTAGTCATTACCGTCAACCACAACGACAAAGCCGGAATGTGCGGCAATCGCAACTGCGAGCAGGTCGGAAGACCACATTAATTTTCTTTTGCCTTCACTGCAGTTAATGATAGTAACAAAATAATATTTTTTGCTGGCAACAGCTGGATACACCTTTGTCACAGTGTCAAGAAATGAGAACCATGCTTCTTGCAGTTAGGAAGTTCAAATAGTTCCCTACTCTGGTTTAACTGACGAATGCCCTGTTATTTTCTTCTTTTTTAATTTAATTTAATCTCAATGGAGCACAGGCTCCGGTGGTAATTTCCCTACACACCCATCTTCCCCCTATCCTGCACCTACCTACATTTGCCCTCTACAAATTTTTGGTAAATTATTCATCATTTCTCTTGGTAACTCATTCCAATCCCTGACACCCTTACCTAAAAAAGAGAATCTTCCCACACCCTTGTGCCTGAAATCGAGTGCCAGCTTGTGGTCATGGTCATCTTTTCCCTTCCATGCACTGCTTTTCATACCTACTCCAATATCTTTCCATGCCTCATCGCCAGTACACGCCCTGAACACTCCCATGACCCTCCTCATCCTCCTCCTGTCTTGTAATGAATCCCATTCCAGCTCCTCTGTCATATCCGGCACTGATTGCATTCTGCGATAATTTCCAGAAACAAATCTAGCAGCCCTTTTTTGCACCCTCTCCAACTCCTGTATTTGATACGTAAAATGAGGGTCCCATACTACACTACCATGTTCGAGCAGTGGTCTGACCAAAGTTTTGTAACCCCTCACTTCTCTCGTACATCCCCTCATCACTCTCTCCACCAAGTGCAGAATTTTGAAACCTTTTCCTACCACCTGTCCTATGTGTCCTGCCCAGTTTTCTGTCTTGAGACATGCTGAAACTCATATCTCGAATACCATAACTTTTGACAGAGGCATAAATGCGTTAAGAAAATTTCATTTCTTCTTTAGAATAATTCTCTACGTCCATCGAGTAAGTTAACAACTGGTGTCTATAACATTAATGCTTTGTGTTCTACTCCATTTTAATTAATCCAACAAAATTCCAATCTGAATAGGACCTGGTGAAAGTAATAATCCATTAATATAATTCGTGTTCCAAGCTATTTGTAACAATATGCACGATATAATTTGGGTAAATGATCTGTGATTATTCAAAAGTAACGCCAGCTAATTCAGTGCCATTGACCACCCCAATACAAACGTTTAAACTATCGATATGGATGACCGGAATCACAGGAACATCTGTTGACAAAGAAAACTTTCTTCAGAGCTCAAAAACAAGATCCAAGATGGTAGCGATCTCTGGTTCTCAAATTTGTGAGTCGGTGCCACTTCCCGTTAGTCAACGAAGGAAGTCATTAAATGCCTCTGCCTTGGTAGTTAAATTACGATGATGTACCATACACAGCTCAAACGTATCGATAAGTACCACCTTCTCGCTTTCTAGCATTTTTTGCACTCAAGTGTACTTAACAAAGAGAGTTTTCAGGGTCCTTCATTCATTGTGTAGGTGATGAGAGGATATGACAGAGAAGTGAGGGAACTGGGTTACAAAACTGTGGTCAGGCCACTGCTTGAATATGGTAGAGTAGATCCACATTTTGGGTAACGAACACAAGAGTTGGGGTTACAAACGAGGGCAGAAAATTATCGCAGAACACAGATGTGAAGAGGTGAAATGTGAAGAGAAATCTTGGAGTGTACAAGGCACATTTTGGTGATGGGGCTTTGGAGAACAGTGATAATGGGATTAGGAGAAGTGCACATAAGGTGAAGAGATGATTATGACAAGCATTCAGGCGTAATGCAGTAGAATAATTTTCGTTTGTAGGTGAAGAACTAAGGGATTGTGCTGTATAGTTTACCAAAAACATTGAAATAATTTAAACTTAAAATTCATAAAGGACAAAATAACGAGTTCGGGGAAATTACATTCAAAGAATTTAAGATAAAAGTTAATAAGAAAGTGTAAAGTGGGCTCCATGATAATTAATTTAATTTAATTAAATAAAACTATTCAGTGTTGCTACTGCAGTTGCTGACATACCTGTACCTTCCTGAAGTCGCATTAGTGTGATGAATGTATTTTTTTTGCTCTAAACTATCTTTTGGCCTTACTTTTTCATAAAAGAACCTTTTCACTACTATCTAAAATGAACATGTGGATCAAATTTTTTCAAACACTTACTTCTTATGACTTTCATATATCCATCCTTGAATTGAATTATTGAGCAAACAATACATTCGTATTGGAGGTGCCTTCAGTTACCATCCCTGAACGCAATATCACCCACTTCATGCCTGAGGTCTCGTTTTAATAATTTGAATTTTTATACTTTGATTTTTTTGTTTCATTGACTCCTTGAGCATTAGCTGTGCAGTTTGGTTTCTCTGCTGAAAATCAATATTAGTATGCAATTCCATGTTGTTAGAAAAGTTGGCCGCGAGATTGTTGTACTTACCAATACCCTTCAATTTCATGTTCTTGCAGGAGGTGCATACTTGAATATTTTTCTCAGTGTCTAATATTATGACCCAACATCTGTTTAATTTAACTTTATAATAGGTATACTAACAGTCATGTTAAATTTCATCTTCTTTTGCTGTCTGCGAGACGCAATATATCACCGCGTCATCGGGAACAGACATTAAAACCCATTACCCCATTAAACTCCTGATAAATCCACTCCGAAAACATTCCTGAATTTTACTGCTGTGTCCGGAACATTTCACAATTGAATATATCGTAACTTGGTTTATGCCTAGCTATAAATGTCCACCTTTAAAACCTTTAAATTCAAACAGGGCGCACGTCTGCACATCGTAAGATAAAAAGGTGAAAGGAAAACAATTTCAAGTAATCCCTTCAACTTACACTACCAGAAAGTCTGGATTTTCCTCAAATTTTTAAGGCATGCAGAAGACCACAATATAATGGCGTGTATCAACAGTGGCACGCTTCTTTAACTACATATAATTATAACGTTGGGAGTCGAATTAGTGTCTTGTGGACTAGCCTACCAGAGTACGGTGAAAAACCACAGTTTGAAACTTCCTCCGTCAATTTTTGTATCCTGTTTTGTTTTGTTGAAAAGACTTCTTTCAAAGAAAACCCGATCATTAACTTATTATTTGAGTTTTAATCATTAGTACGTATAATTACTAGTATCTACACTTTACAGAAATCTAAAACAACCTATCCTTCGTCTGACCCCGGTAGATTAGTTTGTGGATTAATTATGGAAATAAGTGGTATCATGGAAACGTGTTTATTTGCAAACTGCGAACACGTAATGATATACCGCAGCCTCAGGTGTATAAGTTGTTTAAGTTCTTCTGTGAAGGTCGAACGGTAGTTTCAAAGATGACTCATACACTTCGTATCAGAACGAACAACACGTTGCAGACAACCTTGGAAATTTGACCTTATTCACGAAGACACATGAATCACTGTTAATGAAGCTATTGTATCAAATGGTGGAAGCTATCGAAGTGTTCTGACAACCATTACTAATGGTTTACGTTTATGCATAATCTCTGTAAATTTGATACCTGTAAAGTTTAATCTAAATAATAACTTCTTAGAGGCTTTTATAACTCTTTGCTTTAGAAGACTCATTCTCACTTGTGATACCATTACAATCTTGAAAACAAGATGTTGATTTCGAGAAGTCAGGTAAAGGCGAAAATCTGTTTGCCTGCTGGCTAAGTTCTCGTGATAATCTTTTGGGATGCTAATTGTGTTAGTAGAGGGACAAGGGGAGGCTACCACAATCTATTTACTCAACCGAGTGCTGTGGTTGTCTAAGCGGCTGACGTGGATCTAGAAGTCACTTTGGTGACACCTAGGGGGCGGGCTTGTTCCAGCCTACATAGATATCAGGAGGGTTCAGGTCCAAATGACCAAAAAACTAGACAAATATGCAAGAAAATATGTCCTTAAATAGGGTAAATATGACCTAAAAATAACAAAATATGGCAAAACATTCGAATTTGCTAGACATCAAAACATGCTCAATTATACATTATTTATTTTATCTAACAATGTCACTTTCATGTTGACAGCATAATTTCCTTCCGTGCACTCTCTGCACTATTGGGAAATTAAATTTTATACCGTTTTGTTGAACTGAATTTAATTTCATATGATTTAAAGAAAAGAACTGTTTCGTTTGTACTAAAATACTCCTCTCCCAATTCCTTTACGTAACTGCATAACTTTGCACTTTCAGAATTTTTTTTTGATGGGGGGGGGGGGGGAGGGCGTGGTGGTGCTGACTGATTACTGACTAATCCACTGAAGATTATTTTAAAAAGTATTGGCGACAGTGAGACATTGATTGACGCGGATCGACACAGACATGCTGCTCCTGCGTTGTCGAGATAAAAAGGCGGGCGGAACATCAACGTTTAGAGAGTGACAATAATGTGTAACTTTAATTCTTGACATGAATTCTGACTAATTCAGTGACAATTAATTTTGTTTCTTTCCTCCAGTGTTTAATATGAGTACAGTTCTGTGAATAATTTTCATAATTTCTTCTCATCTATAATTTCTAGTGAATTCCAGGTACTGTTAAAAAATTATTAGATTTTTCGTCAAAATATGAGCGTAAATACTATCGTAAAATGAACAAAACTATAAAAAGGTCTGAATATGCATTTATATGCTGTATAAAATACATTTGAATACAGTTACAAATGTTTAATCGGAGTTTTAATTCAGCATCACAGCTCAAAAAGAACGCAGACAAAATTTTGACTTGTCATAAAGATCGGAACCATAGATATCAGATTGTGAACAGTCAAAAGTTGGGATGACGAGGCGGTTAGTGATACAAGCAAGGTGTGACCTGCAGTGCTGGCGGGCGCCATGTCTGTCAGAATTCGAAGTTTGGATAAGTTGAGAACTTAGATCAAAGGTCTGATAACGTCAGAGATAACAGCGACACGTGGAGACATCCAAAGGTTGACCATAAATATCCACTTTAACTCAATCCTTGAATAAGGCAAGACACTCTCGGTAGCTGATTAAAATATTGTCCACTAGTAGGTCAAATATAATGAATATTAAATATGTGTAGCGTTCGTATAGCAAAAAACCGCGATCAAAAATAAAATAAAAATTATTAACGTTATTTTTTCCGCCATAAAATAAAACCTATACACAGAATACTTTTTTGTTGCCCTTAAGTCGTTGTTTAATGCAAAACAATTCAATTAATCCTTAGTTTTTACAATCATTCCCAGGCACTTTGACGTTACGGAAATGGTGCCTTCGTCTTAAATCTTAAAAATGGTGGCATTTTTAATATTTGCATTTAAAATATTGAATTAAAAGTTAATACTGCTTGCCCTCATCCAAAACTGGCAAGGAATTTTCATCATTTTATTCATAAAACACCTGTTTGATTTACGCCCTCCCCCCGTATTCGATATATTTTTCTATGACCTTGCTGTAACCTCTAACTATGATAAACTGAGTGTTGAAATATACATGTCTGCTGTACCTTTAAGAGTTCTAGCAACTGGAAACTCGTGTGCTAGCCTGCAATACCTTTTTCGAGTGTCAAAACAATCGATTTCGAGAAAAGTTGCAGATGTTTCTGCCGCATTATGCGAAGCTCTGTAAGAATGGTTAAAGATAAGGAAATAACTCCCATTTTATATTCAAGTTTTTATTCTTTTTTCTGTTGTCATTCTTACCGAGAACTTACTTCTCACTTAAGTAAAATGTATTGAGTTAATAATGTCATTTGGTGATTGAATAGACTCGTTGATTGGAGTTGGTTATGGTGGTAATGGAGGTGATAACATCGGAATGTGATTAGGCTGCACATTTGTCATTCCGCAAAAAATCTTTGGTACCTTACAACTGTATTCTTTTCATTAGAAATGGCAGCAAATTTTCGCTGTGCCGCGCGATGCAATCGAATAAAGGCACTCTCGACTCAAATGCGCGCGAGCCAAGTAGTGGCGGTCATTTGCCGCGCATGCCTAAATACGAAAGAGCAGAGAATGGCTCGCAGCGCGGCATGTTCGACCGCGCCAAAGTTCGAGTTGGCTCGCGATCCAACAGCATATCCATTAGGAATAGTCCCCCGCCTTTAATAACCTTAGCCGTCGACGAGGGAAAAAAAAAGGAATCGTCCATAAATTACTCCATTTTGGACTCATGTGAACACATGTAGCTCTCGGCGTGACTTTTGGCTCTGCACCCCCTTCCCCGTCCCCACACCCCCACCCCCTCCCTGCGCGTGGCACTTAGCTTTTTTCCCTATTGATTCCAGAAAACATTTTGTACAAATTATATACGGAGTTAATTAAATGACGGAAATAAATATTCATGAACCTTATTTTAACTGTGACAAATAATATGAATGAAAAGCTACATAGTTTGGATCGGAATCCCGCCCTCCCACCCTCCCCCAAGTAGCCCAGCGTAGCTTCCCAGTCATTCCCCCCCCCCCCCAGACTGAGACACGTAGTTTATTGACTCTCCCTTATGCGCAACTGTCGCGCGACCCAACGTTCAAGGGTTTGCCGCGCGTAGTGAATACGCAGCGTAATGCTCGGCACTGAATGTAATGCGGCCTTCCCTCTGGCAACAATACCTGAATTTAAGGAATGTGAATACCCTCGCGATTAACACATACCAGACATTCTTACGATCCTATGTTCACTGAGCTGCTATTTCGTTTGTTTCAGTTGGAGGAGTCCTCTCGTAGGCGTGAGGCGACCCTCCGGCAGCACTCGTTCTTCCTGCTGCGGGTCATCCTGAGGCGGGGTGTCGACCTGGCACCCAGGGACAAAGCGGGTGAGTGCAACGCTAACTATCGCGACAATGTGTTGTTCTACACGGACTGGATCTCACATCAGAACGAATACCGGAATGACCATTTTCTGTAGGATTATCTCCCAACTCCCCTGTATCTGCCCTCATAATATTTGCCGACAACACGTAAAACCTAACGCAGAATGTCAGTGCGTAGAACCTAATTAAGAAACAGTATAGTGCGTTTAGTTATCAGTGGCAGCTCAAGGTCGTTCTGAGATATCCCCACTGCGTAACAGCTTAAGGCGGGTACACATCAGAACGAGGCAACGCACTAAGTGAGGCGAGCGTACCAGGTGTGTACCTGTAGCCGAGGCGCGGCAAACCGAACGACCCGAGGCGGATCGAACACCATCCGTCCCGAGGCGGTACTTCAAAGAGAATTCAGGGGTGTGCCGCATGCTGTGTGGACGGGTATTTCCAGTCGTCCGTCTGCCTCCTTCGTTCACACTGGCACGATGGCAATCAGTCGTTGTTTAGGTACATTGTGTGTTGAAATGAAATAAAACCATTATATTTTAGTTAAGGAGTTTTTCGTTATTGTTATTTCGTTTTAATCTGACCATTTTTAATCAAGAATTGGGACAACGGAAAGTAACTCTCTTTTATTAAGGATTATGAAAGGCGTTCATATTGTAGAAGGACAATGGATTTTAACATAATGCACTAAAAAAAATAGGATGCTTGGCGCGAAATAAGAGAACCTACTGGAGAAGAGACAAAAATTTAAAAAAAAAAAAATTGCATCTTCTATGCTCACGCAGGAGAGAAAAAGTCTACTTATTAACAGCGTGGTAATAGTTAGTCCATAATATTCAGTATTTGAAACAATTTAGTTTTATAAAAATGAAAACGAAAAAATTTATTTTTATTTCATTGAATTCCAGAGTAATATTTACAATAATTATTAAGTAATAATTTAACTGTTAAGTTTTATATGTTTCCAAAGTAATTTTATATAATTAAAGGAATTTATTGTTAAGTCGGAATGACATTTATATTTCTAAGTGATTCGCTTGGGAAAGTCTAAAACTCTTAGATGATGCAGCTGATTTTCGAGAAACATCAACTGTAAGTGAAATTGAAACACTAGCCACTGTTAAATTGTCACCGCGCTTCATATCCACGCTCTAACTTCACATCAGAGCCAGATCGTCAGAACAAACTAATGGATGGATACCTGTCTCGTTCGATGCCTCGGCGAACTGCGTTCGTGCAATTTGACTGTTCATATGTTCCGCCTCGCCTAACCTCGGTCCCGTTCGAGCGTTGCCTCGCACTGATGTGTACCCGCCTTTACCCGTACATGCGAAGGGAAAAGAGAGTCTGTAGACAAATTTGTTACTTGTGTGTCTGTACACAGTGGTCTGCTTGGAGGGGTGGGCGTAGGGAGGGAGCGGTGAGACTTGTAGCGGGGCAAGAGGAACGTGACCTTGAACTGCCAGCTGAAAGCGAATAGAGTATAACCATGTTAGATCTCCTTGCTATATATTCAAAATTTTGCACTTTTAAGTCACGAATAGTTCAGATGCTGCGAAGTGGTAATCCAAACAGAAATTGAGAGGCATTAATGATGTTCCGGCAGGCTGAATCTTTTATAAAGTTTCATTTTAATAACATAACTTTCTGCAGCTACAAACTCCACAGAAGCAGCTTTTCTAATGAGTTGCAATAACTCTGTTATATATCTTCCAATGTAAATCTAAAAATGGTTAATTAACCAAATTCCGTACATGATTGTAAGATAATTCTACCTGAATATAGAAATTTCATCTCCCGTAAATCAGTGTTTTACCAGTTTGTAAATTTCGTTGATTTATATGAAATAATGAAACCAATTACATTTACCGAGGTTTAAAGATAGTAATAATGTATAAATTTAAGAACTTAACTTGGATCCAGTAACTAGCTTCGTAGTTAATTTATTCTTCCTGGGAACTCAAATAGATGAAATGGGCGAGTTTAGCTGTCTTTAGCCAAACGCTCACTGAATTCCGAAAGCGCCATCTCCTGAAAGCTACATGATCTATCTCGACCTGACACTGTTTAACAGCCACCCACCGCCTGTCCTGTAGCCAAGACGGCGACAACCCATCTCATTTCACACTTCCACTACGCTCATTCACTGTTATATGTAAAATCTGAATTCTGTATTAGCATAACAACATCAAAGAACTGTGGTAAGTCATTAAAAAAAAAATGCTATGTGTATAGTCTGAAGTCATATTTTTCAAAAATAAAAACTGTCTGAAAATCACACTGGTATTTTTAGACAACTTAAAAACCTTGTTCCAACTATAACATTAAACAAGTACTGATAGTACTATCATGATTTAAGATATCAACTGTGCTAACCTGTTTTAAGTACCTAGTTTCCATCTTCTATCAATTATTTCCAGAAATTATTTAGTAAAACAATGTTATGGAAACGACCGAAGTTAACAAGACATTAACTATTCATAAATAAACTTTAGTTCTGATCACTAAGACATTATTAGCAGAGATTGTATAAAAAATTCCGTCACAGATTGAAAATGTAAATCCCGCAGTATCAATTATAAACTACAGCTTATTTTTTCAGTTTTTACAAACTGCTCACCGACAAATTAGAAATAAGCTGCTGATTAGTGTTTCTTAATTTTTAGAGAATACATTTCAGTGAGAGCTGTATATGATAGTAACTGACCGCCATTAATAATATTTAAGCCAAAATTTAAACCGGACATTCAAGTAATACAGTGGCAGCATATTAGTTTTCGTTATGTAAATCGTAGCATAACCGGTTTCGTTAAACGCTCACTACCTGTCTTCCACAAATTCTGTTATATCCAGTTTCCCACGCAGCTTGGTGGGTGAGCGGTAGCGCTCTGGCCTCGCATTCGGTAGAACTGGGTTCGATTCTCCGTCTGGCCATGCAGATTCCAGTTTTACATAGATTCCCGATATGCCAGGATGGTTCTTACAAAAGGGCGTTACCGAATTACTTCCAGTTCTCTGCCCTCCAGTCCTTACGACTCTAATGATATCGGCGTCGGCGAGGCGTAAAGCCATAAAAGATAAAAATTAGTTTCCAATCTTCCCAGCGTTTGTTTTAAAATGAGATCTAACACTAAAGGAAAATACTAATAATTTCAAAATTATTTATATTTTCCAATTAGATACACCTTATACACCATACAATTATTCCAGCGATGTTCTAACCGCATAATCGCATTAAAGTGATTAACTGTAATGTCTCGAAATAGTAATTGAGCATATATGACCGGCGCAGATTCTATTTACGATGCATATTCAATGTTATCTATTCTTACTGGCACTTTGTAGCTCTTTTCTATAATCATTATGATGCAAACTGATGTGATCTACAATTTCTGCCTGAAATAAAACGTTTCGAAAACGAACAAGAAAGTTTGCACGATTCGGGGACATATAACTAACTGTATTAATACCCTCCATACACGAACCTACACACACATAAACACACAATTACATTGAGAGATAAGAGAGAGAGAGAGAGAGACCGTTTTTAATAACCTTATATATCAATAGGTCACTAATCCCCTATTGCAGAATTATCATGAACAATGTACCATTATCCAATTTTGGAGAATTCAAAAAATTTCTCTATTAAGTGATTTTATTTAATACATCATGGTGCAAAAACCGCTCACTAATCAAGGAATCTAGACCAAGAGCAACAACGTACAAACCAAGAAAATATTCTAGGATCAAAGTTTTTCACGGCTTAGTAAATAAATGACCTCTTCTCGGGTTTCCAGCCACGTAAAAAAGTTACACTTCAACCATAGACGTCACTAAATAACTGTTTGTTTACACGCTGCCGTGGAGATGGTGGAAGACAAAAGCTAACCAAGCGCGATGACGTCATCCCCTCTTCTGCTCATTACCGAGGCGAAGCTGTTTCAGCATTTTGATATCCGTTTTTCAGGCCGCACTAAGCTGATAAGCAGTGTATAAAAGGGACACTGGACAGCGCACAGTATTCTGCTAGTATTATTCTTATTCACCACTGTTTTTCCAAGATTTTGGTTTCGTCTGTCTTCAATGAGTTTTATTTATCGTCGGCTTGGTAAAATGTTGAGCTATGGCCTTACAGCCACATGCCCTTGCTGACGTCAGGCATTTAATAGCTACTGCCAGATCGTACTAAGTACTACTGAGAGTAGTGAAGTGTTGACATCCGTCTGTGTAACATGTAATTATGTTCTATAAACCGTATGTGTATTTTTGTTTGCGGAAACGAGTAGTTAATGAGTCGGAGATTGGAGACCGTCCCGGCATTCGCCTTGATGACTACGAAAATCCTCCTAAAAGTAAAAACCGCATTGATTAAGAGACTACTCAAAATGTAGATGCCTCATACTCCATACCCAGCTTCTGGTTATGAAGCTTTCACACGGACTACAGAATATCAGGCACGAAACAAGAGTACAGGCTTAGCTCATAGTTATGACAAGCATTCTTTTTGCAAAGATGTTATTTTCGCTACAGCTACGAGGATCAGCAGATTGCATAACTGAGCAGCAAAATACGACTGTAAGTTATAACTTCAGTCAATTTTATTTATTTATTTATTATTTTTTTAACTGCTTAACTTCTCTTAACAGCGAGGTCTTTATAGACAATTGTATTTAAAAAATCAAATATATTATTTAATTACGGAAACCAACAAAACATCTCCACTACAGAATATCTAAACATTTATTTACGGGGTACCATATTGTATAAACATTTGTATAATCATTATGGCTAAGTGAAAGAGAATATTTTTAATCTGCACATGATAAGAATCAGCTTTCAATTAATACGCAACTCTTTTTTTTTTCGTCAGCTTCTCATTTGAAAAGTTTCAATTAACCATCGTTCTTTGATTACTTCACCGCCGACCAGGTTAAAGCAGCAAAAAAGACTTCAAACAGCGTTCGACTCAACGATACATAAATAAACATGCACCCCCGAACCCGTGTACTAATTACACAGCTGATTAGAGAAAACTCTCCTACGGTTCTGTTTGCAAGCTCTCCTGGATGTGATCAATTAGCAGTGTTTCCCAGTCCGTTAACGTACCATTAAAACAGATTGAAAGGCCAACCAGCGTTGGTTTAATTGCCGCTGCCTTCGCAGTGAACGTCAGTATGCATATTTCTCTAAGGCTTCACAGACTTACCATCAAATAAATTTGTTTCACGGCATTTTATTCGATGCATTAAAAGTATTATGCTCATTGATCTAAAGTTATGAAATTGTTACGGATCACTGTGTATGGTGAAGACATTTCCGACACAAAGATTGAAATGGACTAATAGGAGATTAGTGAAAACAAAACAAAAAATATTCGAAGAGAATATATCTAATGTCTTGACATCAAAAAAAGTAATAAATAGATTTTTTGGAGGATCTCGTGGATTGAAAGGTTGCTATCGGATGTAACATCTGAGATGCTATGTATCAACGCTTTACGGAGAGGATGAGCATGAAATGGGAAAAGGGCTGTTCCTTCATTTATTAATACGAGGTTTTTCAAACAGAAGAAAAATGCTTTAAATATCATTAAAATATATTTGTTTCCATAATTTTCTACATAATTTCCAATTTTGTTCAAACATTTCTCATACCGTTCAAAAAGATTTTATAATTCCGACGTGAAAGAAATCTGCCACCTTTGAAGGAATCCAATCCATGACTGCAGTTGTCACTTTTCCGTCGTCATTGAAACGTTGAACCGTTGACCACCAAGGAACTTCTATAAGCACTGAAATAGGTGAAAATCACTGGGTGCAACGTCAGGGTTGTAAGGTGAATCGTCGGTATCTCTAATTTTCTTGTCCACGTCACAAACCAAATCTTCGCAAATCATGCCTCATAATGCACATTAACCCACCCGGCTTTGCACATTCTCTCCCACTTTTGAACTTGACTATCACTCATGGCATTATCACACTTCGCAAATCTGACGGTCAATTTACGCATATTCAAATTACAGATCGTATCTCATAGTCGATGGGTGAATCAATTTTCGTAAACATTATAAACTTCAACAGGTCATCATACAGACGATACGGCTGCCAATGGCTTCTAAACTGCGCAAAGCATGCTGGGAGCAGACGAGCATACGCACTGCGACGATTCTGCGACATCCTCATTCCGATTCACAAGCGGGCCTTAATGTTAAAAAATACCTTCCTACATTAATATATAAATTAATAGTAAATAATAAAGACCAAATTCTTATCAAACAAATGGTTATAATTAAATTGATGTTGTAATAAAATGAAATACCTTGTTAGCGTGAATTAAATAAAAAATCTTACAGTTTTATCAATCTTCTTGCAAAACAAAAAATGTATCGTTGGATGACATCTAATCTTAGTGTAAATTTGAGATCATAAGAATTACATGTCGGCCTGAAACAATTAAAACAAATTACGATTTTCTCATTATCTCCGGTGAATTATTTTTTTTAATCGCTTTAATACAGCCAGCTCAAAGTGATTGTAATTGCTCTTCCAGTGTATTGTTGCAACTAAGTATGGACACATGGACACCAAGGACGGAGACGACATTCACACACACACAACACTCAAACACCCATGCGCTCGGTCGGACTCGAACCGGCGACCTTCGGCACGCGGGGCTAGTACTCTAGCCATAACGATGGTCAAAGATCAGCTGGGTGTTGATTGATGATGTGTCAGGCGGCTGCTGTCTCCAGCTGATCCAAAGTCGATAAGTCCAGATAAGAGCGCTCTGTCTCCGTACACGTATCAGTAACGTGGTGTCTCTAGGCGCTGGGCATCAGCCGCAGCTCTGTTGAGCCCAAAATGATGGGCAGACACGGAAACATCATGATATTAACCTATAATCACGCCAGTCACCTCGGATTTCGTACAGTCCTTCCAGTGTCAATCTACTTGTTAAACCGAAAATTTGCGTGGCTTGTTTTAGTGTTGGAATTGGTCAAATGAAATAAGAATAATAAAAAACACGCACATATAAGACCCGGTTGCCGAACTCATGTTTTGATTGACTCTACAGCCCGCGCGCTCAGTCGATGGTTCTCAATGGTATAGCGACTCCAAAGGTTCAGAAAACGGAACACAGTTACTCCACTGCCCCTTGTCACTTGCTTTCTATTTTTATTCTTCATTTAATTTAATTTAATTGCAATGGATGACACCCTCTGGTGCCAATTTTCCTACACACCCATCTTGCCCCTATCCTGCACCCACCTGCATTTGCCCTTTACAAATTTTAACTTTAAATTCATTCAACGTTTTCGGTAAGTTATTCATCATTTCCCTTGGTATCTCATTCCAATCCCTGACACCATTACCTAAAAAAGAAAATCTTCCCACACCCTTGTTCCTGAAATGGAGTGCCAGTTTGTTGTCATGGTCGTCTTTTCCCTTCCATGCACTACTTTTCATACCTACTCCAATATCTTTTCATGCCTCATCGCCAGTATATACCCTGTACACTCCTATTTCCCTCCTCATCCTCCTCCTGTCTAGCAATGAATCCCATTCCAGCTCTTTTATCATACCTGTCACTGATTGTATTCTGCAATAATTTACAGGAACAAATCTATCCGCCCTTTTTTGCACCCTCTCCAATTCCTGTATTTGATACGCAAAATGAGGGTCCCATACAACACTACCATATTCGAGCTATGGTCTGACCAAAGTTTTGTAACCCAATTCCTTTACTTCTCTCGTGCATCCCCTCATCACTCTCTCCAACAAGTGCAGAATTCTGAAACTTTTTCCTACCACCTGTCCAATGTGTCCTGCCCAGTTAAGCTTGTTATCAAATGTAATGCCAAGATATTTACATTTCAAGTCTTCAGCAAGCAATTATTTCCCCACCTTATATTCATAATTAACCTTTTGTTTTTTTTATTTGTGTATCTAATAAGTTGACTCTTCTTTGCATTTATCGTCATCCCATGTTTACCAACGCAACTAGATATCCTGTCCAGATCACCCTGCAATTGTTTACAATCCTCTATCGTTTTGATTCTTTTATATAACATTATGTCATCTGCAAATAATCTAATTTCAGAAAGCAGATTGTATTCGTCATGTGTGAATTTAGATCGAAAACTTTGTGGAAATATTATGGGGAGAAAATTGAATTGAGAAAGTAATGGAGGTTAGGTGGAAAAAAGTCATAAAGACATGCAGTCTACCAGTAACGATATTCAAGTGTGATGAGACCTGCAGGAGTTGCTTTTTGATTGTTAGCGGATCTAAATGAACCTGGATGGCGAGCGATAACGCTCTAGCCTTACATTCGGGAAGACGCTGGTTCAAATATCCGTCCAGCCATCAAAATTTCGGTTTTTCCATGCTTTCCCGAAATAATTCCAGGCGAATGGCGATACAGTTGCTTTAAAAGGCTACGACCTTACGCTCCAACTTTTCCTTCCTCATTTCAGCCCGGTATGAGGGGGTCAATTGAGTGATGTTATTTTCGGCAGATACTGAGCCTGCTGTTAACACTACAAAACAGGTATTTGGCTTGTCAGATATGGTCTTACTGTCACACTGCCCCATGATACAATTCTTTTATCATATAGAAGATGTGCTCTACTTATTAATACCGTGAACTGATCTTCACAAGGTGAATCAATCATAGGTTTCTGATGAACTTAAGAAATGAAGCAAATTGTGACATTAGGATGCAAAAGAATTATTAAAATAAAAAAATAAACAATATAAAAAAAATCTGATCTTTTACTAATTATCTTACTTACAGATAGCCAAGGCACCACTAATAATAATTTTAAGTAGTTAAAAATTGTGGGTGGTAGTAGCCAGAGCTACTACCGCAAGTCTCATTGCGTCTTTTATCCGCGTCGTATAGAGGGCACTTTGACATTTTCAAACACAATTTTTCGAAATTTAGTAGTATTGATCTTGAAACTATCTTAAATTTCCCGCTGTTGTGTATGTCATATGAAATAATATTAATTAGCCTCAAGCCACTCGATCGTTCTCCACATTTTCACCTGCTCATCGACGGCAGGGGCAATTTCACGGCCCCACATGTCATTCTCTCGGTTTTCTTGCTCATTTTTCCCCATTTCCAAGGGAATTTGTTTCAAATCTAACTGCATTCCGTTGGTTCTGCTTTCATTTTCCTTCTTTGCACTTTTCAAAGTAAAACAATTTTTGGAAATCTATTCCTATCGTTCTCTGAACGGTCTTAAATAATCCACCGTCGTATGGCTCTGTCAGTACGCTCGACGGGCACTAATTCGCCGTTTAGTTCCCGACCAATCACGTCTCTTCCCGCGCGTGCGGTGTGGGCCACGGGATGGGGGCGATGTGATAGATACCCGTTAATTTACTTTCCTCTCTAGCTTTCTCCGCTGAACGCTGTTTACCCCGTTGTCCTCCGTTACTGTAATACTCATTTCACAATTGACAGTTTTCATGTCCTTCGCGATTCTGTGATACCTCTCAGCGTCGACCTTGGACGACTTATTCACGTCAAAATAGGATTCACGAAATGCAGATGGTTCCTTTCGACACAACGCTTCGACCCTTCAGCAAAATGTCTTATATACCTATCGGTGCACTGTGATAATATAAAGCATCTCTGAATATGATAATTACGTCGTACTGGGAAAATTTCAGACCATAACACTGCTATTTTTTAATTGTTAATGTTTATGTCACACTTGCTTCCTTTGTGGTAGAAAGGAACAGAAATTTTCAAATGCTTCAGTAATGAACGGAGGCTTTTAAGCGGTAGAACAAAATACAAGGGAGATAAAACATGTTAAGTGTCTTCTTAATAAAAATTGATGGTAGCTTTATGTGATCTAAAATGATCGAAGAAATTAATATGATGAGGTTATGGTACTGGTAACAAAAAGATTCTGTACACCGGTGGCGAAGAAAGAGGGAGGATACAGATACGAATGTCAGAAGGCATGTAGTTCCGGAATTAAATAGATATTTTAGGAAAATATTGAGTAAATGAAGAGGGCAGAGATAGCAAAAATTCCGGAAGAAATGTTTTAACCCAGGATGGTGACGTTGATTTGATTTATTGGCGATTCTGCTTCTCCATGTTATTCCCTGTACAAGTTGCCATTTAAGGATCTATGGACCATGGTTTTCTGGTCACAACCTCATCAAACAGTATTTGCGTCATTGTGTATTTGGTTATGTTTTGCATCAAAAATTGCTTCCACACACTTTGAATATGTTTAAGAACTAAGTGTGGGACATATATTTGAAAATTGTTTCAAACAAGTCTTCCACTTGTCTTTCCCTTTAAATAATTGGATAGAGAAGCATCGTTAAAAAAGTCTGAACATCTCTCTCACCACCTATGCTGTACTACACGGTGTAGTAGCTAAGTGACATGGCTTCCCTCAGGATAGATATTCACCCTTACGAATTACGGCCAAGACCCATGAGCCAGTATTCAGACCTTCACGTCCGGCAAAAGACGCCTTGTGCTTATGAAATACGTTTTGTGGTTTGTATTCGACGTGGAACTGAGTTCAATAACTGCAGAGGCACAATACATCATAACGTGTAACAGGTTTCTGTAAAAATAAGATATTACTGTAGAAATTACACATGAAAAGAAAACTGTTGTGAATACTAAACTCCCCCTCATTAACACAAAGATTCCGAAAGTAAGACTCTGGAGTACAATTTCTGCCATCTGTTGGAGGCGCACGTAACTGCTTCGTTTGCGCAACAGTTTGGTGGCGCCGCTGCAGTGGCCGCAAGAGAAACTCAGCTGAATGTTTGTTTTCCGAAAGATTAAGCAACAACTGTAAACAACGGTTCGATAACGGTTAATGCGGGTGGTAATTTTTCTGCAAAACGCTAATGAAAGCTCGCCATGTTTTCTGGAAGGAGTATGTGATCAGACTGAAAAAGATAATTCTATTAGGTTTTTTTTTTATTATTATTTTTTTTTTTACTATTTCATTTCTCCCAGCTGAAGGCTGGGAGGCGGGCTGCTGGAGGATCACGGAGATCCTTTTCAGCCTACTACGCCTACTACACTATGGGGAGGGAGGGGGGATGGAAAGTCGGCCGTGGCCTTGTAGGGAACCATCCCAGCATTCGCCTAAAGTGACTGAGGAAAACCACGGAAAACCTCAGACAGGATGGCCGAACCGGGTTTGACCCCGGTCCTCCCGAATGGCATGTAGCAGTTCGAAATCGCACTGCTCAATCCTCGGTGATTCTATTAGTTAAGTTACTAGCTGCATTTCTTAACTGTTTCTGATCGTTTGAATTAGCAAATTTCGTATCGCTGTTTTTGAAACTATGATTTACGGACAAAAATAAACCACATGCAACCAGTTTTGAGGCTTTATTTTTAAATCGCGTTTCTCTTCTGTTCTAGAAGCATCATCAATTCTTTGCCGCTACGTCCTCCCCATTTTTGTCTTCCGTGGCTATGTATTTTTCTCGACCAATACAAAGATAATAATTTCGCCGTTATCGTATAAAAAATGTGGCGAACTCATATATTTTATGATATATTTCGTTTAGAATTCATTTAGTGCTTTTGTTAAATTACTGTTAGTTCTACGGCCTTCAACCATCTTAAATATCGAACACGCCTTTGAAAAAGGAGAACTTGCTTAGAATCGAAGTAAAATAAAAATGCTCGAAACAGTCGGTAAAAGCGAATTGTTGAAGGCCATTGGTGTAAAACATACATTTCGATTTATGTGTAAATTACTCATTATTTACGATTCTGTAAATCTGGAGAAACGTTTTAAAAGTGATTCAAAAATATTGTTATTTTAGTGTTTTTCTAATAGGAAAAAACGTGCACTATTTCGAACATATATGGCAGTTAGTATTTCATTTATTTTATTGTACTGTTTATTACTTGATCGAACATGCGAAATCAATTACTAAGAATGATGATATTACTAATAAAATGTGCTTTTTGTTTTGGTCTTACACCTCGTCGAAGTCATTAGGGAGCGTCCATAAACTACGTGCTCGGTCTGGGGGGGGGGGGAGGAGGGACAGACTTTCCGAACCAAGTCACGTAGCTTTTCATTCATATTATCTGTTACAGTTAAGATAAGGTGCAGACAAACTACAGATTTTAATATTTTATTTCCTTCATTTAATTATCTCCGTATGTAATTTCTGAAAAGAAAAAACGGTTACAAATGTCTTCTGGAATCAATAGGGAAAAAAGCTACGTATCACGCGGGGGAGGGGGGGGGAATAAATAAAAAAGCCACGTCGGGCTACGTGAGGGTGAGGGGGGAGGAGTCAAAGAAGGCCAAAATGAAGCTACGTGGTTTATGGACTTTCCTTAGATGCGGGAAAGGACTGAGGGCTACGATCAGGAAGGAAGTCGGCCAAGGTTAACGTTCTGACCTCGCATTCGCGAGGACGCCGGTTCGAATCCCCGTCCGGGCATCCAGATTTCGGTTTTCCACGGTTTCTCCAAATCACTCCAGGCGAATGTCGGGATGCTTCCTTCAAAAGGCCATGGCCGAATTACTTCCCATTTCTTGTCCCCAGTCCCATCCCGCCTGTAATGACCGACGAGGCGAAAAGCCATAAGTAAAAAAAAAAAAAAAAAGAAGTCGGCCAAAGCCTTTTTGTAAACACTAACCTGATATTCGCCTGGAGTGATTTCGGAAAACCATAGAAAACCGTAACTTGGATGGCTGGACGGTGATTCGAACCAGTCTCTTCCCTCCACGCTCGGTAAGTTAATAGAGCGTAATACTAGTGAAGTACTGCGAAACATACAAACGTTCAACAGTAATTACAGACAAAAGCTTCTTGATTATATAAAATAACAAACAAACGTCGAGAGACACGTCGCATAATCAATCTTTCTGAATGGCGAGCGATTTTACGAAAATTCTTGTCCACATCCAACACTTCCCTATATGATCGAAGAAAAAAGGTGTTTGGCTCCGTAGGTGGAAGGAGCTCACCGTCTTCCGAATGGAATCAGGAAGGATCATTTGGTCTCCTAAGTATAGGAAACGAACAAGACTCTCTCGCTTCCTTTTGGAATAAGAAGTAGTACTCAATTTTTTGAGTTGAGGAAAACTACATCTCTCACTTCTCTTTCTGCAAGTTAAAATAAGAAAAAGATATCCAATTAGTTTTCTCTGCTTATACGTTCGCGTCAACAGCTTTCAGCAGGCTAGCATAAAATCCTACCCCTCTGAACGTTTGTACCCGACTGCCGACGCCACGTCTAACTGAAGGGAACTATCCAAACTGAATAATATATTATAAACTAAATAAAGAAATACTCTAAGTGAACTACCTAAACTGAGAGTTTATGTATAGCGTAAAGGCACTATAAATAAATTATAGATAAATGATTAGATTCGTTTTGAAGCTAGCCTATAATCTATTAGCGAATACGATACCTTCAATATCAAGCCACCCGGCCAAACACTAAAAGTATAAATGTCTCCTAACACCGATTACCATCAAATTCATCAGCTAACCATTCACCACATCGCCATGGAATGCTCTCTTTGGAGATTAAGTGGTACAATCCATCAGATTCACGAAGCAACCACGGAAGCAATTGAATGACTGCAATCGTTGGACATCAGTCTGTAGTAACATCCATGTTTGGTTCTATCTATTGTGATACGATGTAGTTACTGTTTTTATATTCTTGAGCCATACGAAATAAATAAATAAAATAACCTTCAAACTCAAGTGAGATACTGATAATTATTAATTCAACCCATCTAATATAGATTGAAATTATATGCTAGAACCTATCAATGTTACATTTAATCTCATCTAATCAAATAGTACTGTAGTAGATGTATGCTAAATTCTAATTCACGGTTCTGCCACAAGTACCGAACAATTACTTATATAGGCTGGATTGATATTCACTTTGCTTATTAGTCTAGAAACGCCTTTAATATTGAAGTTGGAGGGAACAGATATTTAAACGTTTCGAACATATCTAGATAGCACTAACAAACAGAGTCAGTTGGTTTCCGTGTCAGAAAGTGGCGGTGTATTTCTTCATCCAACATGAGGGCTCATTACGATAATTACATTGTCCTTGATATTTAGCAAGGGTAGATTCTGGTTGTTGATCATTAATATTACATGACTACATGTTTTAAAATTGCATTATTATAAAACATACCTGACCGGTTACAAATTAACTGCCTACAGCAAACATCAAACCAGTTCTCCCTATTTTCCAACGTCTGACAGAAAATGTTTTTACAATATAAAATGAGTTACAAAATGGAGAGTGTTTGAATATAGGTTTAAACTCTATTAAAATTGTCTATTAAGAGTAATTAATAAAATCTCAGTTTAAATGTTTCCTTGGTCAAGTGAAAATTCTTGATGTAACTATTAAATGGAAAACTCTATCCGGTGTGTATTGTAGGTCTTATCACCTAATAAGAAGGAAACGAAATTACTTGGGTTCTCATTATATCACTGCACCAAACCGCCTGAAACGAAGTTCGATGACGAACAGATGTATCCATCTCATGCAAGAGTTCGCAAATAAACAAGTGCGTCGTTTCCAAGGATGATGATTTGTAAAGATTGATGGAAATTAAGAAAACGTTGTGTAGGCAAAGTATTTTATGCAGAATCTTCAAAGTTACGTCTAAAGTACGTTTATTCCACATCCCTTTCTAATAGCATGTATTAATGTCTTACAACAATTATCGGATTTAAATTCTAATTTGATTAGTATGCAAAAACAATACATCTAACTCCCCAATAAAATGGTATTCCTTTCAAAAACAATACCTCTTCTTCAAAGCGTATAAACTCGATCTAGTAGTTTCTAAGTTATACGAATCAATAGTTGACATGAATCAAGAGGAAATTATAAATAATAATGACATCGAGGCTGTATATAGGTCCGTGGGGCGACCATCCACTTTTTATTATTTTGTGAATTTTGTAGAGCACGTGACGGATAAATTTTGATTCCGCGGAATTATAAGCTGCGATTTTATTACCACTGGTAGAGAAGAGACTGGATTTAGATCTGTATATTCAGTCTTGAAAGTAATTATTAAAATATAAAAAACCTATGGTTCAGATATTAGTGGGGAAATTAGTTTATGTATCTGTTTGCAACAGGTTTAAGTTAACTATAATTATTGTGTAATAACAGTATGTCTAGGAACTTCGTGGTTACTTTCGCAGTCTTCGACGAGAGGTTTAAGATACATTCACTCACTTTGAAGCCATTCCGCCAGATACTGGAGCTTTCATTGCAGTCATATACAGACTATACATTTTTCGATAATATTCTGTGCCACAGAAAGGGGTTTGACATAAAAATAAATCATTCCATGCCCCCAGGTGGGACTTACATCTGTCACCATTTTAATCTGAGACCAGAGCGCTAGGAATATCATTAAACGGAATTGGCAATTATTCCTTAGTCTCTTATGATTAACTATACTTGCAGATATTGCTGTTAATGTTTGTATAATAAACATTAGTAACCGACATGATGCGTATGGCTGGTGTAAATGACGCGTTAAGATTTAATATTGATGTCTCTCTTACCTTTATTGATACTCTTAATTTTGATCTAGTTAATTTGAACATTAAATCGAAGAAATGAACAGCAGCAGATCTATAAAACTGAAAAGATGTTAATTTAAACATGAGAGACTTCGCTGGTGGTACGAGTTACTCATTGTGAGTCAGAAAGATTTAACATGTTACCAATGCGAAGATCACAGATTCCGGTGTATTGTCTTGGTGTACTCTTCAAGTCAACCGAGGATGACTCTGGCGGTAGATGACCGCTGGAGCAAGTTATGACGTCGCGCCGGATAAAGGTGGCTTGTGGGCTGGCTTTAAGGTGGCTCTACTAGCAGGGATGGCGCGCCACTATCCGTCGCCCAGTCGGTAAACATCAAACGCCCGGGTAGCTTAAACGACACTAGGCAACGTGGTGGGGAGGAGGCGAGGTCTAGCCTGTGGCGCGTGCTGATCCGTACAGGTGGGCTGCATGGTGTACCACGGGCTGAGGGAAGCCACCATAAGCAAAGGGAAGGACATCTCGTCACTTGCTGGTTGTCGGGCACGAAATGCTCCATCCCCTTTGTGAAAACGCAAAAATCTGCTTGACAACCCCTCCTTTCGCGTAGTGGGACTGTCATTAACAAATTGCTGAATTTCACAGACTACTTCTCATTGCGCGTCGGACACAGGAGGAAAAAAAGTATAAGTCCGTTGACATGGGTGTCAAGCCACGTACTGCATACGTG
This sequence comes from Vandiemenella viatica, assembly GCA_031002005.1. Lineage (NCBI taxonomy): Eukaryota > Metazoa > Arthropoda > Insecta > Orthoptera > Morabidae > Vandiemenella > Vandiemenella viatica. The sequence continues at coordinate 177,363,296 of JARYHS010009186.1, read as the reverse complement.
CGTTGGTGCAAGGGTCACAGTTCCTCGGAAAGAGCATCACTTTACCCTTAACATTCTTCCACCTCCATATTTTCCACGTACTCTAGTGTTTGATCCACCGTTATTTTGCTAAACAAGTCTCGTCCTGCAATAACTCTCACGGTCAAGTCCGCTTTAAAGTTTTATTGTTCACACATCAATTCTTTCGATTAAAACTGTTTCGTTGTCAATACCAGGAATGGGCTGTCTGTTGTCGCCGCTGGCTTATACTTGCTCACGTTGGCATGTCACACCAATGCTATATGTGCTGCCCACTGCAGGGCCGGCGTTAGGGAGGGGTAAGCGGGGCAAAAGTAACAGGGCCCGGGCCCCCAAAGGGGGCCCTCTGGCGAGGGTGCCTAGCTAAATAGAAACCAAACAAAAAAAACCTTTTGTTACCTTGATTTTTTGGAATACAATTTTCTGCCTGTATTCAAATAATCAAAGTTTAAAGTAAAAAAAATGGGTTTTGGGGGGGGGGGGCCGAGAACACTTACCCGGGGCCCAAGAATCCTAGCGCCGGCCCTGCTGCCCAGAATGTTAGACCCGCTCCCACTTATTTTTTCATATCGTTTATTTTTCATTACAGTATGTTTGTAAACTGCAAATTTTATCCATAAACATAGTCAACCAGAGTTCTTAATGGGGTCACACAACCTCCTGGTCACTTCTAAGTAATCCGTTAGTCCAGCCTCTTTAGATCCTCCTCCAATACCGACCCCCGAAATCAGAACATTTTGTCTCGTCCACGGATTGGTTGTAGAGGTATAATCGTATACCAGATCCCAAACTCCGGTAGCAACTACCAGCTTCCGCGTAATAGACGTGAATAGATGTTCGATGTATTTATCATTATTATGCTGTTAAAAATAAAACTATGAGATCTTGATCTATATCCCAATACCTTAAACAGAGCATATGCCATGCAGTGGGAAAGTATGTTTTGTTTCACCTTGCTGCTGTTGTGCTTTTTTCTTTAACCTGTAGATAATATGTTTACCAGATAATAGCTAGTAATTGAATGAAAGGGTTAAACACACATTGTATTTTTATTTTATTGAAATTAAAGAAGTCGACTATTCTTCACATTTGCATCAGATTTTACAGAGCAAACATTATATTCGTCAGTTCTTTACTTTCCTTTTAGTCCGATTATGATTCTGCGCGTATTTTGGTTATCTCTATTCTTAAAAAGCCGATGAAAGAAAAACCGATTCGAGTTTAATTCAGTTCCATTTAGTTTCTAAAGCACCATTCTTAAAATTCTTCCAATAAATGTTGTAACCATAGTTTTCAGTAATATTCTAGTTGAAAACTGCAACGATCCCCAATTCCTTTCTCAAAAACTGCACATTTGACAAACAAGGTAATACGTGTTCTCACACAGATTAAAATTTAACATATGCCGATGCCTACGTCTTCCTAAAAGTACAGAGAATAGTAACTAGCTGGTTGTCACAACTACATAAGAAAAGCGATCGCTACGGATCAGCGGGAAAACTGATAAAAAAAACTGTAGGGAGACTCCTGTGAAATTTAATAAGATTACTTCGAAGATTAAAGAGCCTAATCGTTTCGTATTTCCTGTCTTAATTTAACATCATTGTTATATTTAAAATTCAACTAATAATTTATCCCAGAAGAGTTTTAATTTTTTCCTAGTTGAAGAAAGTGAATTCTTAACCACACATTGGTGTCAAAACAATTAAATTACTGTTATTAACGTAAATTTCATTTTAATCTCAGGAGGCATGACAAGGATTCTTTTGGAGTGTTCCCCATTATGAGAGAAGTGACATCCAAATCCTAAAGTTATGAGAATCAAATTTACAGTTGTTTGAATGACAATTATCACAATTCCCAACTAAGTTAATTCACGTATTATTAGGATTGATGGGATATAGAGAAAAAGGGTTCAAAATCTGAGAGGTAGTAATATTTTCTTATAAAATCGAACGTTTTATTTTACAATAACAAACAGTGATTAGTTTCCTTTAAAAAGAATTTACAATACGTTTTTCAGGTGAGCGAGATTTATAAACTCACGGCGTTTACTATAGTACAGGCATTTTAGACAGATTTTAGGGTTAACCTCAAAAAAAATAATGTAGAGCTGAAATTTGGCACAGACGTTCCTTAGTACCTAAGAAACAAGTAATAAAAAGTCCCCACCTCTAGGGTGTCCGCGTCATAGTTTTTTTTAGGTCAAAAGGGCTTAAATAGGGATTGAGTGCCAAATCTGTATAAACTCGTTGTAAAATTTAAAATGTCAGACTCTGTAACGTTTTATTGCACCCTAGGTAATTAGGATAGGCTAACCACTGCATAAAAGTGTAATATCGGCACTATTATTATTTAAAAGTAAAAGTATAGTCACATTTTATCATGAAGGCAGTACGAAACATAACTTTTTTTTTCAATTTCTCTGCATTGCGGAAAAACTGTCAAAGTTACCAGGTCGGGACCTATGATAAAAGTTGTAGTACACACTTTCAGCATTAAAATGGTATATCGTTCATCCCTCTGCGACATATGGTTGTCGAGATACACGTTGAAACAAGCACACGTGAGTCAACGCTGGGCCGAGAGCTCCGCGCACCGCTCCCCGGCCATTATAGGTATTAACGTGAAAAAAATATAATGTAGACCTGAAAATCGGTACAGATATTACTTAATACCTAAGAATCATGTCTTGAAAAGTCCCCATCTCTGAGGTGTCCTGTTCATAGTTTTATTAGGGTAAAAGGTTTTAATTAGGGCTTAAATGTCATAATCAGTATAAACGTCTTGTAGGTCTTAAAATATCAGCTTTTGTATCATTTAATTGCACTATAAGTAATTGGAAAAGCTAATTATTGAAAGACGGCGTAGTTTTGGACGTAATTAATGGACAGAAGTAAAAAAATCTCACATTTGATAGTGAAACAGGTACGAAATATGACTTGTTTTGTAACAAAGTCAGATTTGCTAAAAACTATCGAAGGCCTATTATCAAAGTTACAGAGCGCAGTTTCAGCATTGAAATGGTGTATTCATCATGTTTTTCTGACAAAACGGATGGTGAGATATCATCGAAACATTCGAAACAACGCGCAGAGCTAAGCATAAGCGCCGTTCCACTTACCCTTCCTCGTCTGTCTGCATCATTCTAATCTCTTCGAACAGTGCGCTGAGATTTTGTGCCCTTGGCATTATATCTAAACTGACAGAAAGAAACCTTGAAAATGACGAAACATTTTGCAAAAATTATAAATTATACAAATTTTTATTAAAATCTTTGAATGAAATTTAAAGTTTAGCTTCATCATCATACTCATCATCTGAACTATTATAGGTGACTTTATCGCATGCAGATCTTCGACAATGTCCACACATTAGTTAACACTCCAGCCCACAACGCACACATTCAAATCTATTTCGCAGATGTTCTTACAATTGCAGGGCACCAAATTGAGGAGATGATCCGGAGTAGGTGCAAGTCTATTAGTCACTAGCACAAGAGCTCCATTCTGAATTTTCCAGCCCCAATCTTCAGGACCTAAAGAATTTCCTAGCCATTCTTGAATCTGTAAGTATATTCGTAGAGAATGGATGGCCAATATACCATATATTCGTAGAGAATGTCGCTCACATGCTGCATATGTTGGTGGAAGTGACGCAAGCTGGAAGGATGCAGTGACTGGTTGGGTTGCGAACTTACGACTGTATTTTATTTCCAGAAGTTCATGGATATTTTGACACTGAGATATAAAATTGTCGTAGCGGGCAACGGCAAACGTCTTTCTTGCGGATATTATGTCTTCTTTCTGTGCGTTAGGATGTTCGAATGTTTGCACTTTGTCATGCAGTACTGCAGAACCCTTCAATAACTTCCAGTCTTGTTTTTTTCCTTTGCCGAAAAGAGCGCTGGCAGTATCGCACCCAGTGAATGCATGACAATAGGGTGCAGAGTTTTTCATCTTTGTGATGGATTTGCAGAGTTCTGCCACGTTGAAGACCTTACTAGCAGTTTTGCTTGTGACAGGTTGAACTACATTTATACGACTGCTTTCACTAAGTCTTGCTACCAACGAGGACATCCGTATCGTTGGAAATGACCGCTACCTCTTGACCCCTGCATTAATCAAGTGCAAACGATGCAATGCTGGCATCCGCATCTCCTTTACACTGAATGTCATGATGACCCGTAGTCTTCAATTTGTTTACAAGTAATTCGACTAGCTCATTTATGTTATAATAGTTTTTCAAAAGCTCAGCTTGGAGTGAAGTGACAACCGTGTTGTGGTGACCGAAAACATTGGCAGATGTTTTCCCCCCGGCACATCGACGACGCTCCTCTCTTTCCGTTGCCATGTGTTCAGATCCATCGTTTGCCGTTGCCCTCTATGACAATTTTAAATCTCAGTGTCAAAATATCCATGAACTTCTGGTAATAAAATACAGTCGTAAGTTCGCAACCCAACCAGTCACTGCATCCTTCCAGCTTGCGTCCCTTCCGCCAACATATGCAGCATGTGAGCGACATTCTCTACGAATATATGGTACATTGGCCATCCATTCTCTACGAATATACTTACAGGTTCAAGAATGGCTAGGAAATTCTTTTGGTCCTGAAGATTGGGGCTGGAAAATTCAGAATGGAGCTCTTGTGCTAGTGACTAATAACTTGCACCTACTCCGGATCATCTCCTCAATTTGGTGCCCTGCAATTGTAAGAACATCTGCGAAATAGATTTGAATGTGTGCGTTGTGGGCTGGAGTGTTAACTAATGTGTGGACATTGTCGAAGATCTGCATGCGATAAAGTCACCTATAATAGTTCAGATGATGAGTATGATGATGAAGCTAAACTTTAAATTTCATTCAAAGATTTTAATAAAAATTTGTATAATTTATAATTTTGCAAAATGTTTCGTCATTTTCAAGGTTTCTTTCTGTCAGTTTAGATATAATGCCAAGGGCACAAAATCTCAGCGCACTGTTCGAAGAGATTAGAATGATGCAGACAGACGAGGAAGGGTAAGTGGAACGGCGCTTATGCTTAGCTCTGCGCGTTGTTTCGAATGTTTCGATGATATCTCACCATCCGTTTTGTCAGAAAAACATGATGAATACACCTATTTCAATGCTGAAACTGCGCTCTGTAACTTTGATAATAGGCCTTCGATAGTTTTTAGCAAATCTGACTTTGTTACAAAACAAGTCATATTTCGTACCTGTTTCACTATCAAATGTGAGATTTTTTTACTTCTGTCCATTAATTACGTCCAAAACTACGCCGTCTTTCAATAATTAGCTTTTCCAATTACTTATAGTGCAATTAAATGATACAAAAGCTGATATTTTAAGACCTACAAGACGTTTATACTGATTATGACATTTAAGCCCTAATTAAAACCTTTTACCCTAATAAAACTATGAACAGGACACCTCAGAGATGGGGACTTTTCAAGACATGATTCTTAGGTATTAAGTAATATCTGTACCGATTTTCAGGTCTACATTATATTTTTTTCACGTTAATACCTATAATGGCCGGGGAGCGGTGCGCGGAGCTCTCGGCCCAGCGTTGACTCACGTGTGCTTGTTTCAACGTGTATCTCGACAACCATATGTCGCAGAGGGATGAACGATATACCATTTTAATGCTGAAAGTGTGTACTACAACTTTTATCATAGGTCCCGACCTGGTAACTTTGACAGTTTTTCCGCAATGCAGAGAAATTGAAAAAAAAAGTTATGTTTCGTACTGCCTTCATGATAAAATGTGACTATACTTTTACTTTTAAATAATAATAGTGCCGATATTACACTTTTATGCAGTGGTTAGCCTATCCTAATTACCTAGGGTGCAATAAAACTTTACAGAGTCTGACATTTTAAATTTTACAACGAGTTTATACAGATTTGGCACTCAATCCCTACTTAAGCCCTTTTGACCTAAAAAAAACTATGACGCGGACACCCTAGAGGTGGGGACTTTTTATTACTTGTTTCTTAGGTACTAAGGAACGTCTGTGCCAAATTTAAGCTCTACATTATTTTTTTTGAGGTTAAAACCTAAAATGCCTGGGCTACTAGGGCAAACGACGATACGAACGTTTCTGTTTCCAGAATCGTGGTTACCGTTGTAGTGAAGTCTTGTTGTCTAGGCGGGCTCAATGGGAATGTAGCTGCCCGCTTTGACGACGACCTGCACTGAATGGTTGTGGCTGTTCCTGGAGGCAGGCAATACGAGAGTCCTTCTTCACCCCTCCTTGTCGCCCACGAAAATTCTGTAGTTAGCTAATTCTGACAATCTCAGAACCACGGGGGTAATTCTCGTCTGTTGATTCGCTCTCCACATGAAACATACAGTTTACAATTCTTATCATTATTAACAAAATCTTTGGTTCCCTGAGTCCCTACTCTGGCAACTATTACACGGATAGTTTTCTGGAAATAACAAAATCTTTGGTTCGCTGAGTCTCTACTCTGGCAACTGTTTAGACGGATAGTTTTCTGTAAATCTATTAGGCACCTTTTTTCATTCAGCTAATTTACCTACTAACAAGATGCATAGATGCAATACAGTTCTCTGAAGTTTTACCAACGCACCCAGCTTTCTTCTTTTAGTAGAGGGTCGTAAAATATTCGTTTGGAGTGGTCGCGACCGTCCTCACTGGTCCTCCAGTGTTGTACAATACGGTGCGGTTTTTGACGTCACTGTCCAAACTGGACCAAAAAATACTATGCAAACACGCACGCGATACAAGTTGTACTTGGAGTAAATTACAAGTTATATCAATTCTTGGCAGAACTGGTTACGGATAGTAACCTAAATACTTTCGGAATGATATTCATTACATTGTATCAATATAGACCGTTGCTGGACTTGGCAGCGTAATGCACAGCAGTGCAGAGGTCGTCAGTTTGATTCCTGGTTAGGGTGTGAGTGATTTTAGTTTAGTGATGTATTTTTCATAGGGTACCATGCTTAATACCACTGCAGAAACAGTTAAAAATGAATTGCTGTCTAGTTAACAACACGTGGTCTGGAACGAGACAGTGATAGCAGGCTTACAACCATCAGAAACCACATGAAACTAGATGAAGGCAACAGAGGCATCTGTCGAAACGTATTTTCAAGACACCAACTGGCTGGATATCAGCAAAGATTGCATCGCATATTAATTCCAGAATTTTTACAATACGAACTTGTAGAACATCACTGGGATATCTTATCGCATGCAGACACTTAGGTTTCGTAGATAAATAAACCACTGTTAAGATAGATATCTTTAATATACATGAAAGATTATGAACTGGAAAATTTTAAAAATACGTATCCTCAATATAGTGTAATGACACATTACAGCCGTTTGATGTTGCAGTAACGTAAGTTTGCGAACTGATTTGTGAGGCTGCAGCTAGGTGCCAGACAAGTAGCTGTCGTCCAAGGAATGTGGCTCCCCTCGCTTTTCCCCTAATCCGCTGGACCGCTAAGCGGAGGGGTGGCGGGACTCAGTTGGAGGTGACAGAGGAGTGCACCTCGTGGCTGCACGAACAGACGTTGGGATATTATTCGCGAGTGTGAGTGTGAGTTCGCGCTTCCGTCTGTGACCCACTGGAAGAACTCTCCAGTCCAAATCTCCAAGGAGCAGGTTCGCCGCCAGACCGCGTAGACCATTTCACGTCCAAGTTACTTGGTGCAGCTACTCCGGACAGCGTCGACCGGGCGTCGAACACAACGCCAACCTCTAGCGGAGCTGACTGACTTCGCGCAGACCCGCAGCAAGAAGTGCCGCCACGGACCTGCCGTCGCAGAAGCCAACTTTACGGTATTGTGAGACTAACGAACGTGTGTGTTGAGTGCGTTCACCACTGGCGTCCACTAGCCCAGCAAACGACCCTGAGGAACAATAATGTATAACCAGGGCCGGCGTTAGGGGGGGTTAAGCGGGGCAAAAGTACCCGGGGCCCGGACCACCAAAGGGGGGCCCCCCGGCCTAGGTGCCTAAATAAATAGAAATAAAATACAAATTTCAAAATTCTGCACCAATAATTTTAAACATTTTTGTATAAAAATTTTCTGAGTTATCAAAAAAATCTAAGTGTAAAGAAAAAATATTTTCGGGGAACGGGGGGGGGGGGGTGGGAGAAGTGGGCCTAAGATCGCTTACCCGGGGCCCGAGAATCGTAGCGCCAGCCCTGTGTATAACTGTCAATTCATGCTATACAAATCACATCTCTGAATCACGTCAAATTAATTAATGCAATCCATATACGTGATCTTATAAATAGTAATTTTAAATGGTGATTTGATTATCAATTCACATCCCCCCTACTAAATATAAATAGATGAATTTATCATGAATAAAATTAATTCTATTTTTGATGTCGCAATTAGCGTGACACTTCAATAAGTATCTTCGTTAATAACAATTATGTGTCTAATCTTGTAATGTAAAAAATAAGACGGTGTTATGCAGATATACTGTTAGCATTACCATGTCGGTGACGCGAAGGCATGAGATTTTACCCATCCAAAAATCGTCATAACCACGGAAGATCTCGGCGTAGCTCATATAATCAAATAAAACTCCCCAAAAATTCATACTCACCACGGGATTAGAGCCCGCGATCGGAGAGATAAACTTTCCATGGTTTCCCAAATCACTCCAGGCAAATGCCGGGATGCTTCCTTCAAAAGGCCATAGCCGAATTCCTTCCAATTCCTTGCCCTCCATCCTTTCCCGTCTCTAAAGACCACGCTGTTAAGAGAGGTTAAGCAGTTTAAAAAAAAAAAAAAAAAAAAAAAAAAAAAAAAAAAAAAAAAAAAAAAAAAAAAAAAATCTTTCGTTTCGAAGCTTCTGAACAGCCCACAGACAGCATTATCGAGGTGGCATTATTCCTGGAGTATGGGGAAGTTCTTACGTGTGTATCTACCTCCTTCCACATTAGGTATCAGCATTTTACATAAATGCTGTGGCATATCCGGAAATGGACGGCGGTTCGAATCCCCGTCCGAGCATCCTGATTTGGGTTTTCCATGGTTTCCCAAATCACTCCAGGCAAATGCCGGGATGCTTCCTTAAAAATGCCATGGCCGAATTCCTTCCCATTCCTTGCCCCCATCCTTTCCCGTCTCTAAAAACCTCGCTGTTGAGAGACGTACAGATGTTAAAAAAAAAAAAAAAAAAAAAAAAAAAAAAAAAAAAAAAAACATATCCGGAAATGTCAGCTCCATGTGTTATCATTATAGAAGAAGGAAGTCTGGTCACACCGCCTTGTTTCAAAGTAAACGTGTGCTAAGTAATATCAAAATCGGATTAAAAACTGTGAGTTTGTATGAACAACATTTACAGAAATTAAGGAGAGTGCGGAAAGGAGGAGAGAGATTAAGTTTTTGTAAATCAAACGTAAACAGTATTTTTCTATTTGTTTTAAGGTATTCATATGCAAAGTTCCATCAAAATCGGATAAAAACTTTGTGTTCCAAAAGGGGTCCAATTCGCATATCTTACACGCAGCACTCATAGCATGCCTTTGACACCGAATCATAGATTTACCCCCAGTCTACAGCCCGCCTATAGAAGTTTTAACTTCAAAAAGTATGTTACACCTCACTTCTAAAATAAATATAAAAAATATAAATTGTGTGTGGTAATGTTAAAAGTCTTCAGTTTATTAGTTGGTTTGACTTATGATTTAAGGGACTCTTGCAATAATGCTAGAGAGGGCCCACTGGGGAATAACTTCACACTTCACAACGCTGCCAGGAAACATTGGCGAGCCACTGCACACAGAAATATCGACCTGTTTGCTGTGTGTTGGACGTCGTGTGGTGTGCAGGTCACGTCACTGGGCGTTTCCTCATCAAGTATTGCTGACTGCTATCAACAAGTGTCCAACAGCGGCCGCGCCTGTGGCCGCCTCGCTGACGCCTCCAGCCATCACGCGACAATCGACCGTCATCTATATCGACTCCACTTTCGAGTCACGCCTCGATTCCAAGGCGCCATTCACCGCTTTGACGTTATGACGACTAAATGACTCGAACCACAACTATACTATCCACAATCTTGCATGTCTTGATCCCCAACAACACAGGAAAGGGTTATTTACAGATACCGTATATGGTGGCTATTTTATTCCCACTTTTATTACTTTTATCCTTAAGATCCAAAAAATTTGGGGCCAATGAAGTCACAATAGATGATGAGAGATGTTTTGCCTTCAAACGGAAAACTCCTCGTCTGACCGTCAGAATGTTCTAGACCTAGCAAGGAATGAAAATATAGTGGCAATTGCAGAAGTAAGTAACAAGACGTGTAAAATTTTATTTGATATTTTTAAATGGTTCTCAAAAAAAAAAAAAAAAAAAAAAAAAATCTAGAGAAATTTAGTTCTAGCGGTAAAAATATTTCATACATTCAGAACGATTGATACAGCGTAGAAAATTCCCATACCTAACCAAAAGCATATGGAGTTTCTAAATAAACATATCTATATTTGAAACCTGTGATAAAAAGTACTCCTTGCGATAAGGTGCCAGAAAAATAAAATTTGCGATTAGATCTGAAGATTGCAAGTCTCCGACAAAATTTATACAGTACCTACTTACAAGTTTTAACAGATAAAGTAAATTAAGTAACTTTTAAAATCTTCCCATATTATAGCATGAGTCCTCCATCGTATGAAAAATGATAATATTGTCTTTTATGTGATACAAATATTGAGCTTAAAAGTTGTGTAAAGCCACGTTTGTAAGTTTTGAGTTAGCAAAAAAAAGTTGACTGAATTGTAAAGCTTGCTTAGAAATTTGTGATAGAACACTGCAGTTTCCAGAGATTCACCATGCAAACGATTATGTGGTGAAATGGTGTGCACATTGTAATCTACCAGGTTTCTTGGCACGCCCTATATTGTTTTAATTGTGAATAATTAATAATTAATTAATGAAAAAGGTGTTAGAAATAATTCTGCAAACGTAAATAAACTAACAATAGTCATAACCTGACTATTTTATTGGCAAATCAACATTATCAACAGACATGAGGTGTATTTATTTTTAAAACATGATAAACAATCAAAATTTGCAAAACAACACACCTGTCCCACATAAACGGTCATTATATTACGAAATAAAATATCTATGACAACATCGAAATATTTTAATGTATCAGAAAACGATTTTACTTGATTGCTAACAAGCATATTAAGAAAATGGCAAGGAGACTCAATGGTTACACCATTTGCTAAAATTACAATTGCAGCCTTCATTTTAAGTTTGGCTTCAATAAATGCACGCGACTAAACTCAGATCGTTATTGGGCAGACATACTATTATTCAGGGTGAATTTCTTCACTCAGGGCGTTAGTTGGGTTATACGAGAAGCAAGTATCAGTGCAAATAATTTATTACAACGTAATCTTTACCGTAATGATGTCCGTTGCGGTATACACAACACCTTACATTGTCAGCTGTTCACCGACATGGCCACGTCTCAACATCTCTCAGTATAGACATCAACGTCTAAGGAAATATCACAGTTTGATCTTCACCATTTCGTACTTAGAGTATGGAAGCTTCTATCAAGCCCCAGATTGCAAGTCGCCCAGTCTAGTCGACTATTCGAAACATAAAATCCCCTTCATCACCTCCGCAGATTCCTTCCTCCTTTCCTCGAGGCTCGTCCACCATTCTGTTCCGCCAATTCCAGCTCTATCTCGTTGGCAGCTCTCTTGGTTCGCTCCAACATGCGGACAAAGTTATTGTAAATACTAATTTATACTCTAAACAAATTCCTTATTGGCTAAAGATTCGCACTTTTCAGGCATGTGAAACTTTTCCAGCTTTGCAGGCCAGAGATTGGCTGGCTGCATCGTCGAGCTTCCTTTATTTCCGTTAGAACACGATTCGGACTATGGTTTCGACATCGTGTGTGGCGATTTGGAAATTCCACGCATCCTGTTAAAATCGCAGTGCTTATTTTATAGGGAGCTGGAGTCCCTGTTCGGAAATTGTTTACAGCGCTAAAAGCTTTCGGCGACTACTACTGTTCGTAGCGGTGGTCTCCTATTCATTGACAGATGAACGGTCTGTCACCCCATCCCACTGTTCGAACAATGCCTGCCCAAGTATGGAATCCCAAAATTCTGCCTTTCCACCCTAAAAACGGTTTCTGCCAACTCGGTGTACGCATCTGGCATCCAAATATCGAATTACACTAACAATCAAATGTTCATACTATTTGCTGGATTTGTTCTTTTTTTTAACAAATTAATCAGTGATTAAATGTAATGAGAAGATTATCGTTACAACATTGTTGTTCCAGGTTTCCACTCCCATAGGAAGACCATGGGCTTGGATCGAAACGTTCCAAAATCTAGAGAAGTAACTGACAGTATCATTTTTTACTTCTTGATACAAATTGGTATTTATATAAATAGCTTACGAGATTAACTCTGGGTCAAATGCTCCTCCTTCTTCTTCTTCCCTACGTTTCGACCAGTTCAGAGGAAGAAGACCTAAGCCCTGACGCATCGTTAATCTCGTAAGCTATTTATAAAAATATGAAGGCTGCGAAGACAGCAAAATCTTCTACAAATTCGTATTGTTAGTTGTTTGGGTTCATACCTGTATTGGTGAACTTATTGTGTAATTCCTCCATTAACTTCAGATTTGCACCTTACAGGTTCTTTTGATTTGTTATTAATGTATATTATATTTTCTTGTAAATACATCAGATTTATGTAGCATTCTTTGAGAATTAACTTCATCCTGTGCCATGTGGGCTACGCCATCAGCTAGAACCTTATTTTGTTTCTATCCTTGGCTTTAACCACTGATGTTATTGGTATTTTTTTCCTAATTAACCTTGATCTGTATTTAAATTTCCACATACATTTTTTCTTTGAGTGTGAACTCCTTTTAATATTCGCAAAACGTCTCGCTCTCTGATCTTATCAAAAGCTTTAGTTAAACGCATAAAACAGAAGCAGACTGATATAGACTTGCCATACTAAATCCCTTTTCAACCACTGGTCTGAACGCGAAATGCGCATTTACAGCTGACTTGTTCCTCCCATTGTTTTTCTTCAATTGTAAATGTTCTGTTAGTAAAGAACTTGGTGTTCAAATCAGCAACGTGAGGTTTACAAAATAAAGTTCACTTCAATAACAGTTACCGGGATATATGCATATTTCAGATGAAATGAACAAGTGAGGCAAGGTTAATAGTATAGCACTAGATCAATGTATTTGACACTGAGCCATACAGTCATGGTAAACAAGGTAAAAACCATTGGAAAGGTAGAGAGCAAAGAATTAGGGTGGAAAATGCAGTATCGAAGGAGGTAAAGGTTTTATATGATCTTTAAGATTCAGGAGTAATTGTTTGTTGATGAACTGAAGTGTAAATATCTTGGAATAATGTTTGGCAGTAAACAGGGCACATTAAAAAGGTGGTGTGGAGAGGTTTCAAAATTCTTAATTTATTGGAGAGGGTGATGAAAGGATTTAACAGGAAAGTGGAGACATTACGCTACAGAATCCTGGTCCGACCACAGCTTGATAATTTTAGTGTAATATGGGGACCACATTTTGGGTATCCAATACAAGGGTTACAAGGGTTTAAGAAAGCCAGCTAGATTTATTTGTGTAAATTAAGGCAGAACGCAATCAGTAACTATCATGATAAAGGAACTGTATAGAGAGTCAGGAGGCGGGCGAAGATAGTACTGAGAAGTACAAGGAAAGGAATATACTTGCGATGAGGTGTGGATGGATATTGGTATTAGGATTAGAAGTAGCGATAGTTCTTAAAAAGGAAAAAAATGTCTTTAGTTCAGATATAAGGCGTGCGAATTTTTTCTTTATTGTTAAAGGTATTAGCGATTGGAATAAATTACCAAAGAAGATTATAATTTACTATAAACATTGGACGAATGTAAAATTAAAATTCGTGAATGGCAAAAGGGGGTAAGGTAAAGTGATATTCCAGTCAAAGAGTTTTATGAATGAAAAACATAAAATCATGTAAAATGAAATTAGGTTTGAAAGCAGGTGTGTAGGAAGTGTCTGGTGAGGTTACAGTTGTTATAGTGTTTGTGGTTAAACAGCACAACTGTTTCTTGAAATTCTACATTTTGCATCTTGTCGACATAATGAAGAAAACGATTCATAGTAAAATAAAACTCTACGAATGTGTAAATATTAACGCTGTTTATAATCGGAGAATAATACAGACTTACACTAGTCGGTCTGATGCATGAGGTCTTTAACCTACAGAATCGAATTTACGCTGCTCGGCTTGTGTCGTCAACTAGCGGCGAATCTCAAAACCACACAGTACTACTCACCGCCGCCGAGCGGAGCTACACTGCATACGGTGGCATTTCCACTTTTTGAAAATATAAACAGCACAATTTTACAATGTTGCCACTCATAAACATTTCTGAATATCTAAAATAATCTCAAACACAAAACATGTGACATAATTATATGCCGAAAACAAAACTAAGCGAAATTTTGAAATTATACTTCGCACATTGCACAAGGACCCCCCAACACTATGTTGATTTTGTTTCCTCTCTCCGTTTCATTCGCAGTGGCTACAAAACAGTGGTAGTGACAAATAAAATAAAAAAGGTGATGCATTTTAGGTGCGTAAAATCCTGGAGATGCAAACAGTGATGCATCTACGAATTTTTCCGAGCCGGGGCAAAAACTTCGAGATTTCCGTCACGTCAAACACGATTTTACCGACCCCTGAAGTTGCTACCTAGGGCAAGTGCCCCGGCTGGCCACCATCCCCCCATAGATCCGGCACAATAAAATAAAGAAACCATCTCCTATCGATGAAAACCAACTAATATGATCCAAAATTATTTGGAAGCAGAAAGTGTTGTTCTCTTCTGATGATTCAGTCGTCTGTCAATGCTGAACTCTTAATGTGGCATTACTACTGCAGTTTCTGTAGTTGTAAATACATCACAATCATAATACATTTTTAACTAAACGCCAAAATTCTGAGGTAAAACTAATATTTACTGGCTTGACATATCGTTTCCTTTCTATGTAATTGAACTCCGTAAAAATTTTCAGAAGGTGAATTTCAAGATTTGGAATATATGCATTCCATTACACCAAAAAAAAGGAGAGAGTTTTTAGGGTCACTTGATATCATCTATTCCTTGAATTGAACATTGTTGGACCTCATACTGTAAAATTACTATAATGAACGAAAAATTAGTTTTTATGGTTATGGTTTATGGCCGTGTGATCTGATCTGGTTGCAATACGAACTTGATCTGTATCTGACCCTTGGGGGTTCGCTGTGTAGAATTTGAAGAATTTCTGTTGCGTTTGAAGGGAGTTGGTAGTAATTAAGGACATATAGGAATATAGTTGATAAATTACTATTTTCAAATGAGAATACACTTACATTTATGTTTTCTCGCAGAATAATCCGTGCGAGAAGATAATTGAGTTGTACAAAAAATCTATGAGTCATTTAGTTCCCTTTTTTGTGTTAAAGAACGGTAAAGTTCCGCACCTGATTCGAAATTATTCGTTGCTGTAAATGTGAGAATCAAGATTAACGTTGTGGTGTATCATACGATCGTTTTGTAACTGTCCGATTCAATTATGATTTCCTGTGTTGGGTGTCAAGAAAAAAACTCATAATTAAAATTAATCCCATCAGACACAAGTTAACAAATTCACAAACCGTTTTTGAGAATGTATTTAATCGAATTTATTTACCGTGTCGTTAATCGAAGTGTTAAACAAAATAATTAACATAAATTTACTTGACAAAAATCCAGTTGATAACAATCGATCAAGAAGGTCTAGCATATCATTTACAAATGGCCAGAGCCAAATCGGATAGCCATAATTTTAAGATTTTGATTTAGCTGTGAATGGAAGAGTAAGTCTTTGATATTAACACACTAACGTCTCAGAAATCAGCACGATGTTGGAGTACCATGTTCAATGTACATCAATGGCACATTATCGGACTGTAAAATGTCTCTTTATAAAAATGATATCGTAATGATTTCGTATACCGATTCAGTTTCGTTACTCATATGCAGCAAGCATAATGGTAGATCACCATTATCAGTACAAGGCCAATGTACAGCACCTGATCTGATATATCGCAAGTTAAGGCCAGCAGTGAAGTCCTTCTACGTCGCGTCGTCTTATCCGTTGAAACCTCTGGTGTCTGTTCCTCCGCTAGTAGAAATCTAGGTGTACTTACAATGCCAGCACAGTATGTATACTCCCTACTATCATTTGTAGTGGAAAATCTTGAACACTTCAATCTTAATGCTGACATACATAGCCATAATACTAGGAATGAATATAACATCACTATCATATCACATCACATCACATCACATCACTATCACTATCAATTGTACAGAAAGGTATAACATTTACTGGAACTACCTTAGTCAATGTCTTACCAAAATAAATTAAATGTCAGCTACGAAAACCCAACTACTTTAAGTCCAAACTGAAAGAGTTTCTATTTCAGAACCTATTTTACTCTGTGAAAGAATTTTCTTCTCGGAATTTGGTAACTAAGAATGGCTGAGAAAATACTATATATGATGAATGGAAGGAGAAGGTGACAAAGTTGTACACAATTACTAAAATGATATATGGTTTTGCTTTCTATTGAAAATTACAAAATTCACTCATACATAGTAATAAACATGGGATAGCATGCAATCACAAATTGTAGTGGAAATTTATCATACTAACACGTTTTTAAGTAATTGACTGGTTATCAGTTGTTGGTAATATTATTGATATTGTTAATAACTGCGTGTATTGTTCCACATATATAGTAACTAACATTATATAATATGTAGTTATAGGTTACAGTGGAAACTTATTATGGTAATTGGTCTGTAAGAAAATAACTGGTTATTAGATGCTAGTAACAAGTGTATACACTGTTCCACATATGTAGTCATTAATGTGGGATAGTGATTTCAGATTACAGTGAATATTGATTATACTTGTATTTGCAGATTACAGTGGATATTGATTATGCTAATGGGGTGTTAAGTAGCTGACTTGTTATCAATTGCTGGTAATATATTTGATATTATTAATAAGTGTATGTACTGTTCCACATCCCCGAGACTATTCTCACCTGGAATCAAAGCGAATATCTATCTATCTAGATAATGCTCTTTTTCCATTAATACAGATGATTTGAAAACGTCATCTCTCAATGATACGCCGAGAAAGTAGACAAAATTTTAACAATAATTTTTAACAATTCTCATTTCTGAATTCTTATACATTCTGTTCCTCTCTTTCACTCGTTCGATCGTTTGCATTGGCTGCTTACACACACATGAGTTTGCAGTTCTGTGACCACGACGCTGACTTTCCCAAGAAGAAATGTCAAAGCAGTAATTTATCTCAATGTTACGAGATCTGGAATCACACTATTTATTGACACTTCTCTTGCCTCACGTTCCCAGTCAACGCCATCTACAAACTCTCTTCAAGATTTATAGTGCACTCAGAAACAGCTTGATCTATAATGAGCTTTTCGCTACGAATAAAAATTTCCTCTACCCCCTTCACAACATTCAAGCATAAATCTCCAGAAATTCCAGTTTTCACTATCTGCCTGAATGCATTCCGCAGCTCACACGCATAACGCGTGTACAGATTGTTGTTCATTAGTATTATTAATAATTTATTTATCATAAAATGCATCAGAGCTGAACTGGTACAACGTAATGAACAAAAATTATCCATTAACTTTACCTCAGTCAAGATGTTCACGACAGAGATATTATTTAATTCCTTTGCGACTTGCTTTCAGGTAATACAGTTACAAGTGCCATACGACTCTCAATTAACAAAGTCCTTAGATTTACGATTCTGTATCTTACGTTTCATCACACTGTGAAAGATAATACCCGCAACTCCGGTGTGAGTCAACGTAATAATATTACAGGTTCCATTCTCGAGTGACAGATAGAATCCACAAAAATCCTCTTTGGAATTGCCCTTAGCTCCTAAGTGCGCATGCTGCCTGATAAGTTAGTCATTTACCGGGCGTGGTGAGTGAGCGGTTGACGCTCTGGCCTCGCATTTGGGAGAACGCCGGTTTGAAACGCAGTCCGGGTATCCTGATTTGGATCTTCCGTGGTTTCTCCAAATCACTCCAGGGAAATGCGGGGAAGCTTCCTTCAAAAGGCCAGGGCCGAATTCCTTCCTGTTCCTTGTCCCGCCTCTAATGACCTCGACGTCGACGAGACGTAAAGCCAAAAGTTAAAAAAAAAAAGTTAATCATTTCTGTAACAGGAATTACTTAGTATGACAAATGAAGAAGAACCTTATCATATCTGCTAAGAATATGAATTTTTTACTCCCTGTATCAAATTGTTTTGGATTTATCTGCAGCTTACGTTGTTAGGACCCTACTTGTGTTCATTTCACAGTTTATCTTGCTGAAGGTAGATTCTCATTTAATGCTGTACTTGTTTGCAGGCACGAGCGACCCGTACGTGAAGTTCAAGGTGGGCGGCAGACTGCTGTACAAATCGAGGACCATTTATCGAGACCTCAACCCCGTCTGGGACGAGTCCTTCTGCCTGCCCATCGAGGATCCCTTTACGCCCGTCCACATAAAGGTGAGTGTAACTTAAGTCAATTTCGATAGGATTCTGCTACTATTAAACTCAACATCAAGTGGCTGGAGGAGGTTAAATGGCACATAGTTGGAAGATATTGATTGGAGAGGTTCCCTACTTCTGATTTACGATACAAACGTCCATATACGAACTCTGCATAACAGTATTGTATATGTGGAAATGTGATAGGCGTAAATTAAAATTGTCACTTCGTTGTACCTGTCTCTCCGTGGGGGGGTTATGCATGTTTCGTAATAATCGAGAAGAAAACTAGAAAGCTATCCGACATATGCTGCAATAATAACTGTTTCACAGATAATTTAGACAAAATGACGCAAATACTACTAAGAAGTTACTTGTTCCGTCTACAAATGCAGGTAAAGATCATTTCTTGCACTTTATGCAGCATAAACTTGAATGCTGGAGATAACAGTTATTTTATAATCCTTACTGAAGTATTCCTACATTCCCCTCCCCCCCCCCCCCCCCCCCAAAGTAGTCTCTAACACAACGGCTTTTAAATTCCAGATATTTCACATTGCTATATGATCATTTCCGAAACCCAATTTGCTTGTCGAATTTCAAAATCAGAACCAAGTGTTCAAAATTATAGTTTAATGGATCAGCTACTTCTCGTCCTTGTTCTTCACCTGTTATGTAAAGGTTAGACACCTTGAGTGTGATGAAAAAATAATCACTTTAGTGTAAGACCTAGGTAACAGACTGATACGAAATCACTATGGACCCCTACTACCTTGGTTGCTAGCTTTTTTAATTACAATACCGTCTGTTAAAAACTTTTGTTTCGTGAATTGTTTATTTCAAAATGCGTTTTATCCTTACGGTGTGTAGCATCGTCACTAGAGACTTACATCTTGATCGGGATACCTATGCTTATATTAACTTTTATAAATAGCTTGGAGTATTTATAATCTAAACATTTAACGTAAATTCATAACTTACTTGTATAGTTGCTACTACAAAACAAAATCTAGATGAGTGCAACAACAAATGCTATATTCTCTGCATTTGTTGCCACGAGCCATTCGGTTAATATCTTATGTTAACTTCGCTTCTGGTATATTTAGTCTATGCGTGATAATATCCGGTTGAGTAACAGTATGGTGTGCAGTATATTTAGATTTGTCAGACATTAAACAGATCTCCTCAAGTTTATCCTTAGCCGACAACTGACCTATTTTAGCTTTCGCACATAGCCCGCATTGTGAGCCGTTGCAGTAGTTCAAATAACCAATGGATTACAAAGAGCCTCAGAAATACTAACACGGGTAGTGTCGGACACGTATTTAACGGATTTCAATTATTTTAAGCAAGTCGTTCTCCAACACAAAATATAACTCCTACAAAGCCGTATAACTAGATTCGCCGTATTACTAGATTAGTGCCACAGGGTAGCGTATCGGGACCATTGCTGTTCACTATTCTAATGAATGATAGTGTAGGTCGTTTACTATCAGAAATTACACTGTTTGCAGATGAAATAATGCTATATAAAAGGATCAAAACGGCAGAGGACTGTAAACAGCTGCAGGGTGATCTGGACAGTATATCTGGATGGGTTGGTAAACATTGGATGAAAATAAATGCAAAGAAGAGTCAGCTTATTAAATAAGGTGTGGAAAGAATTTTTTGTTGAAGATTTGAAATGTAAATATCTTGGCATTATATTTTATAATAATCTTAACTGGGCAGGACACATTAGACAGGTAGTAGGAAAAGGTTTCAAAATTCCGCACTTGTTGGATGAGGGGATGTACCAGAGAAGTAAAGAAATTTGGCTACAAAACGTTGGTCAGACCATTGCTGGAATACGGCTGGAATAGAGTATGGGACTCACATTTTGCGTATCAAAATAGAGGGTGCAAAAAAGGGCTGCTAGATTTGTTTCTAGAAATTACCGCAGAATGTAATCAGTAACAGATACGATAAAAGAGCTGGAATGGGATTCACTGGAAGACAGGAGAAGGGGCAAGAGGGTCATGGGAGTGTACAAGGGTACCATTGGTGATGCGGCATGGAAAGATACTGGTTTAAGAATTAAAAGTAATGCATGGAAGGTAAAAGATGACCATAACCACAAGCTGACACTCAGTTTCAAGCACAATGGTGTAGGAAGATTCTCTTTTTTAGGTAAGGGTGTCAGGGATTGGAATAAGTCACCAAGAGAAATGATGAATAATTTACGAAAACCGTTGAAAGAATTTAAAGTTGAAATTTGTAGAGGGCAAATGTATGAGGGTGCGCTCCATTGTAGTTAAATGAAATAATATTTTGTTTTTTTTGTTTTTTTGTTTTTAGGGGAGACGTTTTTCCGATTTGCTATTTTCACCTTAAATGCAACGACTGCATTTAGTGGTGGTCGTTACTGAACGGAAAAAGTGTTTGATTGCAATATCGAAGACCTCGTGTTCTCTTCTAGACAGAAATATTAATTTTTTAATAAAAATGAAAACGTTAGTTGTCGGAAAAAACGGCGTATGAATCAGCATTAAATCTTCTGCTGAACTCTCTGTAACAAAAATAGAAAAAAAGTATCTGTTTTGATTTATTTGTCAGATTACTAAAAATTAATAATATTTCTTCTGGGAAAGATCAAACGCTTTAACGATTACGCAAAAAACACTAGGCACTAATGATCTGAGCAGAAATAGTAAATCGGTAAATTACATTTTTCTTACAAAATACGACACATCTAGATATAAGACTTCACGGGGGTTAATTTATTGCAAAGTAACAAGTGCTTTAAAAAAATTAAAACTCGTTAAATACATGTCTGGCACTTTCTTTGTATCTTACACAATAGAAACTAATAGAGTAGGTGTCATATAAAAGTTTACCAGTTTTACTACAATTCTTTGTAATCCTTTTGCTTGAATAATTATTAATAGAATTACACCATACATTATATTTCGTTACCCAATTGTGGAATCTCGGATTACTATTTCTTATGTTTATTTCTTTACACCTTATCGACGTCGAGGTAATTAGAGACGGGAAAGAACTGCTTGCAAGGAACGGAAGGAATTCGGGCATGGCCTTTCTGCAGAAACCGTCCCGGCATTCCATGGAAACCCCAAATCTGGATGACCGGCTGGGAATCAACTCGCTTCCTCCCGAAAGCGAGACCAGAGCGTTACCACTCACCCGTCACTCTCGTTCCGGATTACTATATTTTCGCACAATAAGAAAATATAGTTGAATTACTGTGTTTTCTTATTTGTGATTCTATATTAAGGTAACGCTCGGGACTATAATTCGAGAAGTCTGGGTTCACTTCCCCTCAGATCATACAGATACCGGATACCCATGGTTTCTCTAAATCACACCAGGTGAGTCCTTCCCGTTACTTGTCCCCCAATTTCTTCCGGTTCCAATGACCTCGATGATGACTAGCCGTAAAAGTGCGAAGAAAAAAAGAACATACGAGATGTAACATAAATAGTGGTACGATGTACGAACTTATGAAAAGGTGGGAGCATCAAAACGATTCGGAATTGAACGGGGAACCATGACCTAGGCGGCGCTATTCATAAGAGCGTAGCAATAGGCTAGTGGGGGGAAGGGGGGGAGGGGTGTAGGGTCTACCAGTTGCTTGGCTCCCATGCTCTTCGGGTTCAAACAGCCTGGATATCTTTTTTGAGGAAGAGGCGACTTAAATCTGTTTTATAAGAAACACCTGTTGATTCTGAAATGGATATGGTTGTAAGAATCATTTAGGAGCGGTCTGGTGGCTCAGTAGCTAAGGTGTCTGACTGGGGATCGAAAGATCCCCTATTCGAATCCCTGTCTGGGCGGAAATTTTCACATGTCTTTAACCCGACCTTCACCTCTGGCACAGCTTGCTGTGTAATGTGAAGAACGCTTCCGTGGATCGGATTCCACATTAAACTGTAGGTCCCCTGTAGCCGGTAGGACTAACGTGTTAGTTTAAGGCGGCTACGACAGGGGCGGAATGCGAAGCCAATAAGAAACCATGTTATCAGGTCGTTACGACCACGCGCAATTATTATTATTACTAGTGTAAGCCCGTGACCGTTTTTTGCGTATCATCACGGGTCTAGAATAGTTCCGGTTTCTTGGATGAAAGATTATGATAGGTTGACCTGATTTGACCAAATGTAAACTTGACCAGTGTTTTAGGGTGAATAAAATCTGTTGAGCTTGAAGAACTCAGAAGCATTAATAGAGGTAGGTATTAAACACGAACAGGGTCGAAAGCGCAATCGTATAATTGCTTAAATAGAAACTTACTTGCATTTGACCCTTAAAGTTCACTCTGCAAAACTTAAAAAATTCTTGTTTGCTTCGAAAGCATCACGTTGTCTCTTATTGAGACTGGGCAGACACTCGTAATGTAATAATTGGTCATAGTATCTGTAAAGGCCAGAGAACCTAATACACATTCGATATTATTAAACAATAAAGCAACTCCGAAGAAATTAATTGCCATAATACTCGATTCGGTAACATATTAGGTCTGATGTTCACTTAAAATAACCTAATAACTCACGTACAGCGAACATGAACAAAAGCCATTAACAAAAGTGGTCAGTAAAATTCTTAAAAAGCAAATAAACCGCAATGCATAAACTTTAGTCAGGCAACAACATTAGTGAAAATTTTAATTAGATTGAAAATTTTCCAAGCTGGAATAACAATTGTCATTCGTGGTTACGGCAGAGACCATGAGTAATTTTTTAAGTTGCTTTCATTAGCAACATGTTACTGAAAAGCAGATCCACTTTTTATTCAGCCGCAAAATTTATCAATTTTTTTTTTAACTACGAAAAGTAAACTTAATGACTGTATTATGGGTATTCATTTGGTAGTAGTTGCTTAGCTATTAAATTGTGGTATTATTGGTCACTGTTTAGAGAGCGAAGACTGGCCCATGACGTCACCATTTTCCAGCCAATAGTTATCGAGGTGAATGAGTGACCTTACGAAATTATATAGTAGATTATAAGAATCGTTCGCACAGCTGCTGATATCCAAGAAAGCACAGGTTTTTTCGACCGTGTTCACTAGTCGGTGATCAGACGCTTGGAAACATTTCCTGTAACATTATCAAATGGATAAAAAATCTCCCTGTTATCTGGCTTGTGTCGTTTCATTTCTTGCACCTCTGTTACCACTTTCCAATGACGATAATGGTCATGGCTTCCTATGCAGTTCTGAATCATTTTGATGGTAATCACTTCTTCTAGTTTGTACACTCTGCGTGTAGATTGCATCTCGTCGCTGATGCTCTAACAATGTTTGTTTACATGTTATTTAACTGATAACTCATCTACTATCAACAGTGTAATCTAATTCAAGTGGTGCCTCTTGCATCGAAGCGCTAATCAAGTGGTTAGACAAGAGATTTTTTACAACTACGTAAATGAAATTGTAGTTTCATATCTTAGCAATTTTAAATGAAACTTAACTGATTTGAGGATATAATTGAAGAACGGATCAGTTCCCGCCATATCTTTAGTACCCGCATTGCTATACAATTGTTTGTATTAAAAATATCTACGTTAACCATTGTCACCCATTACGGAGAATGTAATTTGAAGCCCTAATGCTCCGAAACGACTTTCTATTGTAGCGCATGTAATATCGAAACAAGACTCTATACTTTTATGAGACACAAAATTCTGCAGCTTTCATAATGAATCATACAGGTAAACATGAGAAACTAATAATCCGTGTTAAGGTTGCATCAAAGAGTCACAACCAAAGAATTTACTCTACTGTCACATTTAGAATAACAGTCAGGGAACCGCCACTGCGGTTGGTGACTATATATTCCCCTTAATATGGAACAAAACATCGGAACATTACGTACCAACAGAACCAACAACTGAATAAACATTTACTTGATTTATAAAATGTGTAAATTCGAAGATAATATTGAAACCAATACAGCAGTAGCAAAGACGATTATGGGAAAATGCTAAAAGAGGATTGCCGGTGGTATGAAGCATAGCTGCACTATGCGTTGGAGGTTCAAGTTTCCACCGTTTTTTTCTATTGTTTGTGTTATTACTATTATTTTCAGGAATGTAAAATCTCGTTTGTTATTGTGGTTTTTTATGGGTCGCTACTTTCCGATGGAGAGTTAAGGCTCTACACCTTGAAGTGTTCCCTATGTTAGGAAAGCGACTTCTCGACCTTACTGTGACCGTTCACTACCAGTTATTAATTTCCAAATAATATTAAGATTAAAAAAATCAGGTGGGCGCCAGAGATTGGAGTGTACCCTATTCTGAGGGAAGCGACATCCAGATCTCAAAGTATTGTTATTTAAACATGAATTATTGAACAACTAGAATTATTAATAAAGTCAAATGACACATTACATGATTAGATGGGATCTATTGAAAACAAAGTTCACAATCTGACTTTACGTTTTACTTATGTATTTTAATCGTTTCCTTGACAAGATTTTACAAAGATTAATTTTCTTTTTGCAACACAAGGGTACATAACTTTCTCGGTGGAGCAAGAGAGTCTGTCTCAGAGCGATAACTAGGGTAAAAAACGACGATGATGCAAAAGTTCCTTTTTCTGAATGGTGGTTACCGTGCAGTCGAATCTACGTTGCGCAGTCGGTGGGTTGACCAGC
Organism: Vandiemenella viatica; assembly: GCA_031002005.1. NCBI lineage: Eukaryota > Metazoa > Arthropoda > Insecta > Orthoptera > Morabidae > Vandiemenella > Vandiemenella viatica. The sequence goes on along the minus strand of JARYHS010009186.1, from coordinate 177,337,987 downwards.
TCTCCGGCTGCTTCACTGCTGTCCCCAGTAGTCAGCTGTTCGGTCCATCCACCCCTCTCCGTCGGTAGTCAACAAGTCCCCTTGTCTTCTTGCGCTGCCTCCAAGAAGCGTCGTTTTCCGCCCCCTCTTCATGACGTCTGCCAATCACTGTCTTTGGAGGGAAGCTTTTTCCGCTGGTTGGCTCAGGACAAGCAACAAAACCGCCCTTTTTTTGTAATAAAAATACAAATTTTTCCTATTGGCTGTGTACTCCCTGGTTTCCCCTCACCCTTCGTTCTTGGATACAGATATACATTTTTATTTTATTTGTTTACTAAAACAGCCCAGGCTCCCACTCCATCTTGAGTCTCGGGCCTTGTCACGAGGCTGTTATGCCATAAGTCACATTTCATGGAAACACTCAGAGGCTGGCGTTCCCCAAACACTAGCAGAACCTCCCCTGGGACCGGGGACCGACACACACCAGACGAGAAAAGAAACACGCTCACCTCTGGCTCTCGCGGATCATTACAACCTTTAGGGATTGTGCACAAACTACGTGGCTTGGTCCAGGGGGGGGGGAGGGGGTGGGATTGGCTGGAAGGCTACGCTAGGCTACGTGGGGGGAAGGGGGGTTCCGAGCCAGGCCACGTAGCTTTCCTTTCATAACATTTTTCACAGTTAAAATGAGAAACAGAACACATAACAGCATGTGAATAATTATTTCTCTCAATTAATTATCTCCGTATGTAATTTATGATAGTCTGACGAAAGAAAACAATATAAAATGTCTTCTGGAATCAAAAGGGAAAAAAGCTGCGTGCTACGTGGGGGGAGGGGGGTTCACAGGAGGCCAAAATGGAGCTACGTGGTTTATGCTCGCTCCCTTATCACCAGCAGCTAAAAATACTTGTTGGAAGTTACCACTCGGCAACAACCGAATTTTCTTTTGTCATAGACAATGACGTGTTACATTTGCAGAGTAAGGTACTTTCATAGATGATTAGTCATTCGTTTTGTCTGTTCATAACAGTCTCTCAAAAAGAAACCGCAGTTTGTGTGTTATAAAACAAGAGAATAAGATGGGCACAAGTGCTTCTGGTGCGCACTCAGCAGGTGTTGACGTAGGACCTGCGACGTCAATTTACATACAAGCGGATGCTTTCAGGGTCCCGCGGAGCTCTGGGGCCTCTGTGCACTACATCGATCGGCCTGTGAAATGGACGAAGAGCTGAGAAAGTGGCTAGGCAGCCCAGGAGAAAGATGGAAAACTGACTGGCTAAAAAGACGCTTCTGTCTCAATTCACGTTGTTGACTTCGTCTGTATATATGAAATTTCACACTTTTCACAGGTTTCATTTGTAAAATTGCACTTATCTTAGTTTTCGGATTGTTGCCAGCGTGCACCATTCTGCCATCTTCCCTGACGTTTTAAGATGGTCACGCGTCGTTTCATACCCTCGCTTGTTCTGATTGCAGGTGTTCGACTACGACTGGGGCCTTCAGGACGACTTCATGGGTTCCGCTTACCTCGACACCAGCAAGCTTGACCTCGGCAAGTGAGTCTGCATTACGGTAAACATAGTAAATTGTGCATAAATATTTATATCACCTCCAGACACACAAATTAAATTACTTACCTACACAGCTACTTCATCAAACAGTATTGCTGCAAGATGTACTGTATCTGGATAAACCCAGGATCTTACTAATTTTAAAATAATAGTTGATCCATGTAAATAAGTCACGAAATCAACTTACCACAAAACTGCATTATGACTTAGCAACAATTAAGATTGATAATAAATACACATTAATTTTGGTTCTCGCTCTCTATATTATTTTGAATGTTTCTCGAATGAAATTAAAGAATCATATATCTCAATGTATTGAATATATCCGTATTATTAAAATTTCCACAAGCAACACAAAACCTTTTTTTAAAAACATATATATATATATATTTGCTACGGACATGGGCTTTTGTTGCATTTAGTGCTATATAATTTAGATCTGAAACAGAAAGTATTTTTTACATTTCTCTTTTGCCTCCTTTCAATATAAAGATTTAAAATAACGAAAACTACACGTAAAAATACTGGCCATTTTATGTACGCAGATCTTTTTTTTTGTGATCAGAAATTGTTAATTACGTGCAAGAAGAAAAATGAGTACATAAAGCTAAGGAAAACATTGTACGCAAACAGTTACATACATGTTTAACAGTAATAACAATTAAGCATTTCAAAGCAATAAGCATTTAATATACACAATTTTTAAGTTGTTGTGAGAACTTTACAGTATAACGTCATAAATACTCGTAGATGTCTTGCATGTTAAGTGGTCACAAATAAAAATAAAAAAAAAGATAACAACTTAGTAAATTTATAAAGCATTACGATGTTTACAGTTCTTCTTCAATAACTGAAAACCTAACTGACAGAAAAAAAAATAACTGGTTCAGGGAAACTGTCTTTTTAACTCAGTTTAAATAAAAATAAGTTGTCAAGAATGGAAACTGTTTGGTTCACGAAAAAGGATTATACTCCTAGAAGTCTAGAATAATTACTTTCTTGAACTACAATGACTGTGTTGATTCATAAGGAAAGAGATAAACATATTACTTTAGATATGGGATAAGTGAAAGTATTTCGTTAACAAGTGCATTGAGCTAAGTACTTTTTATCATGAATAAAGCAAAGAAATAGTTCCATTCGTTAGTAAACAAAAGTTACTTTGAAATTTATAATATGTGTACTGCATAATATATATTTATTCAGTATATGGTAAACATGGTAAGTACTGAAATATGGAAACACAGAGTTCTTTTGGATTCGGTTGAACTTGCTGCAAGATGGGACCACCGGAGCTTGCCTTCGTAAGTCCCTTCACAACTCCCCTAAAATATCCACTGCCCGGCTCGACCCACCTCCAAGAAAGCGATCATGGAAGAATACCCCCCAAGTAGGGGTATAGGGTCGGACTCCCCCCCGCCCCCGGAAGGAGACATAAACACATTCATATAGCAAAGAAATACACGACGTATAGATAAAGTTCAGATAATCAATGTCAACGCCGCATGAGTATACCGATCATAGTTGCAAGATTAGCTCCTCGATTCGATTTACTGCATCTGGGGTTAGCTCGAGGATATCAAATGGGTTCACCTGATATGGCCTTCTCATACAATTTGTGTTGCACAGTTGTTGACGTTCTGTCATTTATAGTCTTTTTTTTTTTTGGCTTTCGGTGACTAAGCCATTCAGCTAGCTCAATGTGTTTATGATATCTCTTCATGTGAATTTTTTAGTTTATCCAGTGCCTTTATGCTTCCTATGTATAGACACCACAGGACGGACAGGACATTCACACAGACACACAACACTTAAACATCCATGCCCGCGGCCGGATTCGAACCGGCGACCTTCGGTACGTGGTCATTTATAGTCAGACGCATTGTGAATATAACTTCCTTCTTTTAGCAACGTATAACTTGAAGAATTACCGACACGAAGAAGTTACTATTGCACATACCATCACTAACAAGATCAGAAGCTCTCCTGAAGATCTGAAAAAACATTCTGAATAAACCTCAGCTGCCTATACGTCAAGACATTACTCAAGCAAAACAGCAACGCTTGAAATCGAGGGGGCACTGTGGCGTACTCGTACAGCAATCAACCGCACAGAGTCCTCTTTTAACATCAACAATCTGTAGATAATACAGTGGAAGCAGTCATCAGTAGTCAATAAGGAACCTTCAGTGCTGTTACAAGAATTCGATCTCCCCAGACTGCAATGGAGAATCATCAATCGGATTCGAACATGACATGACAGATGTGGTTACTTGCCACTTGTTTCACATCCTGGGCTGGGCAGATTCTGCAGACTGTGACTTTAGAGATACCTTACAGGCAATTAACCATATCGTTTCTGACTGTACACTTCGAGCTTACAAGGGAAATACATGATGCGTCGATCAGTGCAGTTGATTGGATAATAACATTAGATCTAGAGATATAAAATTGTACAAGCTTGTTATATGAACATCTGTTCTCGCTTTTTGTATATCTTGTAAAATATCATACAATAAATAAAGACATTACTCATAGTTTTCTGATCAGTTATTGATGAGACAGTTACAACGAAATTTATATTAAAGCCAGGTTTCGATATTAAAATCCATCGTAATTTTTTCTTTCTCGCTAAATTTTCCCAGAGTGAGATTTGTTTTTGAGTAATATGGAATACGTGAGCTCCCGTTGTCTAAAAGTTTATTCATGCATAACATAGGACAAAATTTTCAACCATTTATGTTGCATTACATATTATAACATCAGTAGCACGAGATATTGTGTTTTCAGTGTGCAGTAGCAATTATTTTCAGTCCAGGCAAGAAGCATAGAGGTAAAAAAAAGGCAAGAAGGACACTTCAAAACGAAATTCATACAACACATTACACTGGACACACAGTCCAATCTCCCAGTCATTCAAACTTACAATAATCCTTACGATCACTTTCAAATTCCATCTCCCAGGAAGGTTACGTATCACCGTTCATAGCGAACTCCTAAGCCCTGATGCAGGGAATGACACATACGTCCCCTTTTCATATTATAGATGCCATTCTGAAGTTTAGACTTAGCCGCAACATTCCACATTATTTAAATCGCCAATACTTCATGTTTAGAAGGTGATGCCAGAAATAAACATATAATTAGAAATTACTGAAATAACATTCGATGAGAATTACATTTATTTAACTTAAGAGATGTAGCAGCGAAGAATTCAGAGAAATATTCGTGACGTTATAACCTGCATTAGTATACAATTAGTTGAGTAACACAGAGTTGACGATATTGTTTTTTAGAGGCTCAAACCACTTTGATCAACTGTTTTACGGATTAAATTCATTCTCCTGAATTTTTTGTTTCTTGCGCTCGGCTACCGCTCACAGTCGAATTTTTGCTGAAATTTGTAACAGCGTTAAAGGTTAGAAGGTCAAAAAACATTTGAATGCAGCATTTTTGTACTTATTCCTCTTCAGCTGAACATTAGTACAATACAAATGTTACAAATCCGAGGAACCAATATAATTCACAATAATGAACATTAAAGTTTCAAAAATAATAATAATTATCGAAACCTCAGATTGCAATGAAAATCGTTTGTGAGAAGAGTAACAGATACTGTTAGTAACTTTTAATTATAAAATTCCATCATCTTAATGAAATTACTTTCTTTATAAATTAGTATTTTTATGAAATTCTCTCTCTCCCTAAAACACACATCTCTCTTATCTGCAGTCACTTATGACTTATCATAGTGTATTTTCAACATGGAAGTAAATGAAACAAACTAAGAGTTGCTTAATGGAAGATTGTCCAAGTGAATTATATAAAATGTGGAATTTATGTGCTTAACAATATGAATACTGATATTCCACTCCTTCCACCTAACAAGATAGCGTTGAGAGTAATACAAAACTTCTGACGCACATTTCGATGGATGCGACATCAAAATACCGTCCGAGCATCCACACTTTAGCTATTCTGGTGTTCCTAAAATTACTTTATACAAATATCATGATCCACTGTGTTTTATTTGACTGTATTGATCAGACAAAAGGTAAAATGAAAAACAGCCTTCAAACACTTGAATGCAAATTTTATTGCATTACACGAGCATGACATTCTTTATTGAATTTTATAAGGGCGATCAGTTTCACTAGTTTTATTTTATAGTTTTTGTATGTATATAATGTTTTAAGCGCTTGGCTGGGCAACTTTAACTTAATTTTACCCATAATTCACTGTGTTTTACGTGACTGTATTAATCAGGAAAAGGGTAGAATAAAAAACAGCCTTCAGTCAATACACTCACACTGAATTATGGATAAAATTAAATCAAATTTGCCCAGCCAAACACTTAAAACAATATATACATTCAAAAACTATAAAATAAAACTAGTGAAACTGCTCGCCCATATAAATTCAACAAAGAATGCCAAGCTCGTGTAATGCAATAAAATTTGCATTCAAGTGACTGAAGGCTGTTTTTTCCTCTGCCTTTTGTCTAATATCATGATCATTCTTTCTTCTGAACCGATAATAGAATTTCTTCACTTTTCTTCATTACAGTTAACTGAAATCGCAGTCTGGATGACTTCGCTGCCAATTGGTTACAGACAGACAAAGCCATCACTATCGCTTCCAATGCTTTGAGGTTTCATATTTACGTTAATGAAAATCAGGTACACTCCATAGAAAGTGTTATGCTGCTATGAACGCTCTGCTCGTTGATGTAACACGTCTGCAGCTTTAACGCAGCGACTAATGGATCGTGTCTACAATGAAACAGTGGACGCAGTGAAACCGAAACACCAGCTAGTTATTATAAACCTGAAGTTTTTCGTGACGTTTGCTGCAAAGTCGGCAAGGAATTATCGTGCGGAATTTTCTCCTATATTATCTCATTAGTTGATATCTTCGTCTCAAGGTGATGCAGTACCTACCAGTTCAAATCCAGTGTCCTCGCACTGAAGCAAACTGTAATCAAAGTTACAGTATAGCACATTAAAAGCCAAAATGTGTGTTTCTCTGAGAGGACTTTTTCCGTTTTCAATTTAAATTCTAGAGCGGGCACATCACTTCGGCTCCATCCTGTTTCGATTGTTTAATGAAAGGGCTCTGTACTGCCTTGTAGAAGGATAGGGAGAGCCCGGGTGCCTGCTAATGCTATGTAGTAGGATTAAAACTAGCTTCCGTAGGATCTGCACAGGATATCTAACTATTTCGTGGCGGTTTGTCTAGGAATTGTTTGTTGAAACCTTTTTCTTTTGCCTCGTCAATGTCGAGGTCATTAGAGGCGGGAAAGTACTAGGGGCAAGGAACGGGAATCATTTTGAAGGAAGCATCCCGGCATTCGCCTGGAGTGATTTGGGGAAACCATGTAAAACCCAATCTGGATACCCGGACTGGGATTCGAACCCGCGTTCTCCCGAATGCGAGGCCAGAGCGTTACGACTCACCCACCATTCTCGGTATGAAGATCGTAAGTGTAAATAAGGTGGCATTGGGCAAGTGATAGGAAAAAGTGAGGGAATTGAGTTACAAAACCGTGTTCGGACAGTTTCTTCCATGTGGTGGTATAGTGTGGCCATTATGGAATCGAGTTGGCGGTCATTGGTATAGATCATGCCGGCTAACAGAGTACAAATACTGTTAAGGCTTACAAATGTGATGATGCTTGTGTGGATATTGGTACAAGGATTAGAAGTAGAAAATGCAAGTAAAGAGATGTGCATACCCATACCCTATCACTTGAATTCAATCGTAATGAAGTCAGATAATTTCCTTTTGTTGGTTAGGCAGTAAAGGACTAGAATAAATTACTAAGGGGGCTACAGAAAATTAACAAAACTTACTTAAAGTGCAAAAATTAATATTCGTAAAGAGTAAATGTTTGTGGGTGGTGAAATGCTCTGAAACAATTTAAGATTACAAAAGACGATTGAATGGGAAGGTAGGTATGTAGGGAATTTGCCACGAGGTCATGTGCTCCTTCGCAGATGAATTAAATTAAAAATTTGGCAAATGTAAATGTGAGAACTTGCAGGATTCATTTATACAAATCCACTGCACCCTAAGTCAGAACATAGCTAACAATGTGTTAGAAAAATAATAGTTAATTGTGCTATTCTAGTCCTAGTCACGGAACTCGCAATATTAGGTAACTATCTAAAATTGACATATTGATCTTTCACTCAGTCACCATGTGAAGCAACAATCTAAAATGAATATATATGTCATGTCAGGTAACAATCCTGACAAACATCACGAGGATATCAATGACCCTTAATGACGGTTTTTCTGGATCCAAAAAGGTTGCGTAATACCAAGATTAATTAAATAACGTAGAATGTTATTTGTTATGTCAATTTATTTATTTAATAATAAAATAGTAGCATGTGGTTCAAGAATTTGGATTTTTTAGCGTAGAAACGAGAAAACTTGTTATAAATCTCTATCTTGCAACGAAAGCAGCTTCGTATTAAAATAAATAAATAAGTAAATAAAACATGCTCAGATAAAAACTTACAATCGCATGAGAACATTTAAATGACATAAAAATTAAACCTGTATATTTTTTTTTTGCCTCACTGAAAAATTGTCTGTTTTGTCCCAAAGATTGCACTCATTCCTGGCTTAAACCGTATCTCTACTGATGGGATCTGTGTGCTTAATGTTAAATCCTACCTCGAAGCCTTTCTGGTGTTTTCCAATTATGCAAAAGAAGGTTGCTTAGAGATAAGGGCACAGACAAGGAATACAAAAACTGTTGTTTAAATTCGAAGTGTGCAACTTCGATTCCTAGCTAGGCACCTCTTCCTCTAGATCACCGATACCCACTTCGGTTTGAATGTGAGATAGTTATATTAATATTGAAAACATATGTGGTACATGCTCATTATTATAAACACGGGAAGAACACATTAATATTAAGGTGGGGATCCACCAACCGCACATATTGTGCAAACATTTGTAATGTTTACAAACGTTTGTGTGTTTACGATGGGATGATTTGACTTGTTGCCTCCACCGACCAAATATTCGCAAATAACAGACGTGTGCAAAAATTGGTTATCGTTGCGACTGATACCTGTATGAACCTAAATGGCTCCGAAAACAAAACTTAGTACCAGTGCTGCATCTTGTGTAATTATGTCTGTTTTAAGGGAGAAAGAGGATATTACTAAAAAAGAAAGAGGAAACCTAGATTAAGGACATCACACTTTTTAAAATCAAGAAATTCAATGCGACTGCTGCTTAATTATTTACGAACAGATGATAGGAGTTTATTTATTTTAAAAAATTGTCGTATGTCGCCATCTCTATGAAGAGAGCAATGAATTTACTTTGCTCTTAATGACATCAATAGCGGTTCCCAGATCTGTTGCAGTTTCGCTGCAGGTGTCATGTTTTTTTTTTAAATTTTTCTTCTAATATTTATCATCACTTTGCCATATCTCCGGCTTTAATTTAAAGGATTCAATTAACAGCAAAGACTTCTCACAATTTCACTCCGTACTTACATTATTTTTGGAATTTAAATGAACTTAAGAGTAAAATTGCTGGATCCACAGCCCCCTGATTATGTCTCCACCAACAAGCACTGTGCGAGCACGAAAAACGAATTCCTTTGATGTAACGACACAGGTCAGAACACCTGTAAACACCTGCAAATCTTTGTTCGTGCGCGCTTTTCTGGTCTCCGCCGAGAAAATTTTGAGTTTGCTATCATTAAAAACGTTTGAAAACATTTTGTTCGCTTGTTGGATCCGCACCTTTAAAGTTCCTGTCTCCTTATTGCTGTGGTAAGTTGTTAAAATAATTTTAGCGTAAACTTAAACACGACGTAAAAATTGCGAGTAGAAGATCTTAATGTGGGATCATTACAGGCTCTTGTGTGCTCTCCTCTGATTAATCCTCAGGAGCAATTAAAAATCACCCAGCTGCTTCTTGCTTGCCAGTATTACTGACTGCTAGGCCATTGATGCTTGGTACCCAATGTAAGTTTCAAAAATACACTGTGCTGTTGTTTGGTCATCAAATATAATCATGGTACACGTCGGACTAAATTTAATAAAAAAAAATGGTTCTCCTCTTGTAAAAGATAATCAATATTCCTCACTGCCTGTTTACAGCTTAATTCCGGCCGCACTGGGTAAAAATCAAAAACCTAATTGTAGGTTCTTTCAAGTAACGATGACACGTTCGAACTGAATAAATTACTAATCAGTTCAAGTATTGGCAACGTCCCTGTCTTATAATTGCATAGTCGTGTGGTTTGCACACTTTCGTCACTGAAGGATTGCCAGGTTAAAGTGTTCTTGAAATAGCATTCCAATATAGAACTGTAGAAGTGGTTCTCGTTCCTGGATATCCTCGAGGGGACAGAAAGAGTTCTTAAAAGATCAAAAATTATAAACGATCAAAGGCGCTTGGAAACAATAGATAATGAGAAAAGTTTTTAGTTAATAATCTAAGGGTTGTTCAAATAACAGAAATTTTTTAGTATTGCGAAATGATGGATTAGTTATGGGTTAAGTATTCTGGAGACAAAGTAATCTCACTATCGAACGTATAGGCGTACAGTGCTCAGGAAGAAATTGGTAGGGAAAGAATTTCGAAGAACTTTCTATGTTTCCGAAATTGAATTTCTGGCTAGTAATTAGTTACAATTTCAGAGCACACTTCATCCTATTTATCTATATACCGATTAGATTGCCATCTATGGTATAGACAACCAATCTTTTCGTGGGACAATTTTACATAAAACTCTATCACGTATTTGTTGCAAACTTCGAATTAAAGTTGTTTAGACAGCTTCAATCGTTGTTAAAAATGCTCGCAGTCGGGAAAGTTTCTTGGAACACTGTAATAGTGATCCGGTATTGAGTCCCAGCTCTATATATTAACGAACACTATTTGTTATTATTCCGAATAGGCATTTGATTTCCTGACAGCAAAAAATTGAAATATTTTTCGACTGCGATGTAAGGTGGAAGCTGTGTTAATGGTCGTTTGGTACTTACCTCTTCGTCGTGCAGGCTACATTAAAACTGAAGCAAGATAGAGGACGATTCATCAAGGAAACAAGTTTCAAACCCACTTCTGAAATCGTAGCTGTCAGTTAAGGTTAGTCCTGTCGATAACTGACATTGCTTAGAACGATCTGTCGTAAGGAAAAGGATGAAATGACGCAAACCATTGAAAAAAATCTGTAATTGAGATGGTCAGGATATAGGAAGAGTTATGTCACCATGAACACGTCCAACCATTTTCGCGGGCACATAGGATGTGACACCCATCTACTTTATAGAGCGACATGGTGGCTCAGAGGTTATGGTGTCTGATTGGAGATTGAAAGGCAATCGGTTCGAATCCATTTCTCGGCAGGGATTTTTATATTCCCTTAATCAGACCTTCTCCGCGAGTACAGCTTGCTGTGTAAAGTACGCCAGAACGATTCCATGGTTCGGATTCCACGTTAAACTGTAGGTTCCCTGTATTCGGTAGAACTATCGAGTTAGGTTAAGGCGGCTACGGTAGGGGCGGAATGCGCAAACGATAGAAACCCTGTCAACAGGTTTCTACGACAGCACGGAATTATTATATACCTACTTTACCCGCCTTTTCGCATGGCTTTCAAACTTTTCTCTGAGGCATTTGCCATTTCTCGCGTTGGAGAATCCCAGTTAAGCTTTGAACAACAGTAAGGCGGCATCCATAAATTACGTGAGGAGTTTTTCCGAATTTCCGCCCCCCCCCCTTCTGGTAAGATCTGGTCCGTGAGACCTCCCCCTAGAAATCGTCCTCACAACTTTTTGAGACCTTTTTTTTAGGTCTCACCTTTTCTCCTCATTTGTAGACTTTTTTTTTTTTTAGCCCTACAGTCCTACAATCTTTCCAAAACCTCACGTGAGATTTCCGTAGACACCCCCTCCCCCTTGGTGAGAATTCGCCGGACCCCTCCCCCCCCCCCCCTATTTCACCTAATGTAATCTATAGACGCCCCCTAAAGTGCCTTATACTCGGTTGGTGTTAGATATGTAATAGTGTTATTAGACTACGGAAAGATATGAGTATATAAATACAAAACTAACGAGAAAAAAAAAAAACTCTGCAGTCCTTCGGAAAGACCGGCTCGACTACTGAGACTTTGGAATGTTTGGAATTCATATTTATTCGTCTTTGGTACTACAACTTTTTTTCTTATGATTCATATTATTTAGTAACTAAGTATGGAACAGCTACGGCTAATCGCAAACTTAGTAGATGACGTTATTTCACACACTCTTTCATAGATATAAGGAAATAATTTTTCTTGATTAAAATATCATGGAGACTTTTTAACAATTTAATATAACGAAGCTTGTGCATCACCAAATGGAGTTATTTTTAATTAGCTCTAGATCTCGTTTGTGTAAGGGAGTTGCAGGAGCTGACTTGCCACTGTGTGTACGCAGGACGGCGGACATAACGCTGTCACTGCGGGACCCCGCCAAGACTACCGAGTACCTGGGAGAGCTGCAACTGACGGTCACGCTGTGGCCACGGTCTCAGGAGGACAAGGAGCAGGTCAGTAGCTCCTCGTCTCAGCATGTATAGTAAGGGGGCCTCCCACGGCCTGCACTCGGCCAGCCCACACCAACGGGCCGTCCGTGGCGGCCCGTGCTGGCCTGTGGTGGCGCGTCTCTATCCGTCGTCAATCTGTAACTTCAAAGGCGCTCGCAGTGTTGAGGGAGACCCAGCTGAGCAGTGGGGCATAAAAATGATTGCAGCATAGGTGCACACCATTTCATCTCCTGCTGTACAGTCCTTTGTGTTACTTCACTTCATTTCTGATCTCACTCTCGTGTTACCGACTTGTGTGTAATTAATATGGAGTGATAAAATGAAGTCATTTTCGAATTCTTTAATGCATACGAAAACTACCTACAGTATAAAATACCAATACCACAGAGCATAAAAATAGGAATGATGTGCACGATGCATGGAGAAGAATTTAAAGCAAATTAAAAGCTAGTAATAACGCGATTAAAGGATTAAAGAAGAAAAGGAACCACTTAATGTTAAAATATACGACGTGAAGTAATAAAATTATGATACAATACAATGCAAGAATTTATGAAGACTGGCTGTGGTGCAGGCGATATTTATAAGCCTGATTTGAAAATACTGCTTTCTTTTTCACTTACCATTTTCTAAATGTATCAATGAACCGCGCGCTGGTTGCCCGAGGTAGCGCCGACTCGCGTGCTAATTCGAACAGTTCGGCCTGGTCTGGCCTGTTGTGGCCCGCAGAATCACGGGCCATGGGAAGCCACCATTACAGCAGAATGGACCGCAGCCCCTGCGAGCCAAATTTCGGGATAGCTGTTTCTATCGAACCAGGAAATGGTACGCCATCAGAGAATTTATGTGGTTCTCGTTGGCTTGATCGTTAAGACTTGGATGGACAAATATCTCAGCTGTTTCGTTAGCTGTAAACACAAGAGATAATGTTAACGCTACATCAACGAAGTGAGTGAATAAGTTGTTAAGAGTTGAACGTCTTCCGGAATTTAATATGTACCAATCCAGTCATCATTTAACCTCTGTAGAAGGAAACTAGAACGCTTATAATATTTGGTATCTGTAAAACTAAGAATGTTGTATGTATCACCCGCACATGTGTTCTTGGTAATTACAATTTCACAGGCACCAATGTACGACACATTTAAACGGACTTGTTCCATTTTCACTTCAAGTAACTCTAACAAAGAAGAATGCAGTTTAATAGAGGGCAACCGTTACTCTATGCTCTGCTCAGAGAGCAATAGCAAAAATTTCAATATTTCCGTTCAGAGACATATACGTTTTTTACGCATGAGCCGATTTTTTTCAGTCAATTTCAATCACGATTGATGAGGAGTCTTTACGGTCGTGGAAATCTCATAGAATCTTAAGGACGTCTGCTTCAATGACGAATGGGTGATATTTCAATGGGGGGATCCAAGTGCTGCTGACGGTATGCGGTATGATGAGTATTTTGTTTGTGTGTGTGTAATTTATGAGGTGGAAGATTGGAAGTTGAGGACCATCCGAGCATTTGTGGCTAGGTGGTTGCAAGAAACCTCTTAAAAACCGAAATCACGACGTCTAGAACTCCAGGCCCGCGACTTGAAGGGTTATTTTTAACTTAAGGCGTTAGGCCTCGTCGACGTCAAGGTCATTAGAGGCGGGAAAGGACTGGGGACAGAGAACGGGAAGGAGTTCGGCCCTGTCCCTTTGAAGGAAACAGCACGGCATTCTCCTGTAGTAATATGGGGATCCACGGAAAACCCAAATCTACATGCCTGAACGGGGATTCGAAGCCGCGTCCTCCCGATCTGTCTGTTTGAGCATTTGTACTTGTCCGGTCCATTGAAGTGGCGCTTTAATGCACGCAACCACACTGGCGGGTTTGTTAAATATATCCAGGATAATTATCAAGATCTACTATAGTCTCTTTAACTATCTAAACACATTCACAGATCCTTTTCACAAAAAGTGTTTGTGTATCCATTTGGAAAAGGAAGCTAACAGACCAGATAGCATTAGATGCGCTCATTTTTTTTTCTCTTATTTTCTACACGATTATTCAATTAGCATTTGGAATACGTTGCGAAAAGCGTCGTCATATCGTGAATTTATTTTGTCAATCTCGAAATACTTCATAATCGATTTTAATGCTTTACACATCACAGAAACCGCACACAACGAATTACTCCTCGCAAATTACGTCCGGCTCTTCATAGGTGCGACAGCAACATTACACTGACAATCTGTTTTTCTTAATTGAGACAGACTTAAAAAATATATTTGAAACATATTCCTTGTTAGTTTCAACATCTTTCTGGTCTGCTATTCGATGTAATTTCGACGTGAAACTTACTTATTAAATGCAGTTTTTTGCGTCTTGTTGTCGGCGTATTTGTACTGTAATAATAGCTCGCCACGAGATTAGGCGTTCGAGACCCAGAGGAAGAAATTTTCGTAACCCGTTGTTTAGGCAGAGGGAAAGGACGATTGTGTACTAAATACCTGGACTCTGCAGTGGGTATTGAGTCAAGGAATGTGCACACTGTTTGTTGCTTGATTTTTCCAGCAGATGGGAAACTTGTTCGTGGGGTTCTTAGTGTTTGCGTATTATAGTAGTCCATGATTGTCAAAACCGGCTTAATATTCTTCTCTGTTCGTATTCAAACACAATACACTAGGTTCAACACAAACTCTTCACTGACTCGTATAGGAGTAGGAATCAAACAACATATGGAGATCCCTTTCAGTGAATCAAGAAATCATTTTTATCCGTAATATTACCTCAAGAAGTTGTCTGCTGCACTTTCCAAGTACCTATACTATTCATGCAGAAAAAATGTTAACCCAACTCTTCTTATTACAACTGATCTAAATTGGTATGTGGTACTCCCACATCTGTTGGGCCGCCGAAGGTCCGAGTCATCAAGAGGATCAACAAGAAAACCAAAATCAAACTTTCAACAGATGCTTTCTCTATTTGACGACATTTTTTGTTATTATGTCATTGTGGTATCAGAAGCAAATGAACAATAAGATATAGCACATATAAATAAGGCAAATGTACAATCAAATGACTTAAGTTCAGAAATTAGAAATAACAAGTGCGTTCGACGTCATCTGGACATGTATAGCACTGTAGAAAATGGGCCGAAGTTTGCTTGACTCCACACTCACACATGATAGAGGCCAGTGCGATGTGCCACTTGTTGAGGTCAATCTCACCCTTAGTAACCCCGGAGTGTAGCCTTTTAAGCGGTCTCCAACTAGCCCACTTCATTTTATTTAACTGCTTAACGTCTCTTAACAGCGAGGTCTTTAGAGACGGGAAAGGATTGGGGCAAGGAATGGGAAGGAATTCGGCCATGGCCTTTTGAAGGAAGCATCCCGGCATTTGCCTGGAGTGATTTGGGAAACCATGGAAAACCCAAATCTGGATGCCCGGACGGGGATTCAAACCGGCGTCCTCCCGAATGCGAGGCCAGAACGCTAACCGTTACACCACCACACTCGGTAGCCCACTTCTCTCCATGGCGAGGGTAATGCCTTCATTTGGTACTGTACATCCGTGCGCCTTGTAATACCACGGGATTACTAATGACGGTGGTGATCCGTGCGGCGGAGAGGAATAATAATTAATAACGCAAAAAGAACGAAGAGAAATGGTACTTACTAGAGAACTGTAAGCTGTAATGTTAAGATTTAATTAAGAGCAATTCTGATTTATGGAAAGCGAGGAGTAAGGTAGAATAATGAGGTGAAATATTAGTAAAAACATTTTCTTAAAGCACTTGCATTGTTCCTCATACATGAATATTTGTTGTGCAACACCAGTATTCATGCTTTTTAACATAATGGAATACTATATTTCATAAGAGCAATATTTTAAGTTTCTTACGTATCCAAATGCTTAAATTCTACGTATTTCGCCATTTATGACTACCTGCCCATTAAACTGAAATACTCATGTGCGATTAAAAGCTTCACTTTCAAAAATATAATATCTATCTGAATGCACTTATCAACTACGTACCTTCAGACTGACACACATGTTATTACAAATACAAGATATTCTTGCAAAAATAACTAAACGTCTTAATACTTCTAAACTGATATTAATTTTAGCTATGCTATCACATCTAACATTGCAGAGTGTCGGACTGGGTCATACCTGAATAAGATATTAGCCATCCTACATAATCTCCTATAAAAGTGTCTGTGGAAGTAAATTATCTACACATGTCGTCTTCTTAACGAAGTTGTTCTTGGTTACCATTTGGAAACATTTCCTTCCCGAGGGATCTCGTTAATCGCCTTGAAGTTCTCTAACAGTTGTGCTTACTCCAGAAGTTTTACGTCGTCTCGGTTATCTTGGAGCAGATTTACTGCTCCAAGGCTGGCTACAATCTTGTTTCCGTAAAGCAGCTTTTCCTACTGTAAATGTAATACGTTTTCACAAACAAAAATGTAATACGCAATAATCATGTTTGCTAGAAATGCTAATCATAGTCTCATAGTGTAAGCGCTCTTAGTTGATAATTTTTCTTTAAAACCTTGTGTGACTTTCACATGTTTACTTGGTAGCAGATGTAGCCCCATGAAATGATTCTGGTTTAAATTAATACTACAATTAGTTCTTACATACATGACCGGAGCAATTTTAATTTGTGTATCTGCCAAAAGCAAAGCTAACCGACATATTTCGCTCTTATTACATTTATGGTTCTTGTATTTTATAAAAAGAGCTTCATCTGTTTGTGTAAATGCTACTTATATGGACAAATAGTTTCTGTGGAAACAGATGCAAAGTATTTTAAAATGGTTGATACTGACGACAAGGATGTTATTTCACATGCGAAAAGTGCTAATAATTACTGCTTTAATAGGTCTTACTATAAAAATATACTCCTAACATTTTAAATTTACTATTTATCAATGAACGTATTAGTTGAAGAAAAGCATAATTTTTTATTCACTGGCGAACAAACAAATGATCAAAATATTCAGTTGCATTGTCAGTCATACATGTCTTCCCATTTTCGGATTAAGATTCCAATTGAGTACCAGAATATATGATCTCTTACAACAGAATGAGGTTGCCGGCCCACAAATATAAAAACGTTTCGGTCGCTGTTTAGTTTGTTTTTGGATTCAAAACTAACTTATTTGTTTCAAATGTTTTTGTCATCCTGCAAGAGACATTGATGATTAAAAATTTTAGTTCTGACGTTCTCTTTAATTGGTTTTGTAATCCGTTTGTGGCAGTTGCATAAGTCAAAAGAGTCTACTTAAATTACAAACATACTATTTTCATTCATGTTTTGTGAAGAAATATTGTGACAAGCTAACGTTTCAAAAGTCGATATAGTATTTACCGCTGAAAGCTTACTCATCGCTGTAAAATTAATCCACGATCAATGAAGAGAAACTATCTATATCCATATAAGCGCTTTTTCTGAGGAAACAATGATCATTTGGCACCAAATTGATGAACAGTTAAATTCATGTTTGCATTCAAATTATATGCCACCTTTTTTCTTTATTTGTTCCGTTTTGTCTTCTTGGAAGTTATAACGTTGTGATCTCAAGAGTTACTAGAATGCTAAAAATATAGGCAGTGCGACATGTGACAAAAGAATAATATTTTCTACGTTAGCGCTAAGTGGCACATGTCCGACAGTTAATATGTATCTGGGACATCGGTGATAACTCCCACAAATTACCGTGTTCCACAAGGACATCTAACCAGGTCTACAGCTGAACTGCTTGAGGAAAAAAAAAAAACAGAACCCACCTTACTCGACCTGTGCATTTGAAAATGATAATTTTAAATCAGTTACACACTAAAATAAAAGAAGATTCAAGGCAGTTAATAATTCAAACGTAAAGAAAAGACACAACCATTTAAAAATCAGCAACACAACTTCAATCTATCTACCATTTCTTCTCCGTTACGAAATGAATAGAGTTTGACTGATACTAGTCGCTGAATCTTAATACCTAAGCAGGTATTTATCCTTGTTAAAAAATTAACATTGAATTAGCTGAAACATTATTTTGTAAAGATTTTTTTTTAAAAAAAATAATAACACTTGATTTTTAAATCGGGTTAATCATTCATTTTGTCAAATTGTCTTTAAAATCGTACGTATAATTTAAACACAAAAAAATTTAGGGAGGGCCTTAGCAAAAAATTGAAAATGTTCAAAATAAAGATTTTCAAGACATATTTATTAACAAATACGCGGAATCGTTAGTCGCATGATAGATAAGACTTTTCGTCAAAAAGCATTATCAACTTAAGAATCAAAATACTCATTTATTTCGCAAAAACCATAAACTCAAGAAAAGTCGCTAGTTTTCCTGTAATCTTTGATGAGCTAAATATGACTTAAATTGTGAAAGAATTTTTGGGGTCAGTTGTTTCAGAAATAACGGAATTTCGTGGTTTTTCCAGATACTCGTATAGAACGAGAAATAAAAAAAACGATCCAAAGATTTTATTAGTTGGCGGGAAACAAGCTTCTATTCGATACCAATGAACATTATTTTTGTTTTAAAAATCAATCTTTAAAACATCCACTACAATTTTTATTACCCACATTATTTTCCAAATTTTACGTTATAGTGTTTGGAGTAGAAAAAACTGAAATTGAGCCCAATTATTATGAAATTACAAATAGATTTATATGTTTATATCACAAGATTTGAGAAGTTAGACAGACGGACAAACGAACAAACGTGCAATTGAGGGATATGAGAAGGACTGCGTGTTTTGCTCGGAAGGTGGGGAACCTTAATAAAATTATTTTAAACTCAGAAAAAATGTATTAGACGGATTAATTTTCCACATTTTATCACAGCAGTGTTAAGTACGGATACAAATGTTTTCTTCGAGATTTTATCCTTCTTGGAAGAATTATCAATTTGAGTTTCATGAACTACCGTATTAATACAAAAGTAATGTTTAAAAAAAAAAAAACTTTTCGTTTTTTTTTTTTTTAATTTGCCGCAGCAGTATTAAACGTTGCTGAACGTTTGACTCGTTCCGTCAGGTTGTATCAGCTTTTACGCTAGTAAAGTAGACACCAGTCATAACGAAACAATGTATTATCAAGCACTAAATTTAATATAAAATCAATTTTAGACTCGAGGTTTTCATGGCTAATGCAGTAACTTCGCGGATGTTCAGTGAGATGATACGACGGAGACGACAAAGTCAACTGTCGAAACTTTGTCTTTTCGCTACTCCATTCAGCTGAGCTGCGTCATCAGTTGTATATGGATGAACGTTGAGCCTCCAGGCGCCTTACAGCTGCGAAAATCCGACTCACTGAAGGAAAACATAACAGCCTGATCATCCAGGTTGGGAGCTATACAGTTAGTTTTCGACTGTTTTTATAAATTCAATTACTCTTTAAACTGAACGGTTAAAGTTCGATATATCTACCGGTAATGCCAACAGACAGAACAAATACAGGTAGGTAAAGAAGAGAGTGAATCTGTAACATGCCAAAATTCCTAGGCCTTGTATGAAAAATAAAAGATCAAAATACTAAAATAAAAGTTTTGCTGGTAGCAGTGGTATGGGTGTGATATATCTTGATACAAAATTAATTTTAGTTCACGTTATATCACTGTCTCTAACTACAACGCGATGTAAAAAGTAATGTATTTTTTCAAACGTTGATTGACGAAATTTCAAATGGTGTTTCGTGGTACTCTGAAACTACAAATATATTTGTACTTTTATATCACAATTTTATGACTTTTAATTTACGTCCTTTCGACCAAAAGTTTCTTTGAAAATCAAATAGCGATCCAGAATTTTTCACCCGAATTTTAAGATAGCATATTTATAACAACAAGCGTGATAACTGAACTAATAAGCATGGTGGTATGCTCACTAAACACACAAGTAGACAGTGAACGACGGCTTATGGACCGGGAATGGTTGCTCGATCTATTCAAGCTGCTGGACGGCGCTGCGGTGTAGACAACATTATTCATTATTGTGCCGAGGTCATGGAAGTAAAGGAGTAACTGTATCTCAACTACAACTTTACCAGTCGTAATGACAACAAGTTTTAATGTGCTATTAATACGATAACCTGAATGATATTTAAATTCTATATTAACAATTTCTGCTTATCTTTTTTCGTTATTACATCGTGACAATTTTTGAAATAATCTTTGTACTACATCTCTAGAGCTGTTTTTAATGTTTTCAGTTGACAACTGTGTTTGCAATTTGAACACTTTTACCAAATTTAGTACTATGTAAAAGAGGTTAAATATTAATGACAGTAACATTTACGTAATTCGATCCTTTGCAGTTATTTACTTCATAACAACAACGCGGACCAAACGAAAGAACTTACATATGCGTTTTATGAATGGTTATCAGAATCAAATGCAATTTTTTTAACAGTTAGAAATTACAAAATTTGTTTATTCGTCTCAATAAAATATTAGTTTCAATTTCCTCACTCAGAAATATGTCAACCTACAAGAAGAAATATACGTGTTTATTTCAACACTGCGATAAAATTTCAAGTACTTTTATGAGATATGTCTGTAAACGGATACGGTGAGGAAGGACAGCAGCAAAATGTAACCGTAACAGCGAAGTATTAAGTGATTTTCATGAAGGGTGGACGTGAGCTAATCTTGATTTGCGTCCATTCAACATACTTGTTGATGTCGCTATGAGGCATCTTTATTATTATTATTTTGCTGATGGCTTTAAGCTTTGTCCACGTCGAGGTCATGAGAGGAGGTAAGGGCTACTGGCAAGGAAGGTAAAGAATTCATCCATGTCCTTTTAAAGGAAGCATCTCGGCATTCGCCTGCAGGGATCTTAGGAAACCTTGGAAAACGGAAATCTTGATGGCCGGAAGGGGATTCGAACCTGCGTGCCCCGAAATGTTGGGCAAGAGTGTTTTCTCTCAACCACCACGGAAGGTGGCATCTTCGTGATGGAAATTCAGTGAATTAATTCACACGTATTGTAGTAAAATATGTTGTATGTCCTGACTATAATCCTTACCTATTCCGGTTAAGCTTTTTAACATCAAACGCTATTCCAAGAAAGACATCGTTGACTCTTTTAAGTGGCTGAATCATCGTTTGTAGGCAGGAAAAAAAGCATCAGCATCTCCAGTTCTGCTAGCGATAAACCATTGGTGAAATACTGAAACAATAGACACAAATCTTCTGACAAAGACAAAAGAATGAACTCAGTAGAAAGTGAATAGACAGCAAGTAAAACAAGAATTTTGTGCAGGCCTTTAAAACACAAACAATACACGCAAAATTCTGCCAAGCTCCGCGGAAAATAGTGCACAAATTTTACGAACGGTTTTTCAAATTTCTGTCCCACCGTTTCTGAGAATAATGACGCCATTCGCTATTAATTGTATACAGTGAGTGACAACATAACAATGGAGAAAGAACTAAAGACTTACATAGCTGTTCATATACTTCTTTAGTACTAATAATCCACACATACGATGTGCATTTTTTTACAAAAGTTAAGCAGTATATTTTCTACGTAAAAGGTATTATATTTTAAAATAATAATGATTAGGTTATTTTTAAAATTTCGCAAAAATCATCTTTCTTAATCTTTTTACAAGGACGGAAGTAATTCCTTGTTGTTAGGTTTATATTATTCGTTGCAATATTTCAAAAATTTACATCTAAATCTTGTTGACATTCCCACCTGTAACTGCAAATAATTACTAGGTGACTCTGAACTCATAAAAACTGCTTCGAATACCAGGCATGTTAAAGGCAATTAAGCTAGACTAGAAAACAAAATTTTAAACAAATTTATTCTCCTGCCCCGGCTCAGAAAATAAGTATCTGTTTCTTGCAAGCTTGAATTCATCCAACAAACTAATACAAAAAATTCTTTAACACTAGCATAACAAGCTACCTAAATTATTTAAAACTCTTTAACCGGTGATATATGATCGTCATTAAGAGAAGTCTTATTTCATCTAACATTTAAAATGCGCGATTAAATTGTTTCGGCCGTGACAGTCAATTTTTTTAACACTCAAGTACATGCTTACATTGACGTCCTATTTCCCACGGAAAACTCAATGCATTTTGCCACGAGAACAACCTATTCGTAAGTTTTCGTCAATTTTTAAAACTTTTCTGATAGCATATGACTTGATGTGAACGGAAAAATTTGTCAACATCACATATGGTGCTTCAGATGGATTAAAACACGTAAATCCTGGCTTTACTCTGTGTTAACCCTTGCATATATTGTGCATGTTGTTTATAGCGAATGATCAGTGTTGTACTTATTATACAACTTGGATCCGGTTTTGGAAAAAAAAAATAAGTATTACCTGATTCCAATCAAATAAATGATGTAAATTTAGTGATACCGGAAATTGCCTTGTCACTTTCATTTAACTGCTCCTTAATATTTTCACGTATATGTTATTATTTTTTTAACGGGATCGTCAGAAAATAACATTAAATTGTTTGCTGCTTTGTCACACGATATTTCGGTAACCATTGCCACAGACAAGCAATGTCATTTTTCACTGTTTAAATGTGTTGAGTAGTCACTGTTTTCACACAATTTTATGCTTCAACTTATGTCTATTAACAGCTGAGTATCCATTTTTTACCGATACTGTGAAAAAGCTGGATTTTCATTGCTGAAGATTTCATTAACATCAGCAGGGCTTTAAATATTGTCAAGTATACATTCGATAAAATAACTGATGTTTACCTGGTAACACCGAACAGAATTCAGTGAAACGCTGACGTGTGAATTAAAACGGAAACAACAATTCTGCTTGTTTGTTTACAACAACTATTCAACTAAAGCTTTTTTTTTTTTTTGCTTATGGTTTTACACGTCGTCGAGGTCAATAGATGCAGAAAAGAATTGGAGGCAACGAACGGGAAAGAACTCGTCTATGGCATTTTGAAGGAACCAACCCAGCGTTCGCCATGGAAAACCGAAATCTGGATGGCCGGTCGTGGATTCGAAGGCGCATCCTTCAGAATGCGAGACCAAATCGTTACAGCTCACCCACCATGCTCCGTTCAAAGAAGGCTCTTGCGCTTTAATTAAAGGTAAATCATTTGTGTTGATTTAATGAAATATTAAGCGAGTTGGTTTTGTATTTCAATTACATTAAATTAAATATTAAATTAAATTTTTGTATGAAAAATTAATTGAACTTCCCTGAATGTCAATTCTGTGGCCTATGGCTCACGGCCCACAATTAAAGCATTGCAGCTAAAGAACACTGAGACAGAGTTCGCTTTTATATTTTCCGCTGTTGCCTCGCCTGAACACTTAAGATGATGGTTCGGTGTAGAAAATCTGTCAGTTCCAGAGAAGGGAGAATTTCTCAAACAACAATGGAGTCACCGAGCGTGGTGGATGAATGCCGTAACGCTCTGGTCTCGCATCCGAGAGGACATGGTTTCGAATCCCTGTCAGGGCATCCAGATTTGAGTTCTAAATGACGTCGACAAGGCGCAAAGCAATAAACAAAACAAAAAATTGAGTTCACTATTAACCGAGTTTGTGAATTCTCCTTATAAACGGCCGTGCCTAAGTCGAACACAAACTGAATTTATCAGAATCGATGCTGGTATATCGCCGTAGATGTTCCAAATGACTGAATACAGAGATGTGTGAGTTATGGAGTAGTGGCTTTTCCCGTGATCCGTTGAATTGTGTCCGTATCCGAACCCGACCTAAAGAAAGTTTTTTAATTATTTTTTAATTTTTTTCCCTAAGTTTGCACTGTTGCTTCCTTGCAACTGAATTTTCAGATCTTGTTATACTACATGAATTCTTTTAGACTCTCCGGTTATACCAACTCACCCAGAGCAGTATAAATATGGCATAAGTTACCGTCCAGGTCACTAAATGACGATAGTTCTTTGAACTCTTTCTCACTAATGTAAGAATTAATGGGTCAACACATTTTTAATCCGGTGCTAATTTTATGTGTGTTTGTACGTTTAACTGCTTTTTGTAGACTCTGAATTACTAAAACAAAGTTGTAAGAGTAACCTTCTCTTGTTAATTTATTTAATTTAATTTAATTGCAATGGAGCACAGGCTCCGGTGGCAATTTCCCTACACAGCTATCTTCCCCCTATCATGCACCCACCTACATTTGCCCTCTACAAATTTTTTCTTTAAATTCCTTCAAAGTTTTCGGTAAATTATTCATCGTTTCTCTTGGTAACTCATTCCAATCCCTGACACCCTTACCTAAAAAAGAGAATCTTCCTACACCCTTGTGCCTGAAATCGAGTGCCAGCTTGTGGTCATGGTCATCTTTTCCCTTCCATGCACTACTTTTCATACCTACTGCAATATCTTTCCATGCCTCATCACCAGTATATGCCCTGTACACTCCCATGACCCTCCTCATCCTCCTCCTGTCTTGCAATGAATCCCATTCCAGCTCCTTTATCATATCCGTCACTGATTGCATTCTGCGATAATTTCCAGAAACAAATCTAGCAGCCCTTCTTTGCACCCTCTCCAACTCCTGTATTTGATACGTAAAATGAGGGTCCCATACTACACTACCATATTCGAGCAATGGTCTGACCAAAGTTTTGTAACCCAATTCCTTGACTTCTCTCGTACATCCCCTCATAACTCTCTCCAACAAGTGCAGAACTCTGAAACCTTTTCCTACCACCTGTCCTATGTGTCCTGCCCAGTTAAGTTTGTTATCAAAAGTAATTCCAAGATATTTACATTTCAAGTCTTCAGCAAGCAATTCTTTCCCCACCTTATATTCATAATTAACCTTTTGTTTTTTATTTGTGTATCTAATAAGCTGACTCTTCTTTGCATTTATCTTCATTCCATGTTTACTAACCCAATTAGATATCCTGTCCAGATCACCCTGCAACTGTTTACAATCCTCTATCGTTTTGATTCTTTTATACAGCATTATGTCATCTGCAAACAATCTAATTTCAGATAGTAAACAGGCAACACAATTATTCATTAGAATAATGAATAGCAATGGTCCCAATACGCTACCCTGTGGCACACCCATTTTTACTTCCCCTTTTTTTGATACTACATTTCCTACCCTAACTTTCTGTTTTCTACCTTTTAAAAATTCTTCTACCCAGCAAATCACTTTCTTATCCACTCCAATGGTTTTTACCTTATTTACTACCATTTTATGGCTTACTCTGTCAAACGCCTTAGACAGATCTAGTGCTACACTATCAATTTGGCCTCCCTTGTCCATTTCATCTGAAATATCTTGCATATATCCCACCAACTGAGATTCGCATGAATATCCTTGCCTGAAACCATGTTGCCTGCTTGAAAACCAATTACGTTCCTCACATATATTTCTGATGTGGTTGCATATCAATCTTTCCATTAATTTACCTACCACTGATGTCAAACTGATTGGCCTGTAATTCTCAACTCTATTTCTCACCCCTCCCTTATGTACCGGTACTACTATTGCACTTTGATTGTTTGCCGGGAAATATGGTCTCAAGATAATCATACTCTCGCCAAAGCATACCTTAAACATATCAAATAATGAGTTTCAGCACCATACATGACAACTGGATACTTAATATTTCTCAAACAACAATGGAGCCAGCGAGCGTGGTGGGTGAGCGGTAACGCTCTGAACTCGCATCCGAGAGGACACAGGTTCGAATTCCTCTCCGGGTATCCAGATTTGGGTTATAAAGGACGTCCTTTCATTCTTAAACTAGATGTAATTCGTGCATCAGGTATTCGTCTGCGAAAATATGGCGAGATATAGCACATAATGCTTTAACAAGTCATTGATCTAAACTCATAACAATATCGCGACAGGGCAATAAAATGTTAACGGATTTAGCCAGCCGATCAGAACGTAAAATTATACGAAAACCTCGAGAAAGACTACAAGACTGAAGATTAAAAAGTAACCCATTGTTTAAATTCAACATTACATCAGTTGTTATGAATATTGATCAAAGCAATAATGAATTTATACGTAATTATTGCATGAGATTATTAGTTGGAATGTAATAAAAATTCCGTTCGATCTTAGTGACATTTTAACAGTTTTCTGTCAGCTGTGGAATTAGTTTATATCATGAGACTCCTACTGGAAAAATCTACAGAGTAAAGGATAGTTATAATAGCTATACTGTTACATGGACTAAGAACTATACATCATTTTAAAATGCTGTAGGAACAATTTTATGTCCTTATTTGCCATCAATATTACTCATGGTTTCTTCTAACACCTCCTACTGTCGAACACATATTTTGCGCATTTCATAATTTGTGTATAGGCTACGAACCGATAGGCTGGATATTTAGCCTTTGTAGTACTGTTAATAGCAATATGCTGGAGCGAAGGAAGATGCGCTTGGGTTTATTAGTTAGGATGTAATAATTCCGTTAGATCTTAATAACTTTCTGACAGTTTTCTGTCACCTGCGCATTTCACATCTATCATAGGCACCTAATCTAAACGGATAATTCTACAGGGTAAAAGATAGTTACACTGTTACGTGGAATAAGAACAACGGAAGCGCCCTAGTATATGTCAAATACACGAAGCTAGATGTACAGTGCCCTTCGAAAATTCCGGCCAAGACGAGGATTCGAAGCGAAGACCCTTACCTTAACACTGTACCACTAGACCACTCAGTAAAGCCATTGGAACTCATCGAGAACTTTGGCCAGAGGGTATCTATACGATTGGAAGGTTAAAAGTTTATTATATTATGTATACATACCCCTCCCTCCCCCCCTATACCAAGCCACGTTGTTTATGGACACTCCCCAAGGAAACGTGTGTTACGCTGTTATGTATTTATAATGCAGTTCTTCGTCTAAAATTCGTAGTTCTGTGCCAGAAACCTGTTGTTAAGATATCGTAAATCGTATCTCGAGTGATATGACTTAATGCTAGTTAATCTAACAGTTCTTATCTATCCATTGACGTATTGATTTATAACTGTTGATAGCGACGAAAACTTTTCAGAATGTTGGCAGCGTTAAGTGTGGTCTTCCTTACCGGAAGTACGTCATCTTGGATGAGTTTGCTTGAAGTCAAGGCGTTTCGGTCGACACCTCTTTCTGAGATAACTGGGCTTGGCTGACATTTACAGTCCTTCTAAAACTCTATTAATTTAGGGTTAGGTTCTGAAGAACGTTAGCTTGGTTATATGGTTTCTGCTTACAAAGTATCTTTATGATCTTAAATTTTTGTTTCCTTCACTTAGGTTTGATACTTAGAACACGAGCATCTACGTACCTGGTATGGAAAAAAGTTTCTCCCCTTTTAATAAAGCCTGAATTCACTAAATTTTAGTTCCAGTAAGAGATATTTAACTAATGATGTTATTTATCCACAGCGTGAATGAGTTAACGGTAATTTACAGCTAAATCGATTCGCATCGTTATCAAAAGATCGTTAAAGTGCTGTCTTCGCGTCAGCTGAACTGACATTGTATACGCTGTATCCTTATTTCTTATTTTAAATGTTTTGTTATATAATTTTGTTTTGTTATTAGTGATGTATCCCATTCTCTATCTATGTATGCAATAATGTTTGAGAAAGCGTGTCAAGTAAAGCTGATATTATTGAAAAGTGGTAGCATAATCTCTGGTGGTCTCGCCGAGCCCAAATTATGTGGGACTTAATTCACCTTCCGTCGTCGTAGATCCAACGGAAGCCAATTGTCGTTTGTGAATTTGCCGCTGTGACTTGAAGAAAAGACTATTCCATCCGTCCCGTAGATGGCGATGGAGATTCTCTCACAAGATTTCAAAAATTTATATTTGCACGCATCATTTTATCTTACTACTGGATTTATTTAATGGTGTCATTTAAAACTAAAATATGTTCAAGTTGATTCTTCTCACTTTTGTAAGTGGATCAGTTTGAATCATTTTGTGCAACGAATAGTTGAACGTAATCCTTTTTTGAAGCTCTATATCGTATTCCCAAAATTTCAATTCACATTTTATTTCAGTATAAATGAGGAGCATGAAGTTATTTACGAGAAACTATATTAGAGTCTCGATCCAGCAATTCAGTTTCCCAAGCTTTCTAGAAAATACTTTAGGCGAATGTCCTTACTTACTCCACGGTCAATTTCCTTTTCATTGCTTGCCATCAACACTCCCTTGAAACTAATTACACTCTGTGGAGGAGTCGTAAAGCCCAGTGGAGATTATAACGTGCTTGAAGTTAATTTCAGCGAATTTCATCCATTAACTGCTGCAACTTCCCAACAGCTGAACTAATCCGAGATTCCTGACTTCAGTGCTCCCAGTATAATCAGGAGACGGTACGGGAATCCGGTACTAATTATATCTTAGGATAAAATTGGGGTGAATCTCGGTGCAGGCACATTCTGGAAACAGATTTTAATTGCGGACACCGTGAGTTCTTTATCTAACCAGAGTAAGGAGTTTGGATTACTGACTGGGATTATAGTGCTTTTGAGACATTTGAAATTACGTATGGTGGTTCTATTTAAAATTAACTGTAGCTTTCTGTAATAGCCGTAAAAACGATTTATTTTATCAGTAAGGCTGAAAAGACTATCGCGTCATATACAGAAAATTATTTGTTTGATTTTACGACAAATTTCACGATATTTACTAATGGGAATCAGTTTTATTCGTAGTACAAATAACGATCGCCGTAAAAGGCAGTGATTATTCCTGACTTTGCCTACAAATTATTTTTGATGTTTTTTTTTAATTTTTTTTTTTTTTTAATAGAAATTTGGCGTACTGCTTTTAACCGTGTCTTGCAACTCAAAATGTGAAAATAACTGTCACATATATAACAGATATCATTCTACTTGTTGCTGTTACTGCACTATTACTGCCTTTAACGTTGAGACTGTAACTGTATAGTAAAACCCTCCATAACAACCCCCTATACTCGAATGCTGGGTACAATACTCACTTACAGAATTAATTCAAAATTTATTATTTCTAAAATATGTTTGTACTATTAGACGAACGCAACACTGAATTAAAATTTCTCGTGCCTTAGGTTGGATTAATACCGGCAATCATTACAAAGCGAGGCAGTGCGTTACCCCTACACTGCCGCTTTAGGGCTATTTCGCAGACGCTTGATACTGTTGTCTCTTCATTTTTCAACCTTGTTGCCGAGATTACTGCCTGGTTTCCAGAGGTAAAAGGTACAATAAACAGCAGAGTTAACACTGTGACCTCGGAGCAGGCTTCAAGAGATAAGAAGAAAAGTTTGGTTCGTGTTTTGTTGGGTCTGAGAGCGACTCCTGGCTGCCAGCAAAGCTTACCGAATAATTGAGAGCAGGTTGGAAGGGCACAGTGCAGGCTGAGCCCATTAATGCTAGAGTACGTTTACCCAACAGGACACAGCCATTGATTCCGTCGAAACTCACGAGACCTCATAATCCATTAACAGACAACTTTGGAACTTGCGTATCAGCTGTAAGTTGCTCACTACAAAACTAGCCAACGCAGTTAAAAGTTTTAGGCAAGACACAAAGTAATTCGCGGAACACAGTTGAATAAGCTCGTTCTGATGGATTTTGTGTCTTAAATAAATGGATGAAAGTAGAAATCTTAAGTTTGCTATTGATAAATTCTTTTACGGCTTCTGGTTCTGGTTTATACCATGTATTAGAATATTCTGACACATTTCTAATTGTTCTTAAGATAAATGATGCTTGCACAAATCTGAAATAACCCCTAGGTTAAAGAAAGAAGTGATTAACACAGATGATTAAGATCAAATACGGAAATCTGGGAAACATTACTCAGGCCCCCTTAGTCGGCGAGATATTGACATCATACTAAGCCACTAAAACTAAAACAAAAATAGTCTAACTGCTTAACAATTCAGCAGTCATTTTTTATTTCTAGCATACGAACTACATACAACAAGAAAGATGACGGGAAATGTGACATACTATTTCTGATATGTATTTATTTAATATACCAGAACAAGCCACAGGAAAATGGGTAAGTGGCGTTAATTTAAATTTTAATTCAATTTTCTATGTCAGATCTCAAAGGGAAGGATGCAAGAAACAGAGAAGAAATAGGTGCCACAGATCTCACTGCATCTCAGATTAACATTCCCTACAAAAGATCGCACAACACAGGTAAAACTCCACTCTTTCACTTCTGTTGATATTGACTACATAGCTCTGAATATTGTGACTTAAATCACATGCACGCGCGGTACCGAGTATATATCGTATCTAAAATTCGGAGGTAATTAAATTACGGAAATAGATGTAGATGTCGATTATTATTCTGTACCCTGGTTTACCTGTGCCAAATGTAATAAACGAAAAACTACGTAACTCGACTAGGATCCCGCACCTCTCGCCTTACTTACCTACCGTAGGCTTCTATCCAGTCCCACCCAACCGACCTGGTCACGTGGTTTATGGCTATTCCTTAAGCATGACGAAATTTAAGAATTTAATTCACGATAAAAATTCCTACATACGTTTACACTTTGGTATTAGAAGAAAAATAAAAGGCATTACTAAGCACATGGAGGCCTGCGAAGGTGAAGCAGTGGGAAAATGCCAGTCATTCTTTAAATCCTTTATCACAAACAAAACAACCTTCCGACAAAAAGCTAAAGAATTGATGTTAAAACCAAACTGTTCACCAAAGAGGCGTCGAATTATGCTAAGCATCACTCAACGAGCCTGAAGGATTAACCATAACGTGAGCGACCGGCATTCGTTAGATTTGATTCCGGTTTCTGGTTACATAATACAGATTGCATGCTTTCCAAACTCACTTCAGTCGAATGTCGACATGATTCGTTCGTAAAAACATGTCCGATTTTTCTTTGTTAATAACTCTACCCTGCTCATTATGATCGCGTCATTTAAGACCCATTATGGCCCCTATTAAAAAAAAGGGCATGACAACAACTTGAGGTAAACAGTTGTTTTTGAGAATGTTATTTATGAATGAGCTATTGTGACTTCTTGTAGAGAGGCACATGCATGTATCTGGCTGGTTGTTGTCGTCGATGACAGCGGCAGATAAAGCTGTTTCCCCCGCTGCCGTCATTTCCCCGTGCGCTAATCAGCGCCCTTATCAGTAGAACTGAAGCCGACCTCGCCTGCGGCTCAGTGGACAGGCAGTGTCACACGACATGGCGCTGTACGAACACGTCGTGGACCGCGGGAAGCGAGCTGTGGACTTCGTGCGCAGCGGCCGAGCCGCCGAGTGCATCATGGACAGCTCCTTCGGCGACGTCGTCAGGGAGGTGCGGGAGATAGACTACGTGGACCAGGTGAAGAAGGTTCACTTCGCCAGGAAGACCATCAAGGTCAGTCGGAAGCGACTTCTAACAACAACACTGGATGCCAAGGTAGTGAGTCAGCATTTCGGCTAAGACAATTTTCTTGATTCTCTTAATGTGGTAGTCCAGGACCCCGTATTACAAGGTGGAAGCAGAATCGCTAGAATCATGTAGTGTTACCCACATTTCCTCTTTCTTTATCTAACAGTTCAATATTGGAAGCAGATACGAGTATTGACTATTCTACGCTGGAGAGTTTTCATAACCTCGCTATATCAGTTTTTCACAGCTCTGTTCTTAAAGAATGCTTCGAAAGTTGGCTGCAATAAAAGGTGTAGCATTTTACTAATTATAAGTTACGAAAATTGTCATACCTAACACAACAGACCTCCATTCAAACGTTCGAGGCGCTCTACACACAAACAACGCTAGTTAGCACCATTGGTTTTGAAAAGTTTACTTGAACGGTGCAAACATTTTGGAAAAGTGGAGAGGAGGACGAATATGCAAGGTCTAAACTTGGCAGTTGTCTAAACTTGACTTTGACTATGATGGGAAAGGAGTACATCAAATGCCTTTAGATCAAATCATAATGAACAAATCAACATGCGTTTTGGCGGTGATAATAATTTATGTTGAGTTAGAACTGAATTTTGGAAATAATCACAATGTATCATTCATGACTACTATGGCATATCTTCAAGCACAGGTATGGAGCACCCTAGACGAGGAGTGGCAGTGCGTCGAAGAAATTCCGCAGCCAACTGTAGTAGAACCGGCAAGTCTAGATTTTCAAGTACCTGTTGCAGAAAACGTCTGGCACCGTGTTGATCGGAGAAAGGCGTCGAAATCCCAGTTAGCCGGCGGTAAAATGATTAATTGCCATTAAGTAATGCGTTTTCCGTGTTGCAGGCAGCTGAAGATTCAAGTGCAAATGGCCCAGAAGCGCAGCAGGGAAGATTTGTTCGCAGACCCCGAGTGATGCCAGGAAAAGGTTAACTGGTCTTTGACATCTCCAATGTCCGACTTCTGTAGATACCGCTACGAGAATTAGTCAAGAAAAACGTTGCAGACCCTCATACTAACGTACATTCTGTTTGTCTTCCAGAAGCAAACTACCACGTGTCATGGAGGCCATTCCAAAAGCGATTAGAGAATTGAACTGCCGTCAGTTAAGAGTAGCTGCGCACGTCGGAACTAATGACTCGTGTCGTGTTTCTGTTGCAGATATAGTTAAATCCATGGACAAGTTGGGCCAGAAGGCGTATGAAACCGCGCGGGAAAATTCGGTATAGTTGCAGTTTTCCATCTGTAGTGTCGTGCCGCGCATCGACTGTGGGGGGGCCATGTGGTGGAAGATATTTAATTTTAATTATAGTTTGCAGGAGCTGTGTCGCAGAAACAACTAGGGCTTCGTCGACCTTCGGCCGATGATAGCAGCCAGCTAGGACACATTTGACAGGTCGGGCGTCCACTACACACCGAGAATGGATACCAAAGTGGCTGCTAAAATATGTAACCGGCTTGGTATGAATTATTTTTAGGAACATCGTGAGGCCCGAGGATCCTTCAGTTCATCGAAGAGGATGTGCCGATAACCTAGATCGTGGTTCTGGTAGTGATGGCACGAATAAATTGAATATTACAATTCCAAATACTTCATCCGTTTCCCGTCAGATTGCGAATATGAAAAATGTGAATTTAAACTCCACAAATAACAATACAAAGCAGCTAAGGGTTGTGGTCATAAATTGTGGGAGTATTAAAGGGAAAGTAGCCGATTTACACTCCGCAGTTGCGACTAATGATGTCGATATAATACTAGGAACCGAGAGCTGGTTGAATCCAGAGAAGTATTTGGCCCTCATCTCAATGTTTTGCGGAAAAACAGAACTGTCTCAATGGGCGGGGATGTGTTCGTGGACGTTAACAAAACCATTAATTGCTCTGTCGTAACTGAAACGAAACATTTTGACGAGTTAATATCGGTCAAGGTAAAAATTGGTAGAAATTGAAAGTTCATAATCGGATCATTTTATCGACCTCCGGATTCTGATTTGGCAAATGCGGAATGCTTCAGAGAGTCGCTTAATAATATTTATAAAAAATTTCAGGGACATGTATTGATCGTGGGTGGTGATTTTAACCTACCGTCAGTTAAGTGGAACACATGCACGTTCAGGTTGGGCGGAAGAGATAGGTTAATAACCGAAACGTTTCTAGAATCATTTGCAGAAAGATCTCTTGAACAGATGGTCGAAGAGCCAACGCGGTGCGACAAAGATTCCTCGTCCATTTTGGATCGTTTTTTTACAAGCTATCCGGATATTGTAGATACAGTTGATACAGAAGACGGTATAAGTGATTACAAGGCGGTTGTGGAAACTTTAATATCTAGTGTGAATTTGAAACATGATAAAGACAAACTTGTATATTGCTTCGATAAGGCAAACGATGCGGGTATGGTTGATCACTTGGAGAAAAATTTGGAAATGTACACGCTAAATACAAATGTTGAGGAAATTTGGTTTAATTTAAAAGAAATAATATGGACTGGTTTAAATCAATTTGTTCCTAAGAAGTTTATTAAGGTTAGTAAGAATTTCCTGTGTTTCAACAAGGAAGTGAAACGTTTGCTCAGGAGGCAAAGGCGTTTACATGCCACGGTGAAGAAATCGGGGGACTCATCTAATCGCGCTAAATTAGTCCAGTTATGAGCGGAAGTGCGTAAGGCAATGCGTGATGCGTTTAAAGAATTCCAAGCCAGGAATTTATCCTTAGATCTGATTACTAATCCAAAAAAGTTCTGGTCGTATGTCAAAGTAATAAGAGGATCTAGTAAGGTTAAGGACACTGAATATGGAAAATGGGGAATTATCAGAAACTAGCGTAGATAAAGCAGAAATTTTGAATAATACGTATATTTAAAAAAGCATTCACGACAGAAAACTCAGATGAGATTCCGATGTTTAACAATCGTACCAACAAAATTATCAATGACCTCGTTCCTGAAGTCGAGGGAATAACTAAACTGCTTATGAATGTAAAACCAAGACTTTAATATACTCTCCAAAGATTCTTTTTGATTGCTACTTTTCTATGCAGTTTCCAATTATGGGTCACATTTTCATCTTCCATTCTTATACTCAAAGCATATATTATTCAGTCATTTTGAGTTTCCAAATTCCAAGACGAATTTTGTTCCACACAATGAAGTATGTGCTCCTGTCTACATCATATCAATCTGTAAATGCTCTTCACTAGAGCACACACAGATGGTCGCGCGTTATTTGTACCATTTGCATGGAGGAAAATAATTTGGAGAAGCTTAGAACAGTTTCTAAGCGAAAAGTTTGTCTGACCACAGTGTCAAATTATTACACTGTATTCATTAGAAAAAGAAGCTAAAAAAAATAAGGCCAATAAATAATAACTTAATAAAAATAAGGACTTAAAGATGAGGAGAGATAAATCTACTGGTATAAACGGTAACTTTGATAAAAGATTCCTTAAAATTTATGAAAAATATCTTCCTACAAGCCCACTGTGGTGGGTGAGCGGTAACGTTCTGGCCTCGCATTCGGGACAACGCGAGTTCGAATCCCCGTCCGGATATCCAGATTTCGGTGTTTGATGGTTTCTCGAAATGTCTACAGGCAAATGTCTCGATGGTTCCTTCAAAAGCCAATGGCCGAATTCCTTCCCATTCATCGTTCCCAATCCTCTACCATATCTAATAACCTCGTCGTCGTCATGACGTAAATCCTTAAGAAAACATTTGCCTGCAAGGTCATTTTCACTCTCAAAAACGAATAAAAAAATTGTCTGCCAGTAACTATTAAAACGTTTTGGCGGCATGAAGAACGTATACGTAAAACGAAAACGACTTAAAACTCATTCACGAAGTTAACTGGAACAGGTGAAACAATGATAAGTTTCGCTAGGTATTGGGAGATAAACATATGAAATAATGAAACAAAAAGTCTTTTGAGCATTATTAAAACATTTCAGTTAATAACAGATTTCTAAATTACTTGAAATTTGCAGGGTTGACTACTTAATAGTCACTGAAGCGATAAAAAGTAAATGAACGAAAAACAATTACTGCGCGAACGGTTTAAAAGCAAATCATTGAATCTTTCAGCTGAACAAATGCGGACACTCTGATTATTATTTATTAATCAATATAATGTTAAATTTAGACAAGCAGGAAAGATATTCCAGGAAATAACTGACCGCCCCTTTCTCCCACATGTTAACGCAAAGTTTTTAAAAAGAACATGGTCTTTCCGTTCCGACAGTAATTGCAAGATAGTGTGTACAGTGGTTTTAATGCAGCCGAATATCTCGAAGTGTATGTTTGAGTTTCGATGACCTGTTCATTTAAATCAAATCATAGGAGGTAGCCGAAGATCGACTAGTAACGATACCAACTCTTCTCACTGTTACAGAGAGTGAAATTAAAGATCGTCTACCAAAGAGATGCATTTTACTATTACCTACTCCTATTACCAGTGTACGACGTTCGTTTCTGCTGAGGAAGGGTTAATGTCTGAAAATTTCACTGAGGTAGATGATCCTCAATTTTTCTGTGCTGATTTAATTTTACAATAATTTCTACATCTACATCCATACTCTGCAAATCACAAACATTGTGGGTGGCAGAGGGTGCTAAGCACCAATCCTAAACCCGCCCATTCCAATCCCGAATAGTGCGAGGAAAGAAGGAATACCTATAAATATCAGTACGGCATCTTATTTCTATAATCTTATCCCTCCGGTCATTGCGACCTAAATAGGTTGGCGGAAGAAGTATTTCATTGCACTTTAAATTTAAATTTTTTCGCATATTCTCCAATAAATTCGAACGCAAGCTACGTCGTCTGTCTTCCAAACTATCCCAGCCCAATCTATGTATCAATTCTGTGACGCTTTCATAAGGGCTGTAACAACAAGTCACGAATCTAGCGGCTCTCCTCTGCACCCTCTCAACTGAGTCAATCAGAACCTTGCGATACGTATCCCAAACCCCACAACAGTAATCCAGATGCGGACGCTATCTCCTTTGTTTGAGCATTACAATTCCTCAAAATACGACCTACGAATCTTAATTTAGAATTAGCCTTGCCTACGACTGAAGTTATGTGCATGTCCCATTTCATGTTGCTTTGTACTATCACCCCCAGATACTTCACGGAATCAACCGTGTCAACAGGTGAATTGTTTATTTTGTACTCGTGAACAACCTGATTCTTCTTGTTACTTATCCGCATTGCCTTGCACTTTTTCCAATTAAGTGTAAGTTGCCATTTACGGCACCAATCGAAAATAGCATCCAAATCACTCTGAATTTCTAAGCAATCGTCGGAGCATCTTATTTCCCTATAGATAACCGCATCGTCGGCAAACAATCGCAACCAGCATTTGACGTTGTCACCTAGATCGTTTATAAATATTAAGAAAAGAAGTGGACCTGCATCAACTTGCTAACCTGCATCGATAACTTTCATTATGTCGTGGGAAAATAGGGCCAATTGTGTTTCACACGATCTCTTCTTCCGAAATCCGTGTTGACATGATGTAAGTAACTCGTTCTCATCTAGAAACTTCATTATGTTCCAGCATATGACATGTTCCAGAATTCTGCTGCAGACCGATGTTTCTTCAAGCAAAAACCAAGTAACCGTAAAAAGTTTTATTTGTAACAAAAATATTTTGAATCTCTTGATGATAAATGGGGGTACTTTTCTGCTTGTGGTGAATATTTCAGAATATTTTTTGGTTAAGAGATACAGTTCGATTTCTGACAGCAATACCTGTAAATACGGCTTCCGTCAGTGAAAATTTTTTAAAAGTAAAGTAGAACTGCCTATTCACTTCTACCTGTCCACCCAGATGTTTCATAGTTTTCCGAGCCATCTTTCACTAGTCTGGGGCGTCTGAAAGGGTTTAACAGGCTTTATGAACTGAAGAGTCGTTATCTAGGGGGATCATCTGGATAACGTATTCTTGGGCGGCCATTGAACCTGGTCTGGCTTTGTATACCCTGAGCCAGGAGACGGTAAACCTATCGCGATACATCACACCCCGAGTCATCGAGTCAATAATTCAATAGATCTGAGATAAATAGACTTTGAAAGCAGTTGGCCCCAGTAAACGAAGACACTTATGGTACCAACTTCTAAATGTTACAGCTCTTTGAACTGTATGTACTTTCCACAAAACTATCATTAACGTTTGCTGCCACTCCCTACAGTGACATTTAGTTCAATCACTTGTGTAAAAATATTTTTCATTTTACTTCGATTTCCTGTAATGAAAATTTAAAAAAATTAAAATAATTGTTATTGCTTCTATAAATAAAGTTTTGGGAAACTACTGAGCAGATTTAAACTAACAGACCTGAGCAGTCAATTACTTGATAGTTTCTCTCCCTTGAGTGGTCTGGTGGGTCAGTGGTTAATGCGTCTGACTGGAGATTGAAAGGTCCCCGGTTTGAATCTCTGTCTCGGCGGGGATTTTCATTGGGACTTAACCCGACCTTCACCTCTCGCACAGCTTGCTGTGTAATGTGAATAACACCAGAACGCTTCAATCGTTCGGATATCACGTTAAACTATAGGTCACCTGTACCCGGTAGTATTGCCGGGTTAGGTTAATGCGGAATGCGCAGCCAGTAGAAAACCTGTCACCAGGTCATTCCGACCACACGGAATTATAATTATTATTTCTCTCCCTTCCTCGATTCATTTACGCAGTTTACAAAAGAAATAAAAGTTTGTTTTTCTACTAATCTGTAATAAAATATCAAATGAGTGAATGATAAACTCACTTAACTACGAGCACAAGGCAACACCATTCGCTGCGTTCAGCGATTCTGCAGTCCCTCGGATAAACGTCAAAGACATTATGTGTCCTCATGTGTTACTTCTCATACCATTTTTCAACAGTATAATACTCGTCCACACACGGCACGTGTCTCTATGAACTGTCAGTGTAATGTTGATGTACTCCCGCTGCCAGAAAGATCCCCAGATCTGTACCCGATAGAATATGTGTGGGACCAGCTCCGACATCAACTCCGTGCCAATGTCAGTATCCTGGATATCAATGACCAGTTACAACATGATGTGTGCTAGCTTGCCTCAGGAGAGTATACAAAGGCTTTATGACACCCTTCCCAACCGTATCAGTACATGCATCCACAGCAGAGGAGGTGCAACATCATACTGATATTAAGTAGGCTCCTAGTGCCAAGTTCTTTGTAAATTTGACTCGATTTCGTAATCACTGAAATAACAGCACATACCCTCACAGGCCGTGAACAATCATTTTATTTCCTCCTTCCCTTCCGAGTGCATCACTTTTTTGTCAATAAGTGTGATTTGAAATAAGATATCTCAGTATTACTGCACAAATTACACTCTTATATACCCATTTCTGAAATAACCATTGAGCATATTTTAAAAGGTGCACTGACAAATTCTTATCTGATTTAAAATGTATGCTTAGTAAGTTTTCAGATTTTACTGCAATATCAAAAACGACTCTGTTCTTCACCCTCAGTGGTTGTTAGTGGTCAACAACTTCGACTGTTAGATGACAAGGAAATTAGAACGGTCAGTCTACCATTGGCACTAACGTGAATGATACGTGAGTATGAAGTTCTGTAACGATTGTGAATGAGTTAATTTCCTACCAAGATTTAGAACAATGACGGTACAAGGGAAAAATACTGCAGTACGGACTACGCACTCCAACTTCAGAGCAATGAGTCTTCTGATATCACTATGTAAAGCTATATTTGAAGTAAAAGGCACCTCTAACGATTGACCAGTTCTTGACTAAACAGCATTTATCAAACACTGCACCATGCTTTCGCATACTTTTCTGAACTGGAGACGATAGTGCGATAGATCTTCTCCAATTTTTGAATATCCAATGTCAATCGCAAGAGTAACATACGTAATGGTTTCGTCTAAAACGAAGCTATTACGATATTGAACAAAACTGGAGGGATTATGTACCAGTATGTACCACCTCAGCGCAATGAGCTACACTGGTGGATGTTTTCGATCTGATTTCTATCAGTGTTTTTGAGACAATTTAGGTTGAGCTGTGCAGTAAATGAAATATATTTCATGAAAACTGAATAGATAGTTTTAATTGTTAAAAGAAAAGACGTGTTTCGGTAACTTGCATCTAAGCCAAATTATTCAATAATCGAGGAAAACGATCAGCAAACTGCACCAGAGGGAGGGCGACTGGGTGTACAGAAATTTGATTGGCAGACTGGAGGCGAAATGCTTCTGGCCTTGCGCTGTCTCGGTGGTGGATAGCTGATCGATAAGGCGGCGCCCGTTCAGCCAAAAAGCCTGCGGCTGATCAATCGACACCCCTACCCCTGACAGCAGCCAAACCACTGTATTGGTGACGTCTGCTAACCGCCAGGCAACCTTCTGACCTTTCGCGTTGTACCTCTGCCCTCTTCCAGTCCCAGACCCGTGCCAATGCAGAGACTACTCGAGCACAAAGAACATTTCATGCCACAATAAGAATTTGAAAAATACTGGTCTCTGTTCCCTATACTTTGTATTTCTCTGTCATACTAAACCCGACACTGAAACAAGATTTAGGTCCCGTGACGTTTTGCTTTAACCACATTTCTATAACCCTCCGCTCCATCGTAATAAGAATCCTGAACGGAAGTAGCAGCTTATATGTGTTTAGAAACGTGACTACAGTTCGTATTTATGCAGATGCAATTTAAAACATAAACTTGATTTTATCTTTTTATCTTCTTCAAACATATTTCGTATATGTCATAGGGTAGATAAGTTTTGTATTTGCTCAATAGTGTGCTGTTTTAATACACAAAACATTGTATAATTGTATAAACATACACTATCTTTATATCTTTTCTGGCCAGGACATAGGTCTGCATTCGGTAGATATCTCATGTCTACAAACGCCAAGCAACACTCGTCAATTTTAAATTTAATGAAATTTGGCTATACAACCAGTTACACAATTAACTATTTAAAACCACCCATACCTTTAGCCAGACACGAATAGATGATCCTCCGAACGTGGATAGCGTGCCACTACGCAACCAGCATCGGTTTCGGAAAATTTAAATTTCGGTACTATCACAAATTTTACTTTACCATGCATCACTGTTTTAAATATTAGCATGAAATTTATGTTTACTTGTCTTCAAGTCTGGTAATTGGAACGAATTGTACAAACTGTTCATTTATAGTTTGTTATAACTTCAAAAACAAAACAAAAAGTTGGTTTACATTTACTACAAACGGATGTCTTACGGAATAGCAACATTGTACTCGAATTGTTCTTCAATAACATAATGAATTAAAGAATGTGCAGAAGCCAGACAAAATACGCAGCGCGGTGAATCTTATTACAAATAATGAGATTGTTTTTATTAATTCACAACTTTAACAGAACAAGCACAGTTGCTTCGAAAAAAGATAGACCATGCGTCTGGTGTTATCGGTATGAAAGGTGTGCAAGGGTCATTGCAATTCTTGTCAAAAGTTATTTACTACTGGAATGCTGCCAAATGAAAAGAAACGAACCAAAGCACGTCGCTGAGAGTTAAAATTAATGGTTCTCATTAGCTCTGCCAGTAGGAAGTAACAAACATTTAATATGAAGAGTCCCCTTTAATTTGATGGCAATAATATAACCGTCTCCCATCCGATAAAAAGTTACAAATGGCGCGATTACAGATTTTTTTTTTTTTTTAACTTTCTCGTAAAATTATTTTTATAAGAATGTGCCTTGGGATTTTCATTGATTTTAAATTTTTTATAGCTAAAAGGAGTTGAAAGTGTTTTCTGTAATACATATTTCTGTTCCCCTCTTATTTTCATGTCTCAAAGTATATATAAAATATTGTGTTGGTTTGATATCGATTGATATTTGTGTTTTGGAGTGCCTTGAAGTCGTTCTAACAATTTATGCCGTGACGGTCGCTTTTGAAAATATTTGTAAGAGCATAAATTGCTGACGACATCGATATTAACTATTTTTATCTAATTCCAATTTTACAGTAACCTCACATGATTAGACTTCAGTACTTGTATTAACATCCATCTATTTTATTTTAAACTTTTTATCTCAAAAATCTTTTTTAAATGCTAGACAATTAAGATAAAACTTCACAGTAACATAAGTCTCATCGTTGTCACTCACTGGTTCCTGGGTGTCGTCATTCCATTCCATTTTTCGCTCTCTTATTACACCAATGTGACGGTTTTCCACTTCTCTTGGAAACGACTGAAAAAACAGACCAATAATCTTCTTTATTCTATCCACCTAACTGCTCACTTTGTTTCTACAAGGCTTACTGTTTTTTAACCTCTTGTCCATGTTTTCCCTTATTTCCCAGTTTTCTCCGAATTTTCTCTCAGTACGTAAGTCATTAGAACAGAAAAATCCTCTGAGATTCGCGAGAAGAAAGGAGTTAGAAGGTACAAACAAACAAACATTCATTTTTACATATAAGATTACTAAAATTAAAGGTGCAGTGAAGGCTGAATGGAACTATATTGTTTCGTTATTTCACTTCCATGTGGGCTCTCTCGCTATTCGACCTTGTACTGGGAATACATCAGTATTAAAGCTTAGGTATTTAGTGGCATGAAGCAAATTTCAGAACATATCAAATAAATTCAATTATTTAAAAATTAAAATTACAAGGCAACTCTCATGTGAGGGGTGGGGGCTCCACAAGTTACCAAATATCACCAAGGGGGAGGGGAGGCCCAAATTTAAGAGGAAAAACGCCCCACGTAATTTATTATGTCCACGAAAGAATACGGACACGTTGGAGGACTTGAAACTAGTGCTGGGGAGCGAAGCCTAAGTCACGTGTTTTGGTTAGCTAATCAGGAAGCGTGCGTGTGGACGGTGCGAATGTGTCAGCAAATAACAGTACTCGATTTATGTTCTTGGTTTTATGCAATCCTCTATTTTTTCCTATCTTGCACAAAGTCTCTTCATCTCAACGTACCCTTTACAACCTACGTCTTCAGTTATCTGCTTCATATATTCTAATTTTTGTCTACCTCTGCATTTCTTACCTTCGACTGCTCCCTCCAATAACAAATTAACCTTTACTGTATGTTATAAACTAACATATTGTTTTCTACAGGGCGTTCGCCGGAAAACGCAACCCTCCCAGTCTGTTGCCGTCGGCAACTTGCTCGGACAGCGGTGCCAGCAGTTTCCGCCACGCGGCACCGTGAATCACCGCACTGTTTAACACCTCCGCTGCCCCAACAGTGCAGTGCAGTGACCCTTACATTGTTAAGA
Organism: Vandiemenella viatica; assembly: GCA_031002005.1. Lineage (NCBI taxonomy): Eukaryota > Metazoa > Arthropoda > Insecta > Orthoptera > Morabidae > Vandiemenella > Vandiemenella viatica. The sequence continues at coordinate 177,295,212 of JARYHS010009186.1, read as the reverse complement.
ACGGTTTCTTTGCATTGTACATAGTTTGTGACTTCAGTCTCTTATTAATCAGTGTTGTGAATAAACGTTTCTTTGCGGTTTGGCTGGTTTGGGGCTTCATACTCTTACTAATCTGTACCGTGTTTGAGTAAAATTATGGTACGTTACAGTTTGCAACAAAGAATATTTCTCTACGATACATATGTGAAGAAGAAGTCGTTTAAAAAGTGTCGCAGTAAATTTCGTCGCGAATATCCTGGCGCTTTACTGCCAGCTAAATCAACAATTCTGCGTCTGGTTAAAAAAGTAAGAGAAACGGGTTCATTTTTTAACAAAAAGAGACTGTCGGTCAACCGTATTCTCACAGAGGAGAAAATTGACGATATCGCTTTTCGACTAGAACAGTCACCCAAAAAATCATTAAGTCAGTTAGGGCAACGTGTGTCTCGAAATATGTTCAGAAGATGTGAAATGTGCATTACACAAGAGTGTCAACACTTCCAGCATCTTTTATAAGGTAAGCTAATGAATTACGTCACATTTAAATGCTTAGCACATACAAGTTTATGAAATAGTCCGCGGCCGACGGTCGAACAATGCCGGGAGCTGAACGCTCGCTCGCCGCGAGCAGTTTCTTGCTTGTAGCGCTAACAGTGGGTTGCGTTTCCCGGCGAACGCCCTGTATAATTCCATGGAAAGACGATCCCTGCCATGCATGACAGTGACTGGCGAGTGTGACTTGGAGAAGGAAATACAGTATTGTGGTTTTTCCAAACAGCGCTGTACACCCGTTACTGGGACTTGGCGCTAATCATTCGTTGCTGGGACCTGGCGCTAATCGCTAGTAATTAGGCACTAGTGTGAGATGTTGAGACACCCGCGGCGCATAGCCTGTGTCAGTAAACGATCGTAGTCACTGGTTGACCAGTTAAGTATGAAGTGAATCAGTGCTACGTATGAGAAGTAGAAGACCGGTACAAGAGTATATTCGTCCAAGCTTGCAGAGTTCACAAGTTTCAGCGCTTCCATCTCGAATATCTTCTCTGATATGTCTCACGTTTTTGATACCACGCTGGTATCATACATGAGAACGATGGAAGGATGTCATACGCTGGCTGCTAATAATGCGATCTCAAACGATCGTCCCTCGCTCGTCAATACGGTAAATTAAACGAACAATCAACACCGCAAATGTAATCTTAATTTGTCTTGCACGCCAGTGTTGTACATTTGTTTGACCTAGTTAACGATCTGATGACTAACATGCTCTCTGTAGTTGTATCAGAGCTGAGCTACATAAATTTGTAAATGATTTGCATCGTTTAGATCCTCGATTTTTATTTTTTTTATTTTGAGCGATTCATTTAATTTCCTTGTTAATAAACGCGCTATGCATTTCAAGTTAAATTTTAAATTTCATTTTATACAAGACCTCATTTTTCCAATGTGTAATATATTAAAATTAATTGTGCCTTATTATGGTTGTATTAAAATACGGAATGTTGATTATACTACTTGATTTGGAAGCATTTTCGATGGCGCCCGACAGTATTTAAGAATTCAGTCTTTATGTAGATATCAAGGTGACACTTTACCCAGGTGATATAAATAATTACTATTTTATTAATTACTTTGGAACACAGGCTACACCAGTGTTTTAATAGGAACTCATCCTAAGTAATTTTTCTCCTGAAATCAGTCTTGTTAGATAAGGCTTCACAGATCATTGTTATGACGAAAATGAAACCTTTAATTATTTCCAGTTCTCTTAGTCAATCTGTGACCTGAGCTCTTCTGTCAGTCTTCATGAAGTTGGACATCCTGAAGTTAATCTATAGTCTACATGCCACATTTCCGCCGTTTCCTGTCGAAACTAAGCCTGCGAGTTAGGGGGTGGGGTACAGCAGGATAACGCAGATTATTTGTTATTACTCCACCTGTTGAGAACTCGTTCGTCCCAGCTTCACGACAAGTGAAATGAAACATCGAGTTCTTCTAGTATCTCCAAAAGCATTCCCAGGCAACACAAGAGAAAGTTTTGTGCAGTCAATAACTTGAACGAAACTCGGATGTTATACTTTGATTTTTCAGTTGCGTTTCTCCGGTTGAAGATTTGCTTCATTTCTCCGTTACCTTCAACAAAACTAACGTGTTATATGGGTGCGCCAAACAGTATTTTGCGCTTAAGGCTTATATTCAGCTTTTATTCACAATGCAGGCTATAACCAAATTTTACTTTTACGATAGTTTGAGCAGTTTCTAATTGACCCTTTTTTGTGCAAAGAGTTTAAAATAAATCTTATTCGATCTTTATAACACACTAGCTTCCGGTATTTCAATTACAGACATTTAAAGTATTTCTCCGTAATTTAAGCAAACAAAAAAACAAAGAGAAAAGCGTCAGGAATAGAGCTTCTTAACCTCTATAAGGCTCTCTATTGTTGTATTATAAATTGAATCGAAAAATATGAACAACCTTAAAGATGGTGCAACAAAAAAAAACGTCAGCAGTAAGGGGTGCGTTATTATCGCAGGCCTAGGGTTCTGTATACCGAATTTTTGTTAAATTTAATCCACTAAAAATTTCAATAACTTTTTAAAAAATAAAAAAACTCTGCCCTATTAATTATAATTCATTATTCGATTAGCGAAATTGGCATTCAAGTGGAACGCACAAATCTAACACAAAAAATTCTAACAAAAACAAATTAGATTTTTTTAAGTAGGTATTTTCGTGACATATTTGTTTACCGTTTCATTAAATTCTCTATCGAGTAATACAAATGATTTTTCTCCAAAAAAAAATATTTGCTGAAATATCAAATTTGTTAAAACTGCAGTTTTCCTTATTTTACGAAAATCACTATCTCCCGAAAAAATCTCTAAAAATTTTGAAGAAGTTTCGGATCTGTATTTTAAGAAATAAGAAATGGGAGGGGGAAATATAATATTTATGATTTCTTTCCAAAAGATGGTACTAAACGTATAATAAAAGAAAAATTCATACATTTTGACAGTCGGAGTAATTTCAACTTTGATTTTATACCCATGAAGCTTATTTAAGAATGTTTCCTGTGAGCACCCTCCCTAAAACCCCTTATAGGCTAATTACTTTCACGCACCAAGTCCGGTGGATAACTGGTAATGATAGAGATTAGCATTCAGGAGAACAGGGGTTCAAATCCGAACTACTGGAGTTCCTTAAAAATACCATGGCTTACTCCCTTCCAGTTCCTTGCTTTTTACCCGACTCTGATGGCCTCGACGTCGACGAGGCGTAAAACGAAAAAAGCAAAGATCATGTTTCCTCACCATCAAGAATTTTACAATTTTTTGTTACAATCCTGTTAAGGAATAAGAATTCAAGTAGTGCGAAATTACGTATGAATAGGATCCATCATTCATGGGGGGGTGTCAGAGGGACAGACAGATGGAAACTTAGTGAATCCATAAAATTTCTGTTTTTCGTTCATTAAACATATACCTCCAGTAAAAAAACACTAATTTGTTCGTGCATTGAGGAAAAACTGTTAACACTTAACACACGCTGAACATAGTTACACGTTTCACAGACGTATAGCTATACTTCACTTCTCCCGTTAGTACTTATTATGTCCTAGCAGTAGGTATAAGATGGTTGGCCTCAGCAGGGGTATGCTGCCGTTAAACTATAGCTCCAAACCCACCGATGGCAGCCGACCCCAAAATGTTGGCTAAAGGTGAAAAAGAAGATGACTATAGGCTATAGTGAAGAATGAACATTCGACTCTCCCAAAAAGTCGAAAGAACAGCATTGATATGATTTATTTCTGAGGCGGCAAAATTTCCTGTATGTTGTGAAGAAGAAGAAAACTTTTTAAGCACTGCGTGAACATCATTGACCGCTTTGATATAACATGTATAATTTTAAATATCTCGGGCAAAAGTATGTACGACTGTATCGGTTCTTCATTCGCTTTAAGAAGCGATATATTCCGCTGAGAAGTAAGACATAAAGGTCGCTTACGTATGTGTTAGATACGTCCTTGATGTAATCTGCAAACGCGTGGTACCCAGAGAATTAACAGCACAAAGTGAGAGGTTCCCTGTCAGCGTGACCACAATGAATGGCTGTAGCTGCAATTGGCAGGTGGTTGTTAATCAGTGAGCCCGTAGTTCATACAATAGGCCAGATTGTTTGCCCTCAACACCGCATATCTCTCAGCCCCACTGTTATTAAATTCTGGTTCACGGGATCTAGTCATGTAGCATGTCACAGGATAATATTCTCCGTTACCACAGCTCTTCATTCCCACGACACGCTCTGACGTCACGAGCAAGTCAATAAACACAATTTCTACTGCTCACTGTGTCTAATTTTCTAGAAGTTTCGGACTTTCCCCACGAGCAGCTTTTTTCTCAATTCGCATAAAAAATATTTCTTTATCTGGATAGCCTTAACAGTCCTTTTATTTTCATTGTATTTCATTCAATTTAACAGTTTTACGTTTCTCTTTTTTGTCTAATTGTACATTGATCCGTTGCTCTGCATATGCTGTTCTGATGCTTCACATCATATGGTTATTAAAGCATGATTTAATATTACTTCAGGGTCCAACAAAATTTTAGTTTTGTAGCAATAAACATATGAAGACACATATGAACACATTGAAATGAAATATCTAAACATGAAAATCACGTCGGATACTGATTACGATCTAAGCAGAAGAATAAAACGACCTTTCAATTAGTAAGACACCTGATGTGCTGGCGAAATTTATCAGCATAAATTTTTAAACGGTAATAATTTATGTGATTATTGCAGGTCATTTCTTCCACAGTTGCTTGTTAAACTAATTATTATTTAGTAAATACGCCAATACAACTGTTGTTGGATATTCTTTATTTTTCGGACGTGTTTCGCCTCTCGTCGAGGTATCTTCAGCGTACAATGTAATATTCGATTAGTTATATTTTTTTTAAAAAAAATTGTTTTTTGTTTTGTTTACATATAACGAAATTATTCTATCTATAGGATATGACTTATATTTTCATACCAGTTATTAATTATCAAATAGAACGTTTGTTTACATTGGTGTAATAGGATAGGATTCATAATGCAACTTACATTTACATTTTGAGGTGTGGTAGTAGGTCTTCTGTGACCTCAACCAGCATGCTGTTTCCACTGTTGTATTTAGTTATACAGTTTGATATAGTGTGGTTCTTATGCCTCCACTGGTTGTCAACTTTGAAGCACACCAATGTAAACAAACGTTCTATAAGATAATTCATGACTGGTATATTATGCATACTATAGATAGAATAATTTCGTTATATGTAAACAAAACAAATTAAAAAATTGTAACTAATCGCATATTACAGGAAACATTGTACGCTGAAGATACCTCGACGAGAGGCGAAACGCGTCCGAAAAATAAAGAGTATTCAACAACAGTTTTATTGCCGTATTTAGTAAATAATAATTGGAGAATAATTTACTTTTATGCTAGTTTGTTGTTTAGATTGACATTTCCGGATAACCACGCTCATTTTAATGTCAAAAATGTCTTATTGTATTCCATTCAATCTGTCTTTTAAAGGACCTCCTTGGTGCAACACTCAGCTGTAGGGTTACATCCTGTGGGTTATATAAGAAAGATATATATAACTATCTAAAAATATTTTTCTTAGTTTCCGAGCAAAATGAAGTCACGTTTCATCTGTGAACGGTCTTCTTAACATATAAGTCACGAAGATTAACAATGTATTGAATTTGTGTGTTTCAAATATTTAATTAATGTGCCACACCTCGAACAGCAAACGGACTACCAACAAAATGAGTTACTACGGCTCAAATTACCGTCAGCTAACACATTTTCTTTGATGTTAAACGTCCAGGAAGATGCTTCAAAGAGAGTTGGCTGATTCGATTAGTAATTTTCTCTTTGGTTGCATGTAAAGTCGTTGTAGCGTCCAGTCATAGAAATAGACAATGTCACACACGTTACAGTGCTAAAATTTGTAATAAACCTACAAGAGACCTCTCTTGAACGAGACAATTGTCTGTCTTCGAGTTGATTTAGTCACATTTTGTGGTCCACTTTCGACTTTTTTATGCAACCTGTTTTCTTCGAGACGTTGTTACACTCAAGCATCCTAAACAGTCATCTACTTAAACTCGTACGCTTTGTTTCGCAGTCAAGATGGAGTAGATGGCCTAGACATATTGAGTATTAATAAAATTGAAACCTATACGAATTTGCTTTTATATCTTATAATTTTCAAACATTTACCAGCGTTCGATCACTGTGTTATAATTTCCATGAACACTAATTTTGAAACATCTTTAGCAAACTTTTTATTTTTTGATACCATTGTTAGTTGTGATCGTCGTTGTCAACCTTTGACGGTGTAAGAATATTTAAGTTGGCCCCGTCTTATACTTTTAAAAAAAATAAAAAAAGAATGCGTGGAAGTGTGGAAAGATATTGGTGGAATAATTAAGAGAGGTGCATGGAATGGAAAAGATGACCATGACCACAAGCAGGATTAACAGTGTAAGAAAATTCTCTTGCATAGGTAAGAGGTTCAGGGATTGAAATAAACTGCCAAGAAAAATGATGCATGATTTACAAAAACGCTGAAAGAATTTAATGATCAAATTCGTTGATGGCAAAAGTAGGAAATTAATGTGTCCGGAAATTGCCAGAGGAGCGTGTGATCCATCGCACTTAAATTAAATTAAATTGAACAATAAACCTTTTTTGGTGGTAATATTGCTAAAAACACTGAAATATACAGATTCAGAATAAACCAAGGATTATGCTTGCTGATTCCTGAATAACTAGGAGAAGAAATGGGAATAGTATGTGGACTGGAGAAGATAAGAATGATTATAAAGTAACATAGGAATTGAAAAATAAGTTCACGGTCTGGTATATATTATCCAGTGGGTTCTGAATAATTTATCCATTACGGGGATAGAATTTGAAGTAGAAATTAATGTAATAGAAAAGTAGGTGTACACGGAATTTTTCACAGGGGTATGAACTCAGTTACATTAAAAAATAACAATAATAAAATTAAAAGACATTAATATTCAAAAGAAAAAGCAATGATGATATTTACTGTAATGGTTTTTCTTCAACTGATTTTACTTTTTCACTTACTGAAAGTCACGGAGTCACGCATTGTGAAGTGTCAGCGACCAACCGATAATGCTGTAGTCAGTGTGTGTACTGAATGACTCATTCGACGACGTAGCACGTTTGAATCAAAGTTCACACATTTTTCGTGTACAAAGTACGCAAGTCAGCATACCGATTTTCGGAATAAAGGCATAACCATGTGTGTATTGAGTATTACCTTTATACGTTTAGTAACAACGGGAAAGAATAATTGAATTGTGACTGCTGTTGTATAATGGTAGTTGAAAAAGAGATGTTCATCATTGTTGAATACGTCAAAATGTTCACAATGGAATAAATTAGTTGTTCACTGCACAACTACTATCGTCACCAGAGAAGTAAATACTTATAGTTTGCCTCTGAAAAGTGGAAAATTCAGCCGGCGACAAATGGTTGGATTTCATACGTTTATGTAAACAATCCCTGCAGATGAATCTTTGTAATGTTAAAGCTTTTCGCGACCGATCATTCAAGTTGTTTCAGCAAAAAACATGTGGTTTCTGAGACAAATATTACGGAATGTCCGTACACACATGAAATATTTTAATACGACAGTAACACGTATGAACGAATCAACAGCAGTCCCAAAGTCTCGTTTTTCTGTACCATTACTAAAAAAAAAGAGAGAGAAAAAGAAGAGAAATAAAGTGGTACGTACATAACACACAAACACTTGAGGAAAGAGTGAATATACACTTGCAGAAATTGATATAATTACTGAAAAATTCGATAAAAGAATCAAATGATTTAATGGATTTAATTTGTGTTTAAAACATTAAGAATAAACAGCATATTTTCTGACACCGTTGAGTGAGAAGATAAGTTCAACTCGACTTAAAAATACGAATGTAGTAATTCCAATTTACAGACATCTCCTTAGAATTAGTTCTCGTCCTAATTAATCTGCACTTCACACTGAGTCTGGCATTTCAATGAAGAGTGGAAAGCAGCGTGCTCCTTAAATCTGCTAATGATATGCCTTGAAATAGCACAATAAACTACACTGTCTATTACACCATGCTGTTTTGATATTCTCAGACAAAATTTAAAGTTCGCCCTATTCCCACTCTGCCAGGCGAAGATAAATCATGGAGATTGTTAACCCACTACAGCAATTGCTGTGCGGTTAAGTCTTATTGCTTGTGGAATTGAGAATGGTGTAGTAAGTGTAGTGTGTTGGGATTCAGAGTTAAGAAACAGCGAAATTCGTAGCCAATCAATTCATTCCTGCTATTTTGAAACGCAGAAATGTGGTTGACAAATTTAACGTCCCAATCCGATTGACGTTTCGCCGTCAACATTGTTGCAAACCCACTCTCTATAAGTCCTACGAAGATGTTTGGATTTTTTACCCAGTTCTTCGAAACACAAAATGGTGATTATCAAAATGCGATTTGATAGTAGAAACAATACGAAATCGTAGTGAGTTGTCCTCTTAACGTCACCTTGTGTTTTTCGGAGTCAGTTCTTATAGTGAGCAGTGACAGCTCCGACCAAAAGGTGCCTCATAGTTGGCTGGGCGCGATGAGGCGTGTCTCTGTTTTAAAGGTGACGAAGCGTTCCGAGAAAATGTTCACACTTGGTTCTGTACTTCTAGCAACAGAGAAGTAAACGACTGCTCCATTCATAACAAACTAATTTCATTCATCTCATATCGACAGTATTGCCGTAATATAATCTTTCCGGGTTTGTAGCCGGATAGTGCCATAAAAAGATAACAACGTCCTCTGTTGACTTCATTAAGAACCTTGCTATCGAGAAACTAGAAGTTCACTGTCAAACATCAGTGGGCTTATACGATGCCAGCAGATGGCCAATGGGAGTTGTCATAAAAGAAGTTATTGAAATAACACTCAACGACAACACCTTTTACAGAGATACAGGACTCTTTCTGAGTGAAGCATGCAAACCAACGCTTTCATTCCTCAAACAGTAGTGCAGCAAATTTAAGGCCAACAGCGGTAACGAAGCTAGCACTAGCAGAGCAGCCACAGCCGGTTACTGCTCCGTTGAGCAGAGTAGGGTGGAGTTTGTTGTCGTTAGACATTTACTCCAGCTTCATTTTGATAGGGCATTTCTTCTCTGTTGGTTTGTCGTCTCTTTTGGCTGTCGATGTTTTCTTTAACTGAGTGGGTGCCACCGCTACCATCTTCCTCAGAAGTGGTTTGCCGCATTTTGTGTCGTTCCTTTAATGCTGCCTCAAGGAGGCAGAGGTGTCTTCTTTTGGTGTGAGGTGATTTACAAGCCTTGTGAGAAGGGCGATGAGCGAATCCAACCTTTCTTCTGGCCTCGGTAGCGTAGGGGATAGAGTGCTAGCTCCACGTGCCGAAGGTCGCCGGTTCGAATCCGGCCGCGGGCATGGATGTTAAGTGTTGTGTGTCTGTGTGTGTGTCCTGTCCGTCCTGTGGCTTCCGCACTTTGAAGACTATATAAACACTGGATTTAACTGGAAGCTTTAATATATAACACATTGAGCTGGCTGTATGGCCTCAGCTGCTAAAAGCCATTAAAAAAAAAAAAAAAAAAAAAAAAAAAAAAAAAAAAAAAAAAAACCTTTCTTCTCTTTGGTCGGATGATTGACGGGTGGTGTGGTCGCATGATTCTCTGCCGGTGATCTTCTGCCTTGGTTGACTCTTTGGTGGCCGCCGTCACTTGGATGGGTGACGCACTAGCAGAAGAGGTGCACGAGTGCACGACTCAACGGAGCGGACCAGGTACAGAGCCACGCCGCCCATTGGCTGGTTGCTGGCGTAAGACGTTTAAGCCTATCCGCCTGCTGATGTCTAAACCTGCTGATGAAGGCAACAGAAGAGGTATCGAAACGTTTTCAGCGTTTTATGACACTTTCCGGCTGCAAACCCATCAAAACTATGTTGCATGTTATAGGGGTTGCATATTATTTTAATTAATTTATGCAAGTGATAATTATACAAATATAAAAGCTAAACAAAGGCATTAATTTAATGCAAATCAATAGGTTATTCAAACATATTAAATTTACAGGATTTAAATAGGCGATGTTGGAGGAGATGGTACGAAATAACAATATTTTGGTTAAGACTAAAAGAAACGTCGTTATTTTACAAACGAGTTTGCGACACACGTACGTAGGCGCATCAAACTTTAAATTTACTCGTAAATAATCAAAAAATTAGTATGTAAATAGTAACACCTTCCCTTAAATAAATTGTAAGGCCATTGACTAACCTATCACATAAAAAATTGCATAAAAAGTGATACATGAGTTTACATTGACCTAGTAAGAATCATCAAACAAAACTTCTCGAAATTTTTTTACATCAAAATGAACATGTAACATTTTTCGGCCCTCGGTACAAGATTTCACTATAAATGACAGATCATCCAAGTTCAAAACGTCATGTAGAAATTATGCTCGTGGCTAATGCTCAGTTTTTGGGTTAATTGGATCGAGAATTCTCAGGGTTGCTAAAGGGCGATGATTAGAAGAACCAACAGTGCGTACACTTATATCTCATAGTCTGGCGTAAAGTTTAACGTAATTGTGCGTCTACAGAAGATCATGAATAGAACGGACAGGCAGGAGCAGTACTCCACACGAAATCAAGCAAAATGTTTGTCCGATGTCAGATAGCACCCACGTATTATCAGCTTACAATTGAGTGGAGACTTGCGTACTTGCAAATCCGACCACAATTTGAGGAAGCAAGTCTCATCTATCTTCACTGCCGCGGATCAAAGCGACCTGTAACGCACGATTGGTTTTTCTAACCATCACCCTTTAGCAACCCTGAGAATTCTCGCTCCGATTAAGCCAAAAACTGAGCATTAGCCGCGAGCATAACTTTTACATGATGGTTTGACCTTGGATGATCTGTCATTTGTTGTGAATTTTTTCTTTTTCTTTGATCCGTTTTGCCACATTTCTCAGTCTGCATTTCAGAAATACTTCCCATTGCCTATCTGCAAGTATTTTTATAAAGATGAGATTTAATTAAGACCATCATTACCTGCCAAATGGAGTTATATCGTTTGTAATGTCATGTCGTCATCGAGAGCTATTAACTCATGGGCCTGGTGAAGAAATCACAAACACTTTTTCAGTTTAGGAGGAGATAGCTCGTCAACATTTGCCTCTATTTCTCCCTTTTTAATGACCTGCCTGCAAATCTCGGATGCAGTTTCATATCGCACTGGTCAATGGTGTATCCGATCCGCACAACATTAAGGGAGAGTTCTTAAACTAGGTAGCCCTGTAATCGTAGGCTTCCGCCGCCAGAGTCAGTTGATTCTTGGCTGTCCGGGTGGCGCCGTGTCATGTTTCTTGAAACCGACGTTTCGACCCTCATTCTGGGGTCTTCTTCCAGGGCAGAACTGCGTCTTCGGTCAGAGAGGGTAAAGGAGGCGTTAGAAATTGCAAAACGCCCAAACAATATCAACGAAGACAACGGGCTGAAATTGCACGACGCCTGGCTCTCGCTGTTACGGAGAGAGCATGTCACGTGTCACCTCCCACCAGAACGCGCCACGCCCCACCAGGCCAACGAACCACGTGACGGCTTGGATCTTTGATTGGCCGAACAAATCGAACCATCTAGACGGACGCGGGCCTCGGCTATAAAACAAGACCACTCGCTGACCGAAGACGCAGTTCTGCCCTGGAAGAAGACCCCAGAATGAGGGACGAAACGTCGGTTTCAAGAAACATGACGCGGCGCCACCCGGACAGCCAAGAATCAACTAGGTAGCCCTATTTTGGCCTCCTCTGAATCAACCTCTCCCCCCTCCCCCTTCCCCTCCCACTACTTAGCCTGACGTGACTTTTGTCTCTACACCTCCCCCCCCCCCTCCATGTGTGGCACGTAGCTTACTTTCCTGTTGATTCCAGAAGATATTTTGTACTGTTTTCTCTTGTCAGACTACTGTAAATTACATACGGCGATAATTGAAAGATGGAAGTAAATATTCACTTGCTGTTGTGTGTTCTATAACCCTACCTAATTTTAAGTGTGACAAATAACATGAATGAAATGCTACGTGACTTGGCTCCGAACCCCCCTCTCTCCCCCCTCCCTCCCCCTCCCCCCGCACACACATACACACGTAGCCCAGCGTAGCTTTCTACCCACCCCCCCAACCCGAGATACACGTAGTTTATGGACGCTCCCTAGCAGCCTTAAGGAAGATATGCACTTAACCGGTCGAACTCTACCCAGATCAAGTTGACACCAGTGGCTGTTTCTTCTTAATCTCGTGACAAGTGCGGTCAGGCGGAGGGCGGCGGATGCCCCAGGCGTCGCTTGATCGACCTGACCCGCCTGCAGCAGGTGGCTGCACGTCTGGGTCCTCGATCAATGCCCCCACTGAGCGGCCGGATTGCGATTGTGTGTTACAGCACTTCCAAACTCCATTGCACGCCACAGTGTCTAAACACGAAGCGCTGTGTTTGAGCTGCTAGATCGATATCTAACTATATCCTGTATTGTCTTGGCTAAATCTGGTTGCCCTAGGAGGCAAAAAATTTTCGGACAGCCCAACACACAACTCTGGGGAAGCAGACAAGTAAATACTATGAACATCTTAGTATGATCGTACCTAACATAATACAACTTACGAAACATTGTTATTTGTACTTCCATTTTCATACATACGTAACAATAAGACCTTTCTTTAATAACTCAAATCATCTCTTTTTAATTATTTATTTATTTTACTTATGGCTTTACGCCTCGTCGACGTCTAGGTCATTAGAGGAGGGATGGGACTGGGAACAAGGAACGGGAAGGGATTCGGCCATGGCCTTTTTGAAGAAAGCATCCCGGCATTCACCTGGAGTGATTTGGGGAAACCATGGAAAACCAAAATCTGGATGCCCGGACGGGGATTCGAACCGGCATCCTCCCGAATGCAATAACGAACGTCAAGTTTCTACGCGATGTGTAAATTAGTTTGTCTTATGTGACTTCTTAAAGTAGACGTATTGTATTTATCTCCTTGAAATGGATAAACTAGAACAACATGCCATCTTAAAATTCTTCATTTTAGTTGGTTAATCACCAACGAAAATTCATACAAAATAAGAAAAATTTTATAAGAAGTCTGGATCGTCCTTTTCAACGCTGAAGAAATGGGTGACTTGCGAGTTAACCACTCAGCCAGTGTGGGTTAATTAGCTGCTGAAATTTACCAAACAGCTGCCAACGATATATTGAACTTGTTAACGTTCTCCACGCCAGCTGGAGGAACAGCGTATTTTTGGACAAAATAGGTCCATCCTCATCTCTCAACACATGCCTCCTGAACGCCCATCATAGATTAATTGAAGTTGATTAATTACTTATTGTCGCCAAAGAATTGAAAGGTATTCTTGTCTATTGAAGAAATGATATCAATGGCTCTGAATGAAATACCACTAAATTTATTCAGAGTTACTTTCATAAACATTTACATGCCTGAGATACTTGCAACAGCCTCCTATACACTTGGTATCAAATAACAAGTTTCGCATGACATTACTCAAACTTGCGCCCAGACAATGCTTACAGTACGGCGTTCAACACAAAACTTAATCAAACTCTTTCCCTGCCATGTTTACAGTGCAGGCGCCCAACACGAAAATTGATCGCTGCCCGATCAACAGTGATAACCGGTGCCAAACATTAATACTATACTACGTAAAGATAATATTATTACGCTACCCAAGGCTACATATATTACCCCTTGTGGTAACTCAATAAATTTAGAAAACGAATTACATATATTCATGACATTTATAGTTAATCAAAGCAACTCGATGTCCAAGTTTACCTCATCCCCCCCCCCCCAGGCAAATCCGTTCAACGTCGCTTCTTCTTACCCTAACGATGTGATTGGCCGTACACGTGAGTAAACATAACAACAATAAATTTACAAATTTCTTATTTCTTAAAGCAGTGTTTCTCAAACTGTATTCTGCGGACTACTAGTGGTCCACAGGTACAATAGTTAAGACTTAGATACCAAACTCGTAGTGTATAAGGGTAAAAGCGGGTACAAGCTATCGTATCAAATATTTAGAAAACACTACGAATATTTCAATGACTAGGGATTTAGAGGATATGAGGATAGCATTGTTCCTGTAATATCCTATTCACTAAATACTTTTTCAATAGCATGAAAGAAAGCACTTTTTTTCATTAAAGAAATATGACTTTTGGATTCTCTTAGGCCATACAGCCATCTCAATTGTGATTTCAGTTCATCCAGTGTTTGCAGTTTCTCCATTGTATGTATTGTTTTTCTAGTAATTATAGACACTACACATCAGACACCACAAGGACAACACTTAACACCCATGCCTATGTCCGGACTCGAACCGGCGACCTGCGGCACGCTGAGCTAGTACTCTAGCCCCTACTCTACTGAGAGCAATGTTTATTTAAACATTATGTTTATGACCATTTTCTGACGGTCTTGTGTGATGGACTGTGATACGTTGTAAGGTTGGTAACGTAAAAGTAGTGAAGAAACAACAACATAAACTGGCAGGTCTTGGTTTTTTTTTTTGTGCATTTAGTTCGGTAGAACAGTGTAGCACCCAGCATTTAGTAACATTATTAATCATTTGACCACTAAATATTAAGAGTCTGGTCAATATGCAATTAGCTTTTAGTGGTTCGTTTCCACCTTCATAACTTCATTCTGTAGGAATTGAAAACCTACTTTTAGATTTAATATGTCCCATATGTTAATAATATACACATAGGTAAAAAGAATAATGCCTACATAAATTAGTGGTCCGTAGTATTATTAGTGATCCCCGCGTTGTAAAAATTTGAAAAAACACTGTGGTAAAGTATTCATCCCGACTCGTCACACGTTATTGGAGGACTCAATCTACCTCCACATAAATTGTTCATAGATATTATTTCATTGGTTGCTTTTCAGACACTTCGCATTTACTTCCGAAAATGGTTGTGTGTTTCTCTTGTCAATGGTTTTTTAAGTAACGAAAATTCACTTATCTTACGTAATTTTTTATTAGTGCTACAAGTCATTCGTCAAAAGCATCGACTAATCTCACCCCAATACTCTGAAGCACAAAAATCTCCAAGTAGTCACCAACGACTCTCTCACCTGCCTCCTTTGATTCATAGTGGCTTAGCTGAGCCAGTTGTTTGGGGTGAAAGATGGGCTACTTTTCATCCGCTGAACAAAAGCCAGGAAGCAACAGACAATTCCCCCTCCGCTCCTAAGGACACCGACTTGCTGCTTTAGCCGTAGACCTATCGATCATATCCTCATTTATTCCACAAACTTTACATCCACATCTATGCATCACTGTCATTCTTTCCAAAGAAAGTCTGGATCCTAAATGTATTTGACACCTGGTAAGTATTTGAAATGTGGTGCTACAGAAGAATCCTGAAAATTAAGTGGACTGGCAAAGTAAGAAATGAACAAGTTTTGGAAATGATGGGTGAGAAAAGAAGTTTGTGGAAGAAGCTTACAGAAAGAAGAGACAGGATGGTAGGTCATATTTTGAGACATGCTGGGTTGGTTAATTTGTTAGTGGAGGGAACAGTCGAAGGTAAGAACTGTAGAGGAAGACAGAGATTAGAATATATGAAACAGATAATTGGGGACGTGGGCTGTAAGGGGTATGTAGAAATGATGAAGAGGTTAGCACAGGATAGGAAGGGTTGGAGGATTGCATCAAACCAGTCGAAAAACTGATGACAGCAAAAAAAACAACGTATTTAATAAAATAAATGTGGTCATTTGATAATTATACGAGTAAAATAACGTGTATACACATGAATTTAGCATTAATATTAAACAATGTAATTGTAGAATCTCTATATTGCGACGAAACGAAGGGAGTGAAAACAATGGCACAAAGCTGTAACCGGCGAGCATAATGAATTCGCTAGTTCAGCGAAACTAAAGCACTTTCTTTCTGTTGGTAGTTAATTCTGCCTGTTCTTAGAAACCTCCAAAAATTATACGAATAAATTTTCAGATTCAAAACACTTCAACTTATAACATGAGAACGCATTTTTTTGTGGAGAGATAAGTGAGTTAATTTAGTTTTGACTTTATCTAAAATTACACTGACATAGATTGAAGATTTAACTGCCATTATATTTTCGCTTAGTCATCATTGCAAATATCAAGTCGTAATAAACCATACGATACGGACCTACCTTCATGGATAGAGATGTGGTAGACACGAAATTTTCGATGATGTAATGTCTCTATATCGAGACTTGTAAACTTTAAGATTCCACTTCTTTTCCCCCTCACTAAAGAAGATGTAGTAAAGGTTACGTGCATCGTGTTACTATCATTCAGTAACAGGGATTTTCGAAATATTGTGCAGCCTGATCGTTGGTAGAGAAGAGCAGATGGCGGGTATCGACCCAAGCGGTATGAATATTCAGGGTACTGTGCAGGCACTCTCGGTCCTTAGGCGCTTAATTGCGTCCGTGTGGTGGTAACAGGCCGATAGGCACCAGACCAGACTGTAAACTCTGTGTCATTAATATTACACTCTTATGAGATTTTCTAAAATTGGTACATATATTCACCTAATTTCTAGCATGTGTGCAGCGCGGAAGCTTACCGGTTTGATGTACAGTACATCCTTTAATTCTTTAATTTTTATTATCATTAAAATTTGAATAGTTTGTCATTAAAATTATATGTTTATTTCAATAACCTATTAAGGAAAGGAGTGGGATTTCTGTGTACAATTAGAAAGCCGCTGCATCTACATTTTAACAAGTAACAGATTAATTTACAAAGAACATTTATATCATCTTTAACACAAAAAAGATAAGTTAATATCTCTCTTTCTGGACCATAAGTTCTCAGATCGATATCGGGCTCACAAACTAAACTTTTGGTGAACAGTTTATTCGTTTATCGTACCGTTATCGTTGCGGTGGGTAGATGCCTGCACTTCGAGTTCAGCGGTAATTTATTGGCGATAGAATCTTCTCTCATATGCTATATATATGTACTTGATTGCGGCATATAATCGTCACACTACGATCAACACTTCAGTCGATTCCACACAATGCCAACAGCGTATTCATTCTGCGTCCCTCTCCATGGACACACATGGAATGTTTTTGGTGTGTTAAGTCTCGATGTGTACAGATCTGACACTCTCGCCATTGCCTCATCTCTAAACCTAATTAAGGTTTGTATTCAAAAGTTTTTAAGTGCGTTCGTGTTTGCGTGTTCGTCGCATCCACCCAACTTTCATTTCCGGTGTATGATGGGTTAGGTAGAGTAGTTGAATTTCAGTCTATTTACAGAATCGTCCAAACCTCTGGGAGGCAATCTTCACGGGCTCGCTACCGGATGATTGTATGGAAAGACGAGATTTCGACAGCGTACTCTCGCGTCATCCCTAGATCCGGTGCGTACGCTGCGAGGTTCAACGCTGGTCCCGATGACGCGTTTATATACGAACATAAATTTTTTGTGTTGCGGTTTTGTAACCTGTAGCTTCGAGCATGAAAGTGAGTGTTATTCCTGAGGACATCGCTGGACAAAATTCTTCACAATAGGATCAAAAAGAGAGAGGTCTATGAACAGTTGCAGAGGTATCTAGATATGTAATTTAATTGTGTAGGAAAGCATGGAATACAAGAAAAAAATCAGGTTATTAAATACACATGTAGGTAAACTACGGTTTTTTGTGATTATACAATGCAGTAGAATTTTCTTGTAATTATCTTCGGATATCATTTGATTTTCTCCAATGTAAGGGCTGTTACGGTCTCAGTCCATCTCCCTGTTCATCTTCCTGCCTCTGGGTTGATATTTGAGGATTTTATTTTTTTATTTTTTAAGACCCATCCATTATTCATGTAGTACATGGTCTGGTAAAGATGTTACTTAGTTCCGCATAACATTTGGTAGTAAATTCAGTTGGGGATATGGCAGGAACGAGTTTAGAAGTCTTGCAACTCATGGAAAGAACAATGAAGGAAAATACTAAAACGTTAGGGAACTTGGGTACAAAAGCTTGTTAGGCTACGAAAGCCCATATCGATGATGTTTCGTAGAATGATTCGCACGCTGACACTTGTTGATGGTCCAGCACTGGAATCCGCAGCAATTTACGGAAGGGTTGCACTTCTGTCACGCTGAACAATTCTCTTCAATTGTCGTTGTTCCCGTTCTTGCAGGATCTTTTTCCGGCCGCAGTGATGTCGGAGATTTTATGTTTTACCGGATTCTCGATATTCACGGTGCACTCGTGAAATTGTCGTGCGGGAAAATCCCATCTCATAGCTACCTCGGGGATGCTGTGACCCATCTCTGGTGCGCAGACTATAACACCGCGTTCAAACTCACTCAGATCGCGATAACCTGCCATTGTAGCAGCAGTAACCGATCTAACGACTGCGCCAGACACCTGTTGCCTTTTAAAGGCGTTGCCGACCGCAGCCCCGTACTCTGAGTGTTTATATATCTCTGTTTGTATACGCATGCCTATATCAGTTTCTTTGACTCTTCTGTGTAATTCTTTTACGGAAATTATTGGAGCATTCAGTCAGCTAACATATCAAACAAGGAGTGTTGGAAATTATTAGAAGACCAAAGTTAGGTGAAATGAGTAATGGGTGTTTACAAAGCATACGTTAACAATGAGGTGTGGACGGATAATGTGGAAAAGAAGTAAGAGTAATATGTAAAAGGACAGAAATGACCATGACCATTGTATGACACATTATTTTAGGCACAAGTGAGAGGAAACGTTTTCATATTTCACAGACTGGAAGAATTTAGTGAAGTAGACACTGAATAATTTTCCTCAAACAGTAAAATAATTTGTAGTGAAAGTCCACAAAATGCTAAAATAGTTGTGCAGAAAAATGCAAAAATATCATCACTTCTAGAACTTTTTTTTTTTTTTACCTCGCTTGATAGGTAGCCGAAATCGATAAATGAGGTATCATTTTAAAGACCAAGGTGCTGCTTTGGTCACACCATATTTTATAACAGAAATTTTTTGTAATTCGACCCTTAAAGGGCGAAAGTATCAATATTATTTCTACAGCGTGGTTTTATTACTATTATTATTATTACAAGTCATTTATCTTCTTCGATAAATATCATATCGTTTTAAAGATTAAGGTCTCCAGTTAGGTAAAAATCATAAATTGAGAAAGAATTTTTCTGAATTTGGTGCTTAAAGTGGTAGCGCGTATGAGAAAGTTCAGAGCCAAGTCCCTAGATTGCAGCTGCAGATAACACAGAGATGTCAATAAACTTTTTTTATTCAATAAGTAGCTTTTCGGATATTCTTTTATGTTATAGAAACACTTTCGTTTTGCTATACAATTCCAATGTAAACATTTTATTCGCACAGCAACAAATATCACAGAGATGTTGATATGTTGTGTGCATTTTGTTCAGGTTGTTTGTATTCTGTTAAGGTCAGTGACAGTTTGTCGTAAATACAGAGCGTTTTAAATTTTCCTAACTGTTTCTTAATATGTTGTAAGTATTTTGATGCATACCTATTACACTAAAAAAATAAATGTTTGCTACAAAAGTACGGTTCTACTTTTCATTATATTACAAGCATTCAACCTCACTATTCATCACATTTTACTCGCGAAATTTTCGCACGGGTCGTCTAGTTACGACTAAAAGACAAATAATCTAAACATTTTCTTTTATCGTTTCTTTACTAAACAACGGAAAACAATTTGATTTGAGTGGCACCGTAGCTCTACTGGCGCTAATGACCTTGCTGTCGACACGCCCTTAAGCCTCAATAACAACAGTTCTATTGAATGTTGTTCTCCGATAACTCAACTGTCTCCATTAATGCTGAACCTGTTTGCATAGTTATCAAATTATCAGTAATTACAACAGGGTGACCTGACATTCAGGTATCTGGGAGGTAATTGCGAGGCGACGAGGAAAGCCAAGTTGAGTCGGAGCTCCCGCAGGAACCGCCTCCAATTGAGTTTCGTGGCACGGAAATTGTGGCCGATGAAGCACCGGAGGACTTCAAGGAAACAGTGGTTTTATATATACAACGTTCCTGGTAGCAAACCGACAACACTGTAAATCACAGTAAAGATATATATTTGCAAACAAAGCTAGCATCTACGAGCACAATTCGTAATACACAATTAAATATATAAACCTGTATTACATGCTATCTTTCTGCCAGCCTCTCAGTATGTCTTATAAGTACAGTATGTCAGTATAGTAGTTAACTTTGCTACAGTCAGTCTTAAAAGAGACTTCCCGCTTTCTTCCTACTAAGAAAACTGGAAGTTTCATTCGTTTGCTTTTCGCTCTACTGTTCTCTGTTGTATTCACTAAACCAGTAACAGTTACATTATCTAGCGATAACACATATTTGGTTGTTTCTTGAAAATATTATTTAATATCTTCCGTTAATTACTTTCCATGTGCTTCTCAAAAACCATTGGAATACTGTATTCGACGCAGTAAAGCCATCCATGATATCTACAACGTTCTACCGAATGTGGTGTGTACACCATAACGTTCTGGTCTCCCACTCGGGAGGACGCAGTTTCGAATCCCCGCCCGGGCATCCAGATTTCGGTTTTCCGTGATTTTCCGAAATCACTCCAGGCCAATGCCAGGATAGTTCCATCGAAAAAGGCCATGGCCGAATTATTTCACGTCCATTGCCCACAGTTCTTTCCTGACCCTAATGGCCTTGACGTCGACGAGACGATAAGCCACAACGGGAAAAATCCATCATGCTTTCATTGCTTCGTTTCCAAACACGATAAACTTGAGGCGTTTAACTACTCGTGTTAACCATTAATATTGGAAAAATATGCATGGTATATTCATAACCGGTTTTGTGTACCTCACTGATACGTCAATCCCTGCCACTATATAGGACAAATATTTGTTTTCAATATTATTTTTGCAGACTCTGAAGGCTTTCGTTTCGATCCAATCACACCAATGTTAGTCAGTTCTTACCAAAATGGTCCAGGACAAATTTTAAAAAAAAATAACAACTGCATACGGCAGATCCTATGGTACCATACTTTGAAGACATACTGGCTTTATCGATAAGAAAGAAAACTGTGTGAAGACGATTCAATCATTTCTCGCACGTTTGACGTCACTGAAATGCGATGCGTGTTTTTGGTACGTAGAAAATTTCTGGCAGCGAAATGCAGTGAAAATTTAATCTTAAACATCTGTGTCTATAAATTCGGCGAAACGTATTCCTTAATACAATTTTTAAAAAACGCTCTATATCTGTCCTGTCGAGCAGCCTCACAATATACAACTTAGCACAACGCATCTATTATCAAAGGCTGTATTGCTTTTTTTTAATGAATATATTTATACCGAGCTTGGTGGTGTAACGGATAGCGTTCTGGCCTCGCATTTGGGAGGACGGCGGTTCGAATCCCTGTCCGGGCATCCAGATTTGGGTTTTCCATGGTTTCCCAAATCACTCCAGGCAAATGCCGGGATGCTTCCTTAAAAAGGCCATGGCCGAATTCCTTCCCATTCCTTGCCCCCATCCTTTCCCGTCTCTAAAGACCTCGCTGTTGAGAGACGTAAAGCAGCTAATTTCAATCCGTCTGTGCAGCGATGCTAGACTTAAAAGGTAAAAAAACGTTTATGCGCAATACTACCAAATGTTTGTGTCAATTACAAGAGCAAGTCGGGAAGGATTTCGTTGTTTAAAAACTCCATATCATTATGACAAATAACAAACACTGAGGAATAAGGTAAAAGAATGTAAATTGAAAAAAAAAAAACATTTGGACATGGTAGAACTATAACGTGAACGTGAAGTAATAACCACTGTACCTCAAGAACCTACGTTAACTCGATATTATAGTTCGCAAAGTGACAAACAACAAATCATCTGTTGTAAATGTCCTTCAACCGCATCTGCTATCAGTAGGAAATTACCAATATACCCTTACACTAATGAAAGACACAAAAAGCGCACTCAAAGTGTTTCATATTAGATCTCTTTCCACAGCGTGAAAAACAATTCAGACATTCGTGCCTCCTGTTCAATGAATTTACAACTACCGGATCCTGAACTGTTAGCCACATTCTCGTCAGTGGAAGTTGGAGTTAGCAGAGAACACAGTTCTGACGAGTCATTATGGATCAAAGCAACTGAGTATGTGGGTCATGAATTATTTCTGGTTATAAACATTTCAGATCTAGTTCGACCCCTGCCTGATAAAATGAATTCGGCGAATGCTTTCAAATGCAATTGATTCAGTGCACAACTACGGTATTAGATCATAAACTAAGTTAAAGTGTTATAGCGGTGTATCTCTTACTCAGAAAAAGATACACAATCTCTACGCTGAAGCAAATTAGAATCCTATAGTAAGATCTGGACAAAAATCTTTTCAACATTCCTCTAACTTCTGCTGATTTCTGTAGACTTGAACTGTCGCACCAGAGCTAAGTATATATCTGAAATTATTGGCTCAGACTTAATAAATGTTAATAAAACGTTATCATTAACTTCACTTTATTAGAAATAAGGTTTCGCATCTAGAAAATTTATTGACCACTTGACACTTCATGAAAATGGATTGCAAGCCAAAATGAAGCAGTAAATATAGCATAATCAAACTGCAACAGTTCCATGTAAAGCACAAACGTAAAAAATACTGTTCTTGGATGATTACTGGCCAAAGAAACATATGCGATTCGACGAAAGTAGCTTCCACCGAAACCGTCGTCTTCACTGTTAAATGGCAACGACGCCACAAGTTGTCTGTAGGTAGTTGCATAAGATTGCCGCCCACGTGAATTTAGGTTGCCAGGCGTTATCGTGGCTATCACGACCACAAATATTGTCCGCCGCTTGAGGCTAGAAGTAGGTATTTGCCGCTCAACACACAGAAGGTACAGAATCACCAACCAAAAGCACCACACGAATCAATCCGAGAACTGCCTCCACCCCTCCGTAGTTTTGGCGAAATATTTCGCAGTTTCCCCGCATCTTAGTTCTTATTAATGATACGCGATTATGGAACACGCCTATAATCGTGCGAGCCAATCGTAGCATCTTCAAGACCAGCATTTTTGCCGTGGGATAATTTCTCAACGAATCGCAGGCAGAAATAAAGTCCACGATCCGTTACAGAGGTAACTCCGAAGCGTTTTGGTTGGATCAGGTCATTTGTCGCTTTACTAAGGGGGCGTCCATTAATTACGTGAGGTGAAATAGGGGGGGGGGGGATGTCAGGCGAAATCTCACGAAACCTCACCAAGGGGGAAAGGGGGGGGGCAACGGAAATCTCACGTGAAGTTTTGAAATTCTTGCAGTAGAATGGTAGAGCTAAAAAAAAAAGGACTACAAATGACGCGAAAGTTGAATTTAGAGGGGTATTTTGGTCCAAAAACCGACTTTACGGGGGGTATAACTGCTCTTGGGAGCATGAGACCTAAAAATAAAAAGTTGCGTGGTCGATTGGTAGAGGGGAGGGGTCTCCGGCAAAATCTCACGTCATTTTAGAGGGGGGGGGGGGGGGTTCCGACTCACCTACCAAATCTCACGAAGTCTTACCAGAAGGGGGGTGGGGGTGGGGGGTCCGGAATTCCGGAAAGACACCTCACGTCATTATTGGACGCCCGCTAATCTCTTGGCTCCAGACTGGCAGTAACCTATTGGAAAGGCCGTTCTTACCGTTCTGCGCTACACAATACAAACTGTTTGTTCAATTCCCTGGAAGAAGGCTGGCAGAATAACATAGAACCCATGCATTTGTTAAATTATTGCTCAGCCCCAGTTACTACAAGCTGCACTTTCTCAAACATGCCTAGATTTATCTATTAGCTTTTATCGTCTATAGTAGACTTCTTGACTCCTTACCTCAATAACTTGCCAGGTCTCCGTCCTCTTCTAATTGATTGGGAACATATTATCTCTTATTGACTAGACTGTTGGTACCCTAACAGCTGTTTATTGCCAATAAGCTGGAGCCTGCACAAATCACTAGTTGCAAGATTGCAGAGTGTAAATTTCCATCCGCATTTCCACCCGAAGCGTGACATTCGCTGCTTGTAATCGCACTGCAGTGTATCTATCTCTCATACCCTCGACCCGAGACTACATGAACAAGACACATCCCCTTACTCAAGTCATTGCGGAGGAATCAGCGTTGCACTCTGATATCACATGCCCCGTGACCTGCGATACTTATAGATCTTTCAGTCTCAATAAAATTAATTTTGAAACACCCCTAGTTTGTGAAAGACAGCAAGTCGTACAGAATCTTATTATTATATTTAATGTGCGTTTCCGATTTGGTGGAGCACAATTCCCTATTACCTGTATGTAACAGTTTAAACGGGAAAAATTTATGAACTTCTCTCTCAACATACTTCCTCCAATTCCTAAACTTTGGGTAATTTTGAGCTGATTATGTAAACGAGCTTTCCAAGTTATGCTACTGTGATGGGCTACGTGGGCTACTTGTGTCATACGTACTTCGATTAATGCAGTGATTGCATTGTGGGTAGCTCTAACAGGAGCTTCCGGTATGATTACCAGGGGCAACAGACAGTGGCGGCTGATAGCTGCTATGGGAAATTCACAGATGACAGATGTTTCCTCTACAAGTCAACTCCGCTTGTTTCATATAAATGCCATGGCCAAATACCTTGCCGTGCCTTTACGTGAATATTCTTTTAATCGTCTATACATTAACCTGCAAAATATCATCTGATATTTCACCTCTGCTTGCTGTTGGTTACATCCTTTGAACTTATTTGTCTAAGATTCTTCCCACATTCATTTTGTTAGTTTTCTTATAAATTCCATTATCGTTTATAATTGGGTACAGGGCGATACAACACTTATTTAATGACTTCAAAGCATGAATTAGAAATTAAGTTTACTATAGCATTCCTTTCTGTCTACCAGTTCTCAACTTAAAACTTCGATTTAATGCGCTTATAAATCCATTTAAATTACTGTGAAATTTCTTGTGGCAGGTGAAGATCTCATTCAATTTCTCCAATATAAGGTTCCACTAGATTATTTTCGCTCCCTAAACGAGTTAATACGTAAAAACTACACGTCTACACGCGTGTAAACATTTGAAATGTTTTCGTAGACACTACGTAAAATAAGAAACAATTATGTGTAACTTATCAACAATTACTCTTTACGATATTCTCCTCGTAATTTTAAGTGTTCCTAAAAGTTTTGGTATTTTGAGTCAGGTGAAGATAGAACTCACGCTTACTGAATCGTTTTACATCCAAGTTGCTGACGATTTATTTCATTGACCATGAATCATCTCACAGCGTGTATCGATTTGTACTAAAATATTGAACAACCTACCACACTTCACTGAAACTAAATAAAACATACACCGATCCAAATGCGTCACCTGACGAGAAACTGATCGCTTTTTTTTAGTACAGAAGCTAAAACAGGCATATGTGAGAATTAATTTTCCGCCGTATAAATTCTACGCCCTCTTGACATGTTCAACCGAATAATTTCGTTAACAAACGACGTAGAAGTAAATTTTGGGATATAGCTCAGCACCTACGTTGCATAGCACATAATTTACTTCGAATTATTTCTTCACATATTGAAGAAAGTCTCTCGTTAACGAAATTACCCAGTTGAACATCCGTCAAGACTATGCTGAATAGACATATGATTCCCTACTTGGCACCTTGGTTGGTGCCTTGAAAGTTCCTAGGATCTGTTTCTATTTCGACCTGTGGCGGATTGGTAGGTTGGGCAGATTAATTGCTTACCTTGTATGATTTATAATCGCCACCTTCCATTTTTTTTTTTAACAGTTTAACGTCCCTTTTTAACAACGTGGTCTTTAGAGACGGGAAAGGATGGGGGCAAGGAATGGGAAGGAATTCGGCCATGGCCTTTTGAAGGAAGCATCCCGGCATTCACCTGGAGTGATTTGGGGAAACCATGGAAAACCCAAATCTGGATGCCCGGACGGGGATTCGAACCGCCGTCCTCCCGAATGCGAGGCCAGAACGCTATCCGTTACACCACCACGCTCGGTGCCACCTTCCACTATCTTACGCAAAGCACATATATTAATTTCAGGAAACAGAGGTGAAACCATTACTTCTGTTATTAATATTTGAAAAGATCCTAAAATATTGGTTTATTTGGTACTCATTACTGCTTACAGACAGAAGTATATTTACCATTAACCTTAAACATCTGTCTATGCAAAATAAAGTTCAACGCAATACCTTGTCTTACAGGTGCAACATAGCAAACAAACAATTATCGTTAATTGAAGCTAAGAAATTGCAATACATGTACATTACAAAGAGTAACAAATTCCATATGCAACTGAAGCAAAAACTCTCTTATACATAACGAGAGCGATTATTGTATGACAATGATAATAAGAAAACATCAGATTTAACTGGATTACATAGGGCGCCAGGGAGTTAATTTGTTCCCACAAATAATAGTCATTTAAAGTTTCCAAACATGGAAATCAGTCTTTCAATTCAAACTGGATAGCGAAAACCAAAAAGCACTCGGCTTTTAGACACAACTAGCTCAGGAATTAATGTCCGGTGGCATAAGAACTCACACTCATCTGACCGTTAAAGCGCTATCTCAATGATTCGTCTGAGTACACACTGTTTCTGGAGGTATAATTACCGTGACTGTCTGGCTGCACGCAGCGTCGTAACAAGAGCGCTGTCGTCTCTCAACGGCGCACCATCCAGGTAATGCTACGCACTTGTCAACAACTTGTCAACCAACACAAGTGGCAACATCGATCGGACAAGGCGCTCAGTCATCGAAGCCTCTAGAACGAAATCATGCGCAGTACTCTGGCAGGCAGTTGCCAGCGCGATCGTTCTGGACGGAATGACCTCTTCTCGCCCCTCAGAGCTCGTCTCTCCTTCTCCCCGGCGAGTATCATGAAAACTACAAAATTTGTAATATTTCCAACCATGCGAGGAAATAAACACATCGTATTGGCTTCGCAAAAGTCTCCCCTCTATGCTGGCTAATACATTGCCTCTTATTTGCTAAGAGTCTTCGGGTTTTGTAGGTATTGTTCGGGAGGATATGTAGAAATTTTCTCACGATACCGAGCGAACGGCGCATCTACGGATCCCTTCCGCAAAATTCTCCAGAGTCCAGCCTTTCTCAACAGTACCAGTGTCAGCGATAATCCCCGCATTGTCTCGACCTCCCGGACACTTCCGGCTTCAGTCAGAGTGTCGCTCACGCTAACACAACCCTTGGCTAGACGCGGATTTCTGTCTCCAACTCAAGAAAAGAATATCTATTTATTTCTAATTTTATTAAATCAAACAATAATTAATTTACATTGTACGAGATGGTCCATCTAGTCATCTTGCTACAGACCTGAGACACAGGATGTTAAAATCAAATGTTGTTTTTGCCTTATAGTGTCCTTAATAAAATTGTTTCACTTGAGTAAAAATCCGCATGGCAGTTACAAAGTAGTCCTAAATCGGTTGAATGTAATTTTTAATAAAAATACTTTGTGTGCTTTTAAACAGACCAGTAGGTGCGTCCTTTTTGGAAGATGAACCATTACAGCGGGAATACGTCTGATAATAACATGAATCACGAAATAAATATTGGAATAAGATGGTACTGTCTTACCATTTTTCATAAAAAAAACCTAAAGTCATAAAGCAGTAGCTATATGAGATCACAGACTATCTGGGCGTGTATTTATGTAGAAATTTTCGTCAGTATAACGTCTAACGTTTGCTTTCTAAGCAAAACATATCGACCTACTCGTCTCCTCTAGCATAGATCACCATTACCAAGCTATAACCACAGGGGAAGCGGTCGAAACCTTGTACTCGGAAGGAAAAATTCTACGGTATATCAATGAGAATGTAGTGTAGTAGATATATATTCGAAAACAAGGAAGAAATCTAGAGCTAGATAAAACAGTGCAGAGAAATCCCGTTTACTTAAGCAATATTATAATTGGAGATAAAAAAAAAAAGTGAAAATATTATCATATGTTTAAGGAATTTACTGAACTGACAGTTAGCATAAAGAGAAAAAGTAGAAATCTTCATAGTTCATGAATTTATGCAGCAGAGTTGCAAACTGGAAAATTACTTTCATTATCTGTTGTTCGTACGGCGTAATGGGCAGTTGTACTTTGAGAACAATCTCACGTCACAAGAGACTGTCCACTTCTAGATAAATTTCGTCTGTCTGTAAAACTTCATTTCTCTAACTTGGTGCAAGCGAGAACAAGAATGTATCGAGAAACACAAACAAACATGTTCACAGCAATCAGGAATTTCACTCTCATTACTTGCTTCACTTATAAATCGGTCATAACCCAAAATCGAAGATCGCAAATTTTTATGAAACATTACAAATGAAATATAATTAAAATCAAGTCTGAAATTCAGGCCAAAAACCACGTGGCTCAGGTTTACTGGGAAAAGGGGGTTTTAGTTCAATTTTTTTGTTAACATTATGAGGTTATGTGGTCTAAAACCCGAATGTTTTCTTCTTCTTCCCCCCCCTCCCCCGAAGTAGCCGCAACCAGACAGTTTATAGAAGAAGGACGGCCAGATGTTTTCCTCGGTGTGTTAAATGTGATTGTCTGTATGTAAATGACTATGATGTTATTCTGGGATTCTATGCATATGAATTTGAAGAAAGGAGACGGTGAAACACGATATTGGCCAATTCCGGTATAGTAGTACAGAAGACATCAAAAGGGCCACCGACGTAAGTCGCCATCCGACGGATAAATCACCATCAAAAGTGCCCTATGCCCGCACACCATACGCACTGAAGAGAGGTTTAGGAATTAACGCCAGACTTTTCTACATAAAAGGTGATTAGAAATCGCGCACCACCACTTCCTCTGCATGCCGAGCAATTCCCGACGGTGAAAATATTTTCCAATACCGGGATTCGTTTCTGGTGCTAGACACCATTTAATTTACATACAGCTGTTACAACAGTTTAAAAATGTAGAATAGAAATTTACTTTAAGAATTCAGCAGTTATTTGTTATTCATGTCTAATTCTTAAGAAGTTGTAAACAAATGTATAAGATGGGAAAACTAGTATCGTTGAAATAACTGATAAAAGAGTATTGTTTAGCATTATACGACATTAAAATGTCAGCTGAAACAGAACAGCGCACTTATGATGACAACTCGAGTAAGTAATTGTGGCTTATTCGTGTTTAGGGGGTGAGGCCTGAGCTGGCAGGTTATCGACTGGGCCCACGTGTTGGCTGGCGGACGGCCTTTCGAGCGTCTAGCGACCACTGAAAGAGCGCGACCTCAATTCAGGGAACTACAGACCATTAAGCAATGAAGGGCGGCGACGAACCGGCAGTTTCAAAACGATGAGCCCATGTATTTAACGGTAATTTGCAAAGTACTAGCTCCAAACAAGAGGCCTTCGTCTTCTAAAATTTCACTATACCTTTGGCTTAGATAGGATTCCCGGTGATCATGCTAACACATATATTCTGTTTTACATAAACAGGACGTCTCCGCACGCGCAAATATGTTGTCACACCTTTAACTTTTAACTCCCTTCAGACTGAAGTTCTTCAGATTCTGCAGAGCGAAGCCTTAGCATTTAACACAGGTCAGGTTTGTATTTCAGCCAAATGAGATCACGCAATCACGATCTCTGATTCTTTTATTGTATCTGCCTTTACGCTTTTTAATTCCCTTAAAATTAAACAGAAACTCTTCAAATTTTAGGGAGCAAACTTTTCCGGTCAAATGCAAGTCAGATTCGTATTTCAACGAAATCGGATTAAATGATCACGATGTTTGATCCTTTTACTTTATTAATAAAATAGGGAGTCGTTTCTATCTATGTTAAATACTTTCATTCCTCTCTGCAAACTCAACAGAAATTCTTAAAATTTTGCAGAGCAAACCTTCAGGGTCACATACGGGCCCAGTACGTATTTCAGCCATATTAAGCCACGCGGTCATGATCTTTGACGTTTTAATATATAGCGGTAGTCTCTGAAGTGTAAAATGTCTAACTTCACATATTAAACATCCCTTAAAAACTCAACATAAGTCTTAAAATTTTTCTGAGTGAACCCAAAAGGTGAAACACACGGCAAATTCGTATTCCAGCCAGCTCAGCTCAGACAGTAGTGACTGGCGTCCCTTTCACTATATTGTGCGTAATCTCTGTCAGCGCAATACCTCTGTCTTTATTGCTTCTAAGATCCTTCAAACTCAACAACGTTTCTTAAAATTTTGCAGAGCGAACCCTTAGGGTGAAACACAGGTCACGTTCGAATGGTAGCCAGAGCACGTTAAAATGTCGTGACCTTTGACCATACCCAGGAAACAGTCAAGAACTACAACCCAGTGATCATAATGTAGAAATATTACATTCATCTACTCAGGACATGGAGTTGTCACGTGGAAGCTTATTTAATTTGTAAATATTATTAAAGGTACATTTTTATACCAAATTTATTATTACCTCATCTCATATTCAGACAGTAGACACCTTGCCTCTTTTGTTTTCACAGCGTACCTATTCCTAAAATGACTCTTATTAAAGGAGGGTATGATAATTTCTGATGATCCAAAACAATTATTTTGTTTCCATACATTCAGATTGAAAGACGCAATCATTAAATAATCTACGCCTCTGTCAAAATGTCATAAATTCTGCAATCTTAAATTTGTAACTGCATGCTGTTGTATTTTATATTAATAAATTAAAATACGGAAACATCACGGCGAAAAAATAATCATGCTTACTGAGTGGGTGGATCTAATGATTTTTTGATAATTTTCATAGGTATCAAATGATAGCTGGTAACCCGGGAACTCTGAAAAAGTTTGGATTTTTGTTATTATTGTTATTATCGTCAGATCTATACGACTTTCGGCAAAAATACAGTAACAAGTCTAATTCCCCCCTTTATCTCCGAAACATCTCATCCGAAAATTCTTTCATAATTCCTCCAGATTACAGTAACATTAAAGCTATCTTTTTTTTGGAGTTTATGCTTTTCGCAAAACAACTAATTGAGTAAGGGAGCGTGCATAAACCACGTAGCTCCATTTTGGCCTCCTGTGAACCCCCCTCCCCGCCACATAGCCCTACGTGGCTTTTGCCTCTACCCCCCCCCCTTTATCCCTCACGTAGCACGTAGCTTTTTCGTAAATTTAATTCAATCCACAATCTGTGTGCGGATCCCTCACAACTCGAGAGATACTATACCTTGTTCACTCTGAACTGGCGGCTCAAGGTCATGTTCCCCTCGCCCCGGTCCTCACCTCACTATCCCCTCCCTTCCTACCTCTCCCCGCCGTACGCTGTATCCAGGCGTGTGAATGGTAAATTTCCTCTTCACATGGAGTGGTAAAGGCAGCGGAGTGGGGATAGAGCAGACTGACCTTGAGCCGCCTCTCTTAACTGAACGCGCTATAGTGCATGACGGCTTTTTGCACTCTCCGGACTTGTTTGGTGTATTGGTGCCTTTCTTTCCGTCATGTTCAAATTAATGCGTCTACATATGGCATTATAAATAAAGTCTTGAACTATTTATTTAAAACGCTCTGCTCTGTATCTTAATCCATAGTTATTATTTTTAAAAGTACAAAAACGCGTGAGGTGGGTGAGCAGTAATGCTCTAGCCTCGCATTAGGAAAGACCCCCTTCCAAATCCCCGTCCAGCCATCCAGATTTTGGTTTTCCATGGTTTCCACAAACCACTCCAGACGAATTTCGGGATGGTTCGTTCAAAAGGGCATGGCCTATTTCCTTCCAGTTCTTTGCCCCCAGTCCTTTCCGGCCTATGAAGTCGTCGAGGTGTAAAGCAAAATAAGAAGAAAACCCCCCACGTAATAAATACAGTGCTTCTGAAATTTTCGGCAAAAAGTTTTAGTGATTCTACCTGGGTTAATATTGTAAAATATAATATTTCCATCAGCATAATACTTGGACCTTAGAGCCTATTTCAACTATTTGTTTTTAGATTCGCTTCAGTGAGGTGTATGCTCTATGATTATAGGTCTGAGATAGAAAATTCTTTCTGATACTAAGGTAACTGATTCATCAAAACGGTTATCACTTAAAGATGGCTGTGTTTCCTAGTTCTGATAAGCTGTAAGTATGATTACTGTTTCTTCTCTTTGACAGATTAGGTCAACCGAGTGGTTCCAACATAAATTTTATTTTTTAAGAAAAATGCGAGAATTTACTTATTTCTTTACTCCATTTGCTATAATTTTAGTGTTAGATCTATTTCTGTTAATTCATTGCACACCATGAGCGCTATTGTGTGTTGATTGTGTGTTGAAGCGATATCAGGTGTTATTCTTCATACTTAAAGATGACAAAGTTCCAGAATAGTTTAAAGCAGTTCTTCTTAAACGATTTATCAACATTTCTGAATAAGAATATCATAACAACTATCAGTTATGATAACAATGATATTTTTACAAACACAACACACAAGCAGGTCCAAATAATGGTTTTAAAAAAAAGATATATGCTCTTTTCCGTAAAAAGAAAAATTAAATCCCGTTGTTAATTCATGTTATGTTGCGGAGAATATACAGTCACAAATAAATTGCCATGGAGCGTGCGCGCCATCAAAATTTAAATTCATTAAATAATAAAAGAAACTGATGAGTGAGACAGGGATGCATCTCGTGTGCAAACATATTGCATGTACATGCTTTTTCGTGATTACAAGTCGTAAAATAAATTTATTACTGTTATATAAACTTAATTTTCATCAAATAATGCCAATGCACTTGATATTTTATGCTTTACTATCGTACGCGTTTCGCTTCACATCGAGGTCATGAAAAACTTATAATTTAACGTTGGCTGTAGTGAATTTAGTTGCTGCTCAGTAGTTTTTCTCCCAGAACGTATTGCACTGAATTTAATAGTGCCATCCTTCAAATGCTAATAGAAACAAGTTACATGGCTGTTATTCACATTAAATAAAAAAAAAATGTTTAAAGGACAATATTAAGGGGGATTGAGATTTAATAAGGAAATAAGAGAGGAGAATAAGTTTCAGAGAAGTATTATAAATTGATAAAATTAGAGATTAGTAACAAAGTACTTAAAAGTCCTGCGTAATTTTTCAAACAGACAAACAGGGATAACCTAAAAGGATACTTTCCCTAACTTACACGGTAGTGATATGATAACGAGAATTTTTTCTTTTCTTTTGATGTATGAATGGGTGACGCCACCACACTTCATCACATCGTCTCGCGGGCGCGTGTGACCCAGTGAACGAGATCGAAAGCGCGGGCACGCCTCGGCGGCGCATGCGCAGTGCAGCGCTGGTCACGTGACCTCCACGCTCTAGGTCGATGCTTGCCCGCGGTCCGCCAGTTGACAGCGAGGACGGGCTGCTGTAAGACATGGAAGTGCGCGGCGCTCGGATGTGGCGGTGGCGACATGTCTTCCGCGTCGTCGGGGGCGGCCCGGCCGGCTGAGGGAGCGGGGGCGGCCGGCCCCCTGCGCCGCGTGCGCTCGCGGCTCGCTCGCCTCGGCGACCGCCTCCAACAGCACACTGGCGGAGGCGGCGACTCGGAGGACTGCGATGCAGACGCTGAGAGTGGGGTGCTGTCTGTGTCGGGGGACGAAGCGCCACTGTCCCCCCAACAAGCTGGCTGTAGCGGCATCCAGCAAAGCGGCGGGGGCGGGGAGGCGTCGTGCGAGGGAGCGCAGGGGGCAGAGGACGGCGGACTGCTAGGAAGCTGGGCCAACGTCTCAAGGAGCGCAGCGATCGCGTTCACAGGGTAAATAATTACCTTTGCGTCATAATGACTACCAGCCAACGCTATGAGCACCGCGCAGCTTGACGCAACTTGTTCTCGACCTTGCAGTTCAGCCTCGTCTGTAGTTCGTGTTCGTTCTGTGTTGAAATAGCGAGAAATAAATTTCTGTTGTTTCATTTCGTAACTGAATATCTGTATCACAGTTCTGATGCTCTGCAGGCTGTACATCTCAGGCTGGTGTTGACATTAGAAACCTCAGTCAACTTTAAAGCTTCATACCAGTTTGAAGGCTTTTTAGCGTGCTTAGGAAACAACGGTTTTTTTTCACACAAATAAGATCGAGCAAGTTAAGTTAATAGTAACGACGAATGTACGTTTTAGGAGAGAAAAAAAATTAATCTTTTGTAACAGATGATCACTAATGGTTCACTACCACTTCTTTTATTTTTAGTTCCTACTATAAGGGGCGGGGCATGAGATGAGTGTTGCCATCTGTCTGTGAAAGATAGAAGCTTAATACTAAAGAGTTATATTTGTTCGTGGGAAAGCTTGACAATTACGGGAAGAGACTAAAATTTGTAATCTTTAAAACACGCATTACTCCCTGCATTGTGGTGCTTTAAAGAAGTCAGAGTAGTGGGCAGACATAAGAAGATCTGACAGACTCTATTTCGGCTAACACAACTGTCCATACAGATTTCGTTTTTCCATGATTATTCGAAATCGCTCTAGACTAATGCCAAGATCGTTTTCCCAAAAAGCCCGTAGCCGAATTGCTCTCCGTTTCTTGACCCTGTTAATTCTCTCACCGCTCTAATTAACAAGACGTCAACGAGCTGTAAAACCCTAAAAACCGGGAAGGTATTAAGAATCCTGCAGCAATGTTGCGACGATTGAAAACAATTCTCATTCTTATTCCATCGAGAGACTGGTTGTATAGAATATACTTGCAACAGAAGAACCGAGTGTAACCCATATTTTATGTAGCTGTAAGGATGATATGGCAGATACTGTGGCTACACAGGCACTTTTTCTTATTGTATGGTTCAAACAGTCAGTGTCACAGTCCTTTAAATATTTTAAAAACTTTACAGTAGACTCGAATCCTTTCAAGTAGTAATATCAGAAGATAATCGCAGGGAGACAACTCTTGGGACTAGAGTCCTCGTAATGCAGAACATGTACATGCTTTTCTCTCAGATAAGTCTTGAAATCAGAGCAAAGTTCTCCTGCTTCCTGCACAATACACTATCTTTACCGTTCTGATTACGGTCATGTTGCAGACGACGATTACAAAGGGATCTCCTCATAGAATCGTCACCGATTTTGGTGAGCATGGAGTGTCAGACAACGAGGACTTTCATCCTACTGGGTCCACGTTTCCAGAATATAACTGGTAGAAGTTACTCATTGATGTGACCTAGCGCGGCGGAGCAAATGGTCAGAAGCCAAAATTTCTCGTTCGGTTCTCACTTTTGACAAATTTTTAAATTATTATTCCCTTAATTACATCATGCGGCTTCTAGCATTTTATTTTCTGGTATTTTTTCGTGTTCAGGAACGTTATAATAAGTTGATAAACGGTTTTTTGAGTTACGTTAAAATATATTTCGATGGTTATTATCAATTTTTTAAACTTTTTTTTTTTTTTTTGCTTATGACTTTACGACTCGTCGACAGCTAAGGTCATTAGAGGCGGGATGAGACTGGGGACAAGGAACGGGAAGGAATTCGGCCATGGCCTTTTTGAAAGAAGCATTCCGGCGTTCACCTGGGGTGATTTGGGGAAACCATGGAAATCTGGATGCCCGGACGGGGATTCGAACCCGCGTCCTCCCGAATGCGAGGCCAGAGCGTTAACCGTTCACCCACCATGTACACGCTTTTCTCTCCGAAATGTCTGGAAATATGAGCAAAGTTCTTCTGTTTCCTGCACATTACACTATCTGTAAGGTTTACCGGTTTTAGAAATTCACGCATGCTCAATGCTTGTATTTTTCCATGTTTTTACATGGTAGTCATTGTACAAGCATTTGAAACACTTTATCGATTAACACCATTCACAATTTATGTAATAAAATACATGAAGCTGCATGATAAAATTAATTAATTAAAGAAAAATAGTAAAAAAATGTTAGAACCGATATTCCAACATAAGCCCTTAGCGTTAAACCAGGGCGTCCTCACTTGGGCCACCGTTCTTATTCGCAACAGAAGAATCACTCTTCGCAAAACGTTTACCCGTTATCTCGGAAACGAAGATCCATTAGGATGACCATGGAGGGTGACCCATACTTGCATATCAGAACTCGCCAAAATCGTAGCTTTCGGCTTATTAGTGAGATCATACATTTATTCCTAAATGGTGTACCCGTATCGGCTATTATGTAGTTGGCGGCCATCCATAAATTTTTTCACACTTCAAGGGGGAGAGAGGGGTCCACAAAGTGCGACATGTGACAAGGGGGATCCAACGACGTAGTCGCAGGTCGGTCCAAATTCCCTCTTCTGAAAATCACGTCTAAAAATTGAGTCCATTTTTTTCCGACTCGTCCGAAGTCTTGTAGCGACCGCCAAGACGGAGACTTCTTAAAGTTTCTCGCACCTAAAGATTCTTTCTCTGTTCGTTCAATCGGGCGCTGTACTGCATTATGTTGATTAATTGCGGCGAAGTTTTATCTTGGCTTTCGATGGTTATACCCCGACATTATATTGACTTTTGTTTTTCTTCTGCTTGCACCCTATGCAATATTACCATAACCTTTCGACATTAATGTTCTGTATACGAAATCGATAGATCTTGAAGAGAGCTGTCGACCAAATAAATATAAATCCATATTGAGGATCGTAGTACCACTGATTTTGTCTAATGGCAACTGAAACCTAACAACCATCATAAGTACATTCTCCTTCTACCTTGTATATCGTTAAATTCATCAAAAATAATTTTGTACCACACTGATAGCCTTTGTAGTTACTGATGTGACTTTGTGACCATACGTTAGAGATCGGTAAAACGTAAAAGAATTTTTATCGACTCCTATTCATAATTTATCGTGCATTCAAATGACGTAAACGTTGGCATCATCTAGGATGAATGAAATGGGTTCACAATTCATCGAATTTACTAACAAAAATCTTATTTTCTTGTAATTATCAAAATTTGAAAAGCACACATATTTAAATGCCTCTGTGTTTACATTTAAGGACATAACTGTTGCAACACCCTTTTCGTTATGTCGGCGTTTTTTTAAGCAATATTTCGCGGTCAGTGGCTGGCGTTTCCCAAAGAGCTAGGCACTGTTTGAAGTCGTTCTCCTCCGGTGTCATCCAGTAAAAAAACCGAGCCAAAGTCTAAATGAAAATTCCTTAACCCCCATCTTCCTGCCTCTCCCCTTCCCCCTAGAATGGTAGAGACCGAAACTCAGATCGTCCCTTCAGTTCTTCCACGAACCATTGCGCGTGGATCCTTTCTCCATGATTTTCGTTGGCAACTGTTACAAACAAATTTCGTCAAAGATTCTATGAAACAACGTAGTAACTGTTGCATTTCGTGTTGTCTCATCTCATTCCATTGATGCGAAACTTCCATGCAAACTTAATCTTTAGATGCTTGAGTGATTATATACTTTCATATCATTCATTGGTCTTTATTTTCGTTATATTACATTCAGAAGTATCCGAAGATTACAAAGGTTCTTGTTATACGGTAACTAGATGTCGTCAGCTCGAAAGTGCTTACACACAACTCAATTGCTAGCCGGTTCTTGCTATGCAGACTCTCCTTAGTGCCGTGTTAGGCCAACTTCTAGTTATCTGTGTGACTTGTTGGTATAGCAACCGTTTTAAAAGAGTAATACCAACAGGCCATGGAACTCTAACTGGGATAACCTTTCTGTTATCCTACATCACCTCGAACTCTTCCCCACCACTTTTCGGACAAGACAGCTACCGAGAAGACGTGGTATCCTTCTTCTCTTCTTCTTTTTTTTTTTTTTTTTTTTTTTTTTTTTTTTTAAAAAAAAGCATCTTTCAAGGCTGCTTTTAGTTCAAAAAGAAAATTTATCATACGTGACAATGCGAAAATCTTTTGCTCTCCAACTGTTTTTTAGTCTTTTCCAGCCCACGTTTAAGCTTATTTCATGCTGCCAACGTGCGCCGCACCCTTGGAGCTAGATGCAGTGGTATATCATCAAAATATGCATAAATACAAACATACACTTTTGTAAGGAATGAAAAATAATTAATGTACATCGCTAGCTAATACGTCTAGATGGCGCCAGTAGAAAGACGCTTCATTCTGCCTCTGCATGTGAGTTGTCTGATGTAAAGCTCGAGGCTGGCATTCAAGAGGACGCGGGTTCAAATCCGCGTCGGCGATCCAGATTTCCGTTTCCCATGGCTACCAGAAATCACTCCAGGCGCATACCGGAATAGTCCCTTGAAAAGGCTATGTCCGAATTTCTCTGTTCCCTTTCCTCAATCCTCTCCCTGCTCAAATGACCCAGATATCAACGAGCCGTATGTTCCTAAACAAAAATAAAAAAAAGATCTGCAACTAGCTGCACCAATTGTTAAAAGTTTTGTCAGACAGTTGTATTTGGTGCAACGCCAATTTTTGCGGGAAGCGAAAACATTTGCAGAATTGTTTCCCTACATGTATAGTGTCCAACGCTGCTGTTTTCCACTGGTAACACAACACGTATATAAAACGAAATGGGTTGCTACGAGGGGTGTTTTCATACTTCTGTCCAGATTCGTGCTACGCTATTATAACGAAACCGCTTTCGTTAGTACTTAACACAGAGAACTATTCATGCACAGGGTCTCATTTTTATTTAATTACTGCATTTACTGTTTAACGGGAAATTGTAGACATTTGCGGCAACGAGTGTTCCTATATTCGATATTGTAATGATTAATAAGTTTGCAGAACGCTTTTTGCAAATTTCATTTGTTTATATGAAGATATCCATAAATTTTCATCGAATTTAATCTTCACAGTTTGCCTACTGTGTAGCATTGTATTTATCACCATTTGATCTAAGTATCCTCGCATTCGGGAGGACGCTGGTTCGAATCCTTGTCCGGGCATCCACATTTGGGTTTTCCATGGATTCCCCAAATCATTCCAGGCGAATGTCGGATGCTTCCTTCAAAATTCCATGGCCGAATTCCTTCCAGTTCCTTGTACCAAGTCTAATCCCGCCTCTAATTACCTCGACGTCGACGAGGCGTAAAGCCATAAGTAAAAATAAATAAATCTAAATATCGATCTTTGACTACTGGTCAATGATCAATGACTAGTAATAAAATTGTCGGATCAGAAAGTATAGGCTTACAGAACCGCTGTTACCTAGTTCGAGTAATCGATGTTGCAGCTACTCCATCTAATTAATGTTATGGTTACAAGACGTTTGAAATGCAACACTAATCAGACAAACAATCGCGCAATATCACCCACTGTACCCTAAACAGTTATATCGTGGCTATCCTTAATTACGAAAGAGCGTGATGTGTGCTCGTCATTAGGAAGTATTAAAATGCACAATTTAATTAATAACATTAATTTCCAAGGTAACTTTCAAATTTAAACTTGGGTAGGGCGACATAGATTGTAGTGTTGCCTATGCGAGGAAAGGTAAGTTCAGATCCTACAGTGCTAAAATTATTGCAAGAACGAATTAATTAAGAATCAAAACTACTCCTCAAATAACATATTAGCTGACTGGATAGGCTATAGTGAGAACTGGGCTTACAATTATTTAATTATGAAATTATACGTTTTATTTTAAAATAATAAGAACTGAATGCTTTTTTGATCAAAGTTACAACACAAGTCATTGATCAAAACGTTTTCAATTAGAGCAAGACTATTAAACCTCAGGGCGATTACTAAGGCGCACGAGGTTGCAAAAGCCTGTCATTCCTGAATAGAGCTGTAAAAGTAACGATGTATTCGTTACTGAGTAACGGGTTCGTCGTCTGACTCGAAGTACCAAATCGTTACTCACAAATTCATTTCGTTACTCGCATTTGTCGTATAGATACGAACTCGTTCCCGCTCCCGCAGGTAACTGACTTTGACAACGTAAAGACTAATTTTGTAGTTTTAATGTTGTTCAACATTAAAATTTACAGTGCATAATTTGTAAATAGAAAATTATTATGGACAATGTGAGATAGTTACTGTTTTTTCATTGATCGTTCGTTAGTGAGGTTTATTGATTTCAAACATTTATGAAATGTGTTTATTTTAAGATTTGATACCTTCTATTTTATTTTAGAATGTAATTTACAATATAAAAGAGTTGTCTAATAATTTGTGACATAAATCTCTGCAGTTGTTATGTTCTAATAATATTTAATTAAATTGCAATAGAGCGCGCGCTCCGGTGGCAATTTCCCTAAACACTCATCTTCCCCCCTTTCCTGCATCCGCCTACATTTTCCCTTTACAAATTTTAACTTTAAATTCTTTCAACGTTTTTGGCAAATTATTCATAATTTCTCTTGGTAACTTATTCCAATCCCTGACACCCTTACCTAAAAAAGAGAATCTTCCCACACCCTTGTGTCTGAAATCGAGTGCAAGCTTGTGATCATGTTCATTTTTTCCCTCCCAAGCATTACTTTTAATTCTTACACCAACATCTTTCCATGCCTCATCATCAATATACGGCTTGTACACTCCCATGACCCTCTTCATCCACATCCTGCCTTGCAATGAATCCCATTCCAGCTCTTTTATCATATCTGATACTAATTGCATTCTGTGGTGATTTAAAAAAAAAAACAAAAAATGTAGCAGCCCTTTTTGCAGTTCCAGAATTCCATAAACAAACAACAAGGTACAATGACTTTATTCCTTTTGCCTGGTTTAATTATTGTATTATTACCGTAGGATCCATGTGATCAATGCGGTACTAGCTTTCATGTTGAATGTTTGTTGTAACCGCGACGCAATAACAATTACGAATCTAATTGCATGCTTGTCCTTTGTTATTGATTTAAAAGTTTTGAATATTGATATTTTGAAAATGAAACAAAGCGGGAGTCAGTAGCACTCTGCCTGCTTCCCC
Source organism: Vandiemenella viatica (assembly GCA_031002005.1). Taxonomy (NCBI): domain Eukaryota; kingdom Metazoa; phylum Arthropoda; class Insecta; order Orthoptera; family Morabidae; genus Vandiemenella; species Vandiemenella viatica. The sequence continues at coordinate 177,254,231 of JARYHS010009186.1, read as the reverse complement.
GATTTGATGGTATGTCTACATTTATTTTAACAAATCTATCACAAAAGGATGAAGAATTTACAAAAATAAATGAAAACAGTAAAGGAAGACAGTGGTGAAACCTCCTATTTAAAAACGAAATACTTTGATGAGATTATAATATTTGTTAAATACATGTCCCATTATCATATCAGGCTTCTGTGCAGGGTTTTGAGTAAACTACTTTAAAAAATAACCGTCATTAGTTATTGTCACTAGATATGTCACAGTCAGGTGAAAGATCAGGTCCTTTTTTGTATGAAAACAGGTGTTTGTTTTAAAATTAGATTATTCTTTCGTATATAATATTCATTACAGTAAATCATGTGTACATTCAGAGGTTTTCCGTAAGATCCATGTGCTACTTACTTGACTTTAAATTTTATCCAAACAAACAACTTACCTAAACTTAGTTATCTAAATAAGCAATTTACTTAAACTTTACAAAGTACGAATGAAGTCGTCCCGCATGCGACCCGACTCGATGCGAATGCGATGCTCATGCTGGTTTGTATTGTATCAAAAATAACGAGTAACGAAGCTATACGATAGTAACGAAGTTATAACTTACGCGACGCAACTCGATGCGATGCATCATGCTAATGTTCGATTGTATAGAAAGTAACGAGTAACGATTTGAAAGTAACGGGTACTGATTGGTTTAGTAAGGAATACATACGGGTACAGAATTTCTCGTTACTTTTAAAGCTCTATTCCGGAATAATTGTTACTGCGGCGTTGCTGATGGGTTGAACTGACAAGGTCAGTATGCAACCGGCGCTGGGGCGTCCCTGCAGCCCTCAGCAGCTGTGTTGGCTGTGGACAGCCGGCCTGGTTCGTGGTGGGCGCCGCTCCCCGTGGGCACCCATACAGGTGGCGAAGTGTGCCTAGCCTCACCATCCCCGCTGTAATGGCGGGTGTTTCTTTCGGCTCCGCTCCCTGGGTGAGGCTTTCGCTGGTGGTGGATGCTCTGGGTGGGACTGTGAGGGGATTAATGAACGTGAGCTCGGGAAAATCCTGTTTGCAGCAGGCCCTTCATTTCCCAAGGAATTCCGTTTGAATAGCCGAAGTTGTCGCGCTGACTACTTGGACGAGAGTATCATCTCTAAGGCTTGTAACATAGTCCAACAAAGTAATCACGGTTCCTGTTCGTTTCGTCAATGTGCCCAACTTTCTAGCTTTTAGGTAAACGTTTTTGAAGTTTTATATATTCTTCGTTCATGACGTTGATGTAGATATGTACGCTGTCAGCCTTCGATCCTCGTTAAGAGCATCGGCTCCATTTTGGCACACGGGAACAATATTACTTTTGCCCTGCCGTTGCCGCACGCGGTGTGCTTAAGAAAATGCGTTACCACGCACGGTACAAGCTGTAACTGAGAATACATTACAAGCAAAAGACTATAACTGAAAAATCGGCGAGTTAAATAATGTATAAAATGTGATAATTAGGTACTTTTCTTTAGATATCTAACCTCTTTTATACTAAATTAAGTTTTACGATTTCTAACATTCTGTTACGTTACTCATTCTGGCAGGCAGAAAGAGCTGTCTTTATACTTTTACCTTGCGTTTGCAGCTATTTTTTGAAGTTTGTGAAAGTTAACGTCATTAGAACCAGGAGTGGATTGTGGAAAAGTAATAGGAAAAGAACAGGCTATGTCTTTTTTTGGATGAACCATACCGGCATTCGCCTGGAGCGATTTCAGGAAACCACACTTAGTTTTACATACAACAAAACAGTGGAATATTTTTATACTTTTTTTTAAATAAAATAACTTCAGTGCATTTATTTTCTGTTATTACGAGGCATATCGTCTCTGACCCTTTGCTCGCTACTAAACTTTCTACCCGTTATTCTGAAATTCGAAATAAACATCGTGATAAAAAAATACCGGCGTGGCGTAAGGAATCAGGCTCTCCTTGAAACTGTTGATCCTGTACGTGACGACATGCATTCAAGATGTACAGGACCAGTCTCTGTTTTATTAAACTTTGGGGATAACACCGAGCTGTGATCATGATGATGATCTTATTTGGAAAACCCCTTCAGGGTTCGTGTTTTGGTTGTTGCTGTCAGATTGAGTCTTGTATTATGCTTAGGGACACTTTATGTTTTGTGCCATATCCTTGGTACTACAGTTCCCAAGTTCCCAAGCCGTTCTTCTGTGTCCCGTAGTTTTTTCTATGTTGTTGTGCATTTTCGTTGTTTGTTGTTGGGTTTCTTCATATATCGTTGAGATTTCGGCTTCGGCGTGGAGGTTGGATGTTCGCGTGTACCTTGGGACCCTGTACATTATCATGAGGCATCGGTTTTGTATAGGTTGTATTTGTTCGATGTTTGATTTTGAGGCTGTGTCCCAGACCTGACAACCGTAGAGCAAGTACGGTCTGATTACTGTTTTATATAGTCTCAGTTTGGTGTTGATTGTCAGTTCCCTGCTGTATAAAAGGTTGAACACTAGTGCTAGGCATTTCTTTCTTCTGTCCAGCACGTGTCGATTAAAAATTAGCCTCTTGTCTAATGTCACTCCTAGGTATTTGTGGTCGCCGGACCATGGAATGTCTTGTCCCATAATTTTCAGCTGAGTCCTTAGTATCGGTCTCTTCTTGGTAAAGTAGATTGCCGCGCATTTTGTGGGGTTGATTTTTATGTTGTTTCTGCGACACCACTCGCTGTAGTTGTCTAATCCTCTCTGGATATGTTGTACGTTCAGTTTATGTTGTCTTCAGGTGGAGTAGAGAGTGGTATCGTCTGCAAAATGGGCTAGGCTGACATATGGTGCTGTTGGGGCGTCGTTTGTGTAAATACTAAAAATTATGGCTGTTATTATGTCATGTATCACATCCAGAAAACCCCAAGCTAGTAAAGAAGTACTATCGGAAACAATTACACACATTTTAACACAGTTTTCTTAGTTTTGTAGGAGATTGTTTTATATGTTTGCTATAGCTTCCCAGTTTCTGTTTTCATCCTTTATTTCCAGCATCTTCCAAATAAGCATCTCCTCTGGACTGATTATAGTAAGAATTTTGCAAATGAATCAATATTTGATATGAGGTTGCTGTTATAAAATCTCTTAATGTCTAAATTCAGATACTGACCAGAAAGATAATGTTACTTATTATTGTTGAGTGTCAAAAAAGAGATCATTATTCTCATCAATACAGACTTAGAAGAAAATATTAATTGTCTGACGTTTGTTGCCTATGTTTCTATCGGCAAACTGCGGAGTTAAAACTACCTTGCTTAGTGCAAAGTCCCAGTGCTGAAGTTCATATTTTAAGCAAGATTCAGGCTCCTTTAAAGAATAACTAAACCATTAAATGTATAAGTTATCTTTTTAATCGTTTTTTGAACCGCAACGCAACAAGGATCACTATATATCTACACCTAAAGCGAAAAGCCAAAAGCAAATCGGCCACTACCTTATTTTTCCCGGATTCACTGTCAGGTGGGCTTTGCGAAAGTAGTTACAAGAACTTAGCTGTTCTGAAAGTGGTAACTTAATATCTGACAAAAGCCAACAGGTTCTCATGAGAAAGCTGCGCAAATCTGTGTGTGCGAATGCTTATCGCGCTATGGTAAAGTACACGAAACAACAACCGAGCGTGGTGCTGTAACAGATAGCGTTCTGGCCTCGCATTCGGGAGGACGGCGGTTCGAATCCCCGTCCGGACATGCGGATTTGGGTTTTCCATGGTTTTTCCCCAGGCAAATGCCGGGATGCTTCCTTGAAAAGGCCATGGCCGAATTCTTTCCCATTCCTTGCCCCCATCCCTTCCCGTCTCTAAAGACCTCGATGTCGAGAGACGTAAAGCAGTTAAAAAAACGAAACAACAGACAGCTTATTGCTCCGTAGTTAACCACTAGATTACTTGCAAGACCTTTCACCTTTTGAACTGCTTGCTGTGTAATGTGAAGTTCACCAGGACACTTCAGTGATAGATTTCACTAAAATTGTAGATCCCCTTTACCCAGTAGGATTAGCGGTTCAGGTTATTTGGCCATGATAGAGGCGCATGTGTGGCAAATCCAAACACAGACAAAACCGGCGGCCGAACTATCCTCCGGGATCTCCCCGCCAACAATGAAATACGCATTATTTTTTATTAGTATTTAATGGCTTGCTTCCAACCAAAAGGATATGGTGGATAATACTTTCGATCTTAAAGTGTAATTTTTATCAGCCTCTTCATTGTAAAACTACCTATAACAAAAATGTGTAAATGCTTGATCAGAGACGGAAAGGATATGATATTAACATGAAGGAAATGCTACCCATGTCTTTGCGGAGAAACCCAGCTATCAAAAGAGTAAGACAGCACCGAAAATATAAGTTTAGACTAAAATCTACAGCAGGAAAATTACTTTGATAAGGGCTAGAACTCCCGGCTGGTGTCGTTTTATGTACACGAAATTTTTGTTTCCAGGACGTGCAATAGCACATCTACATCTACATCTATATCTATACTCTGCAATTCACAATTACTGTGGGTGGCAGAGGGTGCTAAGCACGCCTGTATGACTGTTATTTTTTCCACAACATTTCTCTGATTCAAATTTTGTTATATAAGATATTTTTTGTACTGAAAATCGTGTGATACATGCATGATTAAAATCTTATATTGTTTGATGTTCAACTTGAGGGTTTCCTACTTATGGTATAGAGATCCAAAATTTTTCGTAATTCAGATCATGTCTATAATCGGATTTGTAACAGTCATAAAGTCCGTAAATTTCTCATGCTTTGAATGATAAGATAGTACTTATTATCTCTTAGTATTTGTAACAAACAATGTTTTTCTGCGTAAAATATCATCGCAAAGCACAACTTAACTTGCCGAACTTTTGTAATCAATGGCACAGCCTCGTGTAAACAATAAATACGAATTGATCAATCAATTTTTTAAAGCATATTTTCCAGTAATTTATTTTTTGAACACTTCATTTTGAAGAGCATATATTAACGAATCTGTTTCTTCTCGTATGGAGGATGTGGATTATAGTTTCAACGTGGCTTTCAGTAATATAAAGCGGTCCCATTACATTACATTCTAGCAGAAAGCGCATCTTGAGAAAAAATTAAGTAGTGATTAACAACCACTGTTTAAAGACTAAAGGTGGCGTTGCTTTCAGATACTGGATGTTCCACTCTACGAATCTAGAAATAACGTTTCGTTTATTTTGAGTGAAAAGTGGGTAAGGCAACTTTATCACGAAACCGTTCTTGAATCTGCCATGTGAGGTATATCTTGAGCACATGCCAATGACGCTTTCTTTAATTTGTTCAGAATCAGAACAAGGACAGAATTCAGCGTATCTATGGATAACAAAGGAATTTCGATTTGAAACAGATTAAACGCAATAGTCCCGTAGTCCAAAATACAGCATGACGTAAGTGGTTGCCTGTTTCGGCATTTCACTTTCGACTCTACTTCCGCTGCAGCTGAGATGACCTTGCTGGCTCAGCGATTTAGAGCAAACACAAAGTGAAATGATACAGCTGGCCGCCAGACGCTGGCCTGCCTGTTCAAGGTTGTTGGCGGTGCTGCCAGTTATACACAAGGTGCCGCCTGTAGTTTGCCTGAAGCCAACAATGCCGAGCGGAGTTCGCACGGCGCGGCGGATGTATGCTGCCCGTGTCAGGGCAGGACGGTTCGCACCAGACTAGTAATTAAGTCGAGTGGTGAGTATTTTAGTAGCTAAATTACTTGCTACTGCTCAAAAATCGTTCGCACTACGGTCGAGTACAGTACACAAGTTTCGTGGTATTTTGCCAGATGAAAAGGCTGCAGGGCCGGCGCGGCGCTAGAAATTTGAATAATGAGCAACGCTTTTCTTTTTTTTTTTTTTTTTTTTTTTAAAAAAAAAAAAAGCTCTGGCTGGTTGGGCAATGGGCGAATTCTTGGATTTTGGTACATTTGACCCGCTTACCCTCCCCTAACGCCGGCCCTGACAGGCTGCAACGCAATCAAATGAATCAGATTATGTTAATCGCTATTTTAGAAGAGGTTGTTCAAGAAGTTTATGCGATAAAAAAAGCAATGGGTACGAAAATTGGTAAATAGAATGGATTGTCATCTGAAGGAATCAGCATTAAAAGATACCTAAGAATAGTTTGAGAATGTCCAAATGTTGTGTTAATGAAAATGCAGTCACAAATTCAGCGTGAAGAAACCTATGTAAGAAGTGGAATTCTGGCAATTACAAAATTACAGGCAGTTCTCTACTTTATTGCCGCCGGATGTACTTTAAGGACACTCACACCTCGTATTTATACACGGAAAATCAGCTATTTCCTAATTCATCAAAGTGTGAAGGAATCTATGAAACCACAAAGGAATTTAAGTAGTGTTTCGTAGAGAGGAATTTAGTAAATTGAATCATTTTACTGAAGGAATGTAAACTGTTTCTGTACCGGCGCCTAAATTTTTGGACTACTTCAAAAAAAGAAAAAGTTCTACCAGTAGATCTTTCTAAAAATAGTTTTATCACGTTAGGCAGTACTTGTAATAACAATTGTAATCTAGATGCTATTGTGATAAAATTGTGCACTAAGCACATGTTTTTAATTTAAAATAACGTCTTCTCACCTAATCCATATATGTATATTGTATTTTCCAAATCCATGCTTCCTCTGTTTGTTTTTATAGTGCGGGGACTTTATATTCTACAAGCATTCATGTTCTACATATTTAGAAACAAATTTTAAAATTGTTTCTTCGCTCCAGCGAAACGACATTTTTGCGGCAGCTAATGAACTCGACTGAATAGGTTCAGTCTTGTTTAACCGATGAGCTAGTGGGCAGTGGCGCATGATGGGGGGCGCTACTCACCTGATATAATAGAACAAACCGGATCGACTCGACTAAACTACAGTAGAACTCCAATTATCCGAACTCCGATTATCCGAACCTCGATTATCCGAATCGCTTTTTTAACTACGACGGAAACGTACTGCGAAAAGGCTTCCCCTCTTCTAGCCCTTTCGTGCCGAAATATTTTTTTTTTGTTATAAAGTCAGGTTTTTTTGCGTTTTTACATGTTAATAAGTTTAGAAAACATAAAAAATTATCAAAAAAATATTTTATTAAAAATTATTAATATAATAGATATTACACATTTGTGTGGGTTCGGCTAAATTGTAGTTAAAATTGTATTCACCTCAACGTTTGTGCCGGTTCGTATTTTCATTTTTCAGCATGTAATATGATTAGAAAAGTACTTAAATGCATTTGATTTACAAAATTTTTTATTCCCAGAATTTAATTAACTATTGTGAAAACAAAAAATGAGAAAATTAAGATTAATTTCTATTGAAACGAGTACAGGTACTCAAGTTTTACATATGGAATGTAAGAAAGCAATTTTTGTTTTTTGCAAGGCACAGATAAACATTCCATTTTGTAAATCTTACTCTAGAACGGGATTTACATTCTTCAAGTCGGCACTGGTGTGCAGTTGAAAGGTTGTCGATTAACGGAAAGTGCTGGAATCCATCCTTTCTCCTTTGTTTAGACGGCATCTTCGCAGCAGTGTTTACAAATTTAGAGCGATGAGGGGTTGGGCGTTCATTTTCAGTCTCTGAGTCTTCGCTGTTGCCCAAAACTGTCATTATTTTAGGCACTATGAGCCAGTTCTAGTTTAAAATGTAGGTCGTCCCTCAAACCGCTTTTCGGTCCAAGTGACTTTTGGAATCGAAGTGAATTTTGTTTTCTTTGGATGTTGCGGATCTGGATATACTAACGCTCTCTCTCACTATCACTGGTTTCACGGACTTCATGTTCTTCATCAAATAAAGAAAACTATGGCCTTGGTCGTCATCGTCGTCGTCTTCAATGTCACTAATTTCCGAAATGCCCTCCTCCAACAATTTTAAGATCTCACTATCAGTAAGGGGCCTATGTGGCTTCATCTGCAATGAACAAAATACTAACTGTTTTTGGAGGTTATTGTTCAAAGGCAGCGCCCACAAGTCAAACAGAATATATGATTTAATTTTATTGCGATACTGTTTCAAATAATTCAATTTATCGTCGATTTTAAAGATAAAAAGTATGTTTTCTAGGCTACACAATTGTGTAGGCCACAAAATGAGGACCACGTGGTGCCTGAGCAACACAAATGTGTAGGCGACAAGTTTAGGACCAAAAGGAGTAGTTGATTACATCATAACCAAAAACAAAACATACAAAAGCTAAGATAAACGTTTGAAGAAACATATTTTATCCAAGCAATCAATAGTTTTATTGTAGGAACAAAAATACGACAGTACTTACTTTTGGTCTGCACAACAACGAACACAGCCACACGCTTCTACTCAACTGTAAACTTGAAACAGCACGCTCACTACTGGCGGGAACGCAAACAATGAGCTCTAACACAGTGAAGTGACTCCGTACTGAATGCAGTTGTTTGAGTAATACGGTGTATTGCATTACAGGGCTTACCTACACAAATGTGCAGGATTGGCACGAAAGGGTTATAAAAACCAACCCAAATTTCGGATTACTGCAGCTTTGTTTACCGAGTGGTACGGCGAAATTTTCATCCCTGAAGTGGAAAAACACCAAAAATCTCTTGAAAAAAAGGCATTCTCAACATACATGCAATAATTAATTAAAATAGACCCTTTTTCGGAAAAAAATCCGATTATCCGAAATTTTGACTATCCGGATGGGGTCCGGTCCCAGTTGATTCGGATAATTGGAGTTCTACTGTACTGGCTAAACTGATCGACTAAATTTTCATTGTTAACGCACATTAAGTTACTACTTGACTAAATTATTAGCCTATTGCGAACGAGCCTTTAGTGTGGATGCTTTAATTATTGTAATGCTTACGAATTTCTGCTCTGTGCTCAGCAAAATATAACTTTGACGTACATATCGTGAAACCAAACTTGAAAACAAAGAATATAGCTTAGCATAAGCTACATGACAATGCACCAGTGTTGCTGAGGTTTTAAGACGAGTTACGACAGAACCAGGTTCGAATTCTGGACACCGCGTATCGACCGTCCTGCTGCAATTTTTAGGCGGCTTCCCGCAAATATCAGTGCCCAATCTCCGCCTCATAAACTATTCATTTCACAAACAGATACAATTATCAAACAGAACGAAAGTTACATGTTCACAGACAGATAGCAACACAAATTTCCTTCTTAAGCCGCGTTTCCACAACGTCTTGAAACGAAGGCGGGATGGGACGGGACGTCATTAGCCGAAGTGTAGGGACGAGTGCGCGCCGCAGATTAGCCCTCGCTTACCTCGCCGCCACCTCCCCAACACATTTCCTAGTGTCGTTTGGCAAAGAGCACTTTACAGCAACAGAAGGGGTACGCACCGCTGCTGCAATCCGATGGCAACAGCACTCCACTACGCACTGTGATGTATATCGACACAGAGTGGGTTGCTGCGCCTCCTCTCCGCTAGCAGAGGCGGCCCTGTTCCCATGGCGTGTTGTTGAGTATTCGTCCCGTCTCGCCTTCGTTACAAGACGTCGTGGGAACGCGGCTTTAGGATAACCGTTCCAGATCTAATAATTCTGGTAGTATCTATAGTGGGGAATCCGTCCCCCTCCCCACCTTGATTCATATCAGCTACGCGTTTGCACAAGCAGCTGGTGAATTCTTAGTGGCTGTAACGAGAGGGAAGAAAATCAACGTTAGTCATACGTGCATAATTGAGCATCACAAAACAGCTCCTTCAATTCTGAAAGAGAGGCGCAGACAGAAGAGTGGGAGACATTAATACTATATATAAAAATCTCGTGTCACGATGTTCGTCCGGGATGAACTCCGAAACTACATAACAGATTTAGATGAAATTTGGCTTAATGTGTGTGATTTAGTCCAACTTAAAAGATAGGATAGTTTTTATCTGGATTATAGACCTCAATATTTATTATTTGCAAAATAAATGTTCATTAAATGTTTGTCATAGGACAATGGTTTGTACTTATTTGTAAGCCACCAAGGCTAAGCGGTCTGCTGGCTCAGTGGTTAGGGCGTCTTACTGGAGATGGAAAAGTCCCCGGTTCGAGTCCCTGTCTCGGTGAGGATTTTTATAGACACTTAACCCGGCATTAACCCCCGGCGCAGCATGCTGTATGAGGTGAAATACGCCAAGACGGTACTGTGGTTCGGATTCGACGTTAAAATGTAGGTCCCCTGTACCGAGCTAGGTAAAGGCGACTACGACAGGGGCAGAATGCCCAGCCAGTAGAAACCATGTCACCAGGTCATTACGACCACACGTAATTATTATTATAGTTCCATAAGTTTCTAACAGATGGCGATGTGTTAACTTATCTATACAACACTTGGTTAGCTAGGTTGGGTAATCATCCAGTAGATCACGTTCTGTTTCAATTTATTTATGCTACAGTTTATTCCTAACAGATGGCGGTGTGTTAATTTATCGAACCATCCAGTAGATGGCGTTGTATTTCGATTTATTTATGCTACGGTCTATTCCACGCCATATGTGTGAGTTTCTTCCATTTTAATCGTGCTGTGTATTGTTTTATAATTATACTGTATTGTTGTTCATCGTTTTTGTGTCTTTATACCTAACGACAAAGTAATTACACGCATGACTATAACATTGAAGAAAACGTTACGATAAATTCGAATCGTGTAAGCATTTCTCGCTAACTTATCATTTTTCTTCTTCTTTTTGTTATGGTCAGCTAGACTCCACGTGTCAATTTCAATTCCTCTCCTGTTGTTTTTTCTTTCTTCCTCCCCAGTACTCTTTCATTATTGCACTCCTCTCTACCTTTGAATCCTGCCATATTCAAAGTCTGCTATCGAAAAAATTTTCTTTCCATACGGTTCACTGGTATTATTTCGTTTCAAATCTTTCTAAACCTCTCGAAAGCCTGGTGTCATCCATGCTATAAATATATCAAAAAATATCATTCTTCTTTTTCTGTTAATTTTTTCAATGTTATTTTATATTTCCTCATTAGTTCTTAACTTCCATTTTACTGTATTTTTCAATGGACCCAAAAATTTAGGTTTCACCACTGTATTATAGTGTCTTATTTTAAGGCTTTCAGAAAGGCACTTTTTGTTGTAATTCAAATATTTTTCAGTGAAATGTCGCCAAAGAATCTAACCTCGACAATGCGTGTAGCAGAGAAGCAAGACGCACGACGAAAGAGCTCATCAATCAGCAACACAAATCGCGGCAAGTAAGGAAGTTCAAAGAATCAGGACAGCTGAGCATCGTATGCAAGAATCTCCAGAACAGCGTGATGAACGTCTGTGACAGAATATATCGAGAACAAGAGCGGCATGAGAACAGCACATAGCTACATTTAGAAAAAGAGAACGAGAGAGACAGTAAATCAGCCGTGCTTTAACACGTGTATCATTTGTTTGTCTTGCGTTCCAATATGCACCAGCCATTGATTACTCTGCACATTCAAAAACTGCAATCGGTACAGTGAGCAAAATATGCCAGTATTATCAGGCGTTGAAATTCCGCAATGAAACAGCCGGCATGTGTTGTGCATCAGTGGTATTATTACCACTACCCAATCCGCCAGAACATTTACAACCAACGATTCGAAATTGTTTCTGCGCAAGACACGCAAATTCAATTCCAGATGACGTCTTTTGAGGCAACAAAAATTTGCGATCTTACATCTGATGGACGTCATTTTGAAACTAAATTCAAAATACAAGGCCAGGTGTACCATAAGATTGGGTCGTTGATACCGTTGCCAAACGATGACCCGAAGTTTCTCCAAATGTATTGGAAATTGTGAGGAACGCTTGAAAACTAGGTGCCAGTATAATTTCATCGAACAAACAGAAGAGAGAGCAATTGTGGTATTGTTGGAAAATTGTTTGGAAAATAATAATCAACTTATTCAATTGTGTCGCCACAATTAAAAATTGACAACTATCAAATTGTTATCAAAGCTGACAAATTACCATCAGGAGAATACGCTGGCAGATTCAACGCGCCAACCGTAGATGAAGATGCAGTTTTTATGGTTGGTGACTTAGTTGATTAAAGTCACACGTCAAGATAGAACTGTTAGTATAATTTCGGATCTACACCGTTCGTATGACGCACTCCAGTATCCACTGATATTCTGGCAAGGGCAGAATGAATATCACATCAACATCAAACAGCGTGATCCAGTTGCTGGTAAATTTAATATTCAACTATTTAATTCGTTATTTTATTAGTACAGTAGACCCGCAGTATTCCGACCAGGGGCCGGATTATAGCGGGCCCACTATATTGATTTCTTATTCTTTTTTTTTAACAATTTAATTTATTAATTTTTCAGGTAATAAAACAAATAAAAAAGTTACTTCAATGAAATACTACGCCCCCGATTGATGATTAGACGTAATTAGTATAACTATATAATTCGATATCGTCAACTGTGCCTTCAATACGTCGTGGACATGTACGCCAAGGTTGAAAACAAGCATTTGCGATTTATTCGATACACTCAGGCTAAATTACGATCGGAGGAATACATCCTCTTACGAGATACTGTTATCGGCAATATTTATGAAAATTTATACGCCAATGATATGGGTAATGCATTTATTTTACCTTCAAGCTACATCGGCAGTCCACGGAACATGCAGGAATATATACAAGATGCGATGACTTACGTACGTCATTATGGTCGTCCAGATTTGTTTATTACATTTACATGTAATCCGAATTGGGAGGAAATACAAACTTTGCTATTACCAGGCCATCAATCAATGCATCGTCATGATGTCACGGCATGTGTGTTCAAACAAAAATTAAAGTCATTGATTGATTTAATCGTAAAACATTCGGTTTTCGGTAACACACGTTTCTATCTGTATTTGATTGAGTGGCAAAAGTGAGGTTTGCCTCATTCTCACATTTTTATTTGGCTTGAAGTTAAAATCAGTCAAGAAGAAACTGATCAAATAATTTCAGCCGAAATTCCGGACCCATTAATTGATCAAGAATTGTTTGATATTGTTACCAGTCACTCGATCCACGGACCGTGCGGTGCTTTTAACATGACATCGCCATGCATGGAAGGTGGAAAATGTAAGAAACTTTTTCCAAAGGAATATACGAATGATACTATTACGGATATCGATGGTTATCCGTTGTATCGCCGCAGAAACGCTGAGAATGGTGGCCAAACATTTACAATGCGAATGTCAAATTCTAGAAACCAAGTTGAAATTGACAATCAGTGGGTGGTACCATACTCACCATTGCTTTCAAAAACGTATAAGGCTCATATTAACGTCGAGTTTTGCAGTTCTGTAAAATCCATTAAGAGCGTTTGTAAATATGTTAATAAAGGCAGTGATTTGGTCGTATTTGAAGTTCAAAATGTAAATAAAAATGACTAAATAACACGATACCAAATAGGTAGATACATCAACAGCAACGAAGCTATCTGGCATATTTTAATTTTCGCATCCATGAATAGACCCTTCCATCCAGCATCTTGCAATACATCTTGAAAACGATCAACGTGTATATTTCACCGAAGAAAATATTTTCCAAAGAATACTTGAGCCACCAAAAACGACAAACCACAAACTGAATTTTTCACATTGTGTCAAAAATCTGATGTGTTCCGCCAATTCGCTAAAACATTATTATATACCGATGTTCCAAGCTATTTTTCATGGAATAATTAGGTAAAAAATGGTAGCCACGTAAACAAGGAGAACCACATCCTTCGATCGCAGGCATATTCAAAGCAAAGACTTTGCCTCCAAAACAACGTGAATGTTTCTTTCAGCGTTTGTTATTGGTGAATGTTCCTGGACAGCTTCTTTCGAATGTTTAAGAACAGTTAATGGTCGAGTGTTCAATACATGTCGAGTGTACACTACATGTCAAGATGCATGTCGCGAGTTGCAGCTGCTGGTAGACGACAATTATTGGGACCTGATACTTGCTGATGCAGCGTTGACAGCCACGCCGAATAGTATTCGTCAAACTGTTTGCAATTATTTTGACATGTTATCCAACACAATCTTCGAGTTTGTGGGAAAAATATAAAAACAGAATGACTGAAGATATAACTGAAATTTCAGTTTATATAAATAAATAAAAAATACTTTTTTATAAATATCAATTTTTATATAATTTCAATTAAGTAATTTGTAATGAAATGTAAATTAAAATTTTTTATGATCGTTTGTCATTAATTTCAACTCTCCGTAACTCTTTACCAATTACATTTGAATTTCCAAATCGACTACAATGTTTTTGTCTTTATTAGTGAATATTAATTTGACTACTTGAGGAAGTTTAGAATAACATTAATCCAACGTACTATAATTAGTAAGTCACAGCAACGCGTGACCGGGTCAGCTAGTTAATTATAAAAGTCAGTTTCTGTAAGGAAGATTAAGGTTATGATTGGAACATGTAAAAGCCAGGTATGAAACTATTAAGAGGTAAACTGTAGAAATGTAACGGACAAAGTTAGAGGTTTCGGTACCGCTGTGGAGATGCACGAAGCGTTCGAGTCATAGGAATAAACGTTGAATAGGGAGGTTTTATCGGCGGTTAATAGATTTTACCTCAGAGCCAGTGGCGGATCCAGGGTAGGGAGGGCTAGGGGGCTCAAGTTCCCAAAAAGTATCTCAGTGCACCCCCGACATCGTAATCGGAGACTTTTTTTTTAAGTTCTACTCTTCTTTTAAGGGTGGCATGATTATAAAGCCTACCCCTGACCGACTCAAGCTCTCCTCCGTCCCCCCCCCTCCCCCAAACCAAACTCCGCTATTGCCCAAAATCATGGATCCGCCACTGCTCAGAGCTACAGGAGGAACTTGATGGAAAATTTATTCATACTGGTTGGCAACAACTATTACAATTTACAGGCAGAATATAGTGGAAAAGAAAATATTTTGTTACGATAAACGAGCAAGATGAAGTCACGCCGCAAAACTGAATGTATGTTCGGATTTCGAGGCTGGGAATGACACGTTGGAGTTAAAATAAGATTAATAAAACAAGGGAATAAGAATATGCTAATACCGTGATGGAGGGAGGCTATATACAAGTTACACACCAAAGAAGTTAAACATGTTGGTTTTATCCCTAGGAAATCCACCCCCTACTTTGGTTTTCACTTCACAGAAAGAATGAACTATCAAAAAGCAGTTGTGAAGCATGTAAGAGTCACTGGAGGACAAGAAGCCTGGATACATATAGGGCTAAAACTAAACAGTAGTTATGGAAGGGGAGAGATTACCATGATAATAATCTTTCACTGATTTGAGGGTGTCGGAAAAATTTAATTTATTAAATTATCGGTGGAAGTGCTAAACGATTTATATCATGCAGTAGAAGAAACTAAAATAAAAACCGCTTACTATTGGTAGAAAAACAGGTGTATGGAAACTGCCACAGGAGCATAGGCTCCATCTCAACTAAGCAGGGCCGGCGTTAGGGAGGGGTAAGCGGGTCAAATGTACCCGGGCCCGCCCTGCTGATGGGGGGCCCGATCGCCGGCTTTAGGGGCCCCCACTCGACAAGCTGTAGATCTAAAAAAAAATCGCCCATTTTTGTCTGACAGAGGGCCCTAATTGATGTATTCGCCAAGGGCCCCAAACTGGTTACCCCGGGCCCCAAAATCCTAGCGCCGGCCCTGCAACTAAGCATTAGTAAAATGATATTTTTGTAAAACATTTCATTACTTCAATTTCTTTCATTGCGGATATCATGCAACCAGTTTCTTCGAGTTTCTTGTCGCAAAAGTATTTTTCAGTGATCACAGCCACGGAGTTAGTAGTGTCATCTAAACGTGGAAATACCAGTATCCTTTGTGGGAATCATATAGACCTGCAACAGCCGCCTAAAACCTACCCACGACGTAATTTTATAATTCTTTTCCAGCTTTCTCTTGAACAACGAACTTGGTGATGAACAGTCCTGCAGTTACGTGTACTCTGCCAACCTTTACTCTTTGTTTCCATAGTGCAGACATACATTGCCTGGTGCCATAAGTGTTGTGATTTTTTTTTTTTTCGTAAATAATCTGAGGGTACATGTCATGACGGAAAGAAGATAGTCCTCAGAAGACAATCAAACCAAAAAGTCGGCACTCCTGTTTTGTAAAAGCACCGTTATAACAGTTACTTGTTTTATTGTTTATCGTTTGTTAACCTCTGTATAACAAAGTTAGCGACAGCTTCTGAATGGAAAACGATGACAGTTAATTCTTAGCAAATAGACTATTCACTAGGTTGAAGTATCTATTTTTTAATAAATAAATAAATAAATCTGTGCTGCGGTGATAAGAATTGACTGTACATAACTCAGCTTTGAATCCTCTGAAAGTTTCCACAATTTTTTATTTCGCGTACTTCATGGTTCAACAACAGTCGACTGTTGTGTACCATTCCGTTGTAGAATTCAAAAGAGTTCCATAGAGCTCTGACGAATAGCTGGGAGTTATCTCCACTCCTCTGTTTTTATGTAACCGGCAGCCTTGGACTGTTCAAACCTTGATTCCTAAGTTCCAGATTTTTGCCGGCCTCGGTAGCGTAGGGGCTAGAGCACTAGCTCCACGTTCCGAAGGTCGCCGGTTCGAATCCGGCCGCGGGCATGGATGTTTAAGTGTTGTGTGTCTGTGTGAATGTCCTGTCCGTCCTGAGGTGTCTATACATAGGAAGCATAAACGCATTGGATAAACTAAAAAAAAATTCACATAAACACATTGAGCTGGCTGAATGGCTTAGTCGCCGAAAGCCATTAAAAAAAAAAAAAAAAAAAAAAAAAAAAAAAAAAAAAAAAAAAAAGTTCCAGATTCTCTCCTAGTTCCGGCAAAGCAGCTGTTTCCCCATCGACCGACCGTTGGCCCATTTTCTGCTTTTTGACTCATTCGCATACAGTCGTTAAAATACTAGTACCGTACAATGAATGGTATTTTCAGATAACTGATGGCTAAAACTGAATACCATCCAACTTATTTTCAAGATCGTATTTTACATTACACAGCGAAATACGTTTTCACATTGCTCGCTGATCGCAGCGAATCTGTAACATTTCTACGAAATTTATATTGAGTTTTAATTATAGTTATTTAAATAGTAAAACTGTTTGTGGATATTTAAAAATGTCAAGAATTCCGTTGTGCGCTAATGACCATGCTCGGCGCGCCCTATATAACTAGAGCTGTCAACTTATTTGCAACAAAAAAAAAAAAAATTGTCTTTTAAAGAGGAAAATAAAAATTATATGAAAGAAAGAATTTTTAATTTTAGGTATTTATTGCCTTAATTACAAATATCTTCGCGCTTACTGGACTAGCATTTAATATTTTGTTTCATTTGAATGTGTTATAGCCTGTACTACATTCTAAATATAGAATTATAAATCAGTGAACGACTCATTTTTAATTAAATTTAAGGACGCTCTGTGTCTCCCTTCCCACCATTTTGCATTCATTTCGTTTTGTCATAAACACTAATATTTATATGTCGTTTAGAAATTAATAACGCTCATTGAATTGTATAGTTTACCAAAAATAAAATATTTCGCATACTTTATGGTTACGGTGGAGTATACCGACCGAAAATAATGTGTGATACTTTATATTAAAGTATGGTTAGCAGCCCAACGCCTCTGATCACTTTAAATTATTTTCACATTAAATTAAAATTTATTCAACAAAATATCATACTCTCAATATTCTGAAAATCGATATTAATTTACTTTCTATCTAGTTTCAGCTGACACAATGATAAAACCCACAAAAATTATTTTTTTTATTGTTATTATTATTTGTTTTTGGGGGTGATTCCTTCTTATATTTTTGTAATTGTTTAGTTTTTTTCAATTTTGCTTTCTTTGCAGTTACTGGCGAATCACTTATCACATCACATACAGAATCTGCATTACTTGCTGTTTTAAACAATATAAAACAAATAACGCAGTTGAAAATTCCAATCTCAAAACGTCGAGAATCATAAGAAATCGCGAATTCTGTGTTTGTCGATCACATGACTAACATCCAACAATCCGTTCAGAAATATCGTCGAGGGGACACCATGGAGGAAAGAAATTTCCCCCAAATTTCCTCCATGGAGGACACAAGTCGACACCGATACAGCAATGTAGATAAGAGACAATATAAGGATATATATCGTCCGTTCTTGTTACCTCGGCTCCGAAATGGTGATCAAAAGATGCGAGCGGACAAAAAATCCCTAGTCAATAGGCACTTTTTCTTGAACGAATTTGTGGAACTAGCCTAAGAACATTTCATTCCATGTACTTTCCTCGAAATAAAGTATTTTCTCATACTTTATTGGCAGGGAAAACTATAGCGACAAAAATATAAAGTATGATACCCAGTGGTGTAGCTAGGTCAACAAGGGCCCTGGTGCAAAAAATTTATTTTGGGCCCTCAGGCCAGACGGGCGACCCTTTTTTTGCTTCGTGTGCTGGTAGGGGCCCCCTGAACTGAGGATGGGGGGCCTTGAATTGTTCTTTAGGGGCCCCTGAGCAGTGGTTGGGGCCCCCCCTGAGCAGCGAGGGCCGTTAGTGAGGGGCTCCTGTGTTCTCAAGGGCCCCTTGGACGACGGTAGAGCTAAAAAAAAAAGGTCACCAGTTTGCCGTGAAGGCTCGTGGGCCCTCTAACTTCCTATAGTCACAACAGAAACAACAAAAATTCTAGCCTATATCTTTCACGAATGGTAACATCAATCAGATTGCTCTCAAATGATATAAGTTATGGTATTAAAGACAAACTACAAGAAACCTCAAATGATCATTAGATGATTCCATAACTGTGGCTTCTGACTCCCACATTTGAAATGAGGGATCTGTTCCACACCGGTAAACATCTATTTGGCCAGTTACACATCAGGCCTTATTTGTTGCCTTACTTCCACGAATAAGAATTAACTCCGAATAACTGCATTATAAGGTAGGTCCCTAAGAAAAGGAATCTGTGACACGAACTTCGTACGCTTCCTTGTTTATGATCCAACTAACCCTTAACTTATGAATTGCTATTGAATTTAATTTAGAGTTTTATATAAACAACAATGCATAAGCTGAAGAACACTAGTAGGCCTTTTTTTAAAATGTCTAGTCCAGTGATCGTTTTTTTTTTTTTTTTTTTTTTTTTTTTTTTTTTTTTTTTTTTTAACTGCTTAACGTCTCCTATAACAACTATGTATTTAGAGACAGGAAAGGATGGGGGGCAAGGAATGGGAAGGAATTCGGCCATGACCTTTTGAAGGAAGCATCCCGGCATTCACCTGGAGTGATTTGGGGAAACCATGGAAAACCCAAATCTGGATGCCCGGACGGGGATTCGAACCGCCGTCCTCCCGAATGCAAGGCCAGAACGCTAGCCGTTACACCACCCAGTGATCGTGACCTGTTGGCTACTCAGAGAGCTGGGCCAATCTGAAAATATATATGCTGGTCACGTGCCCCACAGCAGAATATGGGAAGTGCCGTTTAGTCTTAATTTGTTATTATTATTGTTCATGAATGTTTTTGGAATATACAATTCAACCAGCTAAAAGGTATTTGTGGTACATGTTCGTTGCAATTAGAGACTGCAGATTATTGATCTGGAGGTCAAATGTATTGCAGTGACACTTCATCAGCAGGCGCCTTGATCAAGAATTTTTGTGTTGGTCGGTGGAACCTGTGTTTTAAACTGATACAGCAAAGTTATTTTACTATTGGTGAAGGAACGTACAATGTTAAGAGACATTACAGCAGTTTTTTTGGTGGGTGAGGGGGGGCATGTTTTGTGCACCCACAGAGTAAAAAGTCAGATATTTCTGTAGGGATGTTCTTCAGAGTTGGGTGTATCAGTCACTTTTATCCAATACAGTTGTGCTGGATAAAGCGAGCCCTATGGGTGAGCGGTGTCCAAAGTTTTTCTAAATCACACAAAAGCTGACATGGTTCTTTTGAAAGGCCATATTTCTTCCCGTTCCTTGTTTCAAGTCATTTTCCACCTTTTATAACATCGACGAGGCATAAAGCCATGAAAAAAGGCAGTTGGGCACAGTGGCGTAGCTAGGTTAACAAGAGATGCATAAAAATATTTTGGGCCCTCAGACCAGATGGGCCACCTTTTTTTTTATCTCTATCAAGTCTTGTGAAATTTGCTGGCAGGGGCTTCCTGAGCTTTAGGGGGCCCCCTGAGATGCTCTTAGGGACCCCCTGAGCTGTGCTTGTGGGCCCCTTGAGTTTGGGGGCCCCAGTGCATGGCACCGCCTAGCCCTCCAAAAGCTACGCCCCTGGTTGGGCAGGCAACACCTGTGGCCTAACTTCATTCTTACTGTGACTAATGTGTTTTTTTATTATTATTTGTATGTAATTATACCAGAATATCATTTTGTATGGTAGCATAGTGTCATCAGT
Source organism: Vandiemenella viatica (assembly GCA_031002005.1). Classification (NCBI taxonomy): domain Eukaryota; kingdom Metazoa; phylum Arthropoda; class Insecta; order Orthoptera; family Morabidae; genus Vandiemenella; species Vandiemenella viatica. The sequence continues at coordinate 177,233,819 of JARYHS010009186.1, read as the reverse complement.
TTTCCCTTTAAAGTAAGAACTCTGTGGTGTCGTCTTGAGTTGAGAAGTGAATTCGCTACGGCATGTCACAATGGTACGCTCACGATCACGGGTGTAGCTATCGGAGGGCTAGGCGGTGCCTTGCACCAGGGCCCCCAAGCGCAGCTCAGGGGCCCCAAAAGCTCAGCTCAGGGGCCAAAAAGAAGGTCACCCATCTGGTCTGAAACACAATGGATTTAGGCTAGGCTAGTCATCAGTTTTTTATCACATGGTGCATAAAATGTTTATTTTAAAATATTTTTACATGTGATGAGTGCAAAGAAGGTGAGGACTGAGTTTTCAGAAAATTCATTTTTTAATTTTCCTTTCATTACATATAGAAAATGACTTTTTCCTGCAGTATTATTTGTTCTAGTAGGAAGCTAATGTGTTAATTGCATCAGGTTAAATGTTATTTTGAACAAATATTTTAGGTGTATAAATGTTTTAATAATATATAGTCATAGAACTAGTGCAAGAAAGATAAAGATTCACAGATAAGTAAATAAAGGGTCAAGAACTCTTCACTCGACCCTCGTGTTGTCTCCAAGGTAAAAATGATGCTTTAATTTGCATCTATATCTTTCTATTCTGCTTATGTAATGGTTACTTTTTGGAACTTTTTTCCTTTAACCTTAAATTCTCTTAGTGCAATTTCACCATCTACTTACTTTTGCCCTTTGCAAATTTCAAAGTCTTTCAGTGTTTCTGGTAAATTGTTCAGCAGTTTCCTTGATAATTTATTGCAGTACTTGGTTTCCTTACCCTGGAAAGGAAATTTTGCACTCCTTTATACCTGAAATTAAGTGCTAGTTTGTCATTACAGTCATCTCTTCCTTCCATGAAATACCCCTAATTCTTTTAGGTCTGCCAATGACCATCAAGTTTCATACAATCCCAGCAGACATTTCTGATTCCTGTCATCTGTTATTCTGAACCCAGCTCCTTTATCATATCAGCTACTGAATGTTAATTTTGCTGTAATGTTCATAAACAGATCTATCTACCCTTCAAATCCAGTAATTTGGGTCCCACATCACCTTATCTTGTATGACCAAGGTTTTTGTAATCAGTCTCCTCACTTCCTTGATACATTCCCCCTCATCCTCTGTAGATTATAATGAAGGAATCTGAAACCACTCCTTACCACCCACCCAACTAAGTCCATTACCAAATGTTATGCAAAAATATTTATATCTTCAGAAAACTGTTCATCCTTCACCCTGTAATCACAAAAAAAAACCTTCTTGAAATTGATGATTACTTCTTGGATTTTCAGTACTTCCAAAGGAACACCAAACTTAGTGATGTCAACCGTCGTCTGAAGAGCCAGATCTGGAGTTCCGTAGTGACAATTGTGCTCGTTGAAGGAAAGAACCTGCTGCCCATGGATGTTGATGGCTACAGTGATCCATATGCTAAGTTCAGGTGAAGGAAGTATCTGCTCACAGAGCTACAAAATAAGAAGGGTATTTTATAAGTTCTTATTCAGAGTAGCATCTATAGAAAATTAGAGATTGTGTGGTAAAAATTGCTAATGCTTGTTGCTGGTTTATTAAATAAAAAATATAATTTGAAAATACATATCATTGTGATATGAATATGTTGTGGCTAGATTTTTAATGATAATATATACCCTTTCAATAACCATAAAGTTGAATTTTCTGTGTATAAACAAAACTACAGAATAAAAGTGATGATTAATAAACTTCTTTTTACACATAATATCCTTCTGTGCACTATAGCTGACATATAGTAAACGGATGCCCCACTTATCATCAAACGAAAAATTTTGCCACTCCCCGCATTATCTGAGTTCATTTCCTCTGTACCAAAATACAGAAAAACAAATCAATCAAACAAACAAAAAATGATCATGGTCATCTTTTTCCATTCCACATAATAACACTCCTTCTAACAATATCTTATCTATCCAGGCATCATCACCAATATATGCCCAGAAATCTATTAACCTGCCTGTTGTCTTCCAATAACTACTAACTAAGCTCCTTCATCACTTTAATTTTGGCTGTGTTATATGGTAATTACAGCCTTGCTTTGTACCCATTCCAAAAAGTTATTCTGATTTTGATTTGCTCTTTAATAATTGTTTTTGTGGTATTAATTACAAATTTTACAAATTATTTTCCAAGATATGGAAATAAATCAGTAAGGTAGCAGCATAATGAGGAAACAAATGCTTGCAAACAAATTTTCAGATCCTTGATCATGCAGAAACCTAGCTAACATTGTAGTATGAGAGCCTATGCTGGTACTTTCACATAAAACACCAAGACATTTATTTGTGTTAATAATGCATAAGTATTTTTTGTGTTGTCAGCATCAACTGATTTAATCTTGCTCTATATCACCAAATTTTTAACAAATATCTCAACTTTTTGTTTATACATTAGTAGGGAAAGGAAAAGGAATGTAAAAAAGTGACACAAACAAAACAATTTTTTTTTTTTTTTTTTTTTTTTTTTTTCTTATAACACGGCTCTCTGATGTGTTTACTTTTTCTTTCCCTTATATACAAGTTTTGTTTCATGACATTTGTTTCTTGCTTTATAATTGTTTGTGATTATATTTTAAAATTTATTACTTTTTTTCCAGCTGTTGGATCCACTTTTCTGAAAAGTTTTTGTTGTATAGCCACAAATTGTGTAACCACAGACAGACAGTGCTAACAAAGCTTTGATTTTCAGGCTTGGCAATGAAAAGTACAAAAGTAAGGTTGTTTATAAAAGTCTTAATCCCAGTTGGCTAGAACAATTTGATCTCCATATGTATGATGATCAGTCGCAAGAACTGGAGGTAACAATTTGGGATAAAGACCGTTCCAAAGATGATTTCATGGGCAGGTAAACAATTGATTTGTAGACCTAAGTAGAAAATGTAGGTATTTCATAAAAGTAACATACATTTTAGAAGGGTGGTTTATTCTACAGTTTTTTTTCCCAATTTGTATATTAGTCTTACAAAGCGCTAAATTTTCCAGAATATCAGAAATTCTTAAAAAATACAAGCTTTCGCAACATTTTATTAATTTATATGTGATTAAAATTCATAAAAACATGCCAGTCAGAATTTAGCTAAATTTTTTCCCATTGCATTCTCTGACTTAAAAGTTACCATAAAAATAATTGTAACCCAGTTACAACTAAATATTACAATCACTATGTCCCACCAGATTACAGCCTGAACCTGGTATTGTGTAAAAATTCATGGCATTATTAAAATGTAACTGCAATTGTTACCATGTTTGTGTTTTGGGCCATTCCAGAAGGTGGTGTATGACCCTACAAAATTTTCAAAACTGATAATTCTAAAATTTCTGATTAATATCATGTTAAAATAAAAACTGATATTAATATGTATTTACAAAACTCTATTATGGAGCTAATAACACCAAACTTTTGTTCACTGGTTACAGCAGTACATGAGAGTATCATCATATCTTACTTAACTGATGCAAGGTGCCTTAATGAATTCAGATAGTGTTGATTAATTATGTGAGAAACCTTTACAACTAAAACTTTTAATTTAAGTAGTGTTAATATACTAAAAGTAACTTCCAACTCAAAAACTCATATTTATACATGCACAAATGTGTTTATCATACCAAATTGTTTTTCTTACCACATTTTTATAATGGCACTGACCTCCAGTAGAACAAATCATTTTTAGTGAAATTTAAACTATAAACCATATCAGTTTTTGATAATTTCTGATTGATTTATTATGATTTAACTGCAGTACATTATTGTTAATGCATTTCTCAGTTTATTATCTATCAGTCTCTTGTTCATCCTGAAAATACAAGTCTCAATCTTTCTATAACAATTTTAATGGCAGAAAATTTCAGAAAAAACTTGAATAATTTCAAAACTATTTCATTACTTCATCTATATCAGTTTTAAATATTAAATACATTCTCCTTCAGAGTAGGAAGAAAATTTATGTCATATGAAGAACTAAATTATTTAAAGGAAATTTTAAAAGCTGAGGATTAATTTTTTATGATATGAAAGCATATGTTAGTAAAATAAATTAACCTGGAAATTATTAACAGGTGCACCATTGATCTTAGCAGTTTTGAGCGTGAGAAGACGCATCGTATCTGGCAAGAACTTGAAGAGGGAGCTGGTTCCATTTTTCTTCTGTTAACAATAAGTGGTACTACTGCATCTGAAACCATCTCAGATCTTACTACCTATGAGGAAAATATGAAGGAAAAGGAAAAACTTGAAAGGCGATATGTGAGTGTAAATGTAATATTACTGTACAGTTTGTACACTTCTAGGAAAAACTAATTGTTTTAGGGTAAGATAATCTGAGGAGAAAAAAAACATGGGATTCCAGATGTTTGAAATGCACTTGGGTGATGAAATTATCAGTACTCTCAAAAAACTATAGCAGAAATAGTATATATGTAGTCAAAGAAGAACTCATAGTAAAATTAATAAATGTGATAGTGAAAAGTATTTTTGTTGGTGCTATGTGACATGAACAAATAAATCTAAGAGATACATAAGAATGCAGTTGTTCTCGGCATTGAGAATGTAAAAATTGTTCTCGGGTGACTAGCCGAGTTAAAGGTATGTTGTAATTACACTTACAATTACACAATATTTTGGCAAACTGATTTGTTGTCGCCATCTTATGGAATCAGATCGCCAAAATATTGTGTAATTGTAAGTGTAATCACAACATTCCTTTAACTTGGCTAGTCACCTGAGAACAATTTTTATAAATCTAAGAGATGCTACATATACAGAAATGTGACAGTCTGCATTAAACAAATCTGAATATGTGTTCCAGAACTGTTTCTCTAAAAAATGATATACGTGATATTTTATTAAGAAAGTATCAACTTATAAAGCATATAATTTTATGAATTACTCATCTAGTTGACATTTAGCTCCCCCCCCCCACCCTCTCCCCAGTAAACCCTATAATTATTTTCACTCCCATGATTTTCCAAATTTATGTTATAATCATTTTAAGGTTTAGGACTTAGCTAAAAAATTAAGAGTTAAATATTTCAGTAGTTGTGAGACTGATGGATGTATTGACAAACAAATGATTCCATAAATGTTCCTTCTTTCATTAAGAAACTACACAAATCTGTAAAAGCAGTTGGATTCAAATTTTTGAAGTGATTGGCTGCTGACTTCAATTATCATTATTTTACCATTTTTAACATTGAACTTTTGTGTCACACGAACTCAATAATTAACACTCATAGCAGATGAGCTTGATCATACTGCAAAGTTTCCCATAGACTTTGGTGTTAATATCTTACATTAAAATGTACAAATGAAATAGCAGTCAGTGGGAGGATAGTGTTCAGGGTGGTTACAAAATTACCAAGATTAATAATTCATCTGAATTGATCAAGAAATTACTCTATAAGTGGGCTCAAAAACCATGTAAACTAAAAAAATTATTATTATCAATCAATAAATTAATCAGAAATAGGGAAGAAAATGCAGTGATAAAAGTGGTGGAAAAAAAAGAGTGCCACAGGATAGCAGGATAGTGGGATTGGACCATTATTCATTTTTCTAATGAATTATTGCATTGATGGTTTACATTCACAATTTAGGTTGTTTACAGAAGACATAATTTTATGTAATATGGTTAAACGTTTAGAGGACTGTGAACAACTACAGGCGGGGCCACATTTAGGCTCTGTGGGCTCCTAGGCTATACATGTGGTGTGGGCCTCCCTGTCGGCAGTGGCCCTTGCTGCCTCCAACTGTGGATGCTTAGATTTCAAAATTCGGACCAAATGCTTAAATGCGGCCCTGACTACAGGAGGGCTGTATAGGATATTTAGCTTGATAGATCAGCATGGAATAAAGATAAATGTCAAAAAGAGTTATCATATTAGATCAACAATCATAGGTTAAGGTGGAGGAAGAATCACATTTGAAAACATGTAAATATCTTAATGCTCTTCTGATAAAAAAAAAAAAAAAAAAAAAAAGGTGAGTTGTCCAAGACTCATTTGGCAAAGTGGTGAGGGAAGTGTTGCATTTATCTGTGGAGTTATTGTTGCCTTTAAAATACCACTAATAATCATATCTGACCGTTTTGGTAGCATGGAGTATAACAATTATTATGTAGCATTATGCTCTAAATATAACAGATTCTTATAAACACAGCCATCTCTCCCTCACCAGGAGAAAGTATCTCTTGAGTTGTTATCAACTGAGAGGAGACAGCAGAGGTCTTTCTATGAAATAATTGGAAAGTTTACTATTGATTGGGATTTTATTAAGTTCTTCCAATAACGCCACATGAATCAGAAGTATAGCTTACCACACTTAGTAACCAAGGTTATAAATTGAAAATATCATCCACATTCGACAATCATACCTTGACAACACTCATTTGTTTGTAGACTGTGAGCTATCTGGAGATCACGTACTAACCATTTAGAAAATGTTGAGGTTTGGCTTGTGAAATATACTTTTGGTTTATTAAAACTCACAAAATCAAAGTCAACACTATTACATCATAATGGCCTAGCAACCCCCTAAGAATACTGAATTTTCACCTTTAACCAGTAAATTACCATTACTGCCCATACTTGGACCCCTTATCTTTCAATGGCAATAAATAATTGACAGTGAATGGCACCAGCCCAGGAAGATAATATTACTACAGATATCTTAAAGATAGCTGGATGTGACATTGTACCTTATCTTGAAATATTATTTAAATTGAGTCTAGACACTTGCTGCTTACCACAGGACTGGAAAAGTGCAATAGTAGTACCGGTACATAAGGGAGGGGTGAGAAATAGAGTTGAGAATTACAGGCCAATTAGTTTGACATCAGTGGTAGGTAAATTAATGGAAAGATTGATATGCAACCACATCAGAAATATATGTGAGGAACGTAAGTGGTTTTCAAGCAGGCAACATGGTTTCAGGCAAGGATATTCATGCGAATCTTAGTTGGTGGGATATATGCAAGATATTTCATATGAAATGGACAAGGGATGCCACATTGATAGTGTAGCACTACATCTGTCTAAGGCGTTTGACAGAGTAAGCCGTAGTAAATAAGGTAAAAACCATTGGAGTGGATAAGAAAGTCATTTGCTGGGTAGAAGAATTTTTAAAAGGTAGAAAACAGAAAGTTAGGGTAGGAAATGTAGTATCAAAAGAAGTGGAAGTAAAAATGGGTGTGCCACAGGGTAGTGTATTGGGACCATTGCTATTCATTATACTAATGAATAATTGTGTTGATTGTTTACTATCTGAAATTAAATTGTTTGCAGATGACATAATGCTGTATAAAAGAATCAAAACAATAGAGGATTGTAAACAGTTGCAGGGTGATCTGGACAGGATATCTAATTGGGTTGGTAAACATGGAATGAAGATAAATTCAAAGAAGAGTCACCTTATTAGATACACAAATAAAAAACAAAAGGTTAATTATGAATATAAGGTGGGGAAAGAATTGCTTGCTGAAGACTAGAAATGTAAATATCTTAGAAATACTTTTGATAACAAACTTAACTGGGCAGGACACATAGGACAGGTGGTAGGAAAAGGTTTCAAAGTTCTGCACTTGTTGGAGAGAGTGATGAGGGGATGTACGAGAGAAGTAAAGGAATTGGGTTACAAAACTTTGGTCAGACCATTGCTCGAATATGGTAGTGTAGTATGGGACCCTCATTTTACGTATCAAATACAGGAGTTGGAGAGGGTGCAAAGAAGGGCTGCTAGATTTGTTTCTGGAAATTATCGCAGAATGCAATCAGTGACGGATATGATAAAGGATCTGGAATGGGATTCATTGCAAGACAGGAGGAGGATGATAATATACTGGCGATGAGGCATGGAAAGATATTGCAATAGGTATGAAAAGTAGTGCATGGAAGGGAAAAGATGACCATGACCACAAGCTGGCACTTGATTTCAGGCACAAGGGTGTGGGAAGATTCTCTTTTGTAGGTAAGGGTGTCAGGGATTGGAATGAGTTACCAAGAGAAATGATGAATAATTTACCGAAAACTTTGAAAGAATTTAAAGATAAAATTTGTAGAGGGCAAATGTAGGTAGGTGCAGGATAGGGGGAAGATGGGTGTGTAGGGAAATTGCCACCGGAGCCTGTGCTCCATTGCAATTAAATTAAATTAAATTAAATTGTCAATTAATAAAATGCTGGGCTGTCTACAGCAAACATTAAAATTCTAGAAAAATCTAGCAAATTAATTTCTTGTAGCAAAATGATCATGTGGAAAAGATTGAGCAACTACTTGGATGGCACTGGTGAACTGAAGTAATAAAAAGCTCCAGGATCCAGTAACATCACTTCTAGAAATGCAAAATGTTAAGGAAAACGCTTATGACCACCACACAACATGTCAATCAGTTCCATGCAAATGAGAAAACATTAGAAGACTTCAGATAATACTAGAATAGCTGACATGCCATACAGTTACACCACTACTTGGTTATAAAATACAGTGAATATGTGATGGTTGTATAACTGTCACATCTGATGTAATTAATCTGTTATGCTCACAGGTCATAAAAATTCTATGGTCCTGAATGATGTTCACTCAATATTATTTATTTTGAAGTGTCTGTGAAGTAAAGATGTGCTTGCTTTTTAAGTTTAAATTCCTGCATTCAGTTACATTGTAACACTTTAAATATTTCTGTGAATAAGCAGTATAAAAAAATTAATTATTTTTAATTTGTGTGTAGGCACTGCTTAACACCCTTCAGAACCTCCGAGATGTGGGCCATCTGACTGTGAAAGTTTTCCGAGCTCAAGGATTGGCTGCAGCTGACCTTGGTGGGAAATCTGACCCCTTTTGTGTGCTTGAGCTTGTCAATGCACGACTCCAGACACAGACAGAGTACAAAACATTGACACCATCATGGCAGAAAATATTTACTTTGTAAGCACTGGGTGAAAATATAGAAACTAAGGAAAATTGAAGCGGCTTCTAGGCAATATAAATAATAATGAAAAGGGAAATTAACCCTCCCAGTGGGTGACATTCATTGTGTACACACGTACAGAGCCTAATGGCCCGTTTATCTAGCACTGAAGAAGACAAATGCCAAAATATTGTGTATTTGTTTGTCAACATAAGTGTTCCCTCTCATCGCAGCCATCCACTTTGGTATGTGATGGGTTAATTTCCCTTTCCTTTATTATTAATATGTATTATAATTATGTTTAGAGAATAGGACTTGAGGGGGAAAAAGTTATCACCATTAACTGTCATATGCTGATTCACACGAAACAGAATATGTATGTGACAAAATTTTTATGTTAAGGAAGATGAAAAGAATACTTGTTGAAACTGTGTGATAAAAATCCAGCCACATCAGAATGTCACAATCTTTTGGCAGTTCTCTGCCCTGATTCTAAATTAATATTTTCTTAGCTTTCAGATTAGCTGTCATTAATTCCTCAGTCAGGTATTCTGCACTACTCTGCTGCATCCTTATACTATCATATTCTCTTCTTGCCACTCTTCAGCAACCTGGCCAGCTTATTGTAGTATCTTATCAGTAATTTTTTCTTTTGTTTTGGAATAGAAATTTCTTAGATCCATTCTCACCATCTATTTTACTAGTGTCATCTCTTGCACTCAGACTTTCCCTAAACTATCTATCATAACTTGTGACATCTTACAATGGTACCTATATCCATTCTCTTTCTTGGCTACATTTTTATTGGACACTTTTATAATAATCAAAACTGTATCATGACCATTAACTTCCTGTCTGACTGATTAACCCTTTCTCGGGCAAAATAGATCTGGCAGTCTAACAAATCAAATTAATTTTAAAAACTATCTAACTGTCTTCTTAATATTATGGAGAAGAGAGTCCAAAATTCTCTCTTTCCCTTCACCTATACGAGGAGGTGGGAAGTAATCTTCCCATGGGCACTTCTGGGAAATAATAAAAAAAACTCATTGTGTATCAATTTTTTTTTATTTATTGACATAAAATACATAGTATACACACAAATATGCTCCTTTCACTTCCCACGTAATTTTCTGAAGCAGGGTTTACTGCATAAAGGTACATCACATGTTGTGCACATTTACCTAGTGCATTTTTCAGCCACTTTAGTTCTACAATTTCTGCACCTTCCGTAAGTGTTGCTTACAATTGGTTGATGGGTCCCCACGCCTATCAATCTCACATCATCAGGCACTTTCCCTCTTTTTACCAGAAATGATGGCCTGCAACCATACTGTTTTCCACAAGAAAATCCTGCAATCAACTGCCTGTCAAGGTGAAGCCTATATGTCAGTTGATCATAATTACCAGCTTTTCTTTTGATTTGTTTGCATGCTAGATAGCTGTTTACTAAAGCTAGATCCAATAAAAACTAGAAGATCCTGTGTCACTATTTGGCAGAACACATTCCTACTGCATCTCGTTCCCAAAGATATGCCCACACCTCCCATAATTGTGTTGTAACAATCCACCACTAATTTGTTTTTGATATTGTGAAAATGCGAACAGTCACTTCACCATTCCTAATTACTTTCTTCGGGATCTGAGTACTCTGCACTAGTATTAGGAATTGCAGGCATACTTATATCAATATCTGTCTCTGTAACTTTATTCTCAGAGTTACTGTTTTATCCAAAGCATTCAGTTCATATACAGCTTCAGGACTTTTTCTCCACATCAGAATCATCACCATCAGACAATGAAAACAATATATTATACACCACATCTTGATCCCTTGTATTATTCAGGTCCAAGTATTCAGACATCTGAATGTGGAATAATCAAATAAATAAAATGTATGAAAGCATACAAGACAGGAAATATGTCACTATTATTCAAATGTGTGCCACTATAATTATAATATGAAATGTTAGGGCCACAGCAATAAATATTTGTACATGAATTATCAAATAATAGGTTAGGTTCACAAAGAGAACATCGATATATAATTATATTTGATATATAAAAACCCTATTTGGTGCAAATATTCCAACAAGTTATTGAGCTTCTCCAATTAATACTAACAATGGACAGTGCCGTGGGAAGATTACTTCCCACTCAAAAAAATTAACTTTACAAATTACGTGTACAATATTTTTTTGTCTGCAACACTTGAGAATATTGCTAAGGTACCTAATTACATAAATAGTATCCAGAATTTGTTAATGCTTTCCTTTAATAACAATTTATATGAAAATTACAGCAATTTTGTCCAACACAGCTGGAAAATGGACGCAAATTTCACGATGATCGTCAAGAAATTTGCGTTGCACAAACCACGATGTAAAAATGCACCACAAACCGATTTTATCATGTTTCTTCAAGCTTCTGGCAGATGGCAGCACTTGTCAGAGGTGGTAAATGCACTTCCCTCAATCGCTTTAATTGAATTTGTTGAGTGGGAAGAAGGTTTCCCTCCGCCCACGAAAGGGAAGACACTACATACTTACAATCACTCCCTATTAGGAATATGAGAAACAGACTTTTTCCTTTATGTATTGTACCACTTCCACACAGCCTGCCTCAATTTCCACTAAGTTGTAGTATTAATACTACTTCCCTTACAGCCTACACCTTGTATATATTTGCCCACACCTACTACAATGTCCTGATCCCTCCTCCAAACTCTAAATATATTACGCGGTTCTCCTTAATGGTTTCATATGGTTGTTTCTTCCTCCCAGTATGGTAATCAGTAAAGATTCTTATTTTCCTTTTTATTACTGACCAGTATGAATATTCAAACACCAATTCTTCTACCTCTTTGATACACACATCACCCCCTTCTTCCTTTAACCTACATTCAGCTCCTACAATTAGCTTTACACCCTTTTTTGTTTAACTAAACGTCAGATCCTACAATTAACATGTCTACCTCTTCACTAAGTTACTGGACTCTTTAATATTTTTCACTAGATGTCTTGTGACAAGACATTAATTTGTGGACATAAGTTTTTAATTATGGTAAAGTTAGCTAAAATGGCTATGCACACTTAAAATCATTAAGTTTGGAATGTTTTAGAGTCATTTTAGATGGTTTTTATGGTTGGGTTGCTTTCACCACCTTGTCTTCAGTGGGGTCAGTGGTTATAATATGAAGTTGAGGATAATTTCAAAGTTCGTTTAGTTAATATAGTTTCTATGATCAGTCACCACTTGCACACAGGAGAAAATGATAAGCCATAAGTTCATTAAAAAAGTCCAACACAATGATGTGATAAAACTGATTGTTAGAGCACCACTTCATAAAAGTTCCCAAAATGACCACCAGAATTTTAATAATTTTATTGGACTGTGAAATAAATACAAAGGACTGCTTCTTCCAAAATACTGCAGGTTCTGGCCATACATTCCAAAATCAGCACTACATCTTTAAAATACTTTTAATCAATTTTAGACACTTTTCAACTAATTTTGACTCAAAATAGGAAACAATTTGACTTGGACCCATTCCCATGAAAATTTCAGACAACATTTCAGAAGTGTAGCACTGATTTTTATGAATATTTTTGTGGGTAATACATTCAGTTTGGACTGTATTTTGCTAAGTTTGAGAATTTTTAAAAACTAGCTGTTTCTTGGAGCAACTGCTGTGGAACATTTTTTAAAGAAGAAATCCTTTTTATTTACTTTATGATAAAATTGCATTATTTTGGGAACATTTATGCAATGGTGAAATTAAATGAAAGTGAACTCTAACAATCAATGTTATCATTTCATAGTACTGAATACCTGTCATAATCTGTGATCTTATTATTCCCTGAATGTGAAGGTGGCAACTGTCATTAAACAGAAAAGAACCTATTGAAAGCAATCAAGTGTATGAAAGTACAATTATACTGAACTTTACCAAACCACCCTTATCCCGATCAATCATTATCATAACCCCAAAGGGTGGTTTAATAACCACCATGGTGAACTTCCTGCCTCACAACAGCCTTAAGTTCAGTAGCAGCATCAGATATTGATATTTTGCACCCATTGCCTCCCGTACATGTTTTAGCAGACCACACAATCTTAAGAACATCTTGGTCCACATATACCTTCCATCACACTCTCCATAAATACCATATGGATCTTTTCCATGAAATAGACCTTGTTGTAAAACCTGCAGCATGCTTCCAATCACCACTACATATTCCAATCCTACCACAGGGAAAACTTTCTCCATCATTAACATTCCACATGTTCTACTACTCACGTCATAAACCAACTAACTTATCACTAATGGACTAGTTCCTGCATTAGCCTCATCACACTGCAATGATGAATAACCTACCGAAAACATTAAAAGAATTTAAAGTTAAAATTTGTAGAGGGCAAATGTAGGTGAGTGTAGGATAGGGGAAAGTTGGGTGTGTAGGGAAATTGCCACCGGAGCGTGTGCTCCATTGCAATTAAATTAAATTAACTCTCAGTCAGAATGAATGGCCACAGACAAACAGTTCTTCCAATACCAAAACATGCCAATAGCCATGATTCCAATAACCTCAACAACTGCTTTACTGTGAGAGCAATCAGAGTTTTCCCCGATAGCACCAGTGCATCAGAACTCCAGAGATGGGAACTAGCGTACCAAATATCCTAGATATCAGAGACCCCCCTGGCCTTAACCACCAATAAAATACTACCACTTAACCCATCACTTTTTTCCTATTTATATATTTTAACTAGTAATAATCTTTTGCCTCAATATTAGGTAACCTTTCTTATATATATTACCATCGCCTGCAATATATTGTTTCAGACATTGTGTCCACTGCTTAGCAGTTCCTCCACCATTTCTCCCACTACCTAACCAGTGATGGGGTGAAGTTCTGTGTGCCTACATGTCCAGAACCAAATGGTTAGTTCTCTTTTACATGAAGAAGGTTAATACCGAAATATTGTATTTGTGTGTCCGTTTTCCCTGTTACCTGTTTTCCCTCATCACAGCCGTCAACTTGGTATGTGATGGGTTAATTTCACTTTATTTTATTATGTATTTACTTTCATATTCATCACATACCAAAGTTGAGGGCTAAAATGAGAGAATAACGCGTAACATAGAAACATAAAAACACAGTATTTTGATATAAAACCTTATTCATGCACTAGAGAATGAGCCATTTGGTTCCAGAGGTCTGCACACATTGAGGGTAACCTTCAGTGTGTGCACCAAATGGCTCATTCTCTAATCTGTGAATAAGATTTTATACCAAAATATTGTGTTATTCTCTCGTCGCAGCCCTCAACTTTAGTATGTGATGAGTTATTTTCTCTATCCTTTGTTATTTATGTCACCTAAAAGGTTCTTCCTTTTTCCTTAGGATCGTTACTTTCCTGTTCCTTATATTAATTCCCAGTTTAATGTTCCATCAACTTCTCTACCCTCTTGTATATCCATAAATACATTCTATATTTAAAAAAAAAAAAAAAAAGATATCAAAATGAACCACCAATTACCTTAGATGATGATTTTGTGGGGTGATCACATAAAAAAGCACAAGAACAGGAAAAACAATGAATATTTTGGGACTTGGTTTTTTTGTCAACAGGAGAAAAATATGGAGGGAGGGTGGTGTAGGAGACCATCTCACAGAATAATACTCATATCATTACCAGAACCCTCTAACTCAAATAAGGCAATCTTCTAACCTAATTAAAATGAGAAGTGAGATCCATTACAGCCCTGAGCATTTACTTCATCTTTCAAATAAGGTATAGGCCATATCTGGTGTAATACCTTTGACTAGTGATGCCAACAAACCCAGCCCCATGATGATACCCTGCCTAATGATGTCACTCCACCTCAGTCAAATTTAATTTTGGTCAATGTAGCATCTGCGTCAGCTCCATGTTAGTAGGTTGTGCCACTTCCAGAATGTCCTCAGGTCAGTTTCTGTATGCCCATGAATACAATTTTCTGCATCCTCCCCACCGTGTCCTCCATTGTGAAACCCCCCGACAATGATCTATGTCCTCTTTATCACCTAATCAAACATCACTGGATTTAAATACATTTTTAAACATTTTTCTGTTTAACTTTCATAATTACTCTTTCCCTAATGTTAACACCCAGTTGCACTTCACTTAATCCTCCATCTCACAATGATCATCCATCTCTGCCCCTGTTAACAAGTCTTTCTATCCACAATAATTACAACCAGATTGCATGCACACTCATTGCTCTGTGATTTTGGCCACCTCACAGTCTCTTTTCTTTCCCCAACTCATGTGTTCCCTTCCATCTATCAACTAAGTGTGAATGGTTCCAGCTCTATCATTGTGTTTCTTTATCACTTCTTCCTGTTCTAAGATCTTCTTGTCACTGAAGCATACTTCCACTTTAAATAACTTCTCAATATTGAGGAAAGTGAGACAAAAAAATAAAAAAATATAATGGCTAGCAGTATTTATGTTGCATTTTTTGACTACCATAATTATTAGTTCAACAATAAATATATAAATTTGTACTAACACCATATCAATTGCAGTTTAACAAAATTATTATACAGTCTTCTGAATGGTATTTTTACTTCTAGCAATGTTAAAGACATCAATTCTGTCTTAGAAGTGACAGTTTATGATGAAGATCGGGATCATAAAGTGGAGTTCCTAGGAAAAGTAGCTATTCCACTTCTAAGGATACGTAATGGTGAGAAGAAATGGTATGCTCTAAAAGACAAGAAACTGCATGGCAGAGCCAAGGGTAACTGTCCACAAATACTTTTGGAGATGACAGTTGTTTGGAACCCTGTGAGTAACCTTACTATAATTACTTTCTTTAAGTTAGTTTAAGTAGCTGCCATAGAATGATAGTAAAGCATAACTGTGTAAATGTTCATCGTATAAAAAAAAAGAAAAAAAAGAAAAAAAAGAAATCGAAGATAACATTATAATAAGCATTCTTGCATCAAAATTCTTACTAGGTTTTCAAAATACCTGATGAAGTCATAAGATTCTATGGCTGAATTTGTTATTATCTCAGTTTTCTGGGAATTATCTTGTAATTAAAATTTATACAGCAATACCTAAAAAACTGACTTGGTAAATTGAAATATTTCTTTAATATAGAAAGGAAAGAAAAAATAAACCAATCACTCACCAAAAATTGAATTAAGGTTGGATGCAGTGACTAAAAACAATACACAAACACTATATTTTTGGCCATACCCTTACTCATGAAAGTAGATGTACAGTAGAACTCCAGTTATCTGAATCAATTGGTACCGGACCCCATTCAGATAATCAAAAATTTGTATAATTGGATTTTTCCTGAAAAAGAGTCTGTTTAATTAATTACTTTATGTATATTGAAAATGGGAGAATCTTTTAAAAAAGAAAAATAGCTTTTAATTAATTAAATGAAAAGGCAACACTTTTACATGTTAAGCGTACTTACAAGTGCCGTATATTAGTACAGTACGTACATTATTATTATTATTGCAGCTATATTGATCCTTTTTTCAGGATGTAGCCTCTTTAAGTCTAATGAGCTATATATTAGAATTTAATTCTACATAGTTTTGTTGTAGTTCTTTCCAGGCTGATCGATATTGAGCCGCCCTCTTCCCGTTCACGCCTGTAACTCTACGTATATCCTTATCCCAGCGATCCGGGGTCTTCCTCTTGCTCTTTTCAGGTTTCTCGGTATCCAATCCAGCACTACCATAGTCCATCTTTCATCTTGTTTTTACCGAGCAACATGACCATTGCCATTTTTGGGTCATGACTCTTTTTAAGATGTCTGTTACTTTAGTTATTGAATGAATATGCACGGTCCTTTTCCTGTCTCTTCTTGTAAACCCTAGCATTGCTCTTTCCATGCTTCGCTGTGCAGTTCTCAGTTTTTGCTTCGTGTGACTATTTAGGGTCCAAATCTGGCAGGCATATGTGAGGACCGGTAATACACATTGATCAAATACCTGTTTTTTAAGATGTATTGGCATGTTCGATTTAAAAACTATGGAATTTATTCCATATGCTCTCCAAACCAGCTTTATCCATCTGTAGATTTCAGGCTTTGAGTCACCATTCATATTGATCAGTTGGCCAAGATAGATATACTGATCTACGGACTCAATACCGTACTGTAAATAAAAGTCAATGCTTGCCGAAGATCTCAGTCAAAGTAAATTGTTTGACTGTATTCAACCAAGTCGCACAATCACTTGACAGTGAGAAGTTGCATGTGGTAACACTCAGACTGATGCTCCATCCACTTCAACGCAGTTTCAAGGCTGGCAGTGCTTGACTGACTTTAAGATCATCTTCTTCCTCGACACTTTCTTCTCTCACATTTTCAATAAGTTCATCATCATTTATAATTTCATACCCAGGGTCTGACAAATCACATACCCCCCACTCTCTTATATATTCAGCATTAACTTTTGAACATCCAGGAATTTTCAAAAGAATGTTTCTGAACTCCTCAAGTGACATGTAATCCCCATCTTCTCCTGTCTCTTTCCTTTCCATCTTAATTAATAAAGCGATTCAGATATTCGGAGTTTGGATAATTAGAGTTCTACTGTACATGATTGAGATTGTGTGGGCAGCTTCAGTCAACATAACCAAACGAATGGTGGTTTTGACCATTATTATTAGAGCAGATGTGAAAGGGCAGGGAAACAAAAACAATACCAGAGAATTGTTACTTACAAGAAACAAATGCAAATGGAGACTTTCCTGGCATATTGATTCAATGAAAGTTTCACGGGTGTCCAGCCGCATGGTGTCATAAAACTACGACATTTCGACAACCTGCTCAGTTGTCTTCATCAGGTCTATTTAGATGTTGCTTCTCGAACTCACAAACAGACTGGACTGGACACCCGTGAAACTTTCATTGAAGAAACAAATTAATAATAAGATAATAAAAATGGTATATAGGTGGTGAAAAATTATGTAAATATAAATAAAAGCTATATTTAAAAAAAATTCAAAATAGAAATAAAACTAGCTGTTACCCACAACTTTTTACACATGGACTTAGAATTTCATTGGTAGAATTGGATATAGAAAGCTGTAAGTTATGTAAGATTTGTCCCGAACAACACGGGGTCAGCATAATATGATGGGAAAGTCATGACTATCATCAAACCTATCTCATGAAGAGAATCAATTTCCAATATATTTAAAAACAGAAAAAAAGTAGGCACAGGGAGATGGTTGGGGGGAGGGTGGTAACTAAGGACAGCTTAAATTTCAGCTTTGTCTTCTCTTCTTTCTTCAACATGAGCATCCAATTCTTGGGTTCTAATAACTTAAGCTGCTTATGCTCTGCTAGAGCTACACCTTAGTTCTGGTAGGTCGATACATGTCAAAATTTGCCTTCTACAAATACAAATCTAGCAACCCTTTTTTGCAGTTACAGAATTCTATAAACAAAGAACAAGTTACAATGATTTTATTCCTTTTGCCTGGTGTTAGTTATTATATTATTACCACAGGATCGATATGATCAATCATCAATGCATTTCTGGCTTTGATGTTGAATGTTTGTTGTAACCACAGCACAACAACAATTAATCTAATCGCATGTTTGTCCTGAACCTTTGTTATTGATTTAAAAGTTTTGAATATTGATAGTTTTAAAATGAAACAATTAACACAGGAATCAATAGTATTTTGCCTGCAGGCCCGATTTGATTGTATGCCCACATTTATTTTAATAAACCTATCACAAAAAGATGAAGAATTTACAAAAATAAATGAAAACTGTAAAGGAAGACAGTGGTGAAACCTCCTTTTTAAAAACGAAATACTTTGATGAGATTATAATATTTGTTAAATACATGTCCCATTATCACATCAGGCTTCTATGCAGGGTTTTGAGCAGGCTACTTTAAAAAATAACTGTTATTAGTTATTATCACTAGATATGTCACTGTCAGCTGAAGGGTCAGGTCCTTTTTTTGTATTCAAACAGGTGTTTGTTTAGTAATTAGATTATTCTTTTGTATATAATATTCATTACAGTAAATCAAGTGTACATTCATAGGTTTTTTGTAAGATCCATGTGCTAATTACTTTAAGTTTTATCCAAATGTACAACTTACCTAAACGTATTTTATTAAGTAAACAATTTACTTAAACTTTAACAAGTACAAATGAAGTCATCTCGTATGCGATGCGATGCAAAGCTTAATGCTAGTGTTCGATTGTACCTAAAGTAACAAGTAACGAAACGATATGATAGTAATGAAGTTATCCCGTACGCAGCGCGACTCGAATTCATGCTACATTCTATTGTTTGATTGTACCAAAAGTAAGGGTTAATGATTCGAAAGTAATGGGTATTGATTGGTTTAGTAACAAATACATATGGGTACAGAATTTCTCGTTACTTTTACAGCTCTGATTGTGACAGAAGCACAGCCAGAGCGACAGATTTAACATTACAGACTAACACACACATCCATCTGTCTGTCACTATTCGATAAAACTTCATGACTAAAACTGTTATTCATACCGAAAAAAGTTTCCAGTGTCCTTCCTAAAGATACAAAGTATTTCCTTGTCAAATTCCATAAATATCGGATAGCCATAGTCGTCAAAACGTATCAAAATACAGAGACTTACTTTCAAATTTATAACATTATTAGTGTAGATCACAGAAAACCTGCCTGTGAGAGAAACAATGCCTGTGTAACCAGTATAGCATAAATAAAGTAAAGGCTTATGGCACGGTTCAGCCGCAGACGATTTGCCATGCATTCCACCCCTGAATTTATGGGACCTACATTTTAACATGGAATCCTTACAATGGAACTCCATAACCTTGACGCATATGATGAAAAACAATTCTTAAAAATTTTTGCTCACTTCTGGATTTGAACCGAAACCCACACTGATAATTTTATGAAGTAAGCACCTTATTTACTGCACTATCAACCCACTCTGTTGTTAAGCGTTACAGAGACGTATACATATTATGCATCTGTCTTTCACAGTTCAGATAATTTTTCATAATTCCATGACAATATATTTTACCTAAGCAGAAAATAGTATCCTATGACCTTCCTGAAGGCAAATAGCATCTCCTTGTCCAATTTCATCACAATCAGATTAGCCATTTAGCCTTGAAAACTTAACAGACAGACAGAGAGTTGTACTTGCACATTTATAATATTAGTTTAGATTAGTGTAGCTCGCGCACAAAGAGAAACAAAAACTGAGTTACTGATGTAGCATAAAAAAAAGTAAATGCTCACTGCATTATTCAGCCACCTATGATTTGCAACACATTCCATCCCTGAATTTATTGGACCTACATTTTAACATGTAAGCCTTACAATGATGGAACTTCCAGGCATGGCTCATATAATCAAAAACAATTCTTAAAAATTTCTGCTTGCACCTGGATTTGAACCATCGGCCACTCAGTGAACTTTAGAAAGCAAGCGCGCCTTATCCACTGTGCTACCAGCCCAATCTATCAGTAAGCATTACAGAGATGTATAGATGCTGTGCGCCTGTCTATCACTGTTCAGTTAGTTTTTCTTTTTTTCTTTTCAAAATTATCTATAAAGACAAAAGTGTCCTATATTCTTCCTAATCGCAAATAGCATCTCCTTGTCAAATTTCATAATGATCAGATTAGCTGTTTAGCCCTGAAAACGTAACAAACAGACAGAGAGGCAGAGTTTCTTTTGCATTTATAATAATAGTATAGATAAACTTGGAAGTGGTGGTTTTAGCAGGGTGATTAAGGTGAGTATTGCTTGAATCCCTGGGAGGTGTCTGGTAGCTAGAATGTGTTAGTCTGCCAATTCCCACCTCCACAGTTCAGGTGGTGATGTCATTTCAGTGAGGCTCTGATGGCTGTGACTATGAATCAATTATTGAGGCCATGAGAGTTGTGAGAGCTGGCATCGACAGCAACCAAGTGGTATAGATTTTGGGAGGAAACTGTTTGTGACTCATCATTTTGATGTATAAATGGCTCATGGTGAGACCAGTGTAAAAACTTGGGCAAAGGCAGATGAGTTAGTATTAGGTGAGATGTGGTACCAGAGGCATCGCCTATAATGTGATAAGTTTAACCAATGGCAGGGTTGCAGTAGGTTGTGGTGGGTTTTGCAGCAAGGGAAGGAGCTGTCGGAAGGTTTAGGAGCATTAGAGAGATGGTACTTGCGATCAAGTTTACAAAAAGCTGATGAATGTGATGTAGTTTGAAGTTTGAAGAATAGAGGGAAGAATGCAATGCATTTCAGAAAATTAGCTCAGCAAATTGCAGCTTTGGAGAAGAATCTGGTTCAAGGCTTCCAGGCCAGGAGAGAGCTGGTTAAGAAAGATGTAATTACGGTTGGTTTTGTATTCTGTGTGGACAGTCCTTGGCTAGGGATATCTGTTTACAGGACAATTCTGGGGGAAAATTTGGGCCATAAAGTTTTGTGTGAGGCTGTTGGAGTGAAGACTAAAGGATTATTAATATCTGTTTCAAATGGCTAGGCTGAACAGGAAGGAGCATTTTATGTGATTTTGGTGTTAAGTATTGTTGATTTGTGGATTTGATGTGGACAGAAGTGTGTAAATTGCTATTGTATACAGAGATGTGTACACCAAAGAAGTTTGTGTAGATGTATGTATCAAACTCCCTTTCCAAGAAAAGAAAAGTTTCCTATTCACTTCTGTGTAAAGCCAAGTGCTGGCTTGTGGTCATGGTCAGTTTTTCCTTTTCATGTGCTGCTCCCAATTCTTCTGCCAATATCCATTAAAGAAAGAATCATCTTGAGCACATGCCAAGTAGATCCCCACCACTCTCCTCAACCTCCCGCTGACTTTCAGTGCTTTTTCATATCATTTAATGATTGTGTTTTGTGGTTATTTCTGCAAAAAAATCTGTTTGCCCTCTTCAGCTTCCCCTCCAACTCCTTCTTTTGATTCCTATCCAACCATATTCATGCAAAGATCTGACCAAGATTTTTTAACCCATTTCTCTCTCCACCCCCTTCAATTAATTAAGGATCTTGAAACCTCTTCTTATCACCTGCCCAATCCATCCTATCTAATATCTGCCCATACGCACACACATTTGCATGCAAGTAAGCTCGCCAAACATTTGCGCGCGGATATTCTCGCGACCAGCCTGTACTTGTCAGAGCCCATACTAAGGAACATCAGTTCCACACATTTGTCGTTCATTTGGCACGCCGCGCTCAATTTTTTTTGTTTATGGTAGTCATCTATGGATTTATCCGTCATGATTTCCTAGCTCGCGGCTCACTGGAAGTTCCAAAACATCACGAGCCAAGTGTAGTGAGGTTATGGCATTTATCATTATTCCATGTTGACCTACCCAGCAAGATATCCTATCTTGGACCTTGGACACATTCTGTACCTTTTCAGCCTCATATATCATTATGTCTTTTGCAATCAATCTAATTGCTGACTATAAACCATTAACATAATCATTCATTAGAATACTGAATATCATTGTCCCAATACACTACCCTTGTCACATGATTGACTGAGCAAAATGACTCAGTCTACCCCTAAGATAGATTCGCCTAGCTCAACTTACTGTCGGCTGCATTTGTAGGATTTACCATATTTTATTTATTTATCAATCTTGTTTCATGGATCCCTGCTGAGGAATGATCTCTGGGATGTGAAACATGTCATGGTTAATACGTATGCATACAATATGAGTCATAATCATAGTAAAACAAGTATATGTTCCAAAGACAAATAAAGAGAATAACAATAACCATTAATTTTTACAACTGAATTTTGCAAAAGTCATATTGAATACAATTAATTAATTTGTTCAAATTCTTGAATGGAGTAGAAGGAGTTGCCAATAAGATAATCTCTCAGTTTTTCTTTAAATATATCTTTATTATGTGCAAACTGTTTTATACTCTTTGGAAGTTTATTAAACAGATGTATCCCAGAATAATTAACTCCTCTTTGTACTAATGACAGAGATGTTTGTGTTTCGTGCAAGTTATTTCTGTGTCTTGTATTGAGATTGTGTACCTGTGAATTAAATGTAAACAGGTTAAAATGTTCTATGACAAAGCACATGAGAGAATATATATACTGAGAAGTCATTGTAACAATACTGAGTTTTTTAAAAAGTTGTCTGCAAGACGTTCTTGGTTTTGCCCTCCACAGCATCCTAATAGCTCTTTTGTGTGCTATGAAAACTTTTTTACTTTGTGAAGAGTTTCCCCAAAAAATTATGCCATATGACATCACTGAATGAAAGTATGAGGAGTACACCTGTTTTATTAATTCTAGATCTGCTGTTAAAGAAAGTGTTCGTATTGCTAGGGTGGTACTATTTAACTTCTTCAGTAGTGAAGTGATATGTTCGTGCCAACTGAGTTTCTCATCTATTTTAATACCAAGGAATTTTATACTCTTTGTTTCTAATATTGTGTTATTTTTATATCTTACTTGTAATGGCTTGCGGAGTAATAGTAATAGTAATGTTAATACTTTGTTTAAACTGGCTTCTCTGAGGCCTATTGGTGGTGAAAGGGTACCTATCATGTGAATGTCAGATGGTTATTGCAATAGTTACCACAAAATAAAGATTTATGACACCCTGTGACACTCCCATTTTCTCTTTCACCTCTTTTGATACTGTATTTTCTACCACAACTCTTACTTTCTACCTTTTAAGAATTCCTCTATCCAACAAGTTACTTTTTCAACCACTGCAATTATTTTATCTTATTTATTGCCCATGCTATCAAATTCATTGAAGAGATCCAGTGCTACACTATCAACTTAACTTCCTTTGATCATTTCATCCACAATATCTGTACATAACCCACAAAATGAGATCCACATGAATATTTATGGTTGAACCCATGTTGCCATTTTGCAAACCAGTTTCATTTCTCACAGGCATTTCTGATGCGGTTACTTATTAATCTCTCTATGAGCCTACCTATCATTGGTGTTAAACTAATAGGCCTGTGATTCACAGCTCTATTTAGGATATTAAGGGAAAAGGAAATGGCTTTTAGGCAATATAAATAACAAAGGATAGGGAAAATGACTCATCACTCACCAAAGTTGAAGGCTGTGATCAGTGAAACAGATATGGGACAACAAAAACATATACAATATTTTGGTTTTACCCCTTATTCATGTGCTAGGGACCAAGTCATATGGTTTAGGAGGTGTGTAAATGCTGAAGTTTACCACATGACTCACTCAACTCTATTTATATACTCTTCTTTGTGGGCTGGTACTACTATGGCACTTTTTCAATCCTTTGGTACACAGAAAGTCTCCAGAATAAATAATATTTCAAGTTATGGAACAATATTGTAATCAACTATCTTTAATACACCTGTAGTATAATTGCCATACCAGCCCTCAGTTTCTTCACAAGTCCTTAGGATCAATTTCTGATTATTTATTCTGTGAATTTCTGCTTATGTTGCAAAGCTCATCCTCTGATTTTCCCCCTTCCATCCCTGAATGTTAGTCATTAAACCAGTTACCTTATCCACACAATTCTCTGTATACTTTCCCTTTGACTCAGTTTTCAACCATGGCAATAAAAATTTCTGGAAATTTCGTTGAATGGTCCATCACACACCAAACTCTGCCTGCTATCTTTACAGCTATTAATCCCT
The DNA here is from genome assembly GCA_031002005.1 of Vandiemenella viatica. Taxonomy (NCBI): domain Eukaryota; kingdom Metazoa; phylum Arthropoda; class Insecta; order Orthoptera; family Morabidae; genus Vandiemenella; species Vandiemenella viatica. Next base: position 177,209,197 of record JARYHS010009186.1, on the reverse strand, counting down.
TGTTTAGTTGCTTCAAATCTTCCTTGCCCCTTTTCTGTCTCTATTTCTTCTTCCTTTTTTATTATCTCCTTGAACGCTTCCTACCTTCTCTCTAGTGTAGTGATGTATCATTTCCAGTATTGTTTGTGTGTTTTTACTGTCAGTTGTTTCACGTGGTTTCTCTTCATTTTGTAGTTCTCATAATTTTCAGGAGTAGGTGTTTCTAGGTAGCTATTGTAAACTGTTTTTTGTTCTTTATAGATATTTCTGCTTCTTTATTTCATATACTGGTAGAAATTAAAAGTGCAACAAGTAGACAGGAATGATGGAATTTCAGGAAACATTGTTGATATATCCAGGTTTATACCGAGAAGAAATAATAATAAATTGAAATGCCCAGGCTCAGTTTATTACCTCTAGATACAGTTGTCAGTAAAAAGTGTGTCCACCTTGAGCACCTATACATTCGTGGATTCCTTCCAGTATTGAATCAATAAGTGTTTGTTGCACAGTTTGTGCTGGGTGAGCATGTGATCTAATGTATCTACTTCTGGCATCCGAGACATGATCTATTGGAGACAAATCTGGGGACCATGTAGTCCAAATTGTGATATTAACTCATTGCAAAGCTTGTGTTGTGATTGCCACAGTATAAGGACGGGCATTATCCTGTTGGAAGATGCGGTTTGGATGATGGACATGAAGGGTATGACAATATGGTGCAGCACCCATTCACATAGTGGTGGGCTGTCACTGTGCCTTCAGCAACAACCAACTCAGTCCTGCTGTCGAAACTGATTCCCCCCAAACAATGACAACAGAGGCTTGACCTGTGTGTGACATTCTGAAATCACAGCAGGGGGGTGGGGGCGTTCTCCACCATGCCGGCGTTCATGTTGTCAATTACCACTTTGCTACAGAAAGATTTGTGACTCATTTCTAAACACAAATGTACACCATTAACATGTATAATTGCATTTTGCGTTGCACCATGCTGGATGATGCTGGCAATAATATCAGGTTAATGGAACACATGGAATCGGTGTAATCCAGTTTCAAACAATTGGTTTACATTTGTCCTGGGGGTGGTTCCCTCTGTAACCACAGCTTGGATCTGGCCTGCAGTCACCCATCTGTTAGCAACAACCACTCACACAATCTGGCTGTCATTACATGCTGTTGTCATTCTGTATGGACATGTGCCTGCTCTAGGGTTACTAGAGTGCTGAGTATTATAGGGTTTATTGCTAAATTATGTTTTGTCCTGCCTACACCACTTCTCAGCCTGTTTAGTGTTCCCAAAGTTTTCGAATTAAGATTTCCACCTGGGGATAGCACCTCTACATTAGGTAACCATTGATCAATATAAGCCAATCTTGACTACCATAGATTGAGCCAAACAATTTTTGGCAGTTCATCTAATGCAGTTGTCATCCTCAGGAAATGTTTCCTGGATTTCAGCCTTTTTCTGGGAAGTTGTTGCCAGGACAATAAATGTGCAGCATTTTTATTAATCTTATTTCTTTCCAACTCTGCAGATACATCCTGTTTTACATCATAGGAGGAGCAGATTCCTGTTATAATTTTGAGGGATACATGCAGCATTATATCTATTTGTTTGGCAAAAAAGGCGGACATATTCGGCAGCAGAATAGCACAGTGCAAGAACTGATGTTCAGAACACTACGGGATTTTTATTAAATTTAATTTCATAACACATCCATTTTCCCCCTTTTCTGCACCCACATACATTTGCCCTCTACAAATTTCAACTTTCAATTCTTTCAATTCTTTCAATTTTTTTGTAAATTATTCATCATTTCTTTTGGTAACTTATTCCAATCCTTGACCCCATGTAAAAAGAGAATCTTAGTACACCCTTTTGCCTAAAATCAAGTGCCATCTTTTCCCTTCCATGAATTACTTTTATTTCTTACTCAAATATCTTTCCATGCCTCATCACCAATATACTCTTTGTTCACTTCCAATAACCCTCTTCACCCCACTCCTGTCTTCCAATGAATCCCACTCTAGCTCTTTTATCATATCTGTAATTGATTGCGTTCTGCAATCATTTCCAGAAACAAATCTAGCAGCCCTTTTTTTGCACCCTCTCCAACTGCTGTATTTGATACTCAAAATGTGGGTCCCATACTACACTGCCATATTCAAACAATGGTCTGATCAAAGTTTCGTAACCCAATTCCTTTACTTCTCTCATTCATCCCCTCATCACTCTCTCCAACAAGTGCAGAATTTTGAAACCTTTTCCTACTACCTGTCAAATGTGTCCTCCTGCCCAGCTAAGCATGTTATCAAATGTAATGCTAAGATTCTGTTATGCAAAATAAGTTGATATGCAAAGCTTCTCTAACTTCTGAATTGATAACCTTATCATAAAGGTAAAGACATCAAAGATAAGGACTTGGAAAACTAGATTAACAACTATCAAACTTGTTGAGTAATAGGAACTAATATAGGAAATTTGCATTGATAATACTTATGAATAAACACTCTTCCTATGTGAGGACATTGTATGAGGATATTATCATTAATTTTTTATGACAAAAAATGCTCTTTTCAGATCAGAGCCAGTATAAGAACACTAAACCCTAAGGAGGAAAAATACATGCAGGCAGAAATTAAATTTAAAAGACAAGTATTTGTGAGAAATGTTATGAGACTGAAGGCCATTATCATGAATGTTATAGATATCACCAAATATATACAGTAAGTATGTGATTATTCTATTTCCTTTCTGTGATTTCATTTTGGTTTCTATTTTCTTCTTCATTCAATGTAATAACCTGCTGTTGTAACTCAAAAAATCTGAAAATAATAAAAATAGTATTTTAAGAACTAACAAAACGTTAATTCATAAGGAAGAAAATTTGAGTCAATTTTTAAAATACGTTTTTAACATGAATGAACCATAATTTCTAATTGTGTTTTTTCCTTAGTAATTCCTCGTATAACGTAAAAACTATTCAATTAATGTAAAAACTATCGAAGTTGATTTTCTGGGTACAAGAATTCCTAGAAGGTAGAAAGCAAGAAGTGGGTGTGAACATGGGAGTTCCACAGGGTAGTGTATTGGGACCATAGTTATTTGTTATTCTAATGAATGATTGTGTTAATGATTTACTGTCAGAAGTTAGATTGTTTGCTGGTGACATAATGTTATATAAAAGGATCAAAATAGTAGAAGACCGTAAACAGCTGAAGGGTGATGTAGATAGAATAACTAGCTGGGTGAGTCAACATGGGATGAAGACAAATGCAAAGAAGAGCCAACTTATTAGATTCACAGATAAAAAGCTAAAGGTTAATTATGATTAGAAAGTGAGGAAGGAGCTACTTATTGAAGACTCGAAATGTAAATACCTTGGCATAACATTTGATAGCAGACTTGACTGGACAGGACACATTGGACAGGTAATAGGGAAAGGGTTCAAAATGCTTCACGTGTTGGAAAGAGTGATGAGGGGATGCACTAGAGAAGTAAGGGAATTGGGGTACAAAACGTAGGTCAGACCACCGCTGGAATGTGGTGGTTAGTTTGGGACCCACATTTTGGGTATCAAATACAGGAGTTGGAGGAAGTGCAGAGAAGGGCTGCCAGATTTGTCTTTGGAAATTACCGCAAAACACAATTGGTAACTAATATGATAAAGGAGCTGTAGTGGCATTCATTCGAGAATAGAAAGAGGGTGAAGAGAGTGATGGGAGTGTACAAGGCCTATACTGGAGATGAAGCATGGAAAGATATTGACGGGAAAATTAAAAGAGGTGCTTGAAAGCTTAAAGGTTGACGATGGTCACAAGCTGACACTTGATTTCAGGCATAAGGGTGTGGGAAAATTTTCTTTCATAGGAAAGGGTGCAAGGGACTGGAATAAATTGCCACGAGAAGTGATGAATAATTTACCAGAAACACTGAAATAATTTAAAGTAAAAATTCGTAGAGGGCAAAAGTAGGTTGGAAGAGGAAAGGAGAAAGACGGCTGTGTAGGGAGATTGCCACCAGAGTGGGCGCTCCATCACAATTGTATCAATTATTATTATTATTATTATTACTTTTACTGTTAGCTTATAGTTATTTTGGCTCTTTTACATGAAACTTACTTAGCATTTCCCTATTAATGTATTTTCAACATGTCTGATCAGTGCTTTAACTTCAACAACTTCTACAATTGAATTTGAAGAAGAAAAGAGAATGTGCCTGGAAAATTTAACAGTGTTTGAGGAAACAAAAAGAAAGCATAAGTAAATAAATTTGCTGAAGGAAAACCTGTTCTAAATTTCGAAGATAGACCATGCAGATGGAATGAGTAAATAGCTTTAAGATGCAGACAAACTGAGCCTTAGTGGGCAATAAAAATAGAACAAATTTGACATTATAAAATATGTGGTTTTAAGATCAGTACTTCAGAGTTCTTTTGAAACTATTAAGCTTATAGAAGTGGATAAAATACACAAGGGATTAAAATATTATTAGAACTTATAGTCAAAAGGTTTAATGCAGAAGAAATAGCAGCACACAATGGCACAGGCTGTGAAACGTGAATACTACTAGACAACAGTCTGGCATTAAATGTCAAAGGAATAGAAACGTGCATGGTAGTGATAATAGGATATAATCAGTTTAGGTTCCAGGAAACCAGTATACATGAGAATCATTTATTAGAAATTAAAATCAAGTAAAACAAATATACATTTAAGATGTTCATAGATTTGGATAAAAGGATGGATAGAGAGATGTATAAAATTTCGAATAAATTAAAAAGTATAGAACCCATGATGCAGTAATCATTTAAGAATAGTGTAAGGCAAAGTTGCAGTTATCAGACTGGTTGTATAGAAAAATACCAATTTTTTTCCTGTTGCCAGCTCTCTTAACATTAAATGAGAATAGTGTCACTACCTTATACCTGGAATTAAGAGCTAATTTATGGCCATGGCCATCCCTTCGTGTCCACATTCTTCTCCCATCGTACACACAGGCCTAATCATGAAGGTAAGATTTTTGTACACCATGCAATCACTTTCCTTGTGTCCTGTCTTCCAGTGACCACCCAACCAAACTTTCCTTTTATCATGTCAGTCACTTATTGCACTCTGTGCTAGTTCTCATTCACAAGTTTAGCTGCCTTCCTTTTAACACCATTTTTATTAATTTTATACTGCCAATGTGTCTCCGACAGTATCCTACAATACTCACGCTATGAACTCACCAAGGTTTTGCATCGCAGCTCCCTCACATCCCTAATACAACTCTTCATCACCATCTTCAATTGATGCAGGGCTTTGAAACTTCTACCTATCACCCATTCAATGTCTCCTGCCCAATTTAGTGTAGGAGAAGGTTGGGTAGCCCTGAATGGTGTATAATCCTGGACATTTAACGTTCTATCAAACCAATCATGCTGCATCAGTAAAACTGTATTGTAAATATGCACCCTGTAGTATAAAAACAAATGCAACTAAGCTGTGGCTTGGCCACCCAAGTAAGTTCCATACTAGTGTATGTTTTGTTCCTGGCAGAAGTTCTTTGTCACTCCATCCAAAATTCATTGGAAAGTATTGAATATGATACGTCGAATAAACGCATAGTAAAGCAGACTGGAAAAATTCAAAATGATGAAATTTTAACATCTTCACCACATAAAAAATGTGGAGAGGATGGGCAAAAAAGTAAAGGCAATAAAAACGGTGAAGCCAAAAAATAAAAATAAAAAGATGCTTTAAAGATGTTGAATACAAAGAAAAGTATTCAAAATCTTTCTGAAGCAAATCAAGTAAAGTAGATGGAATGCATCATATGTGGAGAAATTTTGGTAGAAGACTGGATTTGGTGCTAAGAAGCAAAGACAGGGCACATGAAGATTGTGTTTATATTTGGGTGCACGGCAGTACACCCGCCAAGTCGAGTCAACGGCGGCACTGCCTACCCTTTTCTCGAAGCGATTCGGGCTATTTTTGAACCTGAATTTCTTCGATCGTATTTATGATACATGTCTCAAATTTCTGTTATACATAGATATCAGCAATATTAGCAATCTTACAAAATTTTGTTTTGTTACTGTTCTTAGTTCGTATGTTATTCGGATGCAAACTTCAGAGATTTTGACACTCACTCACTCACTCACTGACTGACTGACTGATAATCATCAAAATTCTAAGGCACTTCCTGTAGCCGTAGAAAGCTGAAATTTGGTACACAGATAAAATTTTACCCACATATTATAAGAAAAGTCTGAAACTCGTAAATTTCCATATACCTACCCCCTTATCTACCCCTAACGTGAAATCGCTTTCTACCCTAATTACTTTATAAACCTCAAATTTTTACTGTGGAATGAGCTTACTATGTTTAACTAATGTGTTAAATTTTACTTTTTTACTTCTCTTACTTTGGAAGTTATTGAAATTCAAAATTTTATTTCGGCACTACACCACGACATCAAAATTCCACTGCCAGCAATGCTAGAAACAAGTAATTTGGTACAAATATATGGTTTCATCCCTAAATCATAAGAAAAATCTGATATTGGAGATTTCCCCTGTATTTATGGAATTACAGTCGCAAACTTGAAAAATTCTGGCACATATTTTCGGCTTGATTACTTTGCTCCTGATGAAGCTACAAACCTGATATTTCAATACTATATAGAGGCAAGCAACTTTAACCAAAGCCTTAATTTTTACTTTGTTTCTATGATTATCTTTGAAGTTATTTGTTATTCATTTGAGGTGGTAGTTAAACCAGCTGCAATGTTCATTGCTCGGCTACGACGCACATTAATTGTTTGCAGAGAGTGGGGTGTTGGTAATGATATTGCTAATTTTCCCTGTATTTATTGAATGGCAACCCTAACATGAAACATTCCAGTACATACAGTGCAGAGCAAATCGACCTCTATATTAAATAATACGTTTGT
>JARYHS010009186.1:176868630-177201277 GCA_031002005.1 Vandiemenella viatica | reverse complement strand
ACAGCATTAAGTGCGAATGTGGTGGAAGCAAACCACGAACCAAATGCTCGAGCGACCTATCTGCCCATCATCCTGTAACTAAGATGATCTGCTCGAGCGTTGAGTTGCTGCAAAGTACTGTGCGAAATGTGTTTAAAGTTTTTAATTTGCACAATGTTTTAACTGAGTACCTGAAGTTTGTGAGCCACCAGTGTGAGATAAAAGTGCCTTGGTCGACGTATCAGCCATACTGACGGTGTCCAGCATTCACCCAATCTAAACATTTCACAAACAAAGATACACTTATCTTATAGAACATAATCTTCACAAACAGGTGGTAACATTAAATACTGTCGGAGTACCCGACTTTACTCGAGCTGTTTGGGGTTGAATCTTTAGTCGCCCAGTGGGAAACATGTTCCACGTTTCATCAAAATTGCTCAGCCGTTTCAGGAACGTAATAAAACGTAGACTCACCCGAACACCACCCATAAGGGTGTACGTTGTGATTAGTTTACGCGTACAGTATTTTCAGTAACATAATGAGAAACGTTTTTACTACGTTTCATCAATATCGCCCAACCCTTTGAAAAAAAATAGATGTATTTTTGTAAAAAGAAATTTTTAATGTTAAAAAGCAGTGAATAGTAGCCAAAAAGAATTCACGCAGAAAGAAGTATTGCTTCGAGCAGAGACCGAACCCGCAGCCACGGCATAGGGATACGACGACTTTACATGCCCAATCATTTTCATTCTGCTATTTTGTTGATTTCTTTATTGGTATACAATCAGCATTTATTTTCAATTGTTTACAGAGTTTCCCTGTGTACAGTATAATTCGTTACACCGTCAGAGACAGATTGGTGGGATGACTTACTGTAGATAGCTCCGTGGCCGATATCGATGGCATTGAGGTCTGTCCTTGTGCTTTATTTATCACCAAAACAAGCAGACGCTTACGGGAAACTGTACGCACTTGAAGCGGAACAGGAAATTATTTGGTTCAAGTGGTATCCAGGGAATAAAAACATGTTCCCCGACACTGGATCCCGCCAAAATCTCCGTTTCTGTCAGGTTCCGCTGCGAAGTGGTCACTTTGAGTCGGGTAAACGTAAACATCAGGCAGTTCCTACAGCTCCTGCCGCTTTCCGCAGGGATCACGGAGGCAAAGCTCCACATTTCCATTACAACCATTGGCACTAAAAACATGTGACGTGGTCAGCGCCACGCTTCGGCGGAGTTTCCTCCACGCTACTCATTAGATAGAGGTTGAACCAAGAGTTCTCTCAATTTTTTTCTCTGTTTCTGATGCAATTAGTTCCTCAGAAGAAGCGAGGTGGAAGTCTAAATTCTCATTCTTCTTTCGGAAACGTATCGTTGTCGATTACGAACAACAAAACCGAGAACTCTTGAGCATTGACATTTCTACACCTGCTTGCCAGGGACTTGACAGGCATTGACTTCATCCGCTCTTGTGCCTCGTAGCACTACAGGCAGTATTTGCTTGACGTCACCACAAAAAAACATTGTGATAGCTACAATCGATATTTCGTTTTTCTGGATATCGTGTAATGTCCTACTGCCTTTCAGTGTACCCTGGTACATTTATAATCAGACAATAACATCGCAAAACGCGCGCTTTGTTGCTATTACGCAAGATGCCACGAGCAGGTGTTTCAGTGATGTCTATTTGTATAATTACTCTCACTCTTCACACGACACTTACAGCATTGCAGACTACATTTATTTCGTAACTTTCATCACCTATCTTTAATTTAATTTAATTGCAATGGAGCACACGCTCCGGTGGCAATTTCCCTACACACCCAATTTCCCCCTACATTTGCCCTCTACAAATTTTAACTTTAAATTCTTTTAACGTTTTCGGTAAGTTATTCATCATTCCCCTTGGTAACTCATTCCAATCCCTGACACCCTTACCTAAAAAGAAAATCTTCCCACACCCTTGTGCCTGAAATAGAGTGCCAGCTTATGGTCATGGTCATCTTTTCCCTTCCTTGAACTACTTTTCATACCTACTGCAATATCTTTCCATGCCTCATCGCCAGTATACGCCCTGTACATTCCTACCCTAACTTTCTGTTTTTTACCTTTTAAAAATTCTTCTACCCAGCAAATCACTTTCTCATCCACTCCAATAGGTTTTACCTTATTTACTACCATTTTGTGGCTTACTCTGTCAAACGCCTTTGAAAGATCTAGTGCTACACTATCAATTTGGCCTCCCTTGTCCATTTCATCTGAAATATCTTGCATACAGTGGCGTAGCTAGGGGGGGGCGGTGGGGGCGGTCCGCCCCGGGTGTCACCCGTTTGGGGGTGACACCCGCATTTCGAAAATACTAATCGAAATTAGTGTGATACAAAATTTATATATATATATATATATATATATATATATATATATATATATATTTGATAGACTTCTTTTATCCTTTGGTGTCGAAACACGTCTACCTTTAATGTTCTGAATATTTCTTTTTAAGTTGATCTATCGCTTTTTCAAATACGATCCATAGTATAATAATATTATTGGCTACACCGCACGCTTAAACAATAGAGCATCGCTCGGTTGCTCCAACAATCACAGGAACTCGTTGTGCTTGCCGTCCGTCACAGTTGTTTGGTTTGTTACGAGCGGCGGTGGATATAATGTAAGTTTTCTTGTATTAAGAGAGGAAGTTTTAAAATTAAAGGATATATCTAAAATTGTTAAAATCATGGTAATTAGGCAGTTAAATTGTAATTCCTCGAAATTATTTCAAGAAAAATGTAGATTTTCCTTTGAAAATGAAAAAAAAGCAACCAAGCGTATGCTGGAATAAGCGTAGTCTAGGCTTCAAAATTGTTTTGCTTTTTTAGAATTCTATTAGCTTTCTAGCTAAGATGCACAAGTGACTTGAAGTATTTTCTAGTAATTTTTGAATTTATCATCTGACAGATTCGAATTGAGTACATTTCGTGTTATCCGATATACACTCTGCGTACCTTCCTTTTGTCGACAGTGCACCTATACTCGACATGAAATCGTATCATGTTCGAATTTATGCAAATAAAATGATTCGGAAAACTGCATTAAACTAGCAATACGGTCAGGTTTCAAGTCAATCCGGACGAGTCCAAGTGTTATCGTCTGTCGGTAATCAGTTTTTGTAAGGCATGTGTTTAAAACAGTCGGAACCGCGTATCTTGCTAACGAAATCGTAACATTAGTAAGGGGACATCCATAAATTACGTGAGGTGTTTTTCCGAATTTTCGGACCCCCCCCCCTCTGGTGAGACTTTGTGAGATCTGGTCCCGTCAGACCCCCCCCCCCCCCTACGGATCGCCCTCGCAAATTTTTGAGACCTTTTTTTTAGATCTCACCCTCCCAAAGCCGGTTACACCCACACTTTTCGACGAAATACCCCCTAAAATCGACATTCGCGTCATTTGTAAACACTTTTTTTTTGCTCTACAGTCCAACACAATTTTAAAAAATCTCACGTGAGAATTGGTGAGATTTCGCTGCACCCCGCCCCTATTTCACCTCACGTAATTTATGGATGCCCCCTAAGCACTTTAACTCTAGTTTCATGTAAGTTTGATATGCTTTCTACTGATTGAGAATATACAAATATGATCGCGATCAAATTTTCCATCATAAATTTACAGAAGAAGATTTCTATTATGGGTAACCTCTTTGTCGAATACACGTACCTACATTCTTATGGGTTCCTTAAATCGACAGGGATGTCGAACTTCTGTTCCTGAACAAAAATGAGCTTTAATCATAAACTGAACGAACATTCGAGCCGTTTACATCTTTATTTATACGCTACTGAGCGGTGCTAGAAATATAAAATTTACACATGGAGATGGGCTCGATACATATCATATTTAGGAGTCTGTAGCTACTTATTTCTTAGACGGGTAGTAAAATACTTCACTTATTAAGTACTTCATGTAAAGGCGGCAGATATCTCAAAGGCATGTTCTTTTATTACCTGACCGTTGTTTTTTTTATTTGATTTTATATTTTATTTATTCCTCTATTTTTATGAAGGAACTTAATGTAGAGTTGCTTTTCTGACTATACAGTATCCCCCAGGGTCTCACAACTTGTGGGACCCGGATCCTGGGTTTGCTCCAATGGGACCCCATCTGGGTCTGGAATTGCTTCTACTTGGATCAAGCCACTTCTGTTAACTTTCCTCTCAATATCCCTTGGTCCTCCAAATACCGAGGTTGTGAAGTCATTTAAATACAGCCTATGTTAACGTTTCAATAACAAATGGGTAGCTTTCGACTTTTTTAAATTTATAGCGAAATCTTATGGTCGCCCTATAGTTACACTGGCGGAAATTAAAATCACAACACGCATACATGAATGGTAGAATTTTAGGAAACTTTGAAAATATCCAGGGCCATACCTAAAAGAAATAATAACAAATGGAAATGGATCAGGCTAAGTTATTACCTTTTACAGTTGTCAGTGAGAAATGCGCCCAACTTGAGCACCAATACATTCGTGGATCCTTGCCGGCATTGACACAACAAGTGTTCGGATGTCTTCTTGGTGTATGTCTCACTACGCGTGCTGCATGTCTTTTGCAGTCAGTTGTTGCAGTTTGTGCTGGGTGACCATGTGATCTAATGTGTCTACTTCTGGTATCCTAGAAATGCTCTATTTGGGACAAATCTGGGAACCGTGCTGTCCATATTGTGATCGAAACTCCTTGCAAGGCTTGTGTGACGATGGCCGCAGTGAGGACGGGCACTGTCTCGTTGGAAAATACGATTCGGATGTTGAACATGTAGGGTATCACAATAAGATGCAGTACCCCGTCCACATAGTGATGGGCTGTCATTGCCTTCAACAACAGCCGACTCAGTCATGCTATCGAAACTGATTGCCACCAAAACATGACACCGGTGACGGCACTTGCGTGAGGTTCTGAAATCACAGCAGATAAGCCGTTCCTCCACTACGCCTGCGAACATGTCGTCGATTATCACTTTGCCACAGACAGAATCGAGACTCGTCTCTAAACACAAATGTACGCCATTCACATGTCCATTTGTGTTTCGCATTATACCAGGTAGATGATGATGGCAATGAAATTAGATTAATGGGACACAATGCACAGGGGCCAGAGAGTGTAACCCAGCTTCAAGCAATTAGTTTACAATCATCCGGGGAGGGGCGGAGGCGGGGTGTGACTATGTGTAACCACTACTTGGATCTGGCCTGCAGTCAACCATCTGCCAGCAACAGCCACCCACACCATTTGGCAGTCTTCACGTGCTGTTATCCTTCTGTATGGACCTGTGCCTGCTCTAGGAGTATTAGAGCTTTTTTCATCACTGTGTAACAAGTCTGTATACTGACATTGCACTGCGGCAAATCGTTCTGGAGATTTCACGATATGATGCACCCTTTCAGAACACGTCAATTCTCCGACCTCTCTCACTGTTAAACATTTGGGTGTAGAGAGTTGTCACTCTTCGCCTTGGCATACTTAGACAACAAAAACTTGTGGGCAACTACAGGGCGTTCGCCGGGAAACGCAACCAATGTTAGCGCTACAAGGAAGAAACTGCTCCCGGCGAGCGAGCGCTCAGTTTCCGGCATTGTTCGACCGTCGGCCGCGGACTATTTCATAATAATTACGCTTCATAAACTTGTGTGCTAAGCATTTAAATGTGACGTAATTCATTAGCTTACCTTATAAAAGATGCTGGAAGTGTTGACCTCTTGTGTAATGCACATTTCACATCTTCTGAACATATTTCGAGACACACGCTGCCCTAACTGACTTAATGATTTTTTGGGTGACTGTTCTAGTCGAAAAGCGATATCGTCAATTTTCTCCTCTGTGAGAATACGGTTGACCGACAGTCTCTTTTTGTTAAAAAATGAACCCGTTTCTCTTACTTTTTTAACCAGACGCAGAATTGTTGATTTAGCTGGCAGTAAAGCGCCAGGAAATTCGCGACGAAATTTACTGCGACACTTTTTAAACGACTTCTTCTTCACATATGTATCGTAGAGAAATATTCTTTGTTGCAAACTGTAACGTACCATAATTTTACTCATACTCAAACACGGTACAGATTAATAAGAGTATGAAGCCCCAAACCAGCCAACCGCAAAGAAACGTTTATTCACAACACTGATTAATAAGAGACTGAAGTCACAAACTATCTACAATGTAAAGAAACCGTTCTTAACAATGTAAGGGTCACTGCACTGCACTGTTGGGGCAGCGGAGGTGTTAAACAGTGCGGTGATTCACGGTGGCGTGTGGCGGAAACTGCTGGCACGACTGACCGAGCAAGTTGCCGACGGCAACAGACTGGGAGTTTAGCGTTTTCCGGCGAACGCCCTGTACGTGTCATGTGACACCACACTGTTCGCCACTTATTAAAAAAAAAAAAAAATTTAAATAATATATAGCACCGTAATTCTCACATTATTACATGTAAAACTTTTAATGTTAAATCATTTAAACTCTTCATGCGGGCATATTTGGGGCCAAATTTCACATCATGGGTGCTGGGATTTTAATTTGCACCAGTTGGTGTATCAGTTGCTAAGTGTAAAGGTCGAACTGCACTTTGCCAATACTGGCCTGTACCGTAACGGCAACGACAGCCGGCCGAGTGACGGCTCGCCCCCTCGCGTCCACACTTTTCCATAGCTCGCCCGTGTTCCTACCCGGTCTTTAGTCTCCTTTAACGTTTACAAGTGATTGTTTCAGGGAATCAGTGTTGGGAACGACAGGTAGGTTTGACACCCTACTTTATAATAGAGTACTGTACTTTATTTTGCACAGTTTTGGTACGAATGTACACACTTTGACAATAAATTTGGCCGCCGCTGAAAAATTCTATCACTATTATCTTGCACAATCTGACATCAATGTCATCCTAAGAAACAGCAACGCAATACTGGCTTGCCAGTATTGTATTACTGTTTTCTGGGGTGACATTGATGTCAGATTGTGCAAGATAAGAGTGATAGAATTTTTCAGTGGCGGCCAAATTTATTGTCAAAGTGTGTACATTAAAATACTTTTTTATCTGACTCACGTAATCACCTAACTGGTTGATATTTTATGTACAAAAATAGTATCCCAGCGCAGTATTAACAGTATCAACGCAATCTCAATGAAATGTCAATCACTCGCACTTGACGTGTTTGTTTTGTCTGAGGTTCTTTTCGATTCACTCAATACTTTTTGTTAGTGAAGAACGAGATTATAACATATTTTAATTTAAATATAAGTCGTAAAGATTGTGTATAGTAAAAATAATAATTTCATGTTATCTCAATGTTCTAGCCACAGAGTTTCTTACGTATTTGGAAACTCGCAGTGCACCTATATCGTAGTCACCTAACTTGAAAAGAAGACCTACAGATTAAAGTGAAATTCAAACCACCGAGCGTCCTTCGCATTAAAAGATAAAAGCGTTGCCATTGGTAAAAGTCAGTTTAATGCCCGCAAAAATTACAGTCGAGACCGGGATTTGAACCCTGACCTACAGTTTTTCAAATCGCATGCAGTAATCATTTGAGTCACCAGTCCGAATATAGGTGTGATGAAAAATAAGTTTTCAAACATGATAAAATAAACATATTCTTTTTCTATACCATATATTTTTGTTATCAAAAGACACGAATCCACTTTTATGTGTTTGAATACATATTTTTCAATACTTCTAGATTAGTCTTGCGTCTGGTTATGGCATGCTATTCGGGTGTGGGAGGTTCGGTTACAAATGCGGATTTCGGCTGCAATTTTTGTGGGTAGTAAAATTGGTCTTCAACTCTGGCAAAGCTCTGATTTTTTTAATGCGAAGATGCTAGGACTTTTCCTACATTTCACGAACATCTGATGAACATGGACAAAAAAAATACTTTTTTTAAGGCAAATAATAACATGAAAACAACATTTAGTCGTAAGGGAAGGTAAATTTCCGAACTCTCTCGATGCGCTTCTCCACATCTAGCAGGCCGATACTGATCCGCACCGTCAAAACAGAAACCAATCCAATGACGGCCGAGTGTCGAACTGAGACCCGATCTCCAGAGGCCTCTCTAAAACCACTTTCGATCACCGGTGAACAACACGTGGCTAAAATCTTGCCATATTGACTTTTGAACATGAAGTAACCAAAATTGATAATTTTGAAGATGTGATTTACGAGTTTGCAGCTGTTAAAGCTAAAAAGAAAAGATTGTTTTAGTTTACTGTGTTTTTTTTAAAATGAAGTTAATATTACAATTTTATTAACTATAATTTTAATAACAATAAATTTTTATTAATTATATTTTATTAATATGATATTTTACACTTACAAGATATTATATTTTACTTAATTTTGAATTTAAATTTTCGAGGGGTGACACCATCGATATCCGCCCCGGGTGTCACCCACGCTAGCTACGCCACTGGTCGAGTGGCGAGTATTTTAGTAGCTAAATTACTCGCTACTGCTCAAAAATAGTTCGCACTACGATCGAGTTCAGTACACAAGTTTCGTGGTATTTTGCCAGATGAACAGGCTCAGGCTGCAACGCAATCAAATGAATCTTATGTTAATCGCTATTTTTGAAGAGGTGGATGAAGAAGTTTATGCGATAAAAAAAAGCAATGGGTACGAAAATAAGTTAATAGAAGGGATTGTCATCTGAAGGAATTAGCATTAGAGGATCCCTAAGAATAGTTTGAGAATGTCCAAAAGTTGTGTTAATGTAAATGCAGTCACTAATTTAGCATGAAGATACCTATTTAAGAAGTACAATTCTGGCAATTACAAAATTACAGGCAGTTCTCTACTTTATTGCCACCGGATGTAGTTTAAGGACACTCACACCTAGTATTTATACACTGAAAATCGGCTATTTCCTAATTCATCACAGTGTGAAGGAATCTATGAAACCACAAAGGAATTGAAGTAGTGTTTTGAGAAAGGAATCCAGTAAACTAAATCATTTTACTGAAGGAATGTAAACTATTTGAGTACCTGCGCCTAAACTTTTAGACTACTTTAAAAGAAAAAAAAATACGAGTAGATCTTTCTAAAAAGATTTTTAGGCAGTAGTTCTAATAACAATAGTAATCTAGATGCTATTGTAATCAAATTATGCACTAAGCACATGTTTTTAATTTTCAATTTACTTCTCACCTAATCTAGGTATGTTTATTGTATTTTCCAAATCCATGTGTGCAGATTGCTTCCTTTGTTTGTTTTTATAGTGCGGGGACTTAATATTTTACAAGCATTCATGTTCTACATATTTAGAAACAATTTTTAAAATGGTTTCTTCGCTCCAGCGAAACGACATTTTTGCGGCAGCTAATGAACTCGACCTAATAGGTTCAGTCTTGTTTATCCGATGAGCTAGTGGGCAGTGGCGCGTGATGGGTCGCGCTGCTCACCTGATATAAAACGAATCGACTCGACTAAACTACTGGCTAAACTGATCGACTAAATTTTCATTGTTCACACACGTTTAGTTACTAAATTGCTCGCTACTCGACTAAATTACTAGCCTATTTCGAACGAGCCTTTAGCCTGGATGCTTTAATTATTGTAATGTTTACGAATTTCTGTTCTGTGTCCAGCAAAAAATAACTTTGACGTATAGATCGTGAAAACAAAGAATATAGGTTAGCATGAGCTACATGACAGTGCACCAGTGTTGCTGAGGCTTTAAGGCGAGTTACGACGGAACCAGGATCGAATCCTGGATCCTGCGTATCGACCGACCTGCTGCAGTTTTTAGGCGGCTTTCCGCAAATATCTGGGCGAATGTTGGGACAGTGCCCAATCTCTGCCTCATAAACTATTCATTAACAAACAGATTGCATAATACCCTTCGTTTTAAGATATTACTTTTATTATTATTTATTTTGTTTGCCTCGTCATATGATTGCCAAGCTGATGTAAGTTGATATAGGTGATAGTTTGGGCGCCAGTGAGTTCAATCAATTACCTTGATTTGACAAAATGATGGATCATAAGGAAAGGTGATCAATGAACCATATTATTAACTGAAAAACCCACAAATTAAGAAATAAATTTTCGTCATGTTTATTTTAAAGTAATTCACCTACACTCTTAGCAATTCATAAATTGCTGCTCAGTGGATTGCATGAATTATCCTACAAGCGTTACTGGGCTTTGCTGAACTGAATTCCGGTGACAACTGAGGCGTGAACCAGTGGCGTAGCTAGGTCAACAAGGGCCCCGGTGCAAAAAAATTATTTTGGGCCCTCAGGCCAGACGGGCGACCTTTTTTTTTGCTTTGTGTGCTGGTAGGGGCCCCCTGAACTGAGGATGGGGGCCCTTGAATTGTTCTTTAGGGGCCCGTGAGCAGTGGTTGGGGCCCCCCCTGAGTAGCGAGGGCCCTTAGTGAGGGGCTCCTTTGTTCTCAGGGGGCTCGTGGGCCCCCTAAACTGCGCTTGAGGCCCATAGAGGTGCGCTTAGAGGCCCCTTGAGGTATGCTTGGGGGCCTCCTGAGCGTGAGGGCTCCGGTGCACTGCACCGCCTAGCCCCATAGTAGCTACGTCCCTGGCGTGAACTGGGCTCCTTTACCGTGCGTTAGACGTTGATATTGGAAGAGGTGAGACGCAAAGATTGTTGACCATTGTGGAGAGATACCGTCGTGGACTACAACAGCTGTCGAGTCGAGCGCCCACTGCTCTGTGTGGCGTCGTGTAGGGAAGGCGTCTGCACAGCCCGGCTCCGTCGTCGTCAGGTAGTCAGCACCGGCGAAACTCGATCGCCGAACAGCCTGCAGCCGTGATCCACGTTCCGACTCCCAAACAACCTGACTCGTCGAACCCTCAGCCACGAATGCCTCTCTTCAGTCGTCCGTCCCTTCAGATCACCCTGAAAAACATTCTCCCTAGTATGGCAGTCCTCCATCAGACGACCAGCAATAAATTTCAACATACCACTCACAACACGTCTGAATCACTCGTATCTTCCGAGCGCTAAACAAACATTCCATTCTCTCCTTCCTTGGGAAAACATCAGACTCGCAAAAGCCTCTGCTCAACCGAACCTTTTTTGTGTGTGCGGTGAGCGTCTGGTGAGATCGCTCCCCTCCTGTCTGCGGCTGCTCAGGTCTATAACACATACAGTCTCGCTTAACATTGACAAACATCAGCTGTTATTTATTCTCAAACCAGATGTAACATTACAAAATACAATTATCAAACAGAACGAAAGTTACATGTTCGCAGACAAATGGCAACACAAAAATTTACTCCTTAAGCCGCGTTTCCACGACGTCTTGTAACGAGGGCGGGACGGGACGGGACCTCCTTAGCCGAAGTGTAGGGACGAGCGCGCGCCGCAGGTTAGCCCTCGCTTACCTCAATGCCACCTCCCCACCACGTTGCCTAGTGTCGTTTGGCACAGAGCGCTTTACAGCAACAGAAGGAGTGCGCACCGCTGCGGCAAACCGATGGCAACAGCGCTCCACTACGCACGCCTGTGATGTATATCGACACAGAGTGGGTAGCTGCGTCTCGTCCCCGCTAGCAGAGGTGGCCCTGTTCCCATGGCGTGTTGCTGAGTATTCGTCCCGTCCCGTCCCGACCCGCCTTCGTTACAAGACGTCGTGGGAAAACGGCTTTAGGATGACCGCTCCAGATATAATAATTCTGGTAGTATCTATAGTGGGAAATCCGTCCCCCTCCCCACCTTGATTCATATCAGCTACGCGTTTGCACAGGCATCTGGTGTATTCGTAGTAGCTGCAGGGCCCGCTCTAGGGGGGAGCAAACCGGGCATTTGCCCGGGGCGCTAAAATTTAGGGGCGCCATTTCGGCTGTAAGTGTGAGAAAAATATGAATAATATTAATGTGTTAAATACCCAATTAATTAAAAAAATCCACATACCGATTTTTTCGTTCGTTAAAAACTTACAGTTCTTAGCTATTTGGGTGCACCCCTAGAGACTTCGAAGAGACGGGGCGCGGACCTCAAAGGGGCGCGCCGTTGCCCAGCCGCCTCTGTGTGAATTCCGCCATAGGAGCAACTTCAAAATGCGCCGCGTCCGCGCCATGTCTCAGCCCGAGGTCCGCGCCACATCTCTTCTGTGTGAATTGTGCTTTAGCACGCGAGTAGAACGCTGTTTCGACTTTTGTTGTCTCAACTTGCTTATTATAAAAGTGGTTACATTACACAACAGCATTAGTCTTACTATTACTTTATTAGTGATAAGTGGAAGTTCATAAAATTTACTTCAGGATTTCATAATTTCTAAAGATTATTTCTATGATTAAACTGTTATTTAGTTGGTTATACGACATAAGCGCACAACGACAAAAGTGCACAACAGAAGCGAAGCGCGGTAGGTGGAGGCTGTTACGCCTGCCCTCGGCTACCTGCACTGATTCCAACGTTATACTGCCCACAAGTTACTAGACGCGGTGAAAAGGAGTGTTTTTCGCAATTGCAGCTAGGCTCTAATACATGGAATCGATAGTTCTTGGCGGGAGATGCTGAGTAGGTATTTATTTTATTGAATTGATAAACCAAATCAATATGGATCTTAGTTATTGGAAATTGAAGTGGAATAATTTGCATAATAATTTCTTCTCGTAATCCGAGTCTCACAGATTTGTTGTACAAATTAGATACCGTACAGGCATTGTAAGTGTTATGGTTGGTAGTTAAGTGGGTGTGGGACAGTACTTACAATCATTAATAAATAAATAATATTACCAGCTGCTGATTACCGATTAGTTACTTCACATACCATTAGTATATTCAATTTAGAATGTTAACTGCTAATATATAATCACCCATGATTCTTATTATATATACGAATGCGGTTTACAGATACTCTAATTGCTGCATTTGTAAATCGTCTCAACAAAAATAAATTCATTAACTATTTTAGTGAATGTGAATAACTTTGTCAGTTGGTTTAATAAGTGCATTGCGCGACAATCACTCCACAACATCATTTTTTTTTGTTTGTGAACTTGGAACGTATTCCGTTTAAGCCTATAGAAATTGCCATTCTGTATACACGGTTTCTGTATTTGCAGCAAGTGTACGGATAGTATCCGCCGCGAATAAGCTTTGACTGTGTAGTAACACTAGACTTTCTTTATGTTCAAAGGGTATGGAAAATATTTTGTGCTGTGCATAAATATTTTTTTATATCGACTGAGAATAATTTATCTTAGTTATGGTTTTAGTTAATTTAGAACAAGGATAAATATTTACTTTTTATATTATTTTACAGTGTACATTGTTTGAGTTACGTGCGTGCCTCTTCCAAAATGTCTGGCGGTCAAAGAAAACTATCTGCTTACCAGTACAAAACAATAAAATTGAGAAAGGAAGCGAAAAGGCAGAATCAATCTAGCGCGTTAAAAAAATATACTGTATTCAGGGTTTACCAAAACAAATCTTAGAATCCAATATCAGGTCGGGATACTAAAGAAGTACAGAATCGTCAGAGAATAATAGCAAACAAATGAACAAAGTTTCTAAACCAACTGGAACTGACACCAACGTGAGACGAACAGAAGGCGTTCTAAAACTTTGTGGCCAAGAATTTTACGAGACGCCGTAAGAAGCTTTTTAGTAAGCCAAGGTCCACTTAAACTATTGCATAATTACAAATTTCCTTCCAATGACACGGATCGACATTTTAGCGCAAAATATTATGCACGAATTTTAAGCAACGGAGAGCAAATACTGCGAGATTAGGTACTATCTTTCACAAAACTGCGTTTACTGCTTCTGTTGCAAACTTTTCGGCTCTTTAGTTAGTTCTCTCTCAAAGGAGGGTTTTAAAAATTGGAAGCACCTCGACGAAACTTTAAAAGAGCATGATATTTCGAAAAATCATATTCAGGCAAAAAAGATTAAATTGTTGGAAAACTGTAGATGCTGCCACTCAAAGAGTTATTAATGTCGAAATAAATCATTGGAATGAGGTGCTTCTAAGAATTGTTGCAATTACCAATTTGCTTGGTAAAAGTTGACTGGTTTTTCAAGGTACAAGCGACAAGTTGTTTGAGCATAATAACGGTAAATTCTTAAAAATATTTGAGTTACTGTCTGAATACGATCCCATTATGGAAGAGCACGTCCGTTGAGTGCTCTAAAAAGTAGAGACTAAAGCTCAATATCTTGGGAAAAACATACAAACCGGGATAGTATATCTGCTGCATCAAAGTTTAAAGTCTCATGTTATTAATGAAATAAAAAAATTCAAATATTTTCCATAATTTTAAACTGTAATCCTGACTTTAGTAAGATACAGCAAATTACTCTTGTAATCAAATATGTTTCAACCAATAAATTTAATCCTGACGTTGAAATTCAAATTAATTAAAGCTTTTAAGGCTTCTTACCAGTCGAAAGATCCACAAGAAAACAAATGTCTGACATTATAGTTGGAGAACTTAATGACTTGTGTTTAAATTTGCAGGATATCAGAGGACAGGGACTGACAACGGGTCCAACATGAGGGGCAATAAAGCAGGAGTGCAATCTAGAATTAAACAATATAGTTCGCGAGCATTCAATGTTCCGTGTAGTAGCCATTCTCTCAATGTCCAAAAAATATATTTATTCTTTTTGGCATCTACTTTTCGATGGACAATACTTTTAAAGCATTTCCAGGGTTCAACTTTGAAAACGTGGAGTGACACTAGATGGGAGAGTAGGATAGAGACAGTGGCGGATCCAGGGGGGGGGGGGGGGGGGGCTGGAGGGCTGAAGCCCCCAAAAGCACCAAGGTCACCCCTGACGACATGGATTTTCCGACTAAACAAAATCCTGGATCCGCCACTGGATAGAGAGGATAGAGGCATTAAACCCTTTAAAATTTCATTTGGGAGATGTATACGACGCCTTGCTAAGCATTTACGAAAACCAAAAAATTGATAATTTAATGATTTAGCCATTTTCGCAATTGAGTATGAAATTGCTGATGAAGTAAATTTTAAGATGTAATAAAAAATTCGCAACCTGAAAGTAAGAAAAAAAAGTTTTTTTGTGATTTTAGCGTATCTGATGTAATCTCGTTTCATTTTTAAAATAATGGCATTTAGATTGTTTGTGTGATAATATCCATCTGTAATAGCATTTAAAAATGTAAAAAATATGGTTAATTTGTGGTTGTGTACAGATATTTCATAATTAATTTCTCTATTTTGTGCCGCTAAATCAAAATTCAATAAGTTTATTTATGAATATATGATTTTATTAAAATTAAATATTTTATTCGATTAAAAATTAATTATTTTTTAAAAAGATATATAATTCCATATAATCTTAAGGGGCGGCAATTTGTCTATTTGTCCGGGGCGGCAAAACCGCTAGAGCGGGCTCTGGTGGCTGTAACGAGAGGGAAGGAGATCAACGTTAGTCATACATGGATAATTGAGCATCACAAAACAGCTCCTTCAATTCTGAAAGAGAAGCGCAGACAGTAGAGACATTAATACCATAAAAGTCAGTTTCTGTAAGGAAGATTAAGGTTATTATTGGAATATGTAAAAGCCAGGTATGAAACTATTAAGAGGTAAACTGTAGAAATGTAACAGAGAAAGTTAGAGGCTCCGGTAACGCTGTGGAGATTCACGAAACGTAAGTGTTCGAGTCATAAGAAAAAACGTTGAATAAGGTTTTATCGGCAGTTAATAGATTTTACCTCAGAGCCAGTGGTGGATCCAGGGGAGGGAGGGCTAGGGGACTCAAGCCACCCCCCCCCAAAAAAACAATATCCCAAAAGTATCTCAGTCCACCCCTGACATCGTAATTTGGAGACTTCTTTTTTAAGCTCTACTATTCTTTTAAGGGTGGCATGACTATAAAGCCTACCCCTGACCGACTCGAGCCGCCCCCCAACCAAAATCCGCTCAAGCCTCCCCAAACCAAACTCCGCTCAAGCCCAAAATACTGGATCCGCCACTGCTCAGAGCTACAGAAGGAACTTGATGGAAAATTTATTCATACTGGTTGGCAACAACTATTACGATTTACAGGCAGAATATAGTGGCAAAGAAAATATTTTGTGACGATGAACGAGCAAAAACTGAATGTATGTTCGGATATCGAGGCTGGGAATGAGACGTAGGAGTTAAAATAAGATTAATAAAACAAGGGAATAAGAATATGGAGGGAGGCCATATACAAGTTACACACCAAAGAAGTTAAACTTGTTGGTTGTCTTCCTAGTAAATCCACACCCTACTTTGGTTTTCACTTCACAGAAGGAATGAACTATCACAAAGCAGTTGTGAAGCATGTAAGAGGTGACGGTGATTAACAGTCACTGGAGGACAAGAAGCCTGGATACATATAGGGCTAAAACTAAACAGTAGTTATGGAAGGGGAGACATTACCATGACAATAATCTTTCACTGATTTGAGAGGGTCGGAAAAATTTAATTTATTATTAATTTATTAAATTATCGGTGGAAGTGCTGAACGATTTATATCGAGCAGTAGAAGAAACAAATAGAAACCGCTTACTATTGGTAGAAAAACAAGTGTAACTAAGCATTAGTAAAATATTTTTGTAAAACATTTCATTACTTCAATTTCTTTCATTGCGGATATCATGCAACCAGTTTCTTCGAGTTTCTTGTCGCAAAAGTATTTTTCAGTGACCACAGCCACGGAGTTAGTAGCGTCATCTAAACGTGGAAATTACCAGTATCCTTTGTGGGAATCATATAGACCTGCAACAGCCGCCTAAAAATTCCAATCTCAAAACGACGAGAATCATAAGAAATCGTGAATTCTGTGCTTGTCGATCACATGACTGACATCTAACAATCCGTTCAGAAATATCGCCGAGGGGACACCATCGAGTAAAGAAATTTCCTCCATGGGGGACACAAGTCGATGCACAAGTCGACACGGTTACAGCAATGTAGATCAGAGACAATATAACGATATAGATGGTCCGTTCCATGGAGGATGGTCCGTTCTTGTTGCCTCGACTCCGAAATGGTGACCAAAAGATGCGAGCGGACAAAAAATCCCTAGTCAATAGGCACTTTTTCTCGAACGAGTTTGTGGAACTAGCCTAACAACGTTCCATTCCATGTACTTTAATCGAAATAAAGTATTTTCTCATACTCAGGCCCGCCGCTAGCTGTTTGAGCGCCCGCGTGCAATACCGATTATGCCGCCCCCTGTCTAACTACAGCCAGTGGTGGAATTAGGAAATTTCCGAACCGGGTCAGAAAACTGTGCCCTTGGAACATTATTTGACGCCCCCATTGTTGCCATCCCAAGTGTCGCCGGCCGCCCGAAGCAGCTGTTGAGCTAAAAAAAAAAAAAAAAAAAAAAAAAAAAAAAAAAAAAAAAGGGTCGCCTGTTACATAATACGCCGCAAATTTCGTCGCGGCGACAATGGAGTGGCAACTATCGCGGGGCGGCGACTGTCGATCACTCGTTTTGCCGCCCCCCCTCGATGTGCCGCCTGCGTGCGGTGCACGCCTTGCACGCCCGCTTACGGCGGCCCTGCTCATACTTTATTGGCAGGCAAAACATAAGCGACAAAAATATAAAGTATGATACGTAATTTATTATAATGTATGGTTGGCAACCCTTCCTATAGTCACAACAGAAACAACAAGAATTCTAGTCTATATATCTTTCACGAATGGTAACGACATCAATCAGATTGCTCTCAAATGATATAAGTTATGGTACTAACGACAAACTGCAAGAAACTTCAAATGATCATTAGATGATTCCATAACTGTGGCTTCTGACTCCCACATTCAGGCCCGCCGCTAGCTGTTTGAGCGCCCGCGTGCAATATCGATTATGCCGCCTCCTATCTAACTACAGCCAGTGGTGGATCTAGGAAATTTCCCAACCGGGTCAAAAAACTGTGAGATTGCCGCCCTTCGAACATTATTTGCCGCCCCCATTGTTGCCATCTCGAGTGTTGGCGACCGCCCCAAGCAGCTGTTCAGCTGTTGAGCTAAAAAAAAAAGGTCGCCTGCTACATAATACGCTGCAAATTTTGTCGCGGTGACTGTCGATCACTCGTTTTGCCGCCCCCCCCCCTCAATGTGCCGCCCGCGTGCGGTGCACGCCTTGCACGCCCGCTTACGGCGGGCCTGCCCACATTTGAAATAAGGGATCGGTTCCACACACGTAAACATCTATTTTAAGGTGACCAGACGTCCCGCTTTTGGCGGGACAGTCCCGATTTTTAACAATTCGTCCCGCGTCCCGCAGCGTTTTAAAAAAGTCCTGATTTTTGGAAAGAATGCTAGGGAACGGCAGGAGAACGGGAAGGGAATATGCGGCTTTGGCGGCCATGTGGCTATTTCTCGAGGATATGAGTTTTATATTATTTTTGTTAATTTTAGAATGTTAAACTTTAATAAAAACAAATAAATTTTGAGAACTGATTTTCGGGAAGTGATTATCAAGAACTGCTTATCAAAGGTCGCATTGTTGATCAGTTGTTAACATTCGACCACCATTGCTTATATTTAATTAACAATGGCATTTTTCGACACTGGCAACAACGAAAACCAGAGACAACAGAGAAAACATTTTGTAACTGTTTCATCGTGCTGCAGAGACGTCAATAAATCAGCTATTCAGATAATTTAGGTAATTAATTTATTTCATAAATACATAAATGTTCTTCAATTGAGAAGACAGTACTCGTATTATTTATATTGTATTTTATATAGGCGTCAAAAAGTCTAGAGCCGGCCTTGAAAGTGACATTATAACTTACATTCCGGCAAATGTAGAACTTAACTGGAATGATGTGCAAAAATCATTCGCTCATATTACTCAAAATTTTCCGTATAGTAATATTTCTGAAAATCACCTTTTTTTATAAAGTATCATTATTAAAGAAATATGTTGAAATGGAAAATAGAGAACAAATGGTTAGAAATATTTCATCGTTTTGAAACAAACCATGTTCCATACAATAACGCACTAAAAATTGTATAATACGCGCTGTCCTTACCAGGTAAATAAAGTGTGGACATCAGAAAAGTCACAATTAAATGTTGAGACTTTGAAGGCCATATAATGTGTGAAATATAATTTAACAGTCTTGTAAAAATTTCACAAGCTTTTAAACAATCTATTGAAAAAAATTCACTCAAATGAGAAATACACCAAAGAATAAAATACTATACATAATTTTTAATGTATTATATTTGTAAATATTGAAATTAAAAAATATACTACAATACTATTTTTGCGTTATATAAAAATTTTTACTTTTTAATCACGAACACGCACCCTCCTCCCTCCCCCCTCGTCTATGGTGTCCCGCTTTACCAATGTTAAAATCTGGTCACTTTAATATATTTGGCCAGCTACACATCAGGCCTTATTTGTCGTCTTACTTCCACCAATAAGAATTAACTTCGAATAACTGCATTATAAGGTAGGTCCTTAAGAAAAGGAATCTCTGACACAAACGTCATAAGCTTCCTTGTTTATGATCCAACTAACCCTTAACTTATGAATTGCCATCGAATTTAATTTAGTTTTTTTATATAAACAACAAGCATAAGCTGAAGAACACGAGTAGGCCCTTTTTTAAAGTGTCTGACCTGCTGGCTACTCAAACAGCTGGGCCAATCAGGAAAGATATATGCCGGTCACGTGCCCCACAGCAGAATATGGGTAGCGTCGTTTAGTCTTAATTTGTTATTATTATTGTTTATGAATGTTTTTGGAATATACGATTCAACCAGCTAAAACGTATTTGTGGTACATGTTCGTTGCAATTAGAGGCTGCAAATTATTGATCTGGAGGTCAAATATATTGCAGTGACACTTTTTCAGCAGGGAGACTCCTGTGAGAGCTTTTTCAGATTAAGATGTTTTGTGTTGATCTGTTTCAAGGTCGGCTTGATCCAGAA
Organism: Vandiemenella viatica; assembly: GCA_031002005.1. Lineage (NCBI taxonomy): Eukaryota > Metazoa > Arthropoda > Insecta > Orthoptera > Morabidae > Vandiemenella > Vandiemenella viatica. The sequence goes on along the minus strand of JARYHS010009186.1, from coordinate 177,181,379 downwards.
TTTTTGTGTTGGTTGGTGGAAACTGTGTTTTAAACTGATACAGCAGAGTTATTATACTATTGGTAAAGGAACCTTGAGAGACATACATTTCAGAAGTTTTTTTTTTTTAGGAGGGGGAGGCAACATGTTTTGTGCACCCACAGAGTAAAAAGTCAAATATTTCTGTAGGGATGTTCTTCAGAGTTGGGAGTATTAGTCACTTTTATCCAGCTGGATAAACCGAGCCCTATAGGTGAGCGGTGTCCAAGTTTTTTCTAAATCACACAAAAGCTGACATGGTTCTTTCGAAAGGCAATATTTCTTCCTGTTCCTTGTTTCAAGTCATTTCCTGCCTTTTATAATATCGACGAGGCATAAAGCTATGAAAAAAGGCAGTTGGGCACAGTGGCGTAGCTAGGTTAACAAGGGCCACAGTGCATAAAAATATTTTGGGCCCTCAGGCCAAATGGGCCACCTTTTTTTAATCTCTACTATGTCTTGTGAGGTTTGCTGGCAGGGGCTCCCTGAGCTTTAGGGGCCCCCTGAGCTGAGCTTGGGCCTCCTGAGCTGCTCTTAGATACCCCCTGAGCTGTGTTTGTGGGCCCCTTGAGTTTGGCGACCCCAGTGCATGGCACCGCCTAGCCCTCCAATAGCTACTACCCCCCTGGTTGGCAGGCAACACCCGTGGCCTAACTTCATTCTTACTGTGGCTGGTGTATTTTTTTTTTTTTCATTTGTATGTAATTATACCAGAATATCATTTTGTATTTTAGCACAGTGTCATAAATTTTCCTTTTAAAGTAAGAATTCTGTGATATCATCTTGAGTTGAGAAGTGAATTCACTATGACGTGTCACACTGGTGTGCTCACGATCACGGGTGTAGCTATCGGAGGGCTAGGCGGTGCCTTGCACCGGGGCCCCCAAGCGCAGCTCAGGGGCCCCAAAAGCTCAGCTCAGGGGCCAAAAAAAAGGTCACCCATCTGGTCTGAAACACAATGGAATTAGGCTAGGCTAGTCATCAGTTTTTTATCACATGGTGCATAAAATGTTTATTTTAAAATATTTTTACATGTGATGAGTGCAAAGAAGGCAAGGACTGAAAAAAAAAAGAGTTTTGAGAAAATTCATTTTTAATTTTCCTTTCATTACATATAGAAAATGACTTTTTTCTGCAGTATTATTTATTCTAGTAGGAAGCTAATATGTTAATTGCATCAGGTTAAATGTTATTTTGAAAAATATTTTAGGTGTTAAAAATGTTTAATAATATATAGTCATAGAACTAGTGCAAGAAAGATAAAGATTCACAGATAAGTAAATAAAGGGTCAAGAACTCTTCACTCGACCCTCGTGTTGTCTCCAAGGTAAAAATGATGCTTTAATTTGCATCTTCATCTTTCTATTCTGCTTATGTAATGGTTACTTTTTGGAACTTTTTTCCTTTAACCTTAAATTCTCTTAGTGCAATTTCACCATCTACTTACTTTTGCCCTTTGCAAATTTCAAAGTCTTTCAGTGTTTCTGATAAATTGTTCAGCATTTTCCTTGATAGTTTATCGCAGTACTTGGTTTCCTTACCCTGGAAAGGAAATTTTGCACTCCTTTATACCTGAAAGTAAGTGCTAGTTTGTCATTACAATCATCTCTTCCTTCCATGAAATACCCCTAATTCTTTTAGGCCTGCCAATGACCATCAAGTTTCATTACCAATGTATGACTTATACAATCCCAGCAGACATTTCTGATTCCTGTCATCTGTTATTCTGAACCCAGCTCCTTTATCATATCAGCTACTGAATGTTAGTTTTGCTGTAATGTCCATAAACAGATGTATCTACCCTTCAAATCCAGTAATTTGGGTCCCACATCACCTTATCTTGTATGACCAAGGTTTTGTAATCAGTCTCCTCACTTCCTTGATACATTCCCCCTCATCCTCTCTAGATTATAATGAAGGAATCTGAAACCACTCCTTACCACCCACCCAACAAAAAAAAGTCCATTATCATATGTTATGCAAAAATATTTATATCTTCAGAAAACTGTTCATCCTTCACCCTGTAATCACAAAAAAACCTTCTTGAAATTGATGATTACTTCTTGGATTTTCAGTACTTCCAAAGGAACACCAAACTTAGTGATGTCAACCGTCGTCTGAAGAGCCAGATCTGGAGTTCCGTAGTGACAATTGTGCTCGTTGAAGGAAAGAACCTGCTGCCCATGGATGTTGATGGCTACAGTGATCCATATGCTAAGTTCAGGTGAAGGAAGTATCTGCTCACAGAGCTACAAAATAAGAAGGGTATTTTATAAGTTCTTATTCAGAGTAGCATCTATAGAAAATTAGAGATTGTGTGGTAAAAATTGCTAATGCTTGTTGCTGGTTTATTAAATAAAAAATATAATTTGAAAATACATGGCCATGGTATAATTGTGATATGAATATGTTGTGGCTAGATTTTTAATGATAATATATACCCTTTCAATAACCATAAAGTTGAATTTTCTGTGTATAAACAAAACTACAGAATAAAAGTGATGATTAATAAACTTATTTTTACACATAATCTCCTTCTGTGCACTATAGCTGACATATAGTAAACGGAAGCCCCACTTATCATCAAACGAAAAATTTTGCCACTCCCCGCATTATCCGAGTTCATTTCCTCTGTACCAAAATACTGAAAAACAAATCAATCAAACAAACAAAAAATGATCATGGTCATCTTTTTCAATTCCACATAATAACACTCCTTCTAACAATATCTTATCTATCCAGGCATCATCACCAATATATGCCCAGAAATCTACAGGGTGTCCAGAAAAGGACTCCCTGATTTCAAAATTAAATATCTGGAAAACAAAGATCGATAGAGGAATGCAGTAAACGGTATGTTTATTGTGACAGCTGTAAGAAGTATATACAGCAGTGTGAAATAATAATTACAAAAGCTGCTAACAGATGGCGCTGTACGCTCATATCAGCATACATAAGTGAAATAATCGTATGAAAACAATATTTGCAAACAATCACATCACAATGTTTTCAAAATGTTCGCCATTGGCACGTTTCAATGGTGGAACTGATCGCCCTGAGCTTCGGATCACTATTTAGGCATTACGTATGGCGATTACAGTGCCATCTATTAGCAGCTTTTGTAACTATTATTTCACACTGCTGTATACACTTCTTACAGCTGTCAAAATAAACATACCGTTTACTGCATTCCTCTATCGATCTTTGTTTTCGAGATATTTAATTTTGAAATCAGGGAGTCCTTTTCTGGATACCCTGTATTAACCTGCCTGTTGTCTTCCAATAACTACTAACTAAGCTCCTTCATCACTTTAATTTTGGCGGTGTTATATGGTAATTACAGCCTTGCTTTGTACCCATTCCAAAAAGTTATTCTGATTTTGATTTGCTCTTTAATAATTGTTTTCGTGGTATTAATTACAAATTTTACAAATTATTTTCCAAGATATGGAAATAAATCAGTAAGGTGGCAGCATAATGAGGAAACAAATGCTTGCAAACAAATTTTCAATTCCTTGATCATGCAGAAACCTAGCTAACATTGTAGTATGAGAGCCTATGCTGGTACTTTCACATAAAACACCAAGACATTTATTTGTGTTAATAATGCATAAGTATTTTTTGTGTTGTCAGCATCAACTGATTTAATCTTGCTCTATATCGCCAAATTTTTAACAAATATCTCGACTTTTTGTTTATACATTAGTAGGGAAAGGAAAAGGAATGTAAAAAAGCGACACAAACAAAACAATTTTTTTTTTCTTATAACATGGCTCTCTGATGTGTTTACTTTTTCTTTCCCTTATATACAAGTTTTGTTTCATGACATTTGTTTCTTGCTTCATAATTGTTTGTGATTATATTTTAAAATTGATTACTTTTTTTCCAGCTGTTGGATCCACTTTTCTGAAAAGTTTTTGTTGATTAGTCACAAATTGTGTAACCACAGACAGACAGTGCTAACAAAGCTTTGATTTTCAGGCTTGGCAATGAAAAGTACAAAAGTAAGGTTGTTTATAAAAGTCTTAATCCCAGTTGGCTTGAACAATTTGATCTCCATATGTATGATGATCAGTCGCAAGAACTGGAGGTAACAATTTGGGATAAAGACCGTTCGAAAGATGATTTCATGGGCAGGTAAACAATTGATTCGTAGACCTAAGTAGAAAATGTAGGTATTTCATAAAAGTAACACACATTTTAGAAGGGTGGTTTAATCAGTTCTACAGTTTTTTTTCCCCAATTTGTACATTAGTCTTACAAAGCGCTAAATTTTCCAGAATATCAGAAATTCTTAAAAAATACAAGCTTTTGCAACATTTTATTAATTTATATGTGATTAAAATTCATAAAAACATGCCAGTCAGAATTTAGCTAAATTTTTTTCCATTGCAATTACCTTCTCTGACTTAAAAATTACCATGAAAATTATTGTAACCCAGTTACAACTAAATATTACAATCACTATGTCCCACCAGATTACAGCCTGAACCTGGTATTGTGTAAAAATTCATGGCATTATTAAAATGTAACTGCAGTTGTTACCATGTTTGTGTTTTGGGCCATTCCAGAAGGTGGTGTATGATCCTACAAAATTTTCAAAACTGATAATTCTAAAATTTATGATTAATATCATGTTAAAATAAAAACTGATATTAATATGTATTTACAAAACTCTATTATGGAGCTAATAACACCAAACTTTTGTTCACTGGTTACAGCAGTACATGAGAGTATCATCATATCTCACTTAACTGATGCAAGGTGCCTTAATAAATTCAGATAGTGTTGATTAATTATGTGAGAAACCTTTACAACTAAAACTTTTAATTTAACTAGTGTTAATATACTAAAAGTAACTTCCAACTCAAAAACTCATATTTATACATGCACAGATGTGTTTATCATACCAAATATGTTTTTCTTACCACATTTTTATAATGGCACTGACCTCCAGTAGAACAAATCATTTTTAGTTTTTGAAATTTAAACTATAAACCGTATCAGTTTTTGATAATTTCTGATTGATTTATTATGATTTAACTGCAGTACATTATTGTTAATGCATTTCTCAGTTTATTATCTATCAGTCTCTTGTTCATCCTGAAAATACAAGTCTCAATCTTTCTATAGCAATTTTAATGGCAGAAAATTTCAGAATAATTTCAAAACTATTTCATTACTTCATCTATATCAGTTTTAAATATAAAATACATTCTCCTTCAGAGAAGGAAGAAAATTTATTTCATATGAAGAACTAAATTATTTAAAGGAAATTTTAAAAGCTGAGCATTAATTTTTTATGATATGAAAGCATATGTTAGTAAAATAAATTAACCTGGAAATTATTAACAGGTGCACCATTGATCTTAGCAGTTTTGAGCGTGAGAAGACGCATCGTATCTGGCAAGAACTTGAAGAGGGAGCTGGTTCCATTTTTCTTCTGTTAACAATAAGTGGTACTACTGCATCTGAAACCATCTCAGATCTTACTACCTATGAGGAAAATATGAAGGAAAAGGAAAAACTTGAAAGGCGATATGTGAGTGTAAATGTAATATTACTGTACAGTTTGTACACTTCTAGGAAAAACTAATTGTTTTAGGGTAAGATAATCTGAGGAGAAAAAAAACATGTGATTTCAGATGTTTGAAATGCACTTGGGTGATGAAATTATCAGTACTCTCAAAAAGCTATAGCAGAAATAGTATATATGTAGTCAAAGAAGAACTCATAGTAAAATTAATAAATGTGATAGCGAAAAGTATTTTTGTTGGTGCTATGTGACATGAACAAATAAATCTAAGAGATACATAAGAATGCAGTTGTTCTTGGCATTGAGAATGTAAAAATTGTTCTCGGGTGACTTGCCGAGTTAAAGGAATGTTGTAATTACACTTACAATTACACAATATTTTGGCAAACTGATTCGTTGTCACCATCTTATGGAATCAGATCGCCAAAATATTGCGTAATTGTAAGTGTAATCACAACATTACTTTAACTTGGCTAGTCACCCGAGAACAATTTTTATAAATCTAAGAGAAATGTGACAGTCTGCATTAAACAAATCTGAATATGTGTTCCAGAACTGTTTCTCTAAAAAATGATATACATGATATTTTATTAAGAAAGTATCAACTTATAAAGCATCTAATTTTATGAATTACTCATCTAGTTGACCTTTAGCTCCCCCCCCCCCCCACCCTCTCCCCAGTAAACCCTATAATTATTTTCACTCCCATGATTTTCCAAATTTATGTTATAATCATTTTAAGGTTTAGGACTTAGCTAAAAAATTAAGAGTTAAATATTTCAGTAGTTGTGAGACTGATGGATGTATTGACAAACAAATGATTCCATAAGTGTTCCTTCTTTCATTAAGAAACTACACAAATCTGTAAAAGCAGTTGGATTCAAATTTTTGAAGTGATTGGCTGCTGACTTCAATTATCATTATTTTACCATTTTTAACGTTGAACTTTTGGGCCACACGAACTCAATGATTAACACTCATAGCAGATGAGCTTGATCATACTGCAAAGTTTCCCATAGACTTTGGTGTTAATATCTTACATTAAAATGTACAAATGAAAAAGCAGTCAGTGGGAGGATAGTGTTCAGGGTGGTTACAAAATTACCAAGATTAATAATTCATCTGAATTGATCAAGAAATTACTCTACAAGTGGGCTCAAAAACCATGTAAACTAAAAAAATTATTATTATTAATCAATAAATTAATCAGAAATAGGGAAGAAAATGCAGTGAAAAAAGTGGTGGAAAAAAAAAGAGTGCCACAGGATAGTGGGATTGGACCATTATTCATTTTTCTAATGAATTATTGCATTGATGATTTACATTCACAATTTAGGTTGTTTACAGAAGACATAATTTTATGTAATATGGTTAAACATTTAGAGGACTGTGAACAACTACAGGCGGGGCCACATTTAGGCTCTGTGGGCTCCTAGGCTATACATGTGGTGTGGGCCTCCCTGTCGGCAGTGGCCCTTGCTGCCTCCGACTGTGGATGCTTAGATTTCAAAATTCGGACCAAATTATTAAATGCGGCCCTGACTACAGGAGGGCTGTACAGGATATTTAGCTTGATAGATCAGCATGGAATAAAGATAAATGTCAAAAAGAGTTATCATATTAGATCAACAATCATAGGTTAAGGTGGAGGAAGAATCGCATTTGAAAACATGTAAATATCTTAATGCTCTACTGATTAAAAAAAAAAAAAAAAAAAAAAAAAAAAAAAAAAAAAAAAAAAAAAAAAAAAAAAAAAAAAAAAAAAAAAAAGGTGAGTTGTCCAAGACTCATTTGGCAAAGTGGCGAGGGAAGTGTTGCATTTATCTGTGGAGTTATTGTTGCCTTTAAAATACCACTAATAATCATATCTGACCATTTTGGTAGCATGGAGTATAACAATTATTATGTAGCATTATGCTCTAAATATAACAGATTCTTATAAACACAGCCATCTCTCCCTCACCAGGAGAAAGTATCTCTTGAGTTGCTATCAACTGAGAGGAGACAGCAGAGGTCTTTCTATTAAATAATTTGAAAGTTTACTATTGATTGGGATTTTATTAAGTTCTTCCAATAACGCCACATGAATCAGAAGTATAGCTTACCACACTTAGTAACCAAGGTTATAAATTGAAAATATCATCCACATTCGACAATCATAACTTGACAGCACTCATTTGTTTGTAGACTGTGAGATATCTGGAGATCACGTACTAACCATTTAGAAAATGTTGAGGTTTGGCTTGTGAAATATACTTTTGGTTTATTAAAACTCACAAAATCAAAGTCAACACTATTACATCATAATGGCCTAGCAACCCCCTAAGAATACTGACTTTTCACCTTTAACCAGTAAATTACCATTACTGCCCATACTTAGACCTCCTTATCTTTCAATGGCAATAAATAATTGACAGTGAATGGCACCAGCCCAGAAAATTGTCAAATAATAAAATGCTTGGCTGTCTAAAGCAAACATTAAAATTCTAGAAAAATCTAGCAAATTAATTTCTTGTAGCAAAATGATCATGTGGAAATGATTGAGCAACTACTTGGATGGCACTGGTGAACTGAAGTAATAAAAAGCTCCAGGATCCAGTAATATCATTTCTAGGAATGCAAAATGTTAAGGAAAACGCTTATGACCGCCACACAACATGTCAATCAGTTCCATGCAAATGAGAAAACATTAGAAGACTTCAGATAATACTAGAATAGCTGACATGCCATATAATTACACCCCTACTTGGTTATAAAATACAGTGAATATGTGATGGTTGTATAACTGTCACATCTGATGTAATTAATCTGTTATGCTCACAGGTCATAAAAATTCTATGGTCCTGAATGATGTTCACTGAATATTATTTATTTTGAAGTGTCTGTGCAGTAAAGATGTGCTTGCTTTTTAAGTTTAAATTCCTGCATTCAGTTACATTGTAACACTTTAAATATTTCTGTGAGTAAGCAGTATAAAAAATTAATTATTTTTAATTTGTGTGTAGGCACTGCTTAACACCCTTCAGAACCTCCGAGATGTGGGCCATCTGACTGTGAAAGTTTTCCGAGCTCAAGGATTGGCTGCAGCTGACCTCGGTGGGAAATCTGACCCCTTTTGTGTGCTTGAGCTTGTCAATGCACGACTCCAGACACAGACAGAGTACAAAACCTTGACACCATCATGGCAGAAAATATTTACTTTGTAAGCGCTGGGTGAAAATATATAATATGTATTATTAATGATGAAACTAAGGAAAATTGAAGCAACTTCTAGGCAATATAAATAATAAAGAAAAGGGAAATTAACCTTCCCAGTGGGTGACGTTCATTGTGTACACACGTACGGAGCCTAATGGCCCGTTTATCTAGCACTGAAGAAGGCAAATGCCAAAATATTGTGTATTTGTTTGTCAACATAAGTGTTCCCTGTCATTGCAGCCATCCACTTTGGTATGTGGTGGGTTAATTTCCCTTTCCTTTATTATTAATATGTATTATAATAATGTTTAGAGAATAGGACTTGAGGGGGAAAAAGTTATCACCATTAACTGTCATATGCTGATTCACACGAAACAGAATATGTATGTGACAAAATTTTTATCTAAAGGAAGATGAAAAGAATACTTGTTGAAACTGTGTGATAAAAATCCAGCCACATCAGAATGTCACAATCTTTTGGCAGTTCTCTGCCCTGATTCTAAATTAATATTTTCTTATCTTTCAGATTAGCTGTCATTAATTCCTCAGTCAGGTATTCTGCACTACTCTGCTGCATCCTTATACTATCATATTCTCTTCTTGCCACTCTTCAGCAACCTGGCCAGCTTATTGTAGTATCTTATAAGTAATTTTTTCTTTTGTTTTGGAATAGAAATTTCTTAGATCCATTCTCACCATCTATTTTACTAGTGTCATCTCTTGCACTCAGACTTTCCCTAAACTATCTATCATAACTTGTGACATCTTACAATGGTACCTATATCCATTTCTTTCTTGGCTACATTTTTATTGAACACTTTTATAATAATCAAAACTGTATCATGACCATTAACTTCCTGTTTGACTGATTAATCCTTTCTCGGGCAAAATAGATCTGGCAGTCTAACAAATCAAATTAATTTTAAAAACTATCTAACTGTCTTCTTAATATTATGGAGAAGAGAGTCCAACATTCTCTCTTTCCCTTCACCTATACGAGGAGGTGGGAAGTAATCTTCTCATGGGCACTTCTGGGAAATAATAAAAAAAACTCATTGTGTATCAATTTTCTTTTTATTTATTGACATAAAATACATAGTATACACACAAATATGCTCCTTTCACTTCCCACGTAATTTTCTGAAGCAGGGTTTACTGCATAAAGGTACATCACATGTTGTGCACATTTACCTAGTGCGTTTTTCAGCCACTTTAGTTCTACAATTTCTGCACCTTCCGTAAGTGTTGCTTACAATTGGTTGATGGATCCCCACGCCTATCAATCTCACATCATCAGGCACTTTCCCTCTTTTTACATGAAATGATGGCCTGCAACCATACTGTTTTCTACAAGAAAATCCTGCAATCAACTGCCTGTCAAGGTGAAGCCTATATGTCAGTTGAACATAATTACCAGCTTTTCTTTTGATTTGTTTGCATGCTAGATAGCTGTTTACTATAGCTAGATCCAATAAAAACTAGAAGATCCTGTGTCACTATTTGGCAGAACACATTCCTACTGCATCTCGTTCCCGAAGATATGCCCACACCTCCCATAATTGTGTTGTAACAATCCACCACTAATTTGTTTTTGATATTGTGAAAATGCGAACAGTCACTTCACCATTCCTAATTACTTTCTTCGGGATCTGAGTGCTCTGCACTAGTATTAGGAATTGCAGGCATACTTATATCAATATCTGTCTCTGTAACTTCATTCTCAGAGTTACTGTTTTTATCCATGTGTGAATCATCCAAAGCATTCAGTTCATATACAGCTTCAGGACTTTTTCTCCACATCAGAATCAACACCATCAGACAATGAAAACAATATATTATACACCACATCTTGATCCCTTGTATTATTCAGGTTCAAGTATTCAGACATCTGAATGTGGAATAATCAAATAAATAAAATGTATGAAAGCATACAAGACAGGAAATATGTCACTATTATTCAAATGTGTGCCACTATAATTATAATATGAAATGTTAGGGCCACAGCAATAAATATTTGTACATGAATTATCAAATAATAGGTTAGGTTCACAAAGAGAACATCGATATATAATTATATTTGATATATAAAAACCCTATTCAGTGCAAATATTCCAACAAGTTATTGAGCTTCTCCAATTAATACTAACAATGGACAGTGCCGTGGGAAGATTACTTCCCACTCAAAAAAATTAACTTTACAAATTACGTGTACAATATTTTTTTGTGTGTAACACTTGAGAATATTGCTAAGGTACCTAATTACATAAATAGTATCCAGAATTTGTTAATGCTTTCCTTTAATAACAATTTATATGAAAATTACAGCAATTTTGTCCAACACAGCTGGAAAATGGACACAAATTTCACGATGATCGTCAAGAAATTTGCGTTGCACAAACCACGATGTAAAAATGCACCACAAACCGAATTTATCATGTTTCTTCAAGCTTCTGGCAGATGGCAGCACTTGTCAGAGGTGGTAAATGCACTTCCCTCAATCGCTTTAATTGAATTTGTTGAGTGGGAAGAAGGTTTCCCACCGCCCACGAAGACACTACATACTTACAATCACTCCCTATTAGGAATATGAGAAACAGACTTTTTCCTTTATGTATTGTACCACTTCCACACAGCCTGCCTCAATTTCCACTAAGTTGTAGTATTAATACTACTTCCCTTACAGCCTACACCTTGTATATATTTGCCCACACCTACTACAATGTCCTGATCCCTCCTCCAAACTCTAAATATATTACGCGGTTCTCCTTAAAGATTTCATATGGTTGTTTCTTCCTCCCTCTATGGTAATCAGTTAAGATTCTTATTTTCCTTTTTATTACTGACCAGTATGAATATTCGATCACCAATTCTTCTACCTCTTTGATACACACATCACCCTCTTCTTCCTTTAACCTACATTCAGCTCCTACAATTAGCTTTACACCCTTTTTTGTTTAACTAAAAGTCAGATCCTACAATTAACAACATGTCTACCTCTTCACTAAGTTACTGGACTCTAATATTTTTCACTAGATGTCTTGTGACAAGACATTAATTTGTGGACATAAGTTTTTAATTATGGTAAAGTTAGCTAAAATGGCTATGCACACTTAAAATCATTAAGTTTGGAATGTTTTAGAGTCAGTTTAGATCGTTTTTATGGTTGGGTTGGTTTCACCACCTTGTCTTCAGTGGGGTCAGTGGTTATAATATGAAGTTGAGGATAATTTCAAAGTTCGTTTAGTTAATATAGTTTCTAAAATCAGTCACCACTTGCACACAGGAGAAAATGATAAGCCATAAGTTCATTAAAAAAGTCCAACACAATGATATGATAAAACTGATTGTTAGAGCACCACTTCATAAAAGTTCCCAAAACGACCACCAGAATTTTAATAATTTTATTGGACTGTGAAATAAATACAAAGGACTGCTTCTTCCAAAATACTGCAGGTTCTGGCCATACATTACAAAATCAGCACTACATCTTTAAAATACTTTAATCAATTTTAGACACTTTTCAACTAATTTTGACTCAAAATAGGAAACAATTTGACTTGGACCGATTCCCATGAAAATTTCAGACAACATTTCAAAAGTGTAGCACTGATTTTTATGAATATTTTTGTGGATAGTACATTCAGTTTGGACTGTATTTTGCTAAGTTTGAGAATTTTAAAAAATTAGCTGTTTCTTGGAGCAACTGCTGTGGAACATTTTTTAAAGAAGAAATCCTTTTTATTTATTTTATGATAAAATTGCATTATTTTGGGAACATTTATGCAATGGTGAAATGAAATGAAAGTGAACTCTAACAATCAATTATATCATTTCATAGTACTGAATACCTGTCATAATCTGTGATCTTATTATTCCCTGAATGTGAAGGAGGCAACTGTCATTAAACAGAAAAGAACCTATTGAAAGCAATCAAGTGTATGAAAATACAGTTATACTGAACTTTACCAAACCACTCTTATCCCGATCAATCATTATCATAACCCCAAAGGGTGGTTTAATAACCACCATGGTGAACTTCCTGCCTCACAACAGCAGCATCAGATATTGATATTTTGCACCCATTGCCTCCCGTACATGTTTTAGCAGACCACGCAATCTTAAGAACATCTTGGTCCACATATACCTTCCATCACACTATCCAAAAACACCATATGGATCTTTTCCATGAAATAGACCTTGTTGTAAAACCAATCACCACTACATATTCCAATCCTACTACAGGGAAAACTTTCTCCATCATTAACATTCCACGTGTTCTACTACTCACGTCATAAACCAACTAACTTACCACTAATGGACTAGTTCCTGCATTAGCCTCATCACACACCAACTCTCAGTCAGAATGAATGACCACAGACAAACAGTTCTTCCAATACCAAAACATGCCAATAACCATGATTCCAATAACCTCAACAACTGCTTTACTGTGAGAGCAATCAGAGTTTTCCCCGATAGCACCAGTGCATCAGAACTCCAGAGATGGGAACTAGCGTACCAAATATCCTAGATATCAGAGACCCCCCTGGCCTTAACCACCAATAAAATCCTACCACTTAACCCATCACTTTTTTTCTATTTATATATTTTAACTAGTAATAATCTTTTGCCTCAATATTAGGTAACCTTTCTTATATATATTACCATCACCTGCAATATATTGTTTCAGACATTGTGTCCACTGCTTAGCAGTTCCTCCACCATTTCTCCCACTACCTAACCAGTGATGGGGTGAAGTTCTGTGTGCCTACATGTCCAGAACCAAATGGTTAGTTCTCTTTTACATGAAGAAGGTTAATACCGAAATATTGTATTTGTGTGTCCGTTTTCCCTGTTACCTGTTTTCCCTCATCACAGCTGTCAACTTGGTATGTGATGGGTTAATTTCACTTTATTTTATTATGTATTTACTTTCATATTCATCACATACCAAAGTTGAGGGCTAAAATGAGATAATAACGCGTAACACAGAAACATAAAAACACAGTATTTTGATATAAAACCTTATTCATGCACTAGAGAATGAGCCATTTGGTTCCGGAGGTCTGCACACATTGAGGGTAACCTTCAGTGTGTGCACCAAATGGCTCATTCTCTAATCTGTCAATAAGGTTTTATACCAAAATATTGTGTTATTATCTCGTCGCAGCCCTCAACTTTAGTATGTGATGAGCTATTTTCTCTATCCTTTGTTGTTTATGTCACCTAAAAGGTTCTTCCTTTTTCCTTAGTATCGTTACTTTCCTGTTCCTTATATTAATTCCCAGTTTAATGTTCCATCAACTTCTCTACCCTCTTGTATATCCATAAATACATTCTATATTTAAAAAAAAAAAAAAAAAGATATCAAAATGAACCACCAATTACCTTAGATGATGATTTTGTGGGGTGATCACATAAAAAAGCACAAGAACAGGAAAAACAATGAGTATTTTGGGACTTGGTTTTTTCTCAACAGGAGAAAAATATGGAGGGAGGGTGGTGTAGGAGACCATCTCACAGAATAATACTCATATCATTACCAGAACCCTCTAACTCAAATAAGGCAATCTCCTAACCTAATTAAAATGAGAAGTGAGATCCATTACAGCCCTGAGCATTTACTTCATCTTTCTAATAAGGTATAGGCCATATCTGGTGTAATACCTTTGACTAGTGATGCCAACTAACCCAGCCCCATGATGATACCATGCCTAATGATGTCACTCCACCTCAGTCAAATTTAATTTTGGTCAATGTAGCATCTGCGTCAGCTCCATGCTAGTAGGTTGTGCCACTTCCAGAGTGTCCTCAGGTCAGTTTCTGTATGCCCATGAATACAATTTTCTGCATCCTCCCCACCGTGTCCTCCATTGTGAAACCCCCGACAATGATCTATGTCCTCTTTATCACCTAATCAAACATCACTTTATTTAAATACATTTTTAAACATTTTTCTGTTTAACTTTCATAATTACTCTTTCCCTAATGTTAACACCCAGTTGCACTTCACTTAATCCTCCATCTCACAATGATCATCCATCTCTGCCCCTGTTAACAAGTCTTTCTATCCACAATAATTACAACCAGATTGCATGCACACTCATTGCTCTGTGATTTTGGCCACCTCACAGTCTCTTTTCTTTCCCCAACTCATGTGTTCCCTTCCATCTATCAACTAAGTGTGAATGGTTCCAGCTCTTTCATTGTGTTTCTTTATCACTTTTCCTGTTCTAAGATCTTCTTGTCACTGAAGCATACTTCAACTTTAAATAACTTCTCAATATTGAGGAAAGTGAGACAAAAAAATAAAAAATATAATGGCTAGCAGTATTTATGTTGCATTTTTTGACTATCATAATTATTAGTTCAATAATAAATATATAAATTTGTACTAACACCATATCAATTGCAGTTTAACAAAATTATTATACAGTCTTCTGAATGGTATTTTTACTTCTAGCAATGTTAAAGACATCAATTCTGTCTTAGAAGTGACAGTTTATGATGAAGATCGGGATCATAAAGTGGAGTTCCTAGGAAAAGTAGCTATTCCACTTCTAAGGATACGTAATGGTGAGAAGAAATGGTATGCTCTAAAAGACAAGAAACTGCATGGTAGAGCCAAGGGTAACTGTCCACAAATACTTTTGGAGATGACAGTTGTTTGGAACCCTGTGAGTAACCTTACTATAATTACTTTCTTTAAGTTAGTTTAAGTAGCTGCCATAGAATGATAGTAAATCATAACTGTGTAAATGTTCATCGTATAAAAAAAAGAAAAAAAAGAAATCAAAGATAACATTATAATAAGCATTCTTGCATCAAAATTCTTACTAGGTTTTCAAAATACCTGATGAAGTCATAAGATTCTGTGGATGAATTTGTTATTATCTCAGTTTTCTGGGAATTATCTTGTAATTAATATGTATACAGCAATACCTGAAAAACTGACTTGGTAAATTGAAATATTTCTTTAATATAGAAAGAAAAGAAAAAATAAACCAATCACTCACCAAAAATTGAATTAAGGTTGGATGCAATGACTAAAAACAATACACAAACACTATATTTTTGGCCATACCCTTACTCATGAAAGTAGATGTACAGTAGAACTCCAGTTATCTGAATCAATTGGTACCGGACCCCATTCAGATAATCAAAAATTTGTATAATTGGATTTTTCCTGGAAAAGAGTCTGCTTAATTAATTACTTTATGTATATTGAAAATGGGAGAATCTTTGAAAAAATAAAAAGAGCTTTTAATTAATTAAATGAAAAGGCAACACTTTTACATGTTAAGCGTACTTACAAGTGCCGTATATTAGTACAGTACGTACATTATTATTATTATTATTGCAGCTATATTGATCCTTTTTTCAGGATGTAGCCTCTTTAAGTCTAATGAGCTATATATTAGAATTTAATTCTACATAGTTTTGTTGTAGTTCTTTCCAGGCTGATCGATCTTGAGCCGCCCTCTTCCCGTTCACGCCTGTAACTCTACGTATATCCTTATCCCAGCAATCCGGGGGTCTTCCTCTTGCTCTTTTCAGGTTTCTCGGTATCCAATCCAGCACTACCATAGTCCATCTTTCATCTTGTTTTTACCGAGCAACATGACCGGCCCATTGCCATTTTTGGGTCATGACTCTTTTTAAGATGTCTGTTACTTTAGTTATTGAACGAATATGCACGGTCCTTTTCCTGTCTCTTCTTGTAAACCCTAGCGTTGCTCTTTCCATACTTTGCTGTGCAGTTCTCAGTTTTTGCTTCATGTGACGATTTAGGGTCCAAATCTGGCAGGCATATGTGAGGACCGGTAATACACATTGATCAAATACCTGTTTTTTAAGATGTACTGGCATGTTCGATTTAAAAACTATGGAATTTATTCCATATGCTCTCCAAACCAGCTTTATCCATCTGTAGATTTCAGGCTTTGAGTCACCATTCATATTGATCAGTTGGCCAAGATAGATATACTGATCTACGGACTCAATACCGTACTGTAAATAAAAGTCAATGCTTGCCGAAGATCTCAGTCAAAGTAAGCTGTTTGACTGTATTCAACCAAGTCGCACAATCACTTGACAGTGAGAAGTTGCATGTGGTAACACTCAGACTGATGCTCCATCCACTTCAACACAGTTTCAAGACTGGCAGTGCTTGACTGACTTTAAGATCATCTTCTTCCTCGACTCTTTCTTCTCTCTCATTTTCAATAAGTTCATCATCATTTATAATTTCATACCCAGGGTCTGACAAATCACATACCCCCCACTCTCTTATATATTCAGCATTAACTTTTGAACATCCAGGAATTTTCAAAAGAATGTTCCTGAACTCCTCAAGTGACATGTAATCCCCATCTTCTCCTGTCTCTTTCCTTTCCATCTTAATTAATAAAGCGATTCAGATATTCGGAGTTTGGATAATTAGAGTTCTACTGTACATAACCAAACGAATGGTGGTTTTGACCATTATTATTAGAGCAGATGGAAAGGGCAGGGAAACAAAAACAATACCAGAGAATTGTTACTTACAAGAAACAAATGCAAATGGAGACTTTCCTGGCATATTGATTCAATGAAAGTTTCACGGGTGTCCAGCCACATGGTGTCATAAAACGATGACATTTCAACAACCTGCTCAGTTGTCTTCATCAGGTCTATTTAGATGTTGCTTCTCGAAATCACAAACAGTCTGTTTGTGATTTCGAGAAGCAACATCTAAATAGACCTGATGAAGACAACCAAGCAAGTTGTCGAAATGTCGTCGGTTTATGACACCATCCGGCTGGACACCCGTGAAACTTTCATTGAAGAAACAAATTAATCATAAGATAATAAAAAAATGGTATATAGGTGGTGAAAAATTATGTAAATATAAATAAAAGCTATATTTAAAAAAAATTCAAAATATAAATAAAACTAGCTGTTACCCACAACTTTGTACACATGGACTTAGAATTTCATTGGTAGAATTGGATATAGAAAGCTGTAAGTTATGTAAGATTTGTCCCAAACAACACGGAGTCAGCATAATATGATGGGAAAGTCATGACTATACCATTCTATCATCAAACCTATCTCATGAAGAGAATCAATTTCCAATATATTTAAAAACAGAAAAAAAGTAGGCACAGGGAGGTGGTTGGGGGGGGGGGGGGTAACTGAGGACAGCTTAAATTTCAGCTTTGTCTTCTCTTCTTTCTTCAACATGAGCATCCGATTCTTGGGTTCTAATAACTTAAGCTGCTTATGCTCTGCTAGAGCTACACCTTAGGTCTGGTAGGTCGATACATGTCAAAATTTGCCTTCTACAAATACAAATCTAGCAACCCTTTTTTGCAGTTACAGAATTCTATAAACAAAGAACAAGTTACAATGATTTTATTCCTTTTGCCTGGTGTTAGTTATTGTATTATTACCACAGGATCGATATGATCAATCATCAATGCGTTTCTAGCTTTGATGTTGAATGTTTGTTGTAACCACGGCACAACAACAATTAATCTAATCGCATGTTTGTCCTGAACCTTTGTTATTGATTTAAAAGTTTTGAATATTGATAGTTTTAAAATGAAACAATTAACACAGGAATCAATAGTATTTTGCCTGCAGGCCCGATTTGATTGTATGCCCACATTTATTTTAATAAACCTTTCACAAAAAGATGAAGAATTTAACAAAAATAAATGAAAACCGTAAAGGAAGACAGTGGTGAAACCTCCTTTTTAAAAACGAAATACTTTGATGAGATTATAATATTTGTTAAATACATGTCCCATTATCACATCAGGCTTCTATGCAGGGTTTTGAGCAGGCTACTTTAAAAAATAACTGTCATATTTTTTTTTTTTTTAGTTATTATCACTAGATATGTCACTGTCAGCTGAAGGATCAGGTCCTTTTTTTGTATTCAAACAGGTGTTTGTTTAGTAATTAGATTATTCTTTTGTATATAATATTCATTACAGTAAAAAGTGTACATTCATAGGTTTTTTGTAAGATCCATGTGCTAATTACTTTAAGTTTTATCCAAATGTACAACTTACCTAAACGTATTTTATTAAGTAAACAATTTACTTAAACTTTAACAAGTACGAATGAAGTTATCTCGTATGCGATGCGATGCAAAGCTTAATGCTAGTGTTTGATTGTACCTAAAGTAACGAGTAACGAAACGATATGATAGTAATGAAGTTATCCCGTACGCAGCGCGACTTGAATTCATGCTACATGCTATTGTTTGATTGTACCGAAAGTAAGGGGTAATGATTCGAAAGTAATGGGTATTGATTGGTTTAGTAACACATACATATGGGTGCAGAATTTCTCGTTACTTTTACAGCTCTGATTGTGACAGAAGCACAGCCAGAGCAACAGATTTAACATTACAGACTAACACACACATCCATCTATCTGTCATTATACGATAAAACTTCATGACTAAAACTGTTATTCATACCGAAAAAAGTTTCCAGTGTCCTTCCTAAAGATACAAAGTATTTCCTTGTCAAATTCCATAAATATCGGATAGCCATAGTCGTCAAAACGTATCAAAAGACAGAGACTTACTTTCAAATTTATAACATTATTAGTGTAGATCACAGAAAACCTGCCTGTGAGAGAAACAATGCCTGTGTAACCAGTATAGCATAAATAAAGTAAAGGCTTATGGCACGGTTCAGCCGCAGATGATTTGCCATGCATTCCACCCCTGAATTTATGGGACCTACATTTTAACATGGAATCCTTACAATGGTACTCCATATCCTTGGTGCATATGATGAAAAACAATTCTTAAAAATTTTTACTCACTTCTGGATTTGAACTGAAACCCACACTGATAATTTTATGAAGTAAGCACCTTATTTACTGCACTATCAACCCACTCTGTTGTTAAGCGTTACAGAGACATATACATATTATGCATCTGTCTTTCACAGTTCAGATAATTTTTCATAATTCCATGACAATATGTATTACCTAAGCAGAAAATAGTATCCTATGACCTTCCTAAAGGCAAATAGCATCTCCTTGTCCAATTTCATCACAATCAGATTAGCCATTTAGCCTTGAAAACTTAACAGACAGACAGAGAGATGTACTTTCACATTTATAATATTAGTTTAGATTAGTGTAGCTTGCACACAACTTAACTGCAAGAGAAACAAAAACTGAGTTACTGATGTAGCATAAAAAAAAAGTAAATGCTCACAGCATTATTTAGCCACCTATGATTTGCAACACATTCCATCCCTGAATTTATTGGACCTACATTTTAACATGTAATCCTTACAATGATGGAACTTCCAGGCATGGCTCATATAATCAAAAACAATTCTTAAAAATTTCTGCTTGCACCTGGATTTGAACCATCGGCCACTCAGTGAACTTTAGAAAGCAAGCGCGCCTTATCCACTGTGCTACCAGCCCAATCTATCAGTAAGCATTACAGAGATGTATAGATGCTGTGCGCCTGTCTATCACTGTTCAGTTAGTTTTTTTTTTTCTTTTCAAAATTATCTATAAAGAAAAAAGTGTCCTATATTCTTCCTAATCACAAATAGCATCTCCTTGTCAAATTTCATAACGATCGGATTAGCTGTTTAGCCCTGAAAACGTAACAAACAGACAGAGAGGCAGAGTTTCTTTTGCATTTATAATAATAGTATAGATAAACTTGGAAGTGATGGTTTTAGCAGGGTGATTAAGGTGTGTATTGCTTGAATCTCTGGGAGGTGTCTGGTAGCTAGAATGTGTTAGTCTGCCAATTCCCACCTCCACAGTTCAGGTGGTGATGTCATTTCAGTTAGGCTCTGATGGCTGTGACTATGAATCAATTATTGAGGCCATGAGAGTTGTGAGAGCTGGCATCGACAGCAACCAAGTGGTATAGATTTTGGGAGGAAACTGTTTGTGACCCGTCATTTTGATGTATAAATGGCTCATGGTGAGACCAGTGTAAAAACTTGGGCAAAGGCAGATGAGTTAGTATGAGGTGAGATGTGGTACCAGAGGCATCGCCTATAATGTGATAAGTTTAACCAATGGCAGTGTTGCAGTAGGTTGTGGTGGGTTTTGCAGCAAGGGAAGGAGCTGTCGGAAGGTTCAGGAGCATTAGAGAGATAGTACTTGCGATCAAGTTTACAAAAAGCTGATGAATATGATGCAGTTTGAAGTTTGAAGAATAGAGGGAAAAATGCAATGCATTTCAGGAAATTAGCTCAGAAAATTGCAGCTTTGGAGAAGAATCTGGTTCAAGGCTTCCAGGCCAGGAGAGAACTGGTTAAGAAAGATGTAATTATGGTTGGTTTTGTATTCTGTGTGGACAGTCCTTGGCTAGGGATATCTGTTTACAGGACAATTCTGGGGGAAAATTTTGGGCCATAAGGTTTTGTGTGAGGCTGTTGGAGTGAAGACTAAAGGATTATTAACATCTGTTTCGAATGGCTAGGCTGAACAGGAAGGAGCATTTTATGTGACTTTGGTGTTAAGTATTGTTGATTTGTGGATTTGATGTGGACAGAAGTGTGTAAATTGCTATTGTATACAGAGATGTGTACACCAAAGAAGTTTGTGTGGATGTATGTATCAAACTCGCTTTCCAAGAAAAGAAAAGTTTCCTATTCACTTCTGTGTAAAGCCAAGTGCTGGCTTGTGGTCATGGTCAGTTTTTCCTTTCCATGTGCTGCTCCCAATTCTTCTGCCAATATCCATTAAAGAAAGAATCATCTTGAGCACATGCCAAGTAAATCCCCACCACTCTCCTCAACCTCCCGCTGACTTTCAGTGCTTTTTCATGTCATTTAATGATTGTGTTTTGTGGTTATTTCTGCAAAAAAATCTGTTTGCCCTCTTCAGCTTCCCCTCCAACTCCTTCATTTGATTCCCATCCAACCATATCCATGCAAAGATCTGACCAAGATTTTGTAACCCATTTCTCTCTCTACCCCCTTCAATTAATTAAGGATTTTGAAACCTCTTCTTATCACCTGCCCAATCCAGCCTATCTAATATCTGCCCATACACACACACATTTGCGCAAGTAAGCTCACCAAACATTTGCGCGCGGATATTCTCGCAACGAGCCTGTACTTGTCAGAGCCCATACAAAGGAACATCAGTTCTACACATTTGTCGTTCATTTGGCTCGCTGTGCTCAATTTTTTGTGTTTATGGTAGTCATCTATGGATTTATCCGTCATGATTTCCTGGCTCGCGGCTCACTGGAAGTTCCAAAACATCACGAGCCAAGTGTAGTGAGGTTATGGCATTTATCATTATTCCATGTTGACCTACCCAGCAAGATATCCTATCTTGGACCTTGGACACCTTCTGTACCTTTTCAGCCTCATATATCATTATGTCTTTTGCAATCAATCTAATTGCTGACTATAAACCATTAACATAATCATTCATTAGAATAATGAATATCATTGGTCCCAATACACTACCCTTGTCACATGATTGACTGAGCAAAATGACTCAGTTTACCCCTAAGATAGATTCGCCTAGCTCAACTTACTGTTGGCTGCATTTGTAGGATTTCCCATATTTTATTTATTTATCAATCTTGTTTCATGGATCCCTGCTGAGGAATGATCTCTGGGATGTGAAACATGTCATGGTTAATACATATGCATACAATATGAGTCATAATCATAGTAAAACAAGTATATGTTCCAAAGACAAATAAAGAGAATAACAATAACCATTAATTTTTACAACTGAATTTTGCAAAAGTCATATTGAATACAATTAATTAATTTGTTCAAATTCTTGAATGAAGTAGAAGGAGTTGCCAATAAGATAATCTCTCAGTTTTTCTTTAAATTTATCTTTATAGGAATCCATAAGCATTTGGTTAGTAAAAGATTGTAATTACTGAAGTATGGTTATGTGGGTAACTCATTTGGAATGAGTGCAAAGAAATTTAGTTAAATTGTATTTATTTTGTTGAAAACTAGAAAAAAGACATTCAGTACAAAGTTGATACACTTCAAAACTGCGGAAAAATGATACACATATCAGAGGTTCACTGGTAATAGGAAAATGGTAGATCATTAAACCTAAAAAAAAAAAGGGATAGTTGTCTATCTGATCCAGTAGCGGGTGAAATAGTTATAGAATTGGGCTAGTATGTTGATTACTCCACCACTGTTAAAACTACTCTCCAAAATTCACTCTCGAAATAATTTTTATTTTTGTATTTATTTTATTTATCAATCTTGTTTCATGGATCCTGTAAGGAGTCAGACTGCTATACCGGGGTGAAGTATAGGTTTAGACACCTTAACTGAACGTTGACCTGTAGAAAGTCACTCGGAGTATGAGTTAATAAACTTAAATGACCATGTGCTAGCCTGGATACCTCAACTGTAAAGTTTGTCAGCCGCCACAAAGCTTATTTGAACCAAAAGCTTAGGAAAGGTTACTGTCCACAACTAAAACATATCAAAATCCACTTTGGTGAAAAATTAGAAGTTTATTAAACAGTCACATTTTGAAAAATAACAGTTACAGTTGAGTAGGCAATCGAACTAAACGTTTCCAAAAATCACAGATTATGAAGAGGAAGAGTTCACCGACCTAACCCCATTGAAATATTTATGATTTTAAATCATTATTAACGTAAGTCACTGGTTAGAAAATTCAACATGGTGGAATGTCAACCATGCTGCCACCTCAAAGTTCAACGGTTTCCGGCTATTACTTGGTCTACCACGACACAACGAAACATACTAGCGCAAGTTCACTATGTACAACGTTCCTGGATACAGACCAAAGATGAAATCGAAAGACGAAACAATAAAGATGACCACACGGTCCGGGCCTCTACCTATATACCCCCCAGCTGCATGATATATGTATTCTACTGCTTACCAAAAAATAGTGTGAAAAAATGTGATTATAGGATGTGTTCAAAATTTAACGGTGTGTAACCTGGCTTTTAAGGTTTATAAAAAGTGTTTAGCAAAAATTCTCAAATGATTAGTTTTCTTGTAAATGAATTTAGTTTTTTGGCACAATGGTAATAAGTTTCCAAAAAACAATTAGTACATCCCCGAATTGTAAGCTAACTTAAGCAAATTTTAGGCAACCCTGCTGAATTGCACATTATTGTGATAAAATTAGTGTCATTGTGTTCTACGTTTGCTCCTGATTCCAATGGTGTAAATTTTATTGTGATCGGTGGTGTAATAACAAAGTTATTAGTTTGTCAAAAATCAGGTTTGAAATTATCCAGAAGCCATTAAAGAAAAACCTGTTTCTGTTTAATGGTTATTAAAGCGTTATTTATATCGAAAAAGTGATGTTATCTGAATTTTTAGCTACTTATTTAGTTACATGTTTTAAAAGTTGTTTTATTCACAGAAGTGGCTTAGTTTCATCGCAAATAAATTTTGAAATCACCATGTTTTCGTTTAAGACGAAATAACTTTAAAATTGATTTAATATTTGTTCTACTGCATGGAATGTTCTGAAACTTTAATATGTCATACTAGATTTTTCGTTCTTTCCTGAAATTTACTTTTTAGTTCGTGAAATTATCGAAAACAAGTGATTAAAAATGTTGAAAGTGCAAGTGTGCTCAATGAAGTGTTTAAAAATTTATTACCTATATTTACACAGCGTGAAACTACGGAATTTTAGTGAATTTACATTCTTTTTGAATTATTATTGTTTTAAAATTACTTTACTGCATCGAAAGAACACTAATGCTGACAAACAAACAACACAATATTTCGGCATATGCCTTGCTCACAAATAGAAGAAACGGGCCATTAGGCTCGGAACGTGTGTGCACACCGAACGTTACCTAATGACTAACCGTGTTGTGGTGAGGGGGGGGGGGGGGGGACGGATAAGGAGTAGACTATCGATATCGGTATACAATGTCTGAGATAATATATTTAATATTTTGGCAGGCGATGGTAAAATGAGCAAATGTAGTAATGGTACGGTATAACATAGAAAAAAAAAAAAGGTAGTGATGGATTAATTGGAATTTAACGGTGGTTAAGTCCAGGTGGGTGTCTTGTATCCAGGATATTCTGGTACGCTAGTTCCCATCTCCGGAGTTCTGCTGCAGTGGTGCTGTCAGGGAAAACTCTGACTGCTCTCACAGTGAAACAGTCGTTGGGGTTGTTGGAATCATGGCTATTGGCATGTTCTGGTACTGGAAGGTACAGGTTACGAGTATGGACTGTTTGTCTGTGGCCATTCATTCTAACAGAGAGTTGCTGTGTGGTGAGGCCTATGTAAGAACTGGTGCAAAAGCGGCAAGTTAGTTGGTATATCAGATGAGTGGTTGAACAGGTGGCATGTCCAATAATGGGGAAAGTTTCTCCTGTGGTGGGGTTGGAATATGTAGTGGTGGGTGGAAGCATGCTGCCCACTAATTTACAGCAGTATCTACACTTTGATAGCTGCCATCCATTCCATACGAAACGTTCCCTCCCATACAGCCTTGCCATCCGTGGAAGTTGCATTTGCTCTGACGCTCATTCTCTCCATCAATACTCACAAAACCTATCCCAAGCCCTTATTTCCCGTTGTTACCCCAGGGATCTTGTACATAAACAGATCTCCCGCGCGATCAACCACCCTCCACGTAACCACTCTCACTTGTCTCCTACAAAAACCAACCATAGCCCTGCCTTTGTCACTCAGTTCTCTCCTGGCCTCGAGTCCATCAACCATATTTTGCGACAGGGGTATGACTTCCTTCGCTCATTTCCGGAAATGCGTACTCTCCTACCCAAAATTCTACCCAATGTCCCTCGTGCATGTTTTAGCAGACCACCCAATCTTAAGAACATCTTAGTCCACAAATACCCTCCGTTAGACTCTCCAAAAGCACCATATGGATCTTATCCTTGTAATAGACCCCGCTGTAAAACCTGCAGCATGCTTCCACCCACCACTACATATTCCAACCCCACCACAGGAGAAACTTTCCCCATTATTGGACATGCCACCTGTTCAACCACTCATCTGATATACCAACTAACTTGCCGCTTTTGCACCAGTTCTTACATAGGCCTCACCACACGGCAACTCTCTGTTAGAATGAATGGCCACAGACAAACAGTCCATACTCGTAACCTGTACCTTCCAGTACCAGAACATGCCAATAGCCATGATTCCAACAACCTCAACGACTGTTTCACTGTGAGAGCAGTCAGAGTTTTCCCTGACAGCACCACTGCAGCAGAACTCCGGAGATGGGAACTAGCGTACCAGAATATCCTGGATACAAGACACCCACCTGGATTTAACCACCGTTAAATTCCAATTAACCCATCACTACCTTTTTTTTTTTCTATGTTTATACCGTACCATTACTACATTTGCTCATTTTACCATCGCCTGCCAAAATATTAAATATATTATCTCAGACATTGTATACCGATATCGATAGTCTACTCCTTATCCGCCCCCCCCCCCCACCACAACACGGTTAGTCATTAGGTAACGTTCGGTGTGCACACACGTTCCGAGCCTAATGGCCCGTTTCTTCTATTTGTGAGCAAGGCATATGCCGAAATATTGTGTTGTTTGTTTGTCAGCATTAGTGTTCTCTCATCGCATCCGTCCACTTTGGTATGTGGTGGGTTAATTTCCCTTTCTTTTCTTATTTATATCGCCTAGAAGCCGCTTCCATTTTCCTTAGTTGCATCTTTACTGCATCGAAAAGTGTTAAGAATTAGTGACATCATCATGTAACAAAAATCGATTGTTTACAAATTGCATAATAATGGATTACCCTATTTCAGGTTAGTTTAAAGGTTCTTTATTATTATAAAATGTTTATTTAGAGCTTATATTGTGTATTGAGTGGCTTTACTGTTTCTAAATCGGCTTATTTGAGTTGGGTTGCAGTATCGGCTTCTATATGGAACGGGTTTATCATGTCATGTAGTTGCAAACTGAAAAATTATATGTTTACTGTGAGGCTTATTCCCTCCCTTATGCTCTGTAGCTAAGAAAACTAGAATTTACCTCAAATTCTAAGGTGCTTACAATCCCTGCTGAGGAAGGACCTCTGGGATGTGAAACATGTCATGGTTAATACACATACATACAGTATGAGTCATAATCATAGTAAAAACAAGTATATGTTCCAAAGACAAATAAAGAGAATAACAATAACCATTAATTTTTACAACTGAATTTTGCAAAAGTCATATTAAATACAATTAATTAATTTGTTCAATTCTTGAATGGAGTAGAAGGAGTTGCCAATAAGATAATCTCTCAGTTTTTCTTTAAATTTATCTTTATTATGTGCAAACTGTTTTATACTCTTTGGAAGTTTATTAAACAGATGTATCCCAGAATAATTAACTCCTCTTTGTACTAATGACAGAGATGTTTGTGTTTCGTGCAAGTTATTTCTGTGTCTTGTATTAAGATTGTGTACCTGTGAATTAAATGTAAACAGGTTAAAATGTTCTATGACAAAGCACATGAGAGAATATATATACTGAGAAGTCATTGTAAGAATACTGAGTTTTTTAAAAAGTTGTCTGCAAGACGTTCTTGGTTTTACCCTCCACAGCATCCTAATAGCTCTTTTCTGTGCTATGAAAACTTTTTTACTTTGTGAAGAGTTTCCCCAAAAATTTATGCCATATGACATCACTGAATGAAAGTATGAGGAGTACACCTGTTTTATTAATTCTAGATCTGCTGTTAAAGAAAGTGTTCGTATTGAAAGGGTGGTACTATTTAACTTCTTCAGTAGTTAAGTGATATGTTCGTGCCAACTGAGTTTCTCATCTATTTTAATGCCAAGGAATTTTATACTCTTTGTTTCTAATATTGTGTTATTTTTATATCTTACTTGTAATGGATTGCGGAGTAATAGTAATAGTAATGTTAATACTTTGTTTAAACTGGCTTCTCTGAGGCCTATTGGTGGTGAAATGGTACCTATCATGTGAATGTCAGATGGTTATTGCAATAATTACCACAAAATAAAGATTTATGACACCCTGTGACACTCCCATTTTCTCTTTCACCTCTTTTGATACTGTATTTTCTACCACAACTCTTACTTTCTACCTTTTACGAATTCCTCTATCCAACAAGTTACTCTTTCAACCACTGCAATTATTTTATCTTATTTATTGCCCATGCTATCAAATTCATTGAAGAGATCCAGTGCTACACTATCAACTTAACTTCCTTTGATCATTTCATCCACAATATCTGTACATAACCCACAAAATGAGATCCACATGAATATTTATGGTTGAACCCATGTTGCCATTTTGCAAACCAGTTTCATTTCTCACAGGCATTTCTGATGTGGTTGCTTATTAATCTCTCTATGAGCCTACCTATCCTTGGTGTTAAACTAATAGGCCTGTGATTCACAGCTCTATTTAGGATATTAAGGGAAAAGGAAATGGCTTTTAGGCAATATAAATAACAAAGGATAGGGAAAATGACTCATCACTCACCAAAGTTGAAGGCTGTGATGAGTGAAACAGATATGGGACAACAAAACACATACAATATTTTTGTTTTACCCCTTATTCATGTGCTAGGGACCAAGTCATATGGTTTAGGAGGTGTGTAAACGCTGAAGTTTACCACATGACTCACTCAACTCTATTTATATACTCTTCTTTGTGAGCTGGTACTACTATGGCACTTTTTCAATCCTTTGGTACACAGAAAGTATCCAGAATAAATAATATTTCAAGTTATGGAACAATATTGTAATAAACTATCTTTAATACACCTGTAGTATAATTGTCCATACCAGCCCTCAGTTTCTTCACAAAGTCCTTAGGATCAATTGCTGATTATTTATTCTGTGAATTTCTGCTTATGTTGTAAAGCTCATCCTCTGATTTTCCCCCTTCCATCCCTAAATGTTAGTCATTAAACCAGTTACCTTATCCACACAATTCTCTGTATACTTTCCCTTCGCCTCAGTTTTCAACCATGGCAATAAAAATTTCTGGAAATTTCGTTGAATGGTCCATCACACACCAAACTCTGCCTGCTATCTTTACAGCTATTAATACCTTGTTTAGTTGCTTCAAATCTTCCTTGCCCCTTTTCTGTCTCTATTTCTTCTTCCTTTTTTATTATCTCCTTGAACGCTTCCTACCTTCTCTCTAGTGTAGTGATGTATCATTTCCAATATTGTTTGTGTGTTTTTACTGTCAGTTGTTTCACGTGGTTTCTCTTCATTTTGTAGTTCTCATAATTTTCAGGAGTAGGTGTTTCTAGGAAGCTATTGTAAACTGTTTTTTGTTCTTTATATATATATCTGCTTCTTTATTTCATATACTGGTAGAAATTAAAAGTGCAACAAGTAGACAGGAATGATGGAATTTCAGGAAACATTGTAGATATATCCAGGTTTATACCGAGAAGAAATAATAATAAATTGAAATGCCCAGGCTCAGTTTATTACCTCTAGATACAGTTGTCAGTAAAAAGTTTGTCCACCTTGGGCACCTATACATTCGTGGATTCCTTCCAGTATTGAATCAATAAGTGTTTGTTGCACAGTTTGTGCTGGGTGAGCATGTGATCTAATGTATCTACTTCTGGCATCCGAGACATGATCTATTGGAGACAAATCTGGGGACCATGTAGTCCAAATTGTGATATTAACTCATTGCAAAGCTTGTGTTGTGAATGCCACAGTATAAGGACGGGCATTATCCTGTTGGAAGATGCGGTTTGGATGATGGACATGAAGGGTATGACAATATGGTGCAGCACCCATTCACATAGTGGTGGGTTGTCACTGTGCCTTCAGCAACAACCAACTCAGTCCTGCTGTCGAAACTGATTCCCCCCAAACAATGACAACAGTGGCTTGACCTGTGTGTGACATTCTGAAATCACAGCAGGGGGGGGGGGGGCGTTCTCCACCATGCCGGCGTTCATGTTGTCAATTATCACTTTGCTACAGAAAGATTTGAGACTCATTTCTAAACACAAATGTACACCATTAACATGTATAATTGCATTTTGCATTGCACCATGCTGGATGATGCTGGCAATAATATCAGGTTAATGGAACACATGGAATCGGTGTAATCCAGTTTCAAGCAATTGGTTTACATTTGTCATGGGGGTGGTTCCCTCTGTAACCACAGCTTGGATCTGGCCTGCAGTCACCCATCTGTTAGCAACATCACTCACACAATCTGGCTGTCATCACATGCTGTTGTCATTCTGTATGGACATGTGCCTGCTCTAGGGTTACTAGAGTGCTGAGTATTATAGGGTTTATTGCTAAATTATGTTTTGTCCTGCCTACACCACTTCTCAGCCTGTTTAGTGTTCCCAAAGTTTTCGAATTAAGATTTCCACCTGGGGATAGCACCTCTACATTAGGTAACCATTGATCAATATAAGCCAATCTTGACTACCATAGATTGAGCCAAACAATTTTTGGCAGTTCATCTAATGCAGTTGTCATTCTCAGGAAATGTTTCCTGGATTTCAGCCTTTTTCTGGGAAGTTGTTGCCAGGATAATAAATGTGCAGCATTTTTATTAACCTTATTTCTTTCAAACTCTGCAGATACATCCTGTTTTACATCATAGGAGGAGCAGATTCCTGTTATAATTGTGAGGGATACATGCAGCATTATCAGTTCGGCAAAAAAGGCGGACATATTCGGCAGCAGAATAGCACAGTGCAAGAACTGATGTTCAGAACACTATGGGATTTTTATTAAATTTAATTTCATAACACATCCATTTTCCCCCTTTTCTGCAACCACATACATTTGCCCTCTACAAATTTCAAATTTCAATTCTTTCAATTTTTTTGTAAATTATTCATCATTTGTTTTGGTAATTTATTCCAATCCTTGACCCCATGTAAAAAGAGAATCTTAGTACACCCTTGTGCCTGAAATCAAGTGCCAGCTTTTCCCTTCCATGAATTACTTTTATTTCTTACTCAAATATCTTTCCATGCCTCATCACCAATAAACTCTTTGTTCACTTCCCATAACCTTCTTCACCCTACTCCTGTCTTCCAATGAATCCCACTCCAGCTCTTTTATCATATCTGTAATTGATTGTGTTCTGCGATCATTTCCAGAAACAAATCTAGCAGCCCTTTTTTGCACCCTCTCCAACTACTGTATTTGATACTCAAAATGTGGGTCCCATACTACACTGCCATATTCAAACAATGGTCTGATCAAAGTTTCGTAACCCAATTCCTTTACTTCTCTCGTTCATCCCCTCATCACTCTCTCCAACAAGTGCAGAATTTTGAAACCTTTTCCTACTACCTGTCAAATGTGTCCTCCTGCCCAGCTAAGCATGTTATCAAATGTAATGCTAAGATTCTGTTATGCAAAATAAGTTGATATGCAAAGCTTCTCTAGCTTCTCAATTGATAGCCTTATCATAAAGGTAAAGACATCAAAGATAAGGACTTGGAAAACTAGATTAACAACTTTCAAACTTGTTGAGTAATGGGAACTAGTGTAGGAAAGACAGAATTTTGCATTGATAATATTTATGAATAAACACTCTTCCTATGTGAAGACATTGTATGAGGATATTATCATTAATGTTTTATGACAAAAATGCTTTTTTCAGATCAGAGCCAGTATAAGAACACTAAACCCTAAGGAGGAAAAATACATGCAGGCAGAAATTAAATTTAAAAGACAAGTATTTGTGAGAAATGTTATGAGACTGAAGGCCATTATCATGAATGTTATAGATATCACCAAATATATACAGTAAGTATGTGATTATTCTATTTCCTTTCTGTGATTTCATTTTGGTTTCTATTTTATTCTTCATTCAATGTAATAACCTGCTGTTGTAACTCAAAAAATCTGAAAATAATAAAAATAGTATTTTAAGAACTAACAAAAAGTTAATTCATAAGGAAGAAAATTTGAGTCAACTTTTAAAACACGTTTTTAACATGAATGAACCATAATTTCTAATTGTGTTTTTTCCTTAGTAATTCCTCGTATAACGTAAAAACTATTCAATTAAGGTAAAAACTATCGAAGTTGATTTTCTGGGTACAAGAATTCCTAGAAGGTAGAAAGCAAGAAGTGGGAGTGAACATGGGAGTTCCACAGGGTAGTGTATTGGGACCATTGTTATTTGTTATTCTAATGAATGATTGTGTTAATGATTTACTGTCAGAAGTTAGATTTTTGCTGGTAACATAATGTTATATAAAAGGATCAAAATAGCAGAAGACCGTAAACAGCTGAAAGGTGATGTAGATAGAATAACTAGCTTGGTGAGTCAACATGGGATGAAGACAAATACAAAGAAGAGCCAGCTTATTAGATTCACAGATAAAAAGCTAAAGTTAAATTATGATTAGAAAGTGAGGAAGGAGCTACTTATTGAAGACTCGAAATGTAAATACCTTGGCATAACATTTGATAGCAGACTTAACAGGACAGGACACATTGGGCAGGTAATAGGGAAAGGGTTCAAAATGCTTCACGTGTTGGAAAGAGTGATGAGGGGATGCACTAGAGAAGTAAGGGAATTGGGGTACAAAATGTAGGTCAGACCACCGCTGGAATGTGGTGGTTAGTTTGGGACCCACATTTTGGGTATCAAATACAGGAGTTGGAGGAAGTGCAGAGAAGGGCTGCCAGATTTGTCTTTGTAAATGACCGCAAAACACAATTGGTAACCAATATGATAAAGGAGCTGTAGTGGCATTCATTCGAGAATAGAAAGAGGGTGAAGAGAGTGATGGGAGTGTACAAGGCCTATACTGGAGATGAAGCATGGAAAGATATTGACGGGAAAATTAAGAGAGTTGCTTGAAAGCTTAAAGGTTGACGATGGTCACAAGCTGACACTTGATTTCAGGCATAAGGGTGTGGGAAATTTTCTTTCATAGGAAAGGGTGCAAGGGACTGGAATAAATTGCCACAAGAAGTGATGAATAATTTACCAGAAACACTGAAATAATTTAAAGTAAAAATTCGTAGAGGGCAAAAGTAGGTTGGAAGAGGAAAGGAGAAAGACGGGTGTGTAGGAAGATTGCCACCAGAGTGGGCGCTCCATCACAATTGTATCAATTATTATTATTATTATTACTGTTACTGTTAGCTTATAGTTATTTTGGCTCTTTTACATGAAACTTACTTAGCATTTCCCTATTAA
Organism: Vandiemenella viatica; assembly: GCA_031002005.1. NCBI lineage: Eukaryota > Metazoa > Arthropoda > Insecta > Orthoptera > Morabidae > Vandiemenella > Vandiemenella viatica. The sequence continues at coordinate 177,148,463 of JARYHS010009186.1, read as the reverse complement.
TGTATTTTCAACATGTCTGATCAGTGCTTTAACTTCAACAACTTCTACAATTGAATTTGAAGAAGAAAAGAGAATGTGCCTGGAAAATTTAACAGTGTTTGAGGAAACAAAAAGAAAGCATAAGTAAATAAATTTGCTGAAGGAAAACCTGTTTTAAATTTAGAAGATAGACCATGCAGATGGAATGAGTAAATAGCTTTAAGATGCAGACAAACTGAGCCTTAGTGGGCAATAAAAATAGAACAAATTTGACATTATAAAATATGTGGTTTTAAGATCAGTACTTCAGAGTTCTTTTGAAACTATTAAAAGCTTATAGAAGTGGATAAAGTACACAAGGGATTAAAATATTATTAAATCTTATAGTCAAAAGGTTTAATGCAGAAGAAATAGCATCACACTTTTTAATGGCACAGGCTGTGAAACGTGAATACTACTAGACAACAGTCTGGCATTAAAAGTCAAAGAAATAGAAACATGCATGGTAGTGATAACAGGATATAATCAGTTTAGGTTCCAGGAAACCAGAATACATGAGAATCATTTATTAGAAATTAAAATCAAGTAAAACAAATATACATTTAAGATGTTCATAGATTTGGATAAAAGGATGGATAGAGAGATGTATAAAATTTCGAATAAATTAAAAAGTATAGAACCCATGATACAGTAATCATTTAAGAATAGTGTAAGGCAAAGTTGCAGTTATCAGACTGGTTGTATAGAAAAATACCAATTTTTTTCCTGTTGCCAGCTCTCTTAACATTAAATGAGAATAGTGTCACTACCTTATACCTGGAATTAAGAGCTAATTTATGGCCATGGCCATCCCTTCGTGTCCACATTCTTCTCCCATCGTACACACAGGCCTAATCATGAAGGTAAGATTTTTGTACACCATGCAATCACTTTCCTTGTGTCCTGTCTTCCAGTGACCACCCAACCCAACTTTCCTTTTATCATGTCAGTCACTGATTGTACTCTGTGCTAGTTCTCATTCACAAGTTTAGCTGCGTTCCTTTTAACACCATTTTTATTAATTTTATACTGCCAATGTGTCTCCGACAGTATCCTACAATACTCACGCTATGAACTCACCAAGGTTTTGCATCGCAGCTCCCTCACATCCCTAATACAACACCATCTTGAAACTTCTACCTATCATCCATTCAATGTCTCCTGCCCAATTTAGTGTAGGAGAAGGTTGGGTAGCCCTGAATGGTGTATAATCCTGGACATTTAACGTTCTATCAAACCAATCATGTTGCATCAGTAAAACTGTATTGTAAATATGCACCCTGTAGTATAAAAACAAATGCAACTAAGCTGTGGCTTGGCCACCCAAGTAAGTTCCATACTAGTGTATGTTTTGTTCCTGGCAGAAGTTCTTTGTCACTCCTTCCAAAATTCATTGGAAAGTATTGAATATGATACGTCGAATAAACGCATAGTAAAGCAGACTGGAAAAATTCAAAATGATGAAATTTTAACATCTTCACCACATAAAAAATGTGGGGAGGATGGGCAAAAAAGTAAAGGCAATAAAAATGGTGAAGCCAAAAAATAAAAAGGAAAAGATGCTTTAAAGATGTTGAATACAAAGAAAAGTATTCAAAATTTTTCTGAAGCAAATCAAGTAAAGTAGATGGAATGCATCATATGTGGAGAAATTTTGGTAGAAGGCTGGATTTGGTGCTAAGAAGCAAAGACAGGGCACATAAAGATTGTGTTTATATTTGGGTGTACGGCAGTGCACCCGCCAAGTCGAGTCAACGGCGGCACTGCCTACCCTTTTCTCGAAGAGATTCAGGCTATTTTTGAACCTGAATTTCTTCGATCGTATTTATGATACATGTCTCAAATTTCTGTTATACATAGATATCAGCAATCTTAGCAATTGTACAAAATTTTGTTTTGTTACTGTTCTTAGTTCGTATGTTATGTTATTCGGATGCAAACTTCAGAGATTTTGACACTCACTCACTCACTGACTGACTGACTGATAATCATCAAAATTCTAAGGCACTTCCTGTAGCCGTAGAAAGCTGAAATTTGGTACACAGATAAAATTTTACCCACATATTATAAGAAAAGTCTGAAACTCATAAATTTCCATATACCTACCCCCTTATCTACCCCTAACGTGAAATCGCTTTCTACCCTAATTACTTTATAAACCTCAAGTTTTTACTGTGGAATGAGCTTACTATGTTTAACTAATGTGTTAGATTTTACTTTTTTACTTCTCTTACTTTGGACGTTATTGAAATTCAAAATTTTATTTCGGCACTACACCACGACATCAAAATTCCACCGTACTTCCAGCAATGCTAGAAACAAGTAATTTGGTACACATATATGGTTTCATCCCTAAATCATAAGAAAAATCTGATATTGGAGATTTCCCCTGTATTTATGGAATTACAGTGGCAAACTTGAAAAATTCTGGCACATATTTTCAGCTTGATTACTTTGCTCCTGATGAAGCTACAAACCTGATATTTCCATACTCATAAGTAAGCAAATTTCTCAGATCATTTACTTTTCCTAACCTATGGGCAGAACTTTTCAGGTACGAAGAACTTACGCAAAATATGCGACAGGTAAATTCGACATTCATTGAAATGTTACTCTGAATAAGGGTAGGCGTTACAACGCAACAAGACCATGACGTATTGAATAAAAGATTGATTACTCTACAAACTAATTCAAATGATGGCAGGTTAACTGAAATAGCAGAATGTCTTTCTAAACTCCCAGACGATACAGTTTGTTTACTGCCGACGAGAAACATGTGTCAGCAGTTAAATGATGCTATGTTAAAAGCAATTCCACATGCAGAAATAAAACTTGTTTCAACAGATAATTTAGACTGTCCAAGATATCTTTCTAAAAGAGCTCACGATAGCATTAAAAAATACGAGGAAGACTCTTCTATGACAGCCGGGTTAGAAGACGAGATAATAATTAAAGAAGGAGCGAGAGCAATGTTGAAACGTAATATTGACGTAAGTTTGGGTTTAGTAAACGAAGCAATAGGAACTATAGATAAAGTGAAGTGGGATTCTGAAAATAAGAAGGCAAACAGAGTGGTAATAAAATTTAATAATGGTTTAAAAACATGAGCTGGCTCCCATAAAATCAAAATTTGAAATTATTAACTGAGCATTTGTACACAGGGAAAATACCCCATTTGTGTAGCATATTCCAAAACTATACACAAAAGCCGAGGACTCAGTTTAAATAGTGCCCTGATTGACATTGGATCCTCAGTATTTTCGTGTGGGCAAGCCTATGTGGCACTATCGAGAATGAAAAGTCTTAGTGGCATACATCTCACTAACGCTGACTTTAGTAACATCAAAGCTCAGAAGTCCGCTATAACCGAGTATAATCGTCTGAAGGCAAATTTCCGACCAGATCTGCCTCAAATAAATTACACAAAACCAATGGTGAGAAAGCGTAAGGACAGAGAATGGGCTGTGCAGGAAACAATAGCTGATGTCCAACAAATGGAGTGGAAAAAGATTAATAATGAACTATTAACCCACAAAAAGAAATGATAAAAGGTATAATAAAAAACACAATACAGCTTTGAACTTCTGTCAAAAAAGTTTACACATGCCAAAATTAGAATATATGTCCTGTAACAAACTTCAAGTTTGGAATTAACTTAAGGATCAGAATCATTGTATTAACTTACATACAGCACACATGTTTGTCAGCAATGCCTTGTTTCCACATGTGAGTTCAGTGACCTCTATGTCAGTACCATTACTCCAGAAATAAGTACGCTTTGACTCAAATTACACGATAAAAAGTAAGTTATTACGACAAGCTCACCATAAATTCCTTACACGAAAGTAGAGAAAATGCTCCAGTTTGGAAACTAACGAATTCTTGAAATAAATTAAGTGCTAATGCTGACTATGCACATGGGGTGTAACAGTAGACTAGCCTCCTCGTGGTGCACCCTGGGGAAGGTGGCAAAGCCGCGGCCGAATAGTCTACATCTCAACTGGTTGCTGGACTAGCAGCTTTATGACACAGCACAAAATTGTCAACTTCAAATGGTTCTTCTCAGACTCATCAGTAAATTGATTTCCCTGTATTTATTTAATTACAATCCCAAACATGAAAAATTCTGGCACATATATGAGGCTTTATTACTTTGCTCCTGATGAAGTTACATGCCTAAGAATTTTTCAATGAATAGATATCAGCAAGTTTAACTAATACGATAAATTTTACTTTGTTCCTATGCTTAGTTTGGAAGATATTAGTAATTTATTTGAGGTGGTAGTTAAATCAGTGGCAATCCGCATTGCTCGACTAAGGCGCACAAGTATTGTTTTTAGAAAGTGGGGCATTTTTGGTAATGTATATTGATGTCTTCAATTCTGAAATGTTCTTATTCGCCGATTTTCATATGGAATCATTACATTTGAGCGGTGATTTAGAATAAGCGATAAACTTACAAAAAGAGATGAGATCCCACAAAAACAATTCTTGTAAAAAAATAGGCCAAGTCTCATGTTCGTGTAGTGACAAAAAGTTATGAGATCTTATTCTGAGCCAAGTCTACACTTTTCAGTTGTATTCACTTCACTTTATGAAACACAATGGTTTCTCTCGGTGTCGTAGATCGTTTATTTAGAATTAAAAAAATTCTGGTGACTTGGCCATTATGCGCGCCATGTTTCAATTAATGTGCTGCTTCATCAAACCTATAAATACGTAAAAGCCAAGATATCCCTTGCTCTTTTTCGAATTTGACAAGTATATATTATGCCCACAATTTCAGTAAAAATTATGACATGCATAATGGCCAAGTCACCAGAATTTTTTTAATTCTAAATAAACGATCTATGACACCGAGAGAAACCATTCTGTTCCATAAAGTGAAGTGAATACAACTGTAAAGTGTAGACTTGGCTCAGAATAAGATCTCATAACTTTTTGTCACTACACAAACACGAGACTTGGCCTATTTTTAACAAGAATTGTTTTTGTGGAATAGATTCTTCAGATACCCATTATTATTGTGATTTCTGTAAGGCCAAAAAACAATTAGGCCACCATTTATTACTGTGTCTGGAGCTATCCAACAACTTTTGTGTAGCTAAAGCATTAAGGAGAAAGTATTTTCAATTTAAATCACCGGAAAAAATGTCATAATTACTAACTTCTAATTAATATGACTGCAGAAGTTCCCAGTTTAATTTTAAGATTAAAATAAACACAGAAAATGTGTTTATTTAATTTTATTTGCAATTAATTTTAAATGTCCAGGGCTACCCGAACTTCCGCTATTACCAAGAAATATACCTTTATCAAGCAGTTCATCTTCCACCTTAAAGTCTTATAAAACTTTAATTTGAGTATCTAATACTCTTTTTGATGTTATACTCATGCCATGTTGATCTGCCCATCCAGACATTTTGTCCAGATCACCCTGCCCCCTTAAATTTAAACAGAAGTGGAACTAAGGTAACAACGTGCATTATAAATGACAACTAGATGTTATTTTAACTGGGGTAGAAAAAAATTGTTATTTGGGAAATAAAATTACATATGATGGCTGAAGTATGGTCAATATCAAAAGTATATTACCATTAATAAAAATAACTTTATTTAGGACAAATCTGTTAATATTGAATCACCAGGATCAGAAAATTCTTTCAAACAGTACTTTTTGGAATTTAGGCTTGGATAGAATCAAAGTAGAAACATTTAAATTTAGTGTTTTTGAAGGATGTTGAAAATTAAATGACTTAATAAAGTATGATTGAAGACATTCAAAAAATGGCAGCTAAAGAAGAAAGTTTGTGGAGGGGATTTACAAGAATAGACAGAAGATTGGTTCACATTTTGAAACAAACAGAGCTGGATGATTGTCTAGTTAAGGGAAATAACAGAAAATGAATTTAAAGAGTATGAAGCAGATGACTGAAGGGGTATGTGGAGATAAAGAAAACAGGAACAGACAGAGTGTTGCATCAGAATGTCAAGAGATGAAAGACAGACAAACTGTATAAAAATTTGTGTTTCATGTGAATCATGAGTGTATTCATTCCAAGGTTATCTGTAACAATTTTTATCCTAATTTCTTCCTTTTTAACTTCTTTTTATACTGCCAGCTTCTAAATCTGCCAAAATTATCATTGTAGTGACAGCAGGGCCGCCGTAAGCAGGCGTGCTAGGTGTGCACCGCACGCGGGTGGCACGTCGAGGGGAGTGGCAAAACGAGTGATCGACAGTCGCCACCCTGCAATAGTTGCCACTCCATTGTCGCCGCAACGAAAATTGTTGCAGAGTATTATGTAGCGGGCGACCTTTTTTTAGCTCAACAACTGCTTCGGGTGACCAGCGACACTTGGCATGGCAACAATGGGAGCGGCAAATAATGTTCGAAGGGGCGGCAATCTCACAGTTTTTTTGACCCGGTTCGGAAATTTCCTAGATCCACCACTGCCTGTAGTTAGATAGGGGCCAGCATAATCGGTATTGCATGCGGGCACTCAAACAGCTAGTGGCAGGCCTGAGTGACAGTATTATGCTACCTAATTGCTAAATGACGTAAATTTTATTAACGTTCCATTTGCATGTACAAAATTGAGATACATTTTTACATGTAACACATATTGAAGTTTTTCATTTTTATTAATATAAATGTGTAGTGTTTGTTGTTATTGTAATACATTCTTCATTTTGATTCATTATTCTTCTGACTTGAAAGTAATTTTTATTTTTGTTTCAGGAGCTGTTTTGAGTGGGAATCAACACCAAGAAGTATAATTGCATTTGTGACTTTTATAGTACTCTGTTATTACTTTGAGCCATACATGTTTCCTGTGGCCCTACTTTTAATTTTTTTTAAATCATACCTTGTAAGTAAAAATGTAATTAATTGTTAATCCAAACTAAATTAAGTAGAGTTATTGACATTGATCAATTTAAGCTATTACAACATCTTTCACTTAATGCTACATTATAAATAAGCTGGAGATCACGATCTGGTAATTGTTCAGTAAAATAGATTTTAATATCAGTATAAATTGGAGTAAATAAGCCATGGTGTGTTAGTATTATTATGCAAAAGAACACAAATGTAACTCTTCTACTAAACAACTGTGCCATCCATAAGAAAAACTAAAACCAGCAGTATATGGAAATAGTTTACTAATTCAGATTTACAGCTGACCTGTATCATAATACTGTACTTAAAAATCGCATCACATAATACAATATGTTTTAAAAAATGAAATGCTAAATCCAATCACTATGTTTCATATGCAAATGGGATGTTGGATTCCTGAGTATTCATATTAAAAGGGCTATGGATAATGGAAACAGAGAAATTACCATTAGGCATCGAAAATAAGATATGTTAGCAAAAGATAACCAACCTGTCACTTACCAAGATGAGGCTGGTGGGTTGGGATGTGGTCACATCTTCCCCCCCCCCTTGCCATATGTTTCGCTTCGCCTCCTACATGGCTAAGGTTATTAATCGAAATATTGTGAAGTTTTTTGTGTTTTTTTTTGTGTTTTTTTTTTGTTCTTTAAATGTTCATCTCACCCTCCTGCCTTCATCTGTGGTAAGCGAAGGGTTAATTTTCCCTATCCTATCTTATTTTTATATTAAAAGGGCAGGTAGAGCATCTCATATGAAAAAAGAAGCTTCAACCCAAACAGATAAAATTAAAAATTTATGATGTGGTTTGTTTTTTAAATGAGTGTGTCAGGGACTAGCGGGATACTGGGGGTTGGTACCCGCCTAAGTCACCTGAACCAGATGTCCAAAAATATTCTAAGTCCAAAGGAAAGTTCAGTAACCGTGTTAAATTGTTTCTGCTAACTGTTGAAATTGACCACGGTCGCCACTTGTAGTTTTAAACCCACCACAAGAAGGGTACTAAAGTATAAATGAAAGTCACGAGTTGAAATCACTGAGTTGTATTTTCCAAAATCTTCAAACAAATAATGTCATTTTACAGTTAGCAAAGCAATCGGATATTATCGTCACCAAAAATTACAAGTTGAGAATCAAGAGCAAAACCCGCTTCTCCCCCAGGTGAAACAAACAAATTTCGAATTTTACATGTCCAACAAACTTTCAAAGATGGCCGACACTATGCTTCCTAACAAGGTACTCTGACCACACCCGACGCCATGATGAGTAAATTCCCATGACCACCTTCATCCAAACCGCGCCGGACCCACACGTGCGTTCACGTGCACTTTATACTCGAGACTGACCACTGGTTCCCCGTAGGTTCTAGCCCAGCCTGCTTATATAGAAGTGGCTCACGCGATGCCATATTTCTACAGTGTACATCCGCGCTCCTACACATACCCTACTGTTTGATCTAATAACTTTCTTATTACAAGCTTAATCTCGGCGAGGAAATGGGAAAGTGATGTGTGTTACTAGCTGAAGTGTTTAATGCCTAAATATCACGTTAATTTCGTTTCTCCGAAAACTTGTCGACATGGTTGATTTTCCCAAGTCTTACGGCATTAGTCAAAGTTTTGTTACTTTTAAAATTGGCTGTAATTATTTACTTGAAAGTAGGCTTAAAATATTATTTTCGATTTTAGATTCTCCCAAAATGTCTACTTTGTTTAAATCTATTTAGTTATGGTAAAACCGGTAATTCCTAACAATCGGTTGTAAATGTTATTTAGTTTTCATGGTATAACTCTGAAGTTTTAAGGATTATCAAGCCGGAAAAATTATCAAAGTGTAGCCTGAATTTCACTGTTTATTTTAAAGTTTATCTTATCTTTGTAGCTGTTATATCTGAGACACAATAAATTATTCAGTTATTTACACGTGGGTTTGATGCCGAGTAAGCTTTCGCATTTTATAACATCTGTTCTATGGCTTTAAATGTCATGAAATTAATATGTGTGAAGCTAAAAGAATGGGTTATTAAAACAAGCTAATTTTTAACCCGGAATCTCAGTAGGCTTTTAAATGAAAAAATGCTCAAGTTAGGTGTACAATTTTACGTGTTCATTTAATGTTTAAAAATACTTAGAGCGTTGGAAACTATCAGATTTAGGTGAATTTGATTCTATTTAGGACTGTTTTAATTTATTCTCTACTTTATATTGTGTGGCAGTGTTTAAAATCAGTGTAGAAGCATTTTATGTGTGCAGTGTTTACAGCAAGTTACTTTGTGATCGGATTATCATACAACAGGTTAGTGAAATGTCTTAAAATGTGTCTAGAAAATTAATTATGTGTGTTCACTGTTATTTACATGCTCTTTGTGCTTTTTAATAGTGCTAGAATTAATTCCGAAAAGTCGAACAAATTAGTTGGTTTACCGGCTTCAGGTCCTGCACTAATATCTTGTATTAAAACTGAATGATTAATTTATTTACTGCCCGTTTTTCTACTTTTTAAATCCTGAAATTACTTAAAAGACCTAAAATTACTTATGTGAACTGTTTAAGAAAATGAGTATTAAAAATCCTATATAATTACTTGTTGTGATTATTAAACTCTTGAAAACTATCAGAAATCTGTTAATTTATCTCCTAGACTGTCTCAGGGATTATTATGACTACTTTTGGAGCTTTAAAATGGTTAAGTTTCATTACAATGTGATACCTTCATTCTGCTTCAGACTATTTCCAAACATCCAGTCTATTTCTTTAAAATACTTGCTAAACTGTATTTAAATGTGAAGTTGTGTTTATAATAGTTCTAGGCCTGTGTATTATTGGTTCTTTGTTGTCTTTACTGTGCGAAAATCTCTTCAGAAGTACCAAAACTGGTATATGCCAAAACTTATGGGTTAGATTTTACTTATATTAAAATTGCTTATTTCTCTCCAAAATAATGCGTATTAAACATGATAAAAGGTTATTTAGTGGCTGTATTACTATTTTTAATCATTTCCTTCTGTAACATAACCGTTGAAATTACGGATATAATTTTAGTATAAATTGTGATCTGAGAAGTAAATGTAATGTCTTTGGTGTTGAGCGATTACTTAGCGCGCTTTGAAACAGTCTTGTATTGGCGACGTTAGAGTAAGCTACGGTCAGCGAGAGCTTATACGCCGCGGCCGGGAGCATGTGTGTGTGCGTGTCGCTTAACCGAGGCTCAGAGTTGTAAGACATTGTGTGGACATTCTGAAGGTATTTTTGTGGACTATGAAGGTTATTTTGAATGAACTGGTTTCCCATAAACTGTGTATGTGGAACTGCTATTGATTTGGATCACGTCGATTGTGTAATAATTAATTACGGGGCTTGTATTGAATGTTACAATCCTTGATTATCCTCGAACCTGCATTCTTTGGAGAAGAAGTTTAGTTTTTAAGTATCTGCTGGCTGGCTTAGATATTTGTAGTTTCGGAGGAATAAATGTGAGTTAATGTGAAAACTGAAGTACGGTGTATTTCTCAGTACTTTCTTACTTGTTTTCTCTGACTACAATTCTAATTTATCTAACTAGTAAAGATCAGCAGATTGGCGACCGCACGGCTGACCGAACTTTTATTTATAAGTGTTAATTCATAATTAAATCTGAAAGCCCCAACAACTACGACAAAATGACTGTGAGCTTGCATGGCGCCTCAGTGACAGGACGTGTGGTTAAATAGGCATCTGGAGGAGAAATTAACTTTCAATTCCAGAGCATACACACGAGGACAAAGGATAAATTACGGCGAAGTGAGAATAAAGTGACAATTAGGCGCGAAGACGACAATAGCCAAAGTGGAAGATATAACACTACAACGACACGAGGCAGTGAGTCAAAGACGGCGAGCGAAGATAATCTACTCTGAGACCAGGGAGGTGGCGCATGAACTCGACGAGCATTTCCGAGCGGAGCCGAGAGCAGCCGAAGGGAGCCGAGCCGGAGCAGCCGACACGAGCGGAGCCGAGAGCAGCCGAAGGGAGCGGAGCAGACCCGAGTGAAGACACCAAAGCTAAGTGCGCGTGTTGCTGCTAGCGAGCTGCTGCGAAGCGTCTTTTCCTATCTGTTCCGTTCCTTTAATATTTTTCCATAATTTCGAGTCACGCATAGGAAGGAAAACCGAGTTGAGTTTTTCTCTCCTTTTTGCCCATTCCTTTGTCATTCTGGTGACACTTACCGCATGTTGACGCAGCACAAGTAGTTGGTTTCAGTTTGCATGCATTTAATTCTGATATGTTGATTGAGTTTCATGAATAGCAGCGTTGTATGGGTTTTTGTTTGCTGTGAATTGAAGGGGGGGAAGTAAAGCAACTGAGTTATTATCATAATTGGATTTTCCCGTCGTATTTGTAATAGAAACTTACTGAAATGGGGGAAGAGACTGAGCCAAAAATGGCTGACATGCTGGCTAGGGTGATGGAGGCCATTAGGGACTCTAATGATAAACTTGATTCTAATTTGAAACCCTTAGGGACTCTAATAATCAACTTCATTCCGGATTTGAAACCCTTAAGGTAGACTTGAAGTAATGGAAAGGGACGCAGAAGTTCGTCACGATAGCTTAGTCAGGGACGCAGAAGTTCGTCACGATAGCTTAGTCAAGGAACAGAAATTGCACATTGCGGAGTTAGAGAGAAAACTCGAAGAGTATAGTGTTAGGTGTATTGGTCGGCGGAGGAGTTGTCCTCTCAAGGTTTCCGAGTTAAAACAACAGGTTGAGCAGGAAACGAGTGTTTGCGCCAGGATACCGGTGCCTTACAGGCGCAATATTTACAGTTAATGGAAAAAGCGACAGTCAGAGCCACCGCGTAGGGTGCCTTGAAGATCAGATGCAAACATTTTCAGGGTAATGTACAACGGAAGCTATGAGGAACTGAAGGGTGAGGTCAAAGGGCTGGCAGCGGACGTGGAAAAGGTTTATGAAAAATGTTGAGAAGGCGAAACTCCATACCCCTCTAGTGGTGAAACAAGAACTAGTAAAACAAGTTCCCAATGTAGTGAGGGAAGAGCTTGTCAAGTACCAAGAAGTTATAAAGACTTCAGCTTTTCCAGTTAAAGTCAATGATGAAAAGATAGATTGGGAGGAATTTTCCGGAAAGAATTGTATACATCCTGTAAAGTTCATTAGAAATTTTGAAAATTTCGCACCTTTCCTGATGGCTAGCGAAGAAAATAAATTAGAATGGTAATCAAACATTTGAGAGGAGAACCTCGTCTTTGGGCTGATCAATTCGAAGACCGTTTTGAAACGTTTGCTCAGTTTAAAACAGATTTTTTTAAACCTATACTGGTCGGCAGAACAGACAGATTGCTGTGAAATCCGAATTAATGTTGGGCGAGCATTACGATGCGAATAAAGAGACACAAACTAATTTTTTATGAGGTGTTACTCATCTTGTAGGGACCTAGATCAACCCACAGTGAGGAAGAATATGTTAAAATTATTGCGGCTCGCCTACCCGAACAAACGCAATTTATCTCACCAGCCATAAAATATGTCAATTAAGGATGCCATAGACATTTGTTGGGAAGTTTGGATGTCAGGAGGAGAGGATGAGGAGAGACAAGTCGAAGTTTCAGGAATGGTTATAGACACTTCAGGATAGGCGTGCACGGGGAGGCGGTTACTGGAGAGAAGAAGGAAGGAACAACGACAACAACCGGTAAATACATACCAACACGGGGCTAGGCAGAGAAACAATTTGAGCCAAATAACCAAGCTGTAGAGACAGAAACTAATAATCAAACACCAACGGTACCATGACAACCAACCTCATAACAGAGAACAGAGGGTAGCCACAGTAGCTGCGAGTGGTGAAAATTGTTTAAACTAATTTCTGCCACTGTCGCGGCCTCATCAGGGGCAGAACCGGTTAAGAGGCCAAATGCGGACGAAATTTCACAGAACGGAAGCGGAGGATTAAGGAAGAAGAAAATTCAGGAAGAAGTTTTTATTTTTGACACTATATTAGGTAATGTTCTAAAGAATGAAGTTGAAGTAAATTGTAAAAGTATTATGGCTGCGGAAACAGACGTTCAAGGGCGTCAGGAGAAATTTGTGGAAGACGATATAAAAGAGAGATTTTTTGAAGTAGCGGAGGAATTTTTTTATGATGCTCTTACAGAGGAGAAGTCAAGATTACGGGAGAATGAGGTTATAAAGATTGAAGTGGAGGGATTTTTATCTGTAAATACGGGAGAAGTAAAGTTGGATAGAATCAAAACAGTACGACAGCCATATGGCTTTGACAATAGTGACGGGAGCGGGAGCAGTGGCCGACAGTCGGCGCGTACTATCATACCGGAGCACTGTTGGAACCTGTGCCAAAAAGTTTTGACCGCAGCAACACTGGCAAGCGCGGAAAAACAAGCGAGCGAGTTAGGTCACTCACCTCGGAAGCAATGATTTAACTGAGTCAGTCATTTTCGATAGCGGAAGATATGAAGAAGTAACTGGTAGACAAAAACCTTCTCAATTTGTAAATGAAGAAAATAAAATGACAGAAAATCTATACGTGGAAACTAATGAGCCCCGCAAAACAAGTGTTAAATTTCCCGATTGTGATCAGATGTGTGGAGAGGAGGAGAGTTTCTTTATGGACGAACTAAGTGAACGGGAAATATTTCCATCGAGAAATTTACAGGCGTGTCGGTTTACCATAAGATCCCAGAGATGACTTGCTCAGAAGAAGAACGAAAATTAGTTAGAAGAGAGGCCCAAACACCTACTGTTTTAATAACATTTCGGACTAAGATGGTGGAAGCTTTGGCGGATTCAGGGGCTGAAGTATCATGTATGTCTGAAAGCCTATTTCTGACACTTATTAACGAACCGGCTGCTTGTGTTCACTCGGTATCCGGGATGACGGTGACAACGGCGAATGGTGGCAAGATTAAAAAGATCACAAGACAAATTCGCGTGGATGGAATGATCGGAGGTCAAACAGTCGAAGTTAAAGCATTCGTAATTCCCAAGTTAACAGTAGATTTGATCCTAGGAGTGGACTGGTTTGAAGAGAAACAGGTGAAGTTAGATTGGGAGGATCATAGTTTACAATTTTTAACAGGAGGAAGACAGTGAAGGTCCCGTTTGAAGGAAGATGTCGTAGGGAAGAAGAAGTATCTTGCCAAATTAGAGTTATTTCGAAAGGCATGGTGAAGGAGTCGGTAGAACAAAGGGAGCTTAAGGAGGATTCCCTACCCGTTTTACAGGAAGAGGATAAATTAGTACCGCAGTTGGAGTATGGGGAAGAGGACTGGAAGGGAGTGGAGAAGATTATTCAAGAGTTTCAAGAGGTTTTTTTCAGATCGGCCTGGATTAATTAAAGGTTACCAGTGTCATTTTAACGTTAAAGAAGATGTACCTTTGCTGCCAAACCGTATCCTATACCATTTGCAATGAGAAGGAAGGCACAAGAAGAAATAGACAGGATGCTAGAATGGGGCGTAATAGAAGCGATCAAACAGCGAGTATGTGAACCCTTTGGTGGCCGTAATTAAAGCAGATAAATCTCTGAGGCTAGTACTCGATGCCAGGTCACTTAACAAAATCCTAATTACAGAAAGGGACCACCCACTCCCTGTCGACGAAATATTACAAAAGTTCCATGGTGTAAAATATCTTAGTTCACTGGATATCACGGCTTCCTATTGGCAGGTGCCTATTGACGAAGCGTCTAGAAAATATACAGCCTTTCGTTTCGAAGGAAAGTGTTTTCATTTTCGAGTTTTACCCTTCGGAATTAACAATGCGGTAGCGAATTTATAAGGGCTTTGGACCAAGTGTTGGGAAGATCCTTGAGAGATAGGATTCACACATATGTTGATGACATAATTATTGCCTCGCAGACTCTAGAAGAGCATCTTGAAACTTTACGTGATGTACTTAGCGCTCTGCATAAAGGGGGCGTAACTTTAAAATGGAAGAAGTGTGTGTTTTTGCGGAAGAGTATAATTTTCTCGGACATGTGATTTTGCCAGAAGGAATAACTGTAGAAGACGCGAAGTTAGAAGCCATTAACAAATTCCCGAGACCATCTAATAAAGTACAGTTAAAGAGTTTCCTCGGTCTTTGCGGATACTACCGGAAGTTTATACCCGGACAAGCACTTAATAGTGTACACCTTAGGGATCTGAGCAAAGCAGAACTCCGTGGGAGTGGACAAACGAATGTGAGGAGGACTTTACGAAGATAAAACAAGAACTTTCGCGCAAAATTGTATTAGCTCACCCGGATTGGACTCTTGACATATGTTTGGCCGCGGACGGCTCACACTATGGGCTTGGGGCTCAGGTGTTTCAAGAAGTAAACGTAGGGGGACGAGTAGAACAAAGGACCATCGCTTTTGCTAGTAGGATGCTGAACAAACATGAGTTATCGTACAACATCACAGAGAAGGAAACCTTGGCGGTTATATGGAGTTTTCAAAAATTTCGAGCCTTATTTCTAGGAAGGAAAACCATCATCTATACCGACCATAAGGCGTTATCATTTTTAATGAATTGTCGCCTCGTACACGGAGGCTTACCCGGTGGGCGCTTGTAATGCAAGAATTTGAATTCGAGATTCGTTACCGACCAGGATCGGAAAATCTAGTAGCTGATTGCCTCTCCCGATTACCAATTGGTTTAGTTGAAGGAAGAAATAATATCCACCCTGCTCAGGAAGCGCACTTTATACTATATTCACGGAGTTGCCGAGGAAGATAGATAATAAGTTTGCTAAAGAATATGAAGGGAGCTACAGGAGGAGGATGAAGTTATAAAGCGGTTAAAGATCAGATACAATGTCCGATTACCAAGGGAAGTTGAAAAGATATTACTGTATTCACAAAACATAGTCTTTTGGCGTAATTCGGAAATGAATGAAAACTGGAAGGTATGGATTCCAGAAAGAAGCGTCGACGCACTAATCACTTATCACCATCTTAGCTATGGGCATTTTGGACCAAGCAAATGTTATAGGTTATCAAAGAAAACTGTTATTTTAATAATATGTCAAGGAGAGTAGCGAAGTTGTTGTCTACATGTGACATTTGTCAGAAGACGAAAGTGGACAGTGTACTGAGGAGGGGTGATATGGAATGCATCTTGCCAGAAAGTGTGTTAGAGTTAGTAGCAGTCGACGTGTGTGGCCCACTGCCGAGATCCAGAGGCGGAGTCACGCAGATATTGGTAGTTATTGATGTTTTCTCGAAATATGTTAGACTGTACCCTTTGAAAAGAGCGACGGCCAAGGTCATGGCTAACAAAATTGTGGAAGATTTCATACCTAAAGTAGGAAAACCTCATAAGGTGATTTCGGACAATGCTCCATCATTTTGTAGCCGCAGATGGGTGGAACGCCTTGAGCGAGAAGGAATTGAAGTACTGAAAACATCTTTATATCACCCTCCGGGTAATGTGTCTGAGAGGGTAATGAGAGAGATAGGGAGGTGGCTGAGGTGTTATTGTGTGGATAACCATCAGAGATGGGCACTGGAGATAGAATCACTTGAACGGGTACTTAACAATTTACCTCATGATTCCACTTCAGTGGTACCATATGAGGTGATGTTTGGCAAAAGGGCTCCACGCATAGTGACGGAGTTTTGTAGATTTCCCACATGTTACTCCGATAGATCGGCAAGAACTAATTACTGCAGCACGACTAAAAATGAAGAGTGAAGCGCAGAGAAGAAAGGCTAGGCACGATAGAAGGGGGAAGGCTACTGACTATAAGCCAGGTGACCTGGTGCTGGCGCAAACTCACTATAAATCTTCGAGTCTCAATAATGAAATCAAAAAATTTAAATTCCTTTATGAAGGACCGTACATGATTTCTAGCTGTCCAAGAAAGAATTCTTTTGTACTGGTAAATCCTGTGGACCAAAGTGTCCGGGGTACGTTTAATGTAACTGCACTCAAACCTTATAATTCCTTGCAAGAGGATGGAGATGGTTAAAGGGAAGTAATCCTGTCCTGTTATTTTCATATTTTATTACTTATGTCTTTTTCAATTATCAATCCTTTTTCTGAGAGAAAATCTCTGTATCACTATAAACCCTATTTTCCCTTTACCTTCGAAGACGCGAGCAGTAATGTAGTAGCACGAAGAAGTGTGGTAAAGTGAGTGAAGTGACGCGTGTGATGTGATGCTTAAAACAGAAAGGTGCACAGGTCATTGACCTGTGTGTAGCTGGTGTTTACATTGAAAGCAATGTTTCTGACAACAAGCTGTCAACTTGCTATTGAATACTAATTCATGTCCTTTTTTCTATTTTGTGTTCTGTGGGTTTTTTTTCTTTTCTTATGTTTACTGTTCCTGATGTGTAATATTTTTCTTGTATGTTTGTTGAACTGAATATGTTTTTGCTTCTGTTATTTTAAGTGTAAGCAAGCAGCCACGCAGACTTAGCGTTAGGTTTGACAATATGTATTGGTATGTACCCCATGTTTCTATGTAAATGTTAACAGAAGTGGTCTGTAATGACGAAAGTTGATACCTTTTCAATGCCAACTTTCGCCACATTCCAACCGGGGGAGTGTGACATAACAGTTTTTTTTGATAATTGATCAATTTTATCTGAAACCAGATCAATTATCACAAGGTTGTTAGTTAGGGAGTGTAACATAACCGTTGAAATTACGGATATAATTTTAGTATAAATTGTGATCTGAGAAGTAAATGTAATGTCTTTGGTGTTGAGCGATTACTTAGCGCGCTTTGAAACAGTCTTGTATTGGCGACGTTAGAGTAAGCTACGGTCAGCGAGAGCTTATACGCCGCGGCCGGGAGCATGTGTGTGTGCGTGTCGCTTAACCGAGGCTCAGAGTTGTAAGACATTGTGTGGACATTCTGAAGGTATTTTTGTGGACTATGAAGGTTATTTTGAATGAACTGGTTTCCCATAAACTGTGTATGTGGAACTGCTATTGATTTGGATCACGTCGATTGTGTAATAATTAATTACGGGGCTTGTATTGAATGTTACAATCCTTGATTATCCTCGAACCTGCATTCTTTGGAGAAGAAGTTTAGTTTTTAAGTATCTGCTGGCTGGCTTAGATATTTGTAGTTTCGGAGGAATAAATGTGAGTTAATGTGAAAACTGAAGTACGGTGTATTTCTCAGTACTTTCTTACTTGTTTCTCTGACTACAATTCTAATTTATCTAACTAGTAAAGATCAGCAGATTGGCGACCGCACGGCTGACCGAACTTTTATTTATAAGTGTTAATTCATAATTAAATCTGAAAGCCCCAACAACTACGACAAAATGACTGTGAGCTTGCACTTCGTTTAAATTGGTACAAAATAACTCGTTAAACAATGTCAACATCTGCTATTACAAGTTTACTTTAACATGGGAATACCTATTTCCTGCTGGAATATCGTTTATTTAATGCAATTTCTATGTTATTTATCTTGGTTATGGACCATTTATTCACTTTAGTGTATGGAAAGTGTTGTCAACTCGATTTAAGGTGTGGTACCGAAAACTACAGTTAACCCAAAACTCGGCCCGATTCTAGCCAATTATTGCAAATATAACGAGGGATACCTTACATGCCCCCTGAAGATTGAAGTCATTTTTGGAACAAAAACTGGCTGAACATCTTAAAGAAAAAACGAAAACCAAAAAAAAAGAAAGTTAAAAATCCCAAAAATTACTGAAAAACTCCCCGAAATTTGGAAAAATTCCCAAAACTAAACTGATCCCTAAACCTAAACTCTCCCTAAACCTATGCGGTTGCTCTGTTCTCCATTCACACCAAATTATTACAAAAATACTGAAACTTTACTCATTCACACCTTGAAATTATTATCAATATCAAACATTGAGAAAGCTTATTCACATTGAATTATTATAAAAATCTCAAAACTATCAAAATTTCACATATCTCAAAATCAAAAATTCCACGTATGGAATAGAAATTAAGTTCAAAACATGAAACCAAATTACTCAATACCAAGTTAACCTTTAAAAGACCAAATATACAAGAAAAATAGTACACCTTATATCTACACATACATAAAATTACAAAAAGAGAGTATGCTTTTCAAAACTGATGTTGCACAAAATTGTGTATACAAAAATTATATGTGTTTTTCACAGAAAATTATTAGGCTTTGCCTATTTCTGTCCTTCGTTACATGAACGTCCTATCTCTACTCTTTCACACTTCTTTATTCAGCATGGGTTAAGACCCAAGTCCTGTTCACTTTACTCAACAATGGGTTAATTTCCCAAGTCCTGTCACGGTCGCAGATCGTAGTGCCAAGAACTTATATAAACCAAAAGGTCCCTAACACTGCCGAGAAATGTTCATGTCCCGGGTTCCTGTCACAGCAGTCGCCCCGAGGACCTCGGTCAGTCAGACAGTCTGCGAACAATCCAAAACAAAACCAAAAAAACGTGTGTGAGCAGAGTCACTTGTTTCAACTTAATCTAAATATACAAGAGAAAACTTACTAACTAAAAAAAAATAGTAGGAAATGATTAAATAGACCTAAAATCTAGAAAATTATACTGATTTGCAAAATCCGAAGATTGCCGGTTATAAGAAAAACAATGACTATACCTAATAGGAAGTATACAAACAAACAAAAATACAATATTGAAAAAGTTTTATCATTCCCAGGTATGGTTTTACAAAAATGGGACTACACTTAACCACTAGGAAAAAAAATATTAGTAAGAATGAGCATCATCACAAAAGTTCAACTTAAAAACTAAGAGGATTCAAAGAAACAATATACAAGTTAAATCGTACAAACTAATATAATAACTGAAACCTTATAACCTAATGGAAACGCAGTTTCCTTTCAGCAGTACACTGCTGTGACAAAATCGGGGTAATAGTGGCAACAAAGTTGCGGGGAACCAGTACACTGGTTCATAGTGACAATAGTAGTGTCGGGCAATTAATTTCGTCTCTCCGAAAACTTGTCGACATGGTTGATTTTCCCAAGTCTTACGGCATTAGTCAAAGTTTTGTTACTTTTAAAATTGGCTGTGATTATTTAGGCATTAAACACTTCAGCTAGTAACACACATCACTTTCCCATTTCCTCGCCGAGATTAAGCTTGTAATAAGAAAGTTATTAGATCAAACAGTAGGGTATGTGTAGGAGCGCGGATGTACACTGTAGAAATACGGCATCGCGTGAGCCACTTCTATATAAGCAGGCTGGGCTAGAACCTACGGGGAACCAGTGGTCAGTCTCGAGTATAAAGTGCACGTGAACGCACGTGTGGGTCCGGCGCGGTTTGGATGAAGGTGGTCATGGTAATTTACTCATCATGGCGTCGGGTGTGGTCAGAGTACCTTGTTAGGAAGCATAGTGTCGGCCATCTTTGAAAGTTTGTTGGACATGTAAAATTCGAAATTTGTTTGTTTCACCTGGGGGAGAAGCGGTTTTTGCTCTTGATTCTCAACTTGTAATTTTTGGTGACGATAATATCTGATTGCTTTGCTAACTGTAAAATGACATTATTTGTTTGAAGATTTTGGAAAATACAACTCAGTGATTTCAACTCGTGACTTTCATTTATACTTTAGTACCCTTCTTGTGGTGGGTTTAAAACTACAAGTGGCGACCGTGGTCAATGTCAACAGTTAGCAGAAACAATTTAACACGGTTACTGAACTTTCCTTTGGACTTAGAATATTTTTGGACATCTGGTTCAGGTCACTTAGGCGGGTACCAACCCCCAGTATCCCGCTAGTCCCTGACAAGTGACTTCATTTCACTCTTTAATTTGTACCTAAGAATTCAAGAATGGATTGCCTGATCTAAATGAAATGACTGTTTCAAATATCAATATAATAATTTCAGTGGTTTTTTTTTATTTATTTATTTATTTTACAAAATTACAATTCATACATTGATGGAATGTTTACCAAAAAAAAATATGCCTAGTTAACCAATTTAAAAAAATCAATTAGCTTTCTCATAAAAATTGCTGTATATTTTGACTTTGTTCTGCCTAAAAAAAGTTAATAACAATTTGCTGTTGTAAAAACATGACAGTAAAAGGACCTAAGAAAAAAATAATGAAACTCAGAAATTCATGAAGCATTTTGTAAAAATTATCTCAGTTGCCTTTAATACAATAACAAAATCACGTTTTCAAGTTCTTGTTTCAAATCCTTATTGAGTAATTTCTCTTGAACCACTATGCTGTCTCCCGTTCTTCTGACATTTTAATTTCTCAGACATAAGGGAGGATGGGGAAATTAAAACCATAACTTATGATAGATGAAGGGAGGATGGACTTAGTGATCAAATAAACACAAACACGCTTTACAATACAATAAATTATGTTTAGAGGTGAGACATAGGGACAAGGGGATCAGATGTGTATATATTAAGATTTTTTTAAAACAAGTGATAGGTGGAGTTGTGGGGTCACACCAGAGGGGATATCTGTTGTCAATGATATCTTAGTAGGCTTGTTCCCATTTACAGAGTTTGGAAGGCTTAGTCGTTAACCAGTAACCATTTCCAATTTTTTGTTTCTCACTTGCATATTGGTGTAACCAATATGCACGTGCTGATCCCTTCAATCCTGATATAAAATAATTGCTTACACATGTTACACCTAATGGAAGGTGGTTGATATGGTTTTATTGGTGCTTTTCAAAATTTTTTGGGTTGGTCTTTGTAGCACTCAACCAGGAGGAACAAGGGTGGGATGAAATAGAAGGAAGCACATTGTGGAGGTGGTAGGAAATTATTTCAAATTCCTGTATCTACGAGAGAGTAAAATAAAAAATTGCACCAAGGAAGTAAAGGATGTGGGGTAGAAAAACTGGGTCAGTCTCTTTCTTGTTTTTAGTGACTTATATAGTATCTGATATGAGCAATAAAATGTGTTCAAAGGAATCAGTTAAGTTTGTTTACAGAAAATTCCAAATAATATGATTAGTAGCTTATATATTAGGGGGCATCCATTAATTACATGAGGTGTTTTCAGGAATTCTGCACCCCCCTCCCCACTCTCTGGTGAGATCTGGTCGGACCCCCACACCTCTAAAATGACGTGAGATTTTGATGGAGACCCTCCCTACTAATCGACCTCATAACTTTTTGAGACCTTTTTTTTTGGTCTCATGCTTCCAAGGTCAGTTATACCCCCCCTAAGGTTGGTTTTTGGAGGAAATACCCCCTAAAGTTGACTAGCATGATTTATTTTTTATCTCTACAGTCCTACAATAATTTAAAAACCTCATGTGAGATTTCCGTTGACCCCCCCCCCCCTCCCACTTGGTGAGGTTTCATGAGATTTCACCACCGCCCCCCCCCCTATTTCACCTTACATAATTAATGGACGCCCCCTTAAGGACCAGATTAGAAGTCACTGGAATGAAGGGTGCAAGTGAAGAGACAATTTCGGTTGAACATGCCATTCTTAGGTGATGGATCCTGAGCGGATACTGGGCAGAAAATTAAGAGTAGTATGTAGAGGCATGGATGATTTCAGGCATTAGGGAATGGGAACATTTTTGGCTATGGAATCAAGGTGGTGAACAATTTACTTCAAACAGCAAAATAGTTTAAAGTAAAAGTTCAGAAAAAGGTTTTTAGAAAAATTGTTAACTTCACGACCTTTAGTCTCTACTTACAAGACAATGCTGATTATTCTATGTTGAAATGATAAATAAATGTAGAAATTATTTAGAGACTAATTTTTTGTAGAGAGTATTAATCTAATTTTTTTTATATATAGAATTTAATACTTCCTAGTTTGTTGATAACATTGCCATCTGTGGAACAAATCAAGAACACCCTCATATTATGATTACCATTTTCGAATTATTCACTCGCTATTTTGTCTCTCTCTTTCTATGTCCTCCCTCTAAAGATACATTTATTTTAATGTATCTTAGTTTCCAGAAATCTTGTGTCAGTTTGAATATTCAATTTGTAGGTAATGTCACTTATGGGAACCTGGACAACACATGATGAAGAGGAGGAGCCATTGGGTGATGATGATGATGAAGATGATGATAAAGATAAGGTATTTTATCTTCAACTATAAAATGTGAAAATAAAATTACAAACACAATGGTGAATACCATAAAACCATGATAAAAAAACCTTCCTTGAATGTTTACTGATCTGATTGAAACCATTCAATTATTCCATTAAAAAAAATAAGAGACACATATTTTAAGTGGAAAGGTAGTACAATCTTATTTATAACTTTTTGGTATGTTGTTTAGGTTTCATTCAAATCATCTTAGAAATTCATATCTAAATATACGTTAATTAATTACTCACCTCTTAATTGTTGTTAATAGGATTGGGAACTGGATTTCTCCAACCATGGCAAAATGGCTTTTTTATTTTATTTTAACTTGTATTAATCACACTCCACATATGTTACATTGAAATATATTGTATTATGAATCTTTTCACTTGTCCCATTTTTTCCTACCATTTCGTTTCATGTTGCTAGTGCAACAAAATGAGAAGATTAAAGTTTTTTGTTCATTGTTAATTTAGTATAGTTTACCATGTATTTTCTCCAGCCACCACATTCCAATTAAAATCTGTTAAATTCTCCTGTAAAACTAAATAATATTGTGACTTCTTCTCCAAAAAGATAAGATGTTCTTAAGCTACTTCATACAATTCTGTCCACACTACTTTGTAACAATTAATAATCGAGCGCTCAAGAGCTATGTGCTCCTTGCTGCCGATTTTCAGAAGCCATAATTAACTATAATATATATGTATATGTCAAAGTGGTGACGGAGAGGTGGTGGGATGAAAGAAACAAATGGGGAGGCTTGTGTTAAAGCAGACCCGGCAAGAGGCTGGAAACTGTTAAGGATGATGATACATATATATATATATATATATATATATATATATATGTATGTATGTACGTTTACTACAGCACATGGGTCCGAACATCTAACCCGGGCAGGATAGCACTGCCTTGGAGTGCTGTGGCACTATCTTGCATTACAACAGTGGTCTGTGATGCCTGGATGGACTGTGTGAATGCCTCTGGTTCTGTACTACATAATTGTGCAACATTTAAAGAGGGAGGGTCGGTGATGCGCACTTATAAAGGACTGCCCGGTGCCCACCAACTTTGTTGATGCCTTGGTTCCACTAGGCTCTCCTTTCAGGGAGCTCAGTGGCATTGGGAATGGGGTCATACACACAGCAAGACAAGCAGACATGTTGGCTGTGTGATTCAGAGGCTCTAGGGTCTCCAGCCTGTTTTGACAGCACCACCTCCATGTGGCTTCCCCCAATAAGTCTTTAGGACAGCCAAGTGCACTAGCACCTGTAATGGTGGCTAATTCTTTCTCGACCTAAATCCATGGTGGAAGGGAGGTGGGGGGGGGGGAGGGTTGGCTGCAGGAGGGTGGTTGGTTCTAGGGAAGTCAGGAAGGGGAGTATGAACACCAGCTTGGGGATCCCCATCAATCTGTTTGTTTTTGGTCAAACTGCACTTAGTTGCCTTTTCCATGCTCTACTACATTTATATCAGTTGTAAATAAGTCTGATGCAGAAACACTTAACACATCAGATCAAATGCCTCTAGAAAATTTGATATGATTCTTTAAAATGAAAGGCATTCAATATATGGTATTAATAAGGAACACAAATATAAAAATCTGGTATAAATCTGATAATTAACATTTAAGGTATGATTTAAACTAAATGTGTTGGGATGGACATACGGATACCATGCCAAAAATAAGTGAAAAATACAGGAATACAGAATCTTAAACATCTGTCAAACATCAAAAATTTTCAGAACACTATTTCCTCCAAACATATTTTATGTGTAAAATGTGAAAACTGGGGACTAAGTTATGTGTAATAATACCTGTCATCAGGCTTTCAAATGGATTGTTGTAATCATCTAGTTTTAGAAACTTTCTTCTAAGTGTTAAGGGCGCTAATGACCCCGCTGTCGACGCGTCCTAAAGCACCAACAACAAAAACAAACTAAGTGTTAACTCAATATCTGAAACTAACAAGATTCCCTGTTTTCAGACATGCATTTATCAGAAGTGCAATTCTGCTTTTGATATCACTCTTTCATCAGTAGTAATTTCACTTAAAAAATAACAGTATTCAGTAAACCTGATCCAATTTTTAAATTTGTTATCATTTCTGCTACATTTAATTACTTACTTCGTTTTAATTTAGTTCAGATTCTTCAAGTATTTTATTGATGACAGTTAATAGTTTGTCAATATCCTCACTCTTATTTGGTAATTTGACAATGCAATCAGAAATTAAATGCATGCTAATTATTTCTCATTGAACACTTACATTCATTCTTTTTAAAAAACATGAGTGTTAGTGGTTAATGACTACAGCATTATCTCAAGTTTTAAACTGATGCAGGTCTCATATGATCCTTTACTGATTGTTATACAGATTACAAATAACTCTACTTTCTTGATATTTGAGACCCGACTTCCTTTGATAAACATTATGTCCCATCTGATGTTATCATAAGCTTTTATACAAGTCCATAAACCACATCTTTTTATTTTCTTCATCTGTCCTTCAAGTATTAATCTTAAAACCAGATTTGTTTCTCTTGTATCTCAATTTTTTTCCTACATTCAAGTTGATCTTCACCTAATATCTCTTCCATTCCCTTTTTTTGTTCTAGTATACATAATCCAAGTCAGTAATTTTGAAGTATGTGATGATAGACTTATTGTGCAATATTTTTTTTTTATTTATCAGGTTGTACTTTTATTTGGAGTGTGAAAATGATAATTTTATTATAACCCATTGGAAACTCTCCTGTTTCATAAATTTTCAATTACAATTTAAATAGTTTTTGGATTCCTTCTTCTACTAGCAGATTTTAGCAGTTCTGCAGGAATCTCATTAATTCCTACTGGGTTATTTGAATTATGATATTTAAAAGGTTTGGCCATACTCTGTCCTTAAAACAGGATCACCAGATTTCTGTTTACCCTGATTTTCAGTCTATACTGCACAGCTATCAGATTATGGACATTTTTCACACTCCAGAACTTTGTTTCTAAATCTATGTTTAATCATGATGTAACTAAACTGACATTTACAAGCATCTCCTTCAGTTTCCAGATCTTTTGGCATGATTCTTAAACAGTGTTTGCTGTGATTGTTAAATTTTTTGAAAAATTTTAACAGCCTGATTCCTCACTGATTTCTTTCTCCTAAACCAAATTTCCTACAATATTTCCTTTGGTTCCTACCTGTTATTATCTTAAATAATAAAAAGTAAAATAAATAAATAAATGATAATAATCTAACTTTTCAGGAGGAGAAAAAGAGTTTAAAGGAGAGACTGCAAGCAATTCAAGAGGTGACTCAAAGTGTTCAAAATGCTATTGGCTATATTGCTTCATTGGGAGAAAGTATTAAAAAGTGAGTGCAGAATCATGATATCCATTCCTACTGCTAAATATGTTTGACTTGCACCATCAATAGTAATGGTGTCATATTTAAGATGAAATCTTATAGCTTCATCTGCTTGGAAGTAGGTTCATATGAAATACATAAACATTTTCATCGAAAGCCTTCTTAATGGTGACAAGGTGACTTTCTACAGATTTTAGGCTAGCTTAGTTTATGAGTGGAAACATAAGCGTAATGTTCCAACTGTATGTAAGCTACCTATTTAAAATAAACCCTGTAAAAACTGGGTGGCCGGAAGAAGATACAAAGGCAAATTGAACACCCAAACAAATATCAGCATAAAGGGGTAAGAAAAATGTTCATTGTTGGGGAAAAAAGATGTTAGAAAGAAAATATGTAGGGAAAGATAAAAAAAAGCCATGAACTGACTGGTTTCCTTGGAGAAAATTAATAGAAAATGAAGGATATTTAAAGTGGGTTAGCTTCAGGAAATCTCATGTCTATTTGTATTATTATTTTCATAATAGTGCCTCATGCACATTAAGAAATCTCTACGTTTGTTCAGAGAGTTACAATAGGCCTAGGTTCAAATCCCATGTTCCAGGTACCAGCTATCCTGATTGTTATTTTTATGAGGTTTTCTGTAATCACATACATGAATGCTGGGGAAGTCCCCAAACTCTGCCTCATTATATAAACATTTCACAAAGTCAGATATGTTTGTCACACAGAACACAACTTACACATTAGGGAGAAAAAAAAATGGCAACACATCCACACCTTCATCAAAATTTTAATAGGCCTAACAAGCCTGTTATATTGAATCTTTCTTTATAAATAAGCACTACTGGGGGAAGAGGATGTGCTGGACAGCCTCCGAAAGTGGAAATGTTTAAATGAATGATTTTGATAACTGTCCTTTACACTGGGTGGATTTTTAATTTAAATTCTGTCACCATTTTATATCGTATTAAATGAATTTTAAGATCAAAAGCAAAAACAAAAATCACAAAATAGAGAAATTTGATACAGGAACATGTGCTCCATTGTAATTAAATTAAAATCAAATTGGTCTACACTACCACAGTAATTTATTTTAGTCCATAACTACATAAAGATTGAAACTTTTCACTCACCTGTATATCTCAAATGTTGTAATTTAGGGTAATGATTCCATTCCACATAATATTCCTAGTTCTTGAGGTGATATACGTCCAAAGCACATCATCAGGATATGGCTCCATAACTCTTTATAACCAATTCACTTCAGAGGGAGGTGCTGCAGTCTCGGCTCAGATAAATCATAGATCTGTCACTGCTCGTAACACAGCTCCTTCATCATATCAGATACTGATTTTATTCTAAACCAATTTTTAGAGATAGATAAAATGGTCCTCCTTTGCCACCTTCTAATTGTATTACTTTATTTATACTCAGTGTGTGGGTCCCATACCATTCTACCATAACTAAACAACATTCTGTTTTATGTTTCATATCAGATACACACCAACCATTAAAATAAAACAATTCATTTATTTTCCATGTACCCCAATATAAAAGACTGTCTTTGTGGGATGTAGAAAGTTTTAAATTTACAGGTAAACTATTGCTTAACAAAATAGATAAATACCGTAAAAGATTTACTGTCACAGAATAATATGTACATTAATTATATCAACTACATTTACACAAACTACTGACAATTATTTTGTAGATACCCTAGAAATAAATTCTTCAATGGAGTAAAAGTTGTCAATTAAAAATTTTCCTGAAGTTAAAAAGTGTTGGAAGCTTATTGAGATATGTATTCTTGAATATCAGACCACTTTTTGAACAAATGACAGTAACTCGTAATCCTTGTAAAAATCATTTTTACTTTTAGTGCCATAATTGTGTATTTTAATATTTGTTTCAAATAGAGTTTAATTTGTAAGTATGAAGGAAATTAATGTGGATATTCACTCAACCACCAATGTTAAAATCTCTAACTTCTTGAACAGCTCTTTGTATGAAGTTCCACTGTTAAACCCACATAATACTTGTTACTCATTTTTGGGCTCTGAATACTTTGTCTTTAGGAGTAGAATTGCCCCAGAATATTACTGCATATGACCTTAAGGAGTGAAAATGAACAAGATAAACTAGTTTCCTCACCCTGAGATCACCTGTTGTTGAAATCGTGCGAATTGCAAAGCAGGAACAGCAGTGGTCCCAATACACTGTCATTTAACATTGCTGGTCTTCTTTCTATCTCATATGTAGCTCATTTCCGGCCCCATCCACACCATGCTTTACAAATGAGGCAGAGTTTGACTCCATATTTTACAACTGAATTTTATTTTTATTTATTAATATTTTTGTTCTCTATGTTCAATTATGATTAATATGATAAAGCATTATCGAAAGAGACATGGTTTGATTTTGATTCTAAAATGCTAAACCTAGTCCTGATGTAGGATAAGGCTAGAAATGAACTAGGCAGAAAGAATTATAAATTTGGTGTGGCATTGATATTTTGAACTCGAGTAGTTCCAGGGTAAGGATTACAGATATATTGATCAAACACTGGATGAGGATAATTTTGACTGTAATAGTTCATTAAAAAAATCAATTGTGATGGACCACTTGGTCCTTTTATAATGAAGGAGTAGAAATTGGCATTTGTGAAATTTGAGATGGTTGACTCTTTTGGCCCATGGAGTAATGAAATTAGGATGATATGTAAGTGGAGACTTTCCCCGCGTATTGATAAAATGAATTCTTCACAGGAGTCCAGGCTCGGTTGTCAAATCGTTGTCTTTTTACGACACTATCTGGCTGATCTCCTGTGAAGAATTCATTTCAAATTAGGATGATGTTCAAGAGAATGTTAGAAACACCTTTTCAGTTAATTTAAGAATAATGAAGCATTGCGAGATATAGTTTGGTGCTGGAAGAATTTTATTTGGAAAGTTATTTACATTTACAGCATATGACATATGTGGAAAACAAACAAAGTGTGTGGTGAAATTGTTTTTGAATAGGAAAGTGACTAATTTTATTCAAGAAGTAAAATCACAACTAAGCTAAGTGTTTCATGATAAGAAACAGTAATTTAAAGCAGTTTTTGGATATTTAAACATAAATGTTTGATTTAAAAAAATAATAATATAGTTGATTGAAATCATAGGAGATTGTTACTAAAGGAAGATAGAATTTTTAGGGAATATTAATGACAAAAGTATTAGCAGTAGCATAAGCTTTAAATCAAGCCAACAATGTTTTAATAGATTGATAAACAGACAGGGCAGTGAGTAGATTTTAGATAATAAAAGAAAGTGTTTGCTTAACCTAACTAAAAGTATTTGGAATAATAGTGGAGCTTAAAAGAAATAGAAAAGTAATAGACTGAGAAAAGAGTGGAAAGTTAATATTTTTTAATTTCAAGGAAGTTACAGTTTTGAGGTAAAACTTAGATTACTGATATTTTCATAATTACAAAAGGATTAACAGGAAACAAAATGAATGGGATTACACAGGGAACAAGATATTGTTTGACTGGTGAAATAAAGTCTTTCAGGTTCAAATTATGGTTTTTAAAAGAAATTGTAAAATTTAGGTATTTATCATGGGAAAAGTAAAGATTATTATGGAATTTTTATTACATAGAATGTATTATAATACTTGAGGCAAAATTCTGTTGAAATTTTGTAAATATTGATGGTAAAACAAATGTAAGTAAATTCATGTTATTTCTAAAAGGTGGTACGTGACCAGGGAATTAAAATGGCCAAGAAATCAGATTTTTTAGTTTCCACGCGAAAACTATTCAAGTAATTCTCGGATTGGTCAGTATAGCAGTTACATGGGGATGTTTGACATGTTGAACATGATGTGTTCATAATTTGATGAGGATATGTGTCACTGAAGAAATACGGCTGTCAGCCATAATTCTTGTCTTGTGATTTGCTTGTCTTTGCTCAAAGTGGATTCACGCAAATGCGTGGAAAGGAAAGCTTGACTATATTCGTCACCCACCAAAGTTGAAAATAATCAAAATAAGCTAGTTTCTTCATACTTAAATCACCTATTGATAAATTGTATAAATTACAAATTTGGCTGCTTAGTAAGTCATGAGACATGTACCTTTCAATTTAAATCACAATGAATATGCAAACCTAAAAATTTTACATTCTCTGTTTCTTGAATAGAAGGGCTTGTAAATTTTGTATGTATGTCTCTGTGATGTATTGAGTTTAAGGACAGACCATTAGCATTGAACCAATTATTATTTATTTATCATATGATGTTTAACAAGGTACACAATAGGTTAGGACAAATGTGCATTTCACAAGCTTGTACAATTTCATATCTCTATATCTAATGTTTTAATCCAGTCAGTTGCACTGATCGGCACATCATTTATTTCTGCTGTTGTTCCCTTGAAGGCCTGAAGAAGACAGTCAGAATCAGTGTGATGAATTGTCTTTAAGATGGCTCCATAGTCACAATTTGCAGAATCTATCCAGCCCCATATGTGTAATAAGTACCCACATCTGCCTTGTCCTGTTTGAATGCGATTGATGATTCTCAATTGCTGCCTGCGCAGATCGAAACCTTGTAACCATACTGAAGGGTCCTCAACGAGATTTTTATTGGCTACTGCTGACTGCTCCCATTGAGTTGTCTACAGCTTCTCGATGTTGAAAGAGGTCTCTGCAAGGATAATTGCTGTGCGCCATGGTGGTTTCCTCGATTTCAAGCGTTGGTGTTTTGCTTGAATAATGTCTTCATATATACACAGCTGAGTGTTCCTTAGGATATTTTTTCAGATTTTTAAGAGAGCTTCTGATCTTCTTAGTACTGGAGGTGAAATGTTGCATAGCACTGGAAGCCATACGGTGTTCGTACTCTGAATGAGTCCCGTAATTATCCGCATTGCCTGATTGGGTTGTACATCTATATTCTTTGTGTGGGAACTATTGATCCAGGATGGGAAGTAGTATTCAGCAACATAGTATGACAGATCTAAGGCTGTGGGTCTTAGAACATGAGCAGTGGCTCCCCATGAAGTACCTGTAAGCTTTTGATGAATATTATTTCTCGTTTTGAATTTAGCAGCCTTTTTTAAGAGACGCTGCTTGAATGTTAGGGTTCTGTCCAGTGTTATACCCAGATATTTTGGTTGCTGCAATATGGCAGTATTGTATCATAGTAAGTGGTATTCTGTTTTAAGAAAGTTCTGGATGATTGACTTTTTGGAGCCAGGCAGTAATATATACAAGCTTATATTTTAAATACGTAAAAAAAAAAAAAATACCTAACATGCTTAGTGAGAATTTTATATTCCTTATTTTGAAATGAAATTAACAGACAGTTTGATCAGTGACGACTCCTTTCACCTTCTGTGAGTTAATTAACAAATAGCTTTGTTTTGTGTCAGTTTATTAGTTTATAATTGAATGTGGAATTAACAAATTGATTCAAAATATTTTTTGTATAAATAACATGTGATTAATTTATTAAATTCTCTATTTTCAGCACCTTCAATTTTACAGTTCCATTTTTAACAACACTGGCAATTTTAATGTGTTCAGCTGGTGCCATAGTTCTTTATTTTGTGTCAGTTCGGTACCTTATAATGGCATGGGGAATCAATAAATTTGCTCGAAAGTTGATTCGCCCTCATACCGTCCCAAATAATGAAGTACTTGATCTTCTCTCCAGGGTGCCCGATGATGAGGACTTGGTAAGACTTCATTAATCATCATTAATCATAAACTGATTAATACTATTTAAGTATTGTAATTTTTCCATTATTACTTTAAATATGCTAATATCATAGTTTTATTATTGTGCTACATAATTGTTAACTTTTGATAAACAGAAGAAGTTATCATATATTTCTCATATTAAATTTTGAAAGAACAGCTGTCTTTTAAACAGTGCTATGTAAAACGGTAAGATATAACTGACTTTCATAATAATGCATCTCCACACCCAAAACACTCTATATTTAGGATCCTATATTAATATTTAACATTTAATAACACTGCAATTTTAAAAGTGAAATAATTCCATTATCTCTTAATAAATCTAAGGAATCACAAATTTTAAAAATTTATTTTAAGAAAATACCTGAATAACCCAGTAGTGTGGCAAAGAGTGTTAGGTGTCACTCATCTCAAGGGATCAGGGATGTACTGCATGGAAGTATTGCGTTCAAGTTCACACATACTGGCCATATGTAAATTGAACTCTAATAATCAACCTTACTATTTAATAGATACCTACTTATGTGGAAGTGGCAGCCATAATGAAATTAGAAAGATACTTTTTAGTTGCATTCTAGTGCAATCGGTAGCACAGCAAACAATGTCTGAGCAAGATGTGCACCCCTC
The DNA here is from genome assembly GCA_031002005.1 of Vandiemenella viatica. Classification (NCBI taxonomy): domain Eukaryota; kingdom Metazoa; phylum Arthropoda; class Insecta; order Orthoptera; family Morabidae; genus Vandiemenella; species Vandiemenella viatica. Next base: position 177,115,759 of record JARYHS010009186.1, on the reverse strand, counting down.
AATTGTGCAATGTGTAATTATTAAATTTCTCATTTGTGAAGGCAAGAAATCAAACCAAATTCTGTGGAGATAGAAGGCACAGTTCGGGGATTGTACACTGCCAAGGACTCGTTTGTTTGTCATGCATAAGGAATTTCTGAAAGGCCATGAAGAGATTAAAAAGGAGAACCATGATTGTCATTTATGTACGCGCATTACAGGACAGAATATTTGCACAATTTGTGACTTTATTATGCATATTGAAATTTTCATGGACATCGCACTATCAATGCAGCATAGTTCTGCAACCTTTTGGATGAAGCTAAGCTTGTTTATCACTGAAAAAGATGTGACCAGCTGAAAAGAGATGTGATTCTTCTCCACGACATTGCAGGTCATATTAAAGAAAATGAACTGGACATCACTTGATCCTCATCATCCTGACATATCGCCCATTAATTTTCATCTCTTTGGACCACTGAGAGAAGCACTGGGAGGCTGGCGATTTGACAACACGGTGGAGGGATTCATGCACGATTGACACAACCCTCTTTCTTTTACAATGACAGCATCCAAAAGCTTTCAATACGCTGGGAAAAATGTATTTCTAAAGCAGGAGATTATGTTGAGAAATAATATGTACTTGGTACATTTGTTACGGTAAATAACTTTTTAAGTATGATATTTGATCCACCCTTGTATTTTCAAACATAGATCATCTTTCCTTGAATGAAGCCAATCCTAATTGTTTGCAGAAAGGCAGAAGATACTCTTGAATGTGTGGTAGGCTAATATCCTACTTATCTCTGCAGAACTATTTCCTACATACAGGACAAAAACCAAATCATTTACTGGACTCTACACTGTATTGGTTGTTTTCTTACATTCATCCAATGTGCCCCCTGTTTGATGTGCGCAGTTGCCATTGTGGCTGAATGGTTGGTGGAGATGTTGGAGTTCCACCTGCAGGTTTTCTGCATCATAAATTTCTATTGTCCTGTGCACCAACATAGATATCATGGCAACCTTCTTTCACCTACCTGAAAACATTTGGGATTGGTCTTGTTTGTTGAAAGATAACATGGGTTTAAGAATATCAGGGTTTACAGTCTTCTGTGAATGTGGAAAATTCTAGAATAGAATGCCATTAGGAACATTTGCCTATCACTACTGGAGAAGTCTACAGTTGCAGAACATGTTAAAGTGGCGATAAAATATACTCTGAAAATGTGAAGGATCTGCCCCAGATAGAGATCTGAATAATGCAATGAAATGAGCACTATCAATCTTCAGACAGGAACAAACCAAGTTTAAAGCTGGCACCAATTACTGCAGAATGGTTCTAATACAGTGTGAAGGCACTCATTGGTCTGCTGGTATTGGGCTGCATATGAAGTCTCCCAGTGTTAACAATGAGGACATTAAATAAGTCAGTCAGTGCCAGTGACTCTCTGGCATTTTGGAACAGTAGATACTCATCTGATAAAGAGCAAGTCATAAAAATGTTTTATTTTGATAACAAACATCATCCAGCTGCAATGTCATGAAGATTGCATGTTATTGACGTGTTGGGAAAGTCTCCATTCCATAATGAAATTAAATCTAAAAAATGAGCTCCTAGTCACTGGACTGATACTTAGAAACATCATCTAAATCTTCTGGCACTAATAAAAACTAGGGATTTTCAAATGAAATGTAACTATCTGTTTTTCAGTTGTGTATATACTTTATAAGTGTTTACTTCTATAAACATGAGGCAAATTGTGATGCAGCTCTTATAGGGAATTTGGAAGCTGCCTTGATAAAAAGTAATTGTTACCTAAGGAGAAACAAGCATTAGAATATGTTATAACTTATAAACAACATTCAAAGTGGTAAAACAGCCATGTACTTAATTAAATTTGCTGGAGCTGCTGAATTCACCAAAACTAATCACACAAATAGGAATGGTAACAAACATTTAGAATTGCCTGATGGTATGGCAGCTTATTTTGCAGTACCAGATGATGATTTCTTAACTGGAGAATTTCTAGGAAGCTGCATTTGTTATGGATATTCAATATGATTTTTAGCCTTAATGGAGTCCCAACATAAACAGTGCTGAGAAAATATTTAATTTAATTGTGATGGAACACACAATCCAGCGCAATTTCCTTACACACCCATTTCTTCATTTCCCTGTACTTTAGTCCTCTATAAATTTTAGCTTTATATTCTTTCAGCTTTTTTGGTCAATTATTCATCTCTCTTGGTAATTCATTCCAATTCCAGATCCTCTTATTGACAAAGGAAAATCATCCAACACCTTTATACCTGAAATCGAGAGCCAGCTTGTGGTCATGGTCATCTTTTCCCTTCCACGCACCTCTCCTAATTCTTCCAACAAAATATTTCCACACCTCATCATTCATACACCTTGTACTTTCCCATGACTCTCTTCATTCTCCTCCTGTATCCATTGAATCCCATTACAACTCAATCAATCAATCAATCAAACTACCTGTAACAACAAAATCTATAGTGTTATTCTTATTCTTCACACTAATGGAATTTTAGAAAAATGTATCAGTGAACATAGAAATGTATGAACAGACAATCATAAAAATTCAAGCAGACCCACCAAATCATTACTGAAGTTGGAACACAGTGACTCTTTAAATGCTAGAAGTGATTTCAATTTTTATTGTCTGCTCTTGTAAACTGGTCTGTAACTGGGATTTACTTGTATGAGTACCATTTTTTACTGTATTGATGGCTGTAAACGTTGGCACATATGAGGGAAAGATTTTGCTGTTTTTGTGGCCATCTTAATGTTGTCAATATGTTCATGAGATTTACACTACATCCAAACACTCCACCTTTCTCTCAAAATGTTGGGGAAAATGTGGAGTGTTTGGATGCAGTGTAAATCTCACAAAATTACTGACAATAATAACATGAGTGAAAGATATAAAAAAAAGTCTAAATTACTTCCTCCAATTTAACCCAGCACAACATTTTCACAATTTATATAAATATTTTTATTGAAGTATTATGTATGTTGCAACATACATACAACCTCGGAATATATTAAGTTTTCAAATACTAATTCTAGAACTGATTCTCAGGTGTCGTACAGGGAATTAAAACCACATCCTACTAGTGATCTTGAAAGGAGAAGAGATCAAAAAAAGAAACATAAAGCTTCATAACAAGACTACACTTAATAGTGAAGGTGTGAAGGAAGTTGTGTCTGATGTAATAAGGTACAAGCTCCACAATGTGAAAGAAAAAGAGATCAGATTCTCTTCAGGAAATATGAACTTTTATTTGTTTGAATTTGTGAAATTAAATGTGTACATACATGTAAATATAAAGAGACAAAAAGAACACTTTGTGAGCTCAGATTCCATTCTTTAACATTAAGGACTTTTACAATTTTCTCATTAACATTCCTACTTTAATACTTCAAGTTTCACTGAAGATATTCCTGTTTCCTTAGCATGAGTATTTCTACTTGTTAAAATTTACAATGAAAGAACTGCATCCATCTGAAAATTGACATTTATGCTGTAAGTTACCATACTCATGAAATAACAAATACTGACAGGGAATTAAATGTACATTCAAAGCTCCTTATTTGCAGGGGATATGTTCTGTAAATGTGCAACAAATACAGAAACCTTGAATACAGAATGCTAATTTGTATAGGATTGTAGGGGATATGTTCGAACTTTAAAAAACAATCTTGATGTTATAGAGTGATTGTCTCACATTGACCTTATTAAACCATTTTGCAGTAGCTTTAAATCCTATACCCAAAAATTTACTGTCTTTTTCTTTAAAATATATGTAAAGATATTTAGCTTTCTCACGCATTACAGCACGCTAACAAGCACTCTCTTATGATTGCTTTCTTCAATCCATGTTGTTAAGGCAGCTTTTAGTTTTCAATTGCTGGGTAAAGAACAGTTTTTGATAACAATATGCATTGTCCGTGTCTGGGCGCAGGCGATTATCATGGGGAATGTGTACCCCTCCGAGGGAGCATCTGGGAAGATGAAATGGGGTGATTTCCCATTGCCTTCCCCAGTGTAACAGTGTTTGTAAGTGTTGTTGTAAGTGTGGATGACTGTGATAGTGTGCATATTTAATGTAGAGTTATGTTTGTTTTGTACATGAGAGATGAAAGGAGGTTGATGGTGAAACCAGTATCTACTTTTCCAAAAGATTCCTTGGGGTCTCCCAATCTTAACATCCTCATCTGATGGATGAATCACCATCAACAGGGTCATATGCCCTCAGTCAGTACGCTCTGCAGAAATTTGGTATTTAACCCTGGACTTTGGAACAAAATCTGGTGATTAGGCATTGCATGCCACCACTTCTACTACATTGCCCCCAAGTCCCCATGATGAAAATTTCTTCCACCAGCAAACTTGAACCAGCCAACACCATGAGAGCACCAGACACCATCTTGGTGGAGCATCAAACTATGCCAATGGTGTGGGCTAAAAGTGAGGTGAAGCCATAGAATTCCATTTCTCTAGATTTTTGTGATTGATCATACAGTTGATTCCTCAATAATAAAAGCAACAACCCACCAATACGTAAATGGGCAAGCATTTTGTCAAAACAAAATGTTCGCTGGGTTATGCGTAAATGCTTAGTCTGATCTCTGACCGTGACATGTTGCCTTAGGATAATAAATTGTTAGGATCCGTCACCACTGGAGGATAACCTCAATCAGGAAAGGTATGTTCAAATAAAAGTCACTGCTGCCTCCAATAATTGTTCTCAATTTTTTTTATAAAGTCGTAAAACAACTTATCGGCATCAGACCTTCCAAAATGAAATGACTGCAGATACTGATAGGTGAACCGAAGCCAGGTCAACCCACATAAACCCCTAACTGAATTCAGTCACATGTGGATCACGCAACTGCAACACATGCGCCAAAATTTCAAGATGATTGCCGGAAGTGCTCCTACATAGTATCATGTGCTGCTGTCTGCCTACATCTCACTTCCAAACCACCCAACAAACAGACGTGATCACTCCGCAAACCACTGTTACCAACTGACCATGAGGGGCTCCACTGTTGATCTATTTATAGCGGCGGTCTGTGAATCTGGTTCAGACTGATTTCTCGGGGACGAAATAAAATCCTTTCAATCTGAAAATTTTACACCAGGTAGCTTGCCTCCTAAACGTTAAAACTAATCCTAGTTAAAATTTCTATAGCTATCATACTTTTGCCATAAAATATCATTTTCCAAAAATTTCTCTCATGTCTACAGTTTTTGAATTACTAAGTCGAGATAACTTCTAAATTGTTCAATAAGACTGACTCTTTCATTTGATATACAGATTTGCCTAATTACAATTTTCTACTATTCTCTAACTGAGAAAGATGAAAACAATGAGAGCGGAAAAATCACAGAAAATAATTATTTTCTACAATATCGAAGTTACTGGTCTGAAAGTTACTTAAAATGATTCTTTGTCCAAATTCCCATAAAATATGTAGTTGCTACATAACTTCCTCGATTTATTATCAAATTTTTAAAATTCTTCTTCAGGATGAGGTTTGCCTTCGCAAAACCGGAAACGCTTAATTTTAGCCGAAATTTGCCGAAACAATGATAAAGTATACTTTTCTCATTTTGATCAAAATACTGTATTGATTCTAATAAGACTTACTGTGAAATGTACCAAGTGATATGTATTTTCTTTTGAATGTAATCTTTCGCTCTGAATCTATTGATATCTTCTAACTGGTCATATTTATCTTCCCCTAGTGGATTATTAATTTCACAAAATCCTCCAAAGCTAACTTTTAATTATGTCTTTTAAAATTTTATATGATGTGTAAATAAAAAAAAACACGCTTTTTCTGTGATATGAATCCCTTTCATATCTTGAAAACTGTGGCTCTAGGAATTTTTTAACTATCTACTGCATCATACTAAAAATGTCCACTTGGAACTTACAAAACCTTATAACTCTTCAGAAAAAATTCATAGCTGATAAGTTACATACCTCATTTTGCTCTACATGGCTTAAAGTAACTGTAAAAATGAATGTAACATTTTCTTTTACCAAATAGTCTGTGCTGCATTATCTGCATTATCTGACACCATCTGTATTACATTCTGGCTTTATGTAATTGTTTACTTTAATATATCACTTGAATTATTTAAGAAACTGGCATTAAACATGATCAGTAATGTTATTTGGTTGAACTCAATGCTCTGTGAACAAATTTTGTTATGGAATAACAAAATTTACGTTAGCTTACAATTTCTAATTTTACTCTAAATAGTGAAAGACCTTTTTCCATGTGGTACTTTTTTATTTTAGCCGATATAATAAACAATGAATAAAACAAGTGGTTGAAAGAACACGTCCTATGCACTCAAAAGTACTGTATTCTAATGAATGTCCAAATTGTGAAAAGAAGTCAAAAGAGCAATGCGAGTTGTGGTACGGGATTTATTGAAAGCCAGAGCACTACATATAACCTGGCTCCTTTCATCAAAGAAGAAGTGTTGCAAAAGCATTGAGGTGGCAATGAGTTAAAGGTTATTGTTTTCTGTTCTGATAGCTTGTAAGTAAATGAGCACTTAATTGTTAAAATTACAATAACATTAGTTTTGGATCTGCGAATAATAACATTTTCAGCTGCAAGTACAGAAAGTTGTCAAAATTAATTTATCTGCAAATAATGAAAACATAAATTGCAAAACTGTGAATAAAGAGCTTTGACTGTATTGGGAAGTGAATGCAAAGTCACTGCAAGCCTTGATTTATATTTGGCCTAAGAGTTTTCTCAAGTTATTTATCTTTTTAATGTAACAGATATAATCAAAAAGTTCCCAGTTTAACTAATTTTACTTTAACAGTCAATGACAGTGGATGGAAATTACCAGTAATTGTTATTGGAACCTGTTCATACGGTCTATTTTAAATGGCTTATTCCAGCACTCACACACACCCCAGTTACATGTAAATCATTGTTTTGTGAAATAAAAATTATCAAGTAAAATTTATGGACTAAGCAAAATTTAGCAATAACAACACCTACAACCTTCCAAATATTAAAATATTATACTAACATTTGTTTAGTGCATCATATTAGTAGACTGTGAGCTCAAAAAATCAATGAGACTTCAAGCATCAGTGACTATTGATTTGGTATTACTATAAGCATGTGACTAAGTGGATTTCTTAAAATGATGAAGTTTTTACTTGTTCTTAAAAATAATTGTTATTTTTACAAAAACAATCAAAGAAACTGGTGATAATATGAATTCTTCAACAATGTATAACAGATAAATTGTAGAGGGAGAACAGGCTTTTAAAAACAGAATAAATTCTTTTATTTTTCTTTCTGTACGACATTGTGTTTTGAAGGAAGTGTTACTGTAAATCCTTCCATAGGTGAATCATATATGTGCAAACTAAATTTTTGTATGTACTTTGTTCTTTTAGTTGGATGTTGAGCTGCATTGTATTTATTAACTGTGGCAATGTTTTTCAAGAAAGTCTGCAGCCATCCTCTAGACTGAATTTAGATTCATTTTTGGCTAAATATCAAGTATTTATCAAACTCACCAGAATAAAATAAACCTTTCAGACATGTTATTAAGTCACCAATCAATAAATACAACTCAACTCAAAGCCTGATTAAATTAGTAGTGTGTGAATCTTCAGCTGCAAAAGCAAGTAAAAGTTTTATAATTGTTTTCATGTTATCATTTTATGACATACACAGGCAGTAAACTATCCAAGTAAATACTTTGAGCATGATGATTAATGCATCTCATTGGTCACAAGTTCCTAAGTCCACTGTCACTGTACCATTTATGCACCTAATCTTGACAGCCTGTACTATAAATGAATCCAGCATTTTACAACAGAGGTTTCATTTAAAAGAAGAAATGCTAAATCTGAATTTTTACTCTTGATACTGTAAAGCAATTAACTGAAGGGGAAAAAATGGTATCTGTGGCCCATTGAATGTTTCTATCAGCTACTTTGTGACTGATTTTGGGAACATTTTGGTTAAATCTTTATGTTTCCACCATTTAATTTTGTCTGGCAGAAGTGACATTTGTGCTTTATATTTGATGTTTATCTTTTAAAAAATGCAATTAGATTATAACACAAAAGCACAAAGGAAATTTATAATGCAAGCACCAATTATTATTATAAAATGTATTTAGGCCTTAGTATATCCGTCTTCCTTAAATTTGCTTAAAAGGCTGGAAGAAATGTTGTGAACTGAACATAGCATTTCTCTGTTTTAACTTATGATAAATATAATGCCAATAAATCTGCACAAGTTATTCTTCGCTAAGTTAATCATTTTTAATATATTTTTTTCCTAACTTGAGGCCAATGGTTATATTTGAAGAGTGTAATATAATGTGTTTGTACTGCAAATTAAAGCTTAAAAGGTTCCTGTAAGTTTTTTTTTTTTTTTTTTTTTTTTTTTTAACATGGCTGTGCCTGCTACACATATTTGTATAAACTTTTGTTTATTTTGAAATGTTGGCTAGTGGTAGCTTTAAAATAGATCTTGTATGCAAGTTTTTAATCTAATCAGAATAATTATTTGATGGGTGCAAAAAAAAAAAAAACTTTTTCAAGAGATGACTGTATAAGTCAGTAAACAGGACTTGAATTATGAAATCATAATTATCAAAGGGGTATTCTTTGTAGTTGCATCAGTGCACTCAATACACATGATTTTAGATTCTAAGACATTTCTCTTATTTTTTATTTTTTTAATATAAGTGAAAAGAATAAATTGGTTTTACCTTTCTAAATGATGAGTCTCTGTACCTCAGTGTTACGTCCTTGAGAAGAGTAAATTTTGTGATTAGCATCTTAATGGAAATGACAGGAGTTATTTCAGTAATCAGTGGGTAATCAGTGCCAAAGTAATTGATTATTTTATTTTTATCAACTTGTGTTTTGTAACCTCTCTCATTCTTTCAGTTTTTTACCTTACCCATTAGTTTTAGTTGGTAGGCATTTTTGTCTTTTTTTATTTGACTTGACCTCTCTTCAGAGCCGCCAGCAAAGACTAAACCAATGAACTTTATTTAAATTATAATTTCTAAAACTCATTAATTTTGATGGTTTCAGACACAAAAAAGTGTCATTTAGACCAAAGCCTTTAACCATCTCATCTTGTCACTGTCATTATTGATATTCTTTCTAATTTTTTGTAACTATATTTTGCCAATATGATCTATTTTAAAGGGGGCAAAGATATATTGTTTGTATGGTTTTAGCAGGAGGTAAATACAGAAGAATTAAAAAACAGTGCTGAGTTTATTGAACATTTGTAGAGGAATTTAAACAAAGGAAAATCAAATTACGGTATGTGCTTTTCATTCGTGATTCATCATACAGTGGTGTCATCTGGATGGCAGATGAAGCAATTTTCTTAGGTAGTAACAACATTGGAAATTTTTCCTTGGATTACTGATCTTCATTGTTGAACTGAAAGGTGCATGAAAGAACAACTCACACTTGACTAAGAATCTCACAACTTAAAAATTTTCAGTATTTCTCAGTACCTGTGTGTACTGCTGGATTAAGGATTCTGAAATTGAAGTAACAATGATAAATGCTTTAAAAGTGACCAAAAGATAAACAATGACTGATTAGCCAAAACTGACGAATTGAACTACAGTCATTGCTGCATTACCCAATAGACACAACTATGCGCTAGCCTGGGCTCTTTAATTTCTAAGGCCCCCAAAGAGTTAAATTTTTTCATTAAACAAAAATCATAAACTATTCTCAATTAATACAATTAAAGTAATATGACAAGCATAAAAATTATTATTATTATTCTTTTTTGCCGCAGTGTAAGATGAATAAAAAATATTACCTATTCAATTAGTGATGTATGAAATGCAGATTTTTTTTCAGGGCCCCACATTTTCCTTATCCAGCACTGCCCATAGGGCACAGCCACTGTCTTTGATGACCATGACAGCAGTGGCACACTGTTTCTAACAGTGAAACATATTTTTTCACTTGAAAATTGTTTTCTGCTATGTGCATTGGTAAAATTCTACAATACTCCTTCAAAGTATTTAAGCAATAGAATAAATATTACCTCCTCACATTGACAAAGCTACTATGGGTTGTAGTTGAATATAACAAAAATTGTAGCTGCTGTTGCACTCTACTGACAGAGCTATTAACTTTTTCAGGCAACCTGAGACAGAATGGAGTTGTCAGAAGTGGCCACTTGAAAATTGACCCCCTCCCTTCTGTATTCCTTGGAAAATGCCAGTGCACATGTTATATTTGTGCCGCCTGGTATCTGTCTCTACAACTGCATAATAGTTCATTGTTGTGACCAACAGATGGTGTTTAACATTTCCCCTATCTGTCATTAGTTATCATATATTAGAGAATGTCGCATTTTTAAATATTTATTTCCATTTCACTGTATTTATTTTCTATTTATTTATTCTTGATTAGTCAATGGTGATATGTCCTAGTGTCACTACATCTAGAACTGCCAAAGGTGTTGTGAGAACAAGCTGTGCATTGCAGTTAGGCATAAACTTTCATCTCAGCTTTGACCATGGATAACCATGGATGTTTCAGTTCTAGCTTTGCAAATGTACTTGGTCACCACTTAGCTTGTTAGACTCCAAACTAATGAAAGGTGATTAAAATAATGTTCACACATGTATTGCCGGTATACATAAGATAAATTCTTGAAGATTTTGCAAAGACGGAAACTGAAATGGCATCAGGCAAATTATCTGAAGATAAACATCATAAAATATTCCCAATTAACACAATTAAAGTAATATGACAAGCATAAAAATTATTATTATTATTCTTTTTTGCCGCAGTGTAAGATGAATAAAAATATTATCTATTCAATTAGTCATGTATGAAACACAGATTTTTTTTTTAAAAAACCGAACGGCCCCATATTTTCCTTATCCAGCACTGCCCATAGGGTACAGCCACTGTCTTTGATGACCACAACCACAGTGGCACACTTTTTCTAACAGTGAAACATATTTTTTCGCTTGAAAATTGTTTTCTGCTATGTTCATTCGTAAAATACTCCTTCAAAGGATTTAAGAAATAGAAAAAATATTGCCTCCTCACATTGACAAAGCTACTATGGGTTGTAGTTGAATATAACAAAAATTGTAGCTGCTTCAATTAACTGATTCAAGCCAGACCACGCCCCATAGTTCAAAATACAATTAGCTAATTTAATGAAAGCAAATAAAATTTCAACAGACGCTTCCAATATCCCAATTATTATCAAAAAATTGACACTTAGGTGATCCCGACACCCCACACGGCGTAAAAATACTACTTCACTGTTACGTTGCAATAAAACTAAATACGTGAACCTACATTGTGCCAAAATAAAACCGTTTCACAGTAGTGCTCGATATGAAACTTTCTGGCCGACTGACTACATGGTTTCGTGCTCACTGTTTCTGAAAGTCTATGCAACTGCGTGAGTGAATGAGTGAGAACAAGGAAAATTCTGGGCGGTTATTTAAGCTCACTGGCCATGGGAATCTACAAAAAAATTCCACTTCACACAAGAATATGCTGGAAATTTGATCAGATATCAAATCTCACCCTTGGGAGCTAGTATCAAATATTTTGACCTTGACAACTAAAATAATGCTATCACTCTCAAATTTTGAGAATCGCTAGATCTTGTGAAAAATGTCAATCCTTATAAAAAAAATTGTAACTTTAATAGTTTCGCCATAAAAAAATATTTTGATGCGATTACAAAGACTTGTTAATAACTTTTATGATTTTGTTGTTACTGAACTGAAATAAATTTTATTTTACTTCTTATTATATGCTCTTTCATTTACTATCAAGCAAAGCATGTTTACTTATTATCAGAAGGATGAAATAAAATTTGTACTTTAAAAACAGAATCTAACTAATTACTATTTCAGAAGTTATTAAAGTTATCGATCTGAAAGTAGTTTTAATCAATTCTACATATTCCTAAATGATCACTATGTGAACTTAAAGTCTCTAACTTTGTTCCTCGATTTATTGCGAATTTTCGAAATATTACTCCAGGCGAATGCTTGAGAATATTGCAATTGAAAATACTATCTCAGAATTGTAAAATCTGATTTCTATCTTGAATTAACAAATTACTGGCTTTAAAAATGACATGCAATACTATCCCATCTAACTCGTGGTTCTGAGAACAAATTTTGTCACACAGTTACAAAATTTATAAGATACCTGACAGTGTCATCAACGATGGGCTGTTTGCAGTTAATAATTAGATTACAATTTTACACAAAGTGCCACTGTGGTCCTTAAGATCTGACTGTTGCAGTTAGGATTTCGTATTCCATTATAAGAATGATCACTTGAATGGAACTGCTCCTACAACCACCTTTTTTGTCTAACCATTTATTTAACAGCCAGATGAGTGGATTTATGGAGTGATTCAATATTTGAAGAATAAACCTTGGTTTCATGGGGATTTTAATCTCTGATTTCCAGTTCATGATTACTGACTGCCAATACATTGAGTTACTCAGCTACCTTCAATGAATTTGTATGCTGTCAATTTTGCGGTCACTCTGCTAGCAATGATGGTGCATTATTTAAAATATACTTACAAATAACCCTCTATAGTGTTACATACAACATCAAAATGAAATTATTTGCCAGTTGCAGTCTTTTCAAATATCAAACATTTCAAGTTTCTTTTTATCGTTTACAAATCAATACCCTTTGAGAACCATTATTATGAGGTCATATTTTATTATCACCATTGATTAAAATTCTGTACCACCTATCTTCAGTTTGTAATATTCATGTGAATATATGACAAAGGTGCTAATTAGCATATCTTGTAAGTCTAGGCACTTACCTTCAGTGACATGACAATAGGGTGGCAAACTGCCATGGGCCCCAACCTGGAGGGGGATCCCGGCTCACAGCTGGAGGTGGCACTAGTGGAGCTAATTTGTCTCCCCCTGCCCCCTAGATCTGGCACTGCCCTATGCGCTGATTTTGCCATGGGCCACAATAGTAGAGTTATGCCACTGCTTACCTTAGACTCTTGTCATGAAAATGGTACATGCTTACTGCAAAGATTTTAAATAAGGGTGTTATGACACAGCAGTTGCTAAGTTAATGTTTCCACATATTGCTTGTCAGGAATAAATATCCTTAAAAAATGTGTTTTATTGTCACACATCATGGGTGATACGTATTCCTTTATGAAGGACAGTTTGCCTTCCATGAAAAACTTCTGTTTACCTTAATTATGTACTGTATATTAAGACAGAAATGAAATTTTATATATAATATGTTCCATCTAAAAGTTACAAATATATTTTAATTTAATTTTAATAACTTTTTCTTTGCACATATTTAGTTCCCTGTTTTTTCTGTAAATTAATAACTGATGTATCAAAGAATAAAAATGTAATATTAATATGGAGAGATATAATACACTTATTATTCACCAAAGCTGAAGGAAGGAAAGCAGCAAGGACAAAAAACAGTTCACAATAACAAACAACACATTATGGACAGTGCCAAGACAATTACATTTTATGCCTTCCATCATCATTTTCCCTCCAAACTAAACATTTTATTGTACTTGGTATGGATAGTCAGAGTGTTTATGAATTAAATTCTATCACAGATTGCACCATATTATTTTGTTAATCATCATCATCATTATCGTTGGGGACCATCTCCAGTTTCCCGGGTGTGGTTTACGAGCCTTGGTTGTTATAGACGATTGTTTTCCACCTTTTCCTGTCCAGAAAGGTTTCTCTGTCTGTTATGTACTCCCAATTCCAGCCTCTTCTCTCTACGTCCTCCTTCAGTTGGTCTGTCCATCTTCTTCTTGTTCTTCCCACTGGTCTTTTACCCAGTATCCTTTTTTCCAAATAAGTTTTTGGCAGTCTTTTACTATTCATTCTCTTTACATGCCCAAACCACCGAAGTCTTGATGACCTAAGTCTCTCTTCCATGGATTCCCTTAGCTCTATGTTTGATCTAATTTCCTCATTCTTTATGCGGTCAAGTCTAGTTTTCTGGAGGGCCGTTCTAAGAAACTTCATTTCACATGCTTGAATCTTGCTAAGGTCCCTTGATGTTAGTGTGCATGTTTCCAAAGCATATGTGAGAATAGGAATGAGATATGATTTGTACAAGACAATTTTTGTTCTTCTGGGAACCTTCATGTCCCATAGTAAGCCTCGCACGGTACTGTAGAAGATGGCTCTTTTGGTTAATGAAAGATTTATATAATAAAATTTCATGTATCTGTGTTTTTGCTTCACCCTGCCAACAACTTTGGCGAGCAATGGTTCCTTTTGTATTTCACTCCTTTGTAATGTCACAGTCTTATTGTCATTATGTGTATTTTTACTTGGGGTAAATTATTAAGAAGTATCATAGTCAAATAATGGGATTTTTTTTATCTTGGTATGTTAATATTCATTTTTCATAATCACTTTACTCAATGGATTCATTACTGCAATTCTTGTGTAGTTGAGGTCTAAGAGATCTGAGAATTTATAATAAAAGATTCAAGAAAATTTGTTGCCAGATATTATTGATTCACAGATACAATGGAGCAGGAAAAACTGCCATGAGGTGATATTAATATGAAAAGGAAAGATAAAGCAGACCATCACTTGCCAAAGTTGAAGGAAGGAGGGCTCCCATTAAAAAAATAAAAATTAAAAAAAAAACACTCAAGCATACAAAAAGCAATATTTTGGGCACAACTTTTACTCATGGAAGAACAAGGCACAGGGCAAGATTCGCAGCCGTTCTCAATACAGAAAAAGGAATGTCAAAATATCATGTTTTACAAGTTTGTGTAGTGTTTTTTTGTTACCACAGCCCTCCTTTGTTCAACTTTGGTAAGTGATGTACCTTCTTTACATTTCCTTTCCATATTGTTGGTAATTCAGTGTAATCCATACAAATACAGTTATCATGTTTTACTTTTGCATAATAGCTTTATTATACATTTTTTACCTCTGAACATTTCCAACATTTCACTCTGTCAGATAAGCACGGAGCTGTAACAACTTTCTATTATTATTTCATATAATATGTATTGATGTAAAAAGTGAAGCCTATAAATGACTGGAATAATTTTTCTGTAATACTTTTAAAAGTAATTAAAGAGAAAAATATCACTATCACTGTATAAATTGCAGTAGCATATATCCTTGGAAGATAAAAGCTGATAATGTGCTAATCACATGACTCACATTCATGGCTAATAACTCAGACTGATTTCATCAACTTGGATGGGTAAAATTGGAAATGTTTACATTTATTTTATTCTGATTGTTCAAACCCTTCCCTAAAGTCGTATTCTTTTGCTTCATGTTCTTTCAGAGTTGCAACATATTCTTAAGACCTCATAACAATGGAGAGCCTAAAATACACAGCTGCTGAACAGCATACAATAATATACTTACTATTTTTTTAAATATATGTATTATATTAAAATCTGCCCAAAAAATAAATACTTTAAAAGCAAATTCAATTGCTTTGGCAGTATTTATTTATCAGCAATGTTATAATTTTATTGTTCCCAAGTGAAGATTTTTTCACACACTGCAGTGTTTAACTTCCTTACCAATTCTCAAAAAGTTTCTTAGCCTGTGGAGTCATGGATGCAGATGTACATTACATTAGTCCATGTTTGTGTATCTAAACATGTTGTTAAAAGAAACCACAAGTTAAAAGAAGTTAAACCTCAATGCTTAACAATCGTATTTATAAATTTGGTATTTATGTTAATTGTACAGATCCAGTACAGGGTGATGATAAATTATTAGTACCGTAGTATAATTCTGATTTACTAAATTGTTCTAAACACTGTGTTTTAATTTCTTTTAAATGTGTAAAATCAATATTATTATAAGGTGCAAAGGTGCAACTATGGAGATACTTCAGTTCAAACACAAAATTTAGTTTTTCTTTGATGAATAATCTAAACAAATTAATTACATTCCTTGTAACAAACATAATTTTGTATTCCATTTATGAATCTAGTCACTTTTGTTAATATTTTGATGAGGTACTGTTATTACTTTCATGTTGAATATTAAAGGAATGTGTAAATAAAGTTTATCTTTTGTATGGAAAAGTGAAATGAAAAATATTTGTCATATCATATGCTGCCAACCTTACATAAATGTGTTATACAAACAAAATTTATTTTCCCGTATCATAAATAAATAATATTTTCCTTTTATTTTGCTCCTGCATTCCTTTTATATAAAACTAGCTGTTACCTGCAACTTCGTACACATAGACTTCGAATTTCATTGCTAGAAATGGATATAGAAAGCTGTAAGTTATGTAAGCAACACTGAGTCAGCATAATATAACAGGAGAGCCATCAATAAACCATTCTACCATCAAACCTGTCTCATGAAAAGAATCAATTTCTAACATGTTTAAAAACAGAAAAAAGTGAAGGTTCGCGGAGGTAGGAAAAAAGGGGGGTTCTTACAACTTTAGCTGTTCGTGCTCTGCTAGAGATGAACCTTAGGTCTGGTTTACACCTGTAAGGCTTGTGAAAATAAGAAGACAAAATAAACTAATGCCAGAAATTTTTAAGCAGACTGAAAGTAAAAGCACAATGCAATGTAAATTGTAAGTTTTGTCTGTGAATGAAATTTATCATCAGATCATACACTAACTGACTGTAAGAGAAACAACCAGTATAGTGAAAATAAGAAACATGGCACTGTTTGGCCGCCTATGATTTGCCATGCATTCCACTCCTGAAATTATAGGACCTAAATTTTAACATGGAATTCTTACAACGGAATTCGCAGGTTTGGCCCATACAATGAAAAACAATTCTTAAAAGATTTTACTACCTGCAATATTTGAAATGAAAGCAACATGTGTAACTTTATGAAGCAAGCATCTTATCCACTGCGCTATTAAGCATTACAGAGACTTATACATATTATGCATCTGTTTTTCATAGTTCAGTTAGTTTTTCATAACTCCATGACAAATGTATTATTTATACAGAAAATAGTATCCTATGATCTTCCTATAGGCAAATAGCATCTCCTTGTCAAATTTCATTACAACTGGATTAGCCGTTTAGCGCTGAAAATGTAACAAACAGACAGAGTTACTTACACATTTACAATATTAGTGTAGATCATACACAAACTGCCTGTGAGGGAAACAAAGCCTGTAGAATCAGTATAGCGTAAATAAAGTAAACACTTACGGCACTATTCGGCCGCCTACGATTTGCCAAGCTTTCTACCCCTGAATTTATGGGACCACATTTTAACATGGAGTCCTTATGACAGAGTTTCCAGGCTTGGCTAATACGATGAAGATCAGTTCTTAAAAGTTTTTGCTCCCAGTGGAATTTGAACCAAAAACCACACTGGGAGCTTTAGAAAGCAAGCACCTTATCCACTGCGCTAATCGACAACACTGTTAGTTATCATTACAGAGACGTATACATGCTATGCATCTGTCATTCACAGTTCAGTTAGTTTTTCATAATTCCATGTCAATATGTATTATCTATACAGAAAATAGCATCCTATGTCCTTTCTAAAGGCAAATAGCATTTCTTTGTCAAATTTCATCATGACTGGATTAACTGTTCAGCCCTGAAAATCTAACAAACAGACAGAGTTACTTAATATTAGTATAGATTCATTACTCAAATATGTGCTTATTGTTACATCATTGTTTGGAGTGTACAGTAACACACTTACAGAAATTTTTATTGCATTATATTTTTTCTCTTTTTTAATTTCTACATATTTGAGAGTATAAAGTAATTATTAAAGCAGAGTGTAGTTTTGTTAGCTTGAAATAGATCATAAAGAAGGATAAGAATAGTAAATTCATCACTTACCACAGATGGAGGCAATAGGGGGGGGGGGGGGGGGCAACAAATGCATAAAGTGAATATAATTTACAATATTTTAGTATAAAACCTTATTTGTTTCAAAGATGAGACATATGAGAAGGGAAGAGGAAGTGCACTATCCACATCACATAACTGAAGTCAAAGCTTTGCCTTATGGACCCCCCAAATGCAGAATCACTAGAATGGCCGCCACTCAGTTTCCAACCGAGAATGCTCAGAAGTGTTAAATACTCGTATTACTACGCAATAAATTATTGCAGTCATTTCACAAAAACTATTTTAATTATTTCTTTATGCACTCCTCCAACACCACCAACTTTACAAATCTGTTTATCAGACTTCAATGATTGCAAAGTTAGAGGTTCCAGTTGTAATAGCTCAGCTATTTGTACAATTTTACACGCATTCACACGGATACATCTCTTACACTCAGACTTCTCCACCAAACACCCTTCTCCATATTCGGTGACCAACTGCCCACCGTGCGCCTACCGCTGAGCACACCATGCGCCCCCCCCCCCCCCCAGGGTACACACTTTTGTGGCCACGGACATGGTGCCAATGATGTCACTGACCAGTGACAATATTTCCAAATCTCCAATGCTTGTTTACAAAGGAACACAGAGTGGTTCCACTACAAGGGGAATAATTAAAATTCAGTAATTAGAGGTAAGAATTATCACCAGAAAAATTTCCTTTCTATTGAAATAAATTACCATGGAAAGTGATTAATAATTTACCAAAAATACTGAAAGAATTTAAAGTTAAAATTTGTAGAGAGCAAATATAAGTGGGAAGGAGAAAAATAGGTGTGTAGGGAAATTGGCACCAGAGCATGTGCTCCATTACGGTTAAATTCATCAGTATTGGAAGTTTCCACTTTTTTGGGTTGTCCAGCTCATTCTCTTCCAAGTCTAGTGGTAACTTCAAGGTTTTTCCTCCACCACTTGTCTCCAAACATCTCCATTAGCCTCTGCATCTTTCTTCACTTGGTCCATCCTTCTTGCCTATGGTCTTCCAATTGTTCTCCTTCCCTTTCCACTGTACAAGGGTGCTAACTTAGGCACTCTCCCCTCCTCCATCTTCATGACATACCCCAGCCATCTCTTTCAATTATTTGACTTGTAATCTCTCCCTGATGGTTTTCTTTCTGATTTTATCTTTCCTCGTGACATTCTCTATCCCTCTCAGAAAACACATCTCTGCTGTGTGTAATCTGTTCATATCTCTCTTTGTCCAAGTCCAGGTTTTAGAGCTATAGGTCAGCTTTGGCTGAAAATATACTTTGGGAAAAAATTTGGCTTCCTTCTGTATGTTCCACCTCCAGATTATATATACTTTATCTGATGATACAATTGTTTAACCTTCCTTATTCTCTGGATTATTTCTTCCACCATCTTTCTGTTGTTAGTTACCTTCCTTCCTGAACACACAAACCATTCTACCCATTACTATTTCCTGCCATCAAGAACACATGCTTTGATGGGCCAGTGTTTCTTGCTATTTCATTATTGGTTTTTCTTACACCCATCTCCAGGCAATGTTTCCCCATTGTTGACCAACATTTCCCTAATTCTCTTTCCAGATCCTGTTCTATCTCCTACTACATAATTAAGCCATTTGCTATTATGTCAATTGTGTCCACACCATATTTACACCTTTTCTCTATGGTTTGTCTGCATATGTGTTTGTGTCTTTTCTGTGTGTTCGCGCCCCACATCCATCATCTAAAGGTAAGTGGTGGCTCATTTCCCTATCCTAATTTGATTCCTTTCCGCTACTTAGCGTCTTTTTTTCATTGTTATTATATATATATATATATATATATATGAATAAATAATGCATCTACCATTGACCTTCCTCACCTGAAACATACTGTTATTCTCTAACAATTAAACTAACATGATAAATTTTATGAGATTGAAAATGTTTTGGGGCATTGTCTTTTCTGTGTTATTTGAGAGTGTAGTAATAAGTTTTTGGCATCAGTATGGGGAAACTTGTAAACCCTTTGTCATTATGTAAAAAATTCAGCTTTTTACAGTTCAGTAGCCAAAATCAAAACCAGAATAATTATAATTTCATCATATTTGTATGCCTGTAAATCATAGCCTCTCAATTCTTCTGCCTTCACATGAATTATTAGGAAATTTCACAACAATATATGTCACTGACTGCAAAAATAGATTAGGGTACCTTCAACATCCTGTTCCATCTCCCCCCACCAAAAAAAAAAAAAAAAAATTCCCAAAAAAGATGGATTTTATCTTTCATCTACCTTTGAAGGTGTTGTACCATTGAATAGGAATTCGAAAATGTAAGGCAATGTTATTTTGCAACACTTGTATTCTTTGATGAGTACTGTAGTTGAATTAACAAGGTGTTTACACGGGCTATTTCTTACGATTAAATAAACCTTTCCTTCCTGAATTTAATTCTGTATATCATGAGATATGATGAGCTCCTAAAGTTATGTTAAAAAAGTATTAGCTCCCTATTTTTCCTAACATATGACTGTAAAAAACATTTGGAAAAGATACGGTATAATAAGTTTCAGATTTTCACATACTATTTGCAAAATAGCAACCTCTTAATTTTTACATTTTTTTCATCATTTCTAATGATGTTTGACAGGAAAATATGATAATATGATGTCTATTACAGCATATGTTTCCTTATTGACTCTCATCAATGTATATCTACTAAATAATAATCTTTCCTCTTTAGTAGATTCAGAATGTTTTTATAGTATTCTGTTATATGTCTTAGTTAATTGAAGGGGGAAATAGGTAAAATTATAAAAAGGCACAGGTTTCAAATTTGAAGAGATATTTCAGAGAACAATTCAGCAAATGGAAGGAAGGCTCAGGTACAGTAGAGTCAAGGTGGGAAGAGTTCAAGGAGATAATAAGAAAGGGGGAAGAAACATTTATTCCAAAGCAGAAAATAAAGAGAAGTAGAGAACCTATATACTATAATAGGGAAGTGAGGAGGTTAAAGAGGTTGGTAAGAAAAGAACATAACAGAGTTAAGAGACAGCAGGGTAGTAGGGAATATTTAAAACAACTAAACAAGAACTTAATAACAGCAAAGAAAATGGCTAAAGATGGGTTTATGAAGAGTATTGTCAGTGCAGGAGGACCATTGACTGATGCATCTAGAAATTTCTATGGCTATATCAGGAAACTGAGGGGAAGGGAGGGTGTAGAGACACTTATAGATAAGGATGGAGAAGAAGTTACTGACGATTTGAAAAAGGCAGAGATTTTAAGTAACTGGTTCAGTGAAAGCATTAGGGACAATGAATCAGAAACAGGAGGGTCTAATTTGGAGAACGAGCTTAACAACACAATTAGAAATGACGATAGTAAAAAATTTGATATCCATCCTGAGGAAATCATGAACGAAATAAGAAAGCTGAAAAAAAAAAATAAAGGGGCTGGTGAAGATAATATTACTACAGATATCTTAAAGGATGTGACATTGTACCTTATCTTGAAATATTATTTAAATTGAGTCTAGACACATGCTGCTTACCACAGGACTGGAAAAGTGCAATAGTAGTACCGGTACATAAAGGAGCGGGGAGAAATAGAGTTGAGAATTACAGGCCAATCAGTTTGACATCAGTGGTAGGTAAATTAATGGAAAGATTGATATGCAACCACATCAAAAATATATGTGAGGAACGTAAGTGGTTTGCAAGCAGGCAACATAGTTTCAGGCAAGGATGTTCATGCGAATCTCAGTTGGTGGGATATATGCAAGATATTTCAGATGAAATGGACAAAGGAGGCCAAATTGATAGTGTAGCACTAGATCCGTCTAAGGCGTTTGACAGAGTAAGCCATAAAATGGTAGTAAATAAGGTAAAACCCATTGGAGTGGATAAGAAAGTCATTTGCTGGGTAGAAGAATTTTTAAAAGGTAGAAAACAGAAAGTTAGGGTAGGAAATGTAGTATCAAAAGAAGTGGAAGTAAAAATGGGTGTGCCACAGGGTAGCGTATTGGGACCATTGCTATTCATTATTCTAATGAATAATTGTGTTGATTGTTTACTATCTGAAATTAGACTGTTTGCAGATGACATAATGCTGTATAAAAGAATCAAAACGATAGAGGATTGTAAACAGTTGCAGGGTGATCTGGACAGGATATCTAATTGGATTTGTAAACATGGAATGAAGATAAATGCAAAGAAGAGTCAGCTTATTAGATACACAAATAAAAAACAAAAGGTTAATTATGAATAAAATGTGGGGAAAGAATTGCTTGATGAAGACTTGAAATGTAAATATCTTGGAATTACTTTTGATAACAAACTTAACTGGGCAGGACACATAGGACAGGTGGTAGGAAAAGGTTTCAAAGTTCTGCACTTGTTGGAGAGAGTGATGAGGGGATGTATGAGAGAAGTCAAGGAATTGGGTTACAAAACTTTGGTCAGACTGTAGCGGTACCACTCTGTAGCGGTACCACTTTGTTTTTGAAAGTAGCGCCGGTTTGTGACATCATCGGCAACATGTCCGTGGCCACGGAAGGGTGAGCCCCGGGGGCGGCATGTTGGGTGCTGTGGTAGCCACGAGGTGGGCAGTCTGCCGTTGGCCGTGGAGTAGGTGAGTCCGTCGTGAAAGTGAACAGTCAGTCGGGTCGACGAGAACGCGTGTTCATTATGATAAAGAATTAATTTTGGAGAAGGTGATATGAAGGAACTTAATTAATGAAGAAAGTATTTGCAGAATTTTAAATGAATTGTTTCGTGGTGAGCCATAGGCATGTTCTGAGAACTAGTAAGGGTGTTGTGTGAATGAAAAGAGTGCGTGCTATTCAGTCTAAATTTATCGGAGGCATTACCTGCAATCTAAAAAAAGATCGAAGTACCGATAGCGAACTTTCATAAAGGTTGGGAGTTGGAGCGAGACTATTTTTATCAATTATTAAATGCATGTGTTTCAAATAAGAAGGTGCATTTTTATTTCATTTACCGACTTATCATCGGTTGGCGGCCGTCAGAGAAAGAACCAGAATCTAGTGAGTGCGCGAAAGCTTTAAAGGTTCACAGTAAGTATTGTAACCGAACCACCAGCATAACCGCGACATGGCGACGTGTTGTGGCACGCCGTTATAATAAAAGACGGGTGTTTCCGATTTATATGACTGAACCAAAGTGCAACAGTGCTCCACGTGTTACATAGAAGGCGGTGGTCAAAACAACATCGGCGGCGGAAGACAGCGACTACACGACAACAAGAAGTGTAAACAAACAAGCGAGCATCTATGGAAGAATGTATATAGTTTGAAACGGACCATGGCAGCATCAACACGACCGACGAGCAGAAACAAAACAAGATAAGTAAAACTTTTCAAACGGCAGGCGCAAATATTTCCCAGTGATCGTTCTCTTCAAAGTTTCGATGTATGAAACTATATGGTGTTTGTGTGTGTTTAGACGAATTTCATTTTTGTGTGTGTACTTTGCCGGGTTTTGCTTTTGTTTTTCATAAATTGAGTATTGCTTTTAGGTTATCCTACAGTTTCTTTTATTACAGTCTCAGTTATTTTCATAACATTTCTTAATGACTGCGAAATTTTTTCTCTTGGTCGACATTGTTTTAATTTGTGATATTTTTACTGATATGTGATATATACTTTTGAATATTTAAACCATGTGTTAAGGACATTCTCTGAGGAATAGTGTGATTTACGCATTTTTTGTATAAATTTTCTTTGCTTTGCTGGTATATTGTTTTAAGAGAAATTATTTAAAATGGAAGGGGAAGAACTATATGAAAGTGGAGACCCTCATGTCAATGTAGAGATATCAAATTCTGATAACAGGTCACCAGTTCTGAATGTTACATATCCCAGACTAGATATTCAGATACAAGACAGTCAAACTTTTGTACAAAATGCAGAAATGGCCACCCCAACTTCTCCCATCTCAGATGTTACATTACCACTTCTAGTGAATCCTTCAGAACTTGCAAACGATTCTTCTACCCCAGATGAAAGTTTTCGAGGTTTCACTAATCGTTCACCTCGAAATTAATCTCTCCATGGAACCCTGTTATGGGGGACAAGACCCAGTGAACTTTCAGAATGGCATGTTGATGCAGTTGATGAATATGATGAAAGAACAATCTGATAGTATTAACCGTCTTGCAAACAGAACCACTTGTCAGTTTTCTGCTATGGAGAAACAAATTTCCACTTGGAAAGAGCATATTAGTGATCAGGTGTCCAGTCTTAGCAACAAAGTTGAGAACTATAAAGCAAATTGCGAACAAAATACACAAAATGTACATGATGCCATCAGCAAAAAATTGGATAATCAGTCAGCTATTATTAGCCAAAGACTAGTAAAACTTGAAAAAGATTCAGATACAATGGGTAGTAATTTAGAAGCCTTACAGGATTCATGGGATTTCAAGATGAAGGAGAATAGTCAAGACATGTTAGATAAATGGGAGAGTGTTTCTAATAAATTAGACAATTGTAAACATAGCTGTGAAGAAGGTTAACTACAGATATCGAAGCAATAGGGTCTCTTTCACAAAACACTGAACTGGCAATTGATGATTTAAAGGGGAGGTTGATAAGTTGTGGGGAAAAGGTACAGACAGTACAAAATAACGGCTCCACGTCAATACGTCGGAACCTACAAATATTGTCCTATCGGTATGAAATTTGGCACACACATTCCTTAGGCGATAATATTTGATTTAAAGTGTATATCGTAAGCTTCGAATATGTTGAAATGAGGAAAAATCACTCGAAATGTGGGTAGATGCCTACATGTTATTACGCAAGTAATTCACGTTACTAGCTGTTGACATTAATTCCACGTGTTTTTAAGTCTTCATTATTGAATAAAAACTGCTTTCCACATGCCAATTGCAGATAAGTAATAAGTAGAAAATCATGTAATATTTACAATTTATCTGTGCGGGCTGACATATTGTTTTTCAGTGCTAAGCTACATTGCATGGCAGCCTACCTTACAGGGAAAAACATGGCGTCTACCGTAACGAATGATTGATACACAGCATTTAAGTTGGTTTAATCTTTTGCTAATACCAGTTGTTGTTAGGTTGAAATGCAGCCTGGACCAAGAATTAAGAGTAAAAATACACAGAATAAATATCGACATGTAATAACGTGTATTTCTTGCGTAATAACATATATGCGTCTACCCACATTTCAAGTGATTTTACCTTATTTCCACACACTGCAAGCTTACGTTATACACTTTTAATCAAATATTATCTCCTAAGGAATGTGTGTACCAAATTTCAGACAAATATGACAATTTTTGTAGGTTCCGACGTATTGACGTGTTACCAAAATAACAATAAGAAACTAGATGAAAAGGTAGAAGTTTTAGCAAAAGAGATGACAGGTTTACAGAATAGGCATACTACACTCCACAATCATACAGAAGACAACAAACGCTTTACAAAACAGTTAACTCAACAGGTTGAAGTACTAGATATTAAGATCAAAGATATAAGTTTTGAAGTACATTCCATTAACCACAAGATAGAGTCCCAAGACCATAAATTTGTACAAATAGAGGACCAAATCAAAAATGCTCAAGAGAAAAATTCATTTGGTGGTTTGGCAAAGGTTACAGTAAATACTCTAAAAAAAAATTGAAATTGTTAAATTTAGTGACAATGGGAACATACACCCAGTGAGCTTTCTGGAAAGTTTCGAAGCATACCGAATTTTTGGGCTTTATTGTGGTAAAGGTTTGATTGATTTTGAAGGAGAGGGTTCAAGAGATATAGTACCTTTGAAAAATTTGTTGATGGAGAAACGTATAGGTTCCATTAAAGCATCATTTGCTACAAATGGCACAGGTGATGTTAAAGAGTCTTCATTTCGAAAGAAACTAGTGGAATTTTGTGTGTCAGCAATGCAGTACGGAAAAGCGGAAAGAGAAGAAATAAAAGTCTTAAAGGGGGTAGACCACGAACAAAAGAGGAAATTAATGGATATTATTGAAGAGTTTAATGAAGTGTTCACAAATAGACCAGGCTTGATAAAAGGCTATATATGTCATTTCACTGTTAATAGTGACAAGCACTTTTTCATTAAGCCATACCCAGTACCTATAGCGAAAAGGACGTTAGTAGATGAAGAAATTAATGGAATGATTCAATGGGGTGTGATCGAAAGATCGAATCGTCCGTACAATAACCCTCTTGTAATTGTCACAAAAGCGGATAAATCTGTTCGTTTGGTTCAAGATGCTCGGAATTTAAACAAAGTACTAAGAACGGAAAGGGACCACCCTCAACCAATCGACGTGATATTACAAAGTTTATAAGGAAAAAAGTTCTTAACGTCTTTGGACCTCACTTCATCCTATTGGCAGGTGGCTATTGACAAAGAATCGAGGAAGTACACTGCTTTTTTATACCAGGGGAGGTGCTGCCATTTCAAAGTACTTCCATTTGAAATTTCTTGCAGATAAAATGAAAATTCGTACACTTTAATTGATTTAAGGGAAATTACAATGTAAGAATATTGAAACCATATAGATGTTTGAAAGTTGACTAGATTTCTCCGTAAAATGTTTTTCTTTTTTTAGTGCATATGTATATATGACTTTGATGTTAGTGAATATTATTGTGAATAAACTAGAAGGGAAATGTGTTACAGAATTTTGGTGATGTTTGATGATCAGAACTGTGGAGATGTCTAGAAAGGGACATGCACTCCAAGAGGTGCCATTGGGAAGCATCTCTTACAGATGGTGTGAGTGAATTAAAATTTAAGTGTAGGGTAAGGAGTGTGAAATAAAAAATGTATGTATTGATGACAGAACTGTTTGTTTATATTTGTATTTTGATCTATGGGACAGCCGTGTGGATAGTGGATGCTAAATTAACCATTGTTTTGGAATAATACTGTATTTAACATGGAAAAACTAGAGATTTTGGAGTTGTTGTTTCCAATAATGCTGTCTACCGTGGCAGG
The DNA here is from genome assembly GCA_031002005.1 of Vandiemenella viatica. NCBI lineage: Eukaryota > Metazoa > Arthropoda > Insecta > Orthoptera > Morabidae > Vandiemenella > Vandiemenella viatica. The sequence continues at coordinate 177,088,854 of JARYHS010009186.1, read as the reverse complement.
ACTAAAGAGTTTGGTGGTTTTATGGGGGAAAATGTAATACTTTAACGGCTTTCTGCGTATTTGATGTTAGTGGTAAGGAATGATCCGTTGGGAACCAAAGTGTATTTGGATGTTCATGATTTATAGTTGTTTGTTTACTGTGGTGTATTTTGATGTTCATGATGTTTTATATTTGTTTGTTGCTTTTAATGTTGTATTTCATGTTTGCAGTAAGGAAATATTCATGTTCAACTAATTTATGTCTTAATGTCCATGACATTTTATAATGGTTGTCTTTTAATTACATTTTAGTAGAAAGAAAACTGTTTTGGAACCAATGTGTATTTTGATACGTATTGTTTTGATATGTTTGTATATTGCTCCAACACCAACCAATTCAAAAAATATAGCAGTTTATGGTTAATGTGATATTTGTAAGTATTGCTACATCAATTTGTGGAGTTTTGTATGTATTTTGTGTGAATGAGGTGTGGAAATTGTAAAATAGGAGGAAGGGGACTTATTTGAATTTACCCTTGCCATTGCTAATTGGAAATTCACAATAACAAGGATAAACTAAGGGGGGTTGTAGCGGTACCACTCTGTAGCGGTACCACTTTGTTTTTGAAAGTAGCGCCAGTTTGTGACATCATCGGCAACATGTCCGTGGCCACGGAAGGGTGAGCCCCGGGGGCGGCATGTTGGGTGCTGTGGTAGCCACGAGGTGGGCAGTCTGCCGTTGGCCGTGGAGTAGGTGAGTCCGTCGTGAAAGTGAACAGTCAGTCGGGTCGACGAGAACGCGTGTTCATTATGATAAAGAATTAATTTTGGAGAAGGTGATATGAAGGAACTTAATTAATGAAGAAAGTATTTGCAGAATTTTAATGAATTGTTTCGTGGTGAGCCATAGGCATGTTCTGAGAACTAGTAAGGGTGTTGTGTGAATGAAAAGAGTGCGTGCTATTCAGTCTAAATTTATCGGAGGCATTACCTGCAATCTAAAAAAGATCGAAGTACCGATAGCGAACTTTCATAAAGGTTGGGAGTTGGAGCGAGACTATTTTTATCAATTATTAAATGCATGTGTTTCAAATAAGAAGGTGCATTTTTATTTCATTTACCGACTTATCATCGGTTGGCGGCCGTCAGAGAAAGAACCAGAATCTAGTGAGTGCGCGAAAGCTTTAAAGGTTCACAGTAAGTATTGTAACCGAACCACCAGCATAACCGCGACAAGACCATTGCTCGAGTATGGTAGTGTAGTATGGGACCCTCATTTTACGTATCAAATACAGGAGTTGGAGAGGGTGCAAAAAAGGGCTGCTAGATTTGTTTCTGGAAATTATCACAGAATACAATCAGTGACGGATATGATAAAGGAGCTGGAATGGGATTCATTGCAAGACAGGAGGAGAATGAGGAGGGTCATGGGAGTGTACAGGGCATATACTGGCAATGAGGCATGGAAAGATATTGCAATAGGTAGGAAAAGTAGTGCATGGAAGGGAAAAGATGACCATGACCACAAGCTTGCACTCGATTTCAGGCACAAGGGTGTAGGAAGATTCTCTTTTTTAGGTAAGGGTGTCAGGGATTGGAATGAGTTACCAAGAGAAATGATGAATAATTTACCGAAAACTTTGAAAGAATTTAAAGATAAAATTTGTAAAGGGAAAATGTAGGTAGGTGCAGGATAGGGGGAAGATGGGTGTGTAGGGAAATTGCCACTGGAGCCTGTGCTCCATTGCAATTAAATTAAATTAAATTAATACTTTTTCAGTAATATATTTACTGAGCACGGTGAGTGAGCAGTAATGCTTTCGTGTTGCATTTGGGGGGATTCAGATGCAGATTTGAATACTCATTCAGCCATCCAAATTTCAATTTTCTATGGTTTCCAAAAATTGCTTCATCTTTGAAATATATTGTGATATTTCAGTAAAATCATCAATGTTAGATTTTTTCTCACGTGTGAGCGATCCCAGGTTAATAAAATGCCGCCTGGAGACAGGGCGTGAATTCAACAGCTCAAAAACCTTCGATGACCGATGACGCCCGAACACAACACTGCTTGACTAGCCTAGAAATTTTAAATTATTTTATTTGTAATGTTAAAAGGAAGTGTAACAGCAATGCCAGCTAAAAGACATTGTGTGTTGAAGAAGTAACTGCTCACAAATACGAAGGGCAGTGTTAAAAAAAATATAATGCAAGGCAGAAAAGTATGAAACGTTCATTTAAATTCACATGTTGCTATGTTTAGATAGATAGATATGTTCACTTTGATCCCATGTGAGAATAATCTCGGGGATGTGGAACAGTACATACACTTATTAGTAATTTCAATATTACTATATAATTGATAATATTATATATTGACAAGAAGTTAGTTACGACACATTAGTATAACCAATATTTCCTGTAATCTACAAATACAATCCCGAGTTAGTTAATACTTATTATGTGGAACAGTGTATAAACTTGTTACCAGCATCTAACAACCAGTTATTTTCTTACCAACCAGTTACCACAACTCATAAGCAGTCACTTACTTAAAAACCTGTTAGTATCATAATTTTTTACAGCAGTTTTTGAGTGCATGCTATCCCATATTAGTTACTATATAAGAGTGAAATTTTGTAAACAGTGTAATTACTTCATTTGTCAAAAGTTTCAACAGAAAGAAAAACCATATATCCTTTTAGTAATTGTGGTCAACTTTGTCACCTTCCCCTTCCATACACCATATATACTATTTTATCAGTCATTCTTAGTTACCAAATTCCAAGAAGAAAATTCTTTCACAGAGTAAAATGGATTCTGAAGCAGAAACTCTTTCAGTTTGGACTTAAAGTAGTTGGGTTTTTGTAGATAACATTTAATTTCTGTTGGTAAGACATTGAATAAGGAAGCTCCAGTAAATGTTAACCCTTTCTGTACAATTGACAGTGATTTGTAATCCTTGTGAATATTATATTTATTCCTAGTATTATGGCTATGTATGTCAGCATTAAGATTGAAGTGTTCAGGATTTTCCACTACAAATTATAGTACGGAGTATACATACTGTGCTGGCATTGTTAGTACACCCAGGTTTTTAAATAGATTTCTGCACAACGTCTGTGGGCTTGCTCCACAAATAGTTCTTATAACAAGTTTTTGCAATTTAAATACCCTCTGTGGTTGTGACGAGTTTCCCCAGAATGAGATGCCATAAGTGAGCAGGGAATGAAAATATGCAAAATATACTAACTTTCTGGTTTCTATATTAGCTATTCTAGATATTACCCTAAGTGAAAATGTTGCAGAATTCAGTTTTTTAAGAAGTTGTTGAATATGCTGTTTCCAGTTCAATTTGTTATCTATACCTACACCCAGGAATTTTGTGAAATTACTTTAATTGATTGCTTTTCCTTCTGATATCACATTATAGCTATCCTTTGTTTTATTTTTTGTAACAAACTGAAGTAACTGTGTCTTTTCTACATTAAGTATTAGTTTGTTGGCATTAAACCACCTGTTAATTTTCTTTATAGCATCATTTTTTCTGTTTTTGAGGTATTGTGCTGATGGGTATTTCAACGATATGCTGGTATCATCTGCAAAGAGTACCATGTGTTCATTATCACATAGTATATATGGGAGATTATTTATATAGATTAAGAACAGCAGAGGGCCAAGAATTGAGCCCTGAGGCACACCACATTTAACTATACCCCATTCTGAGTTTATAACATTTCCTGTATTAGCATCTTTCAGTGATACACATTGCTTTCTATTTTCCAAGTAAGATTTAAACCAAGTCCTGGCTTACCAGTAACTCCATAGTGGTCTAATTTACCTAGTAGAATCTCATGATCAACACAGTCAAAAGCCTTAGCAAGATCACAGAATATACCTAGGGAATTTAATTTTTTATGCATTGATTCCAGTATGTTGTTTACAAAAGCAAAAATTGCTGAATCTGTTGAAACGCCTTGTCTAAAACCAAACTGTACTTTAGTGAGTAGGTCATTCTTTTGTAGATGTGCATACACCCTTCTGTACATTGCTTTTTCAATGATTTTTGAAAATGCTGATAGAAGTGAAATGGGTCTGTAATTCTCAATTTTTGAGGTATCACCCTTTTTATAAAGCGGTTTTGATTATTGACTTCTTGAGTGAGTCAGGGAAGATACCTTCTTCAAAAGAACTATTACAAATATGAGTAACTCTACTAATGCTGGTGTTACATTGTTTCACTACATGGGTTGAAACCTCATCATAACCAAATGACTTTTTATTTTTGAGGGATTTAATAATTTTTTCAATTTCATTTTGACTAGTGGGAAATAGAGACATAGGTGCCGTTTTTGGTGACAAGGATTTAAGTATTGCTATAGCCACAGGTGGGCACAGTTAATCCATACGTTAACTTCGTTAATCATTATTCTGCTACTTAAAAAGTTAACTTCGATAATCGTTAAAGCGTTAAATGTTTATAAATTTAACGCAAGTTAAAGTTATCCGTTAAAAGTTAACTAGTCAAAAGTTGTACTGATGTATTAGTATTATAGTACGGTAGGTATAACTGCTCTCAGGGTCGGCGTTAGGGGGGGATAAGCGGGTCAAATGTACCGGGGCCCGTCGGCTGATGTGAGGCCCCGATTACTGACTGCAGGGGCCCCCAGGCCTCGAAGCCAAGAATCCGCCTATTGTCACCCGGCCAGTTTGTAGAGCTAAAAAAAAAAACAAAAAAAAAGGCCGCCAGAGTAAAGTGTTGACGTTTTAAAAGTTAAAAAACAAAAATCTCCACATAATTTTACTGCGAAAAAAATGATAAAAATAGGAAGAATATTTTTGACTTGCCAGAAATAAAATTTATACGGCAGTCTTCCATTATTTTCGAAAGTTGTTTAGAGCGTTATTATGTTAAATTTTGGATTACATGAAAGAGACTTCCGAACTACGGTAATACATCAAGACTGCATATTGAAAAATACCAATTGATGCATTAGGAAGAACTGTAAAATAACTAGCCACCCACACCATTTTTCAATAATCAAATGCAGAACAAAGCCATTTTCGAAAGCAGTTGTTCTGCTGAACTACAAGCAATATCAAAAGAATAAGTTATGCTTCGATGCAAGACATTACTGATGACAAATGCCTGCAATGCCCATTGTCGCCGCTCGGGGCAGTAGATGAGCTAGAAAAAAAGGCCGTCGTGACATAAATTTGCCGCCCTTCAAATATAATTTTGCCACTCCCCTGAAGTATCCGCCCAGGGCAAGCACCCCCTCCCACCGATCTGGTACTGGATAAAGCTGCAAAAGTATAATTTAACATCTTTATCCAATAATACGGTAAAAACCAGGATTGATGGCATGTCAGAAAATATCAAAGAATAGTTGATTGTGAACATAAAGCCAAGCCAATATTATGCTTTGCAATTAGATGAGAGCACTCACATTTGTAACGACGCAAACTGTCTTGCATTTGTTCACTACGAGCATGATAATGGTATCACAGAAGATTTTCATCTCCTTGAGAATCCTGCAGATGAAGGGTTATATGAAGTTTTAAACAACGTTTTTTTTACTCATAATATCAAGTGGGATGATTGGCAGTAAGCACGGATGGCGCACGCGCTATGACACGAACGCGGAAACGACATCACGCTCGTGTCAAAGCAGTAAACCTATCAATCATCTGGCATCATTGCTGCATTTATAGGTAGGAGTTAGCTGCTAAAAATATGCCTGCTAAATTAAAAACTGTTTTGGAGGAAATTATACAAGTGGTGAATTTTATAAAAGATATCTAATTCTCAAATTTTCCTTGTAATTTCTGAAGGCTTGGGAAGCATTCACAAACAGTTGCTATTGCACGCGGAAGCGCGCTGGTTATCTCATAGCAAAGCTGTTGCTACGCGTGGTTTTGAGCTGAGAGAGGAAATCTGTTTATTATTATTATTATTATTTTAACGAGACAGGCAACAACCTAAAGAAGTACGCTGATCACAACCATGACTTTAAATAGATCTCCATGGTAACTTACCCGACACCTTTAGCGCTATAAATTTAATTAATTTGAGCATAAAAGGAACAAATGTTACCAATATTTTCATTTTAGAAGATAAAAATCGAAGCTATGTTGAAAAAACTTGATTTATGGATAAATCGGTAACTTAAAAATTTGATCATCTTCCTACTTTCTAGTCATTTTGCTTTCAATTGATGAGGTCATGTTGCAAAAGGAGACCCCAGAAGGAATAATTCAGCACCTTCGAACTTTCAAGTCCTCGTTTCGAGAACTAGATTACAATAAATATTGGACTGATGATCCATTTAATATTTAAATTACAAACATGATTGGCCTGACGCCCACCCAGGAAATTCAATTAGGCTACTTGAAGTAAGTTGTGATTCAACTTTAAAAATAAATTTCAAATAATCCACTTTAACAAGCTTTTGGCTGATTTTGAAACAGGATTGTTTGAAAATTTTTGAATTGTCACTTAAACAATCACTACCATTTGCATCAACATACAACCGTGAAAAAGGGTTTTCTACTCAAATGCACGGTATACAAAAAATAAATATATAAACAGATTATAAGTAGAACCTGATTTGAGGATACAATTGAGGGGAACGGACAAGTATTACAAAAAAATCTGAAATTTAGTTGAAAATAATATTTATAAATTTAGAAACATCATCCAATATTTTTTTTCGTGAAATATAATGATTTATTTTTTTAAATCAATAAATAAAATCTGATTTTTAGCCTATTCCTCACTTCAAACGGAACACCAATAACAGCGCCTGACGTCATACGGTAGGAAATAAGTGATACGGTACCACGTTAACTTGTTTTTATTAACTGTTTCTATGTTGTTTTTTTGTCACAGAACTTTTATAATACTGAGTGATCAGGGATGTGGTAACGATCTTTCAAGTAGACGTTGTTACAGATTCTTTACACCATTGTTTTAATGAATTCAGAAGTTACTAAGCCCGACAGTGGAAATCTCCCGAGAGTGAATATAAAATTGGTTTGGAATTTCTTTGTCACTAATTTGGACTGTAGTGCTGCTGACTTTCGAGGTGTGAAAACTTCTGTGTAAGTACGGGGTATTCACCTGATTGCCGACGGCATCTCACTGCGAAAGGCCAGCTCCCGCCGAACGACAACGTGAATGACCGGCAAGATTAATACCAACAGTCAAATGACGCAGTATAATGCGAACTTTTCTATTGTTAATACCGACTTCTTTGCGGATTGACTGGATTGTGACTTCTGTCTCTTTCTAATCAGTATTGTGTGTAAACTTTTTTTTTTTAATTATTTTGTGACTTCAGTCTCTTACTAGTCAGTATAGTGTGTGAGCGTGATGATACGTAGGTGAAGAAAAATTCCTTTAAAAGGTGGTCACAGTAAATAACGTCGGAAATATCCTGGCGCTTTAAACAACGATTCTGCGTTTAGTTAAAAAAAAATGAGATAAACGTGAAATCAGCCGTGGCTTGTGGCGCCAGATCACCCCGATTTAAACCCTTGTGTCTTATATCTTTGGGGAAAGTTTAATGGAAAGATGTATGAAGGAAATCCCCAAACGTTGGAAGAACTTGAAAACAAAATCTATCAAGTAATAATGTCCATGGATAGAGGTGAAATCCAGCGTGTGCCTCGAAACATGTCTAAAAGATGTAAAATGTGCATTATGCAAGAGGGGCGACACTTTCAAGATCTTTTGTAAGGTAAGTTACTGGAATACGTAATATTTATATGCTTTCACATACTTATACATGTAATTATTTCTAAGTAGTTCCGCGGTTGACGGGCGAAATATGTGGGAAGCTGGCAGCTCGCTCGCCGGGAGCAGTTTCTTCGTTGTAATACTAGCGTTTCCCGGCGAATATCGCGTATTTCAACTATTTGTCTAATAAATTTAATTTTGAAACAAAAGAAAACATAGCCTCTACCGAGTGCAAATGGCTAATCTTTGTTATGAATGTCGTGTGATTCTTTAGTACAAGCCTATGAGAGTTTTGGTTTCACGTATTTTTAGATCGGTGAGACAATCCTACGGTAGGGTTACCAGAATTTTTTCTCCAAATCCGGGACGCTTCACAACTTTTTCACCAAAACCCCGGAAACGCTTTTGGCATTTGTCCTAATTACGCGTTGTACTTTTATAAGTTACATGATTAAATGTTGGGTTAACTTGAAAGCCACATACTGTTTATATTTTGTATTTTAAATGAGGATCACAGACAGCCATGTTGCACACATGGAGGAAGGAAATATATGGATACGACGCAAGAGACCTTCACCACGCATTGAAGTGAAGCAGGGCGGAGGAGGAGTGGGGTGGGGGCATGGCCGGAGTGGGGGGGGGGGGGGCATGGCCGCTTCCATACAGACACGGGGAATATGTACAAAAACCTCAAGGGGACTCTAGGATAAACGTGACACCGCAATCTGGTGATGGATTATTATGTAACTCGATGAAACAAATAAAAAATGAAGAATAAAATTTTTTGATATCCTGCTTAGTTTTCGCGATATTCTGTCTCAAACGTGAATCGTTTTTGGTTGAAATTCAGAAGAAAAAATTGGTCAAAGTCAAATTTGATGACGGATTCTTATTTAAAAAGACGAGACAAATAAAAAAATAAAGAATAAAATTTTTCGATATCTCGCCTAGTTCTCGAGATATACTGTATCAAAAGTGAGGTGTCTTGAGTTGAAATGCGGAAGAAAAATATCGCAAAAGTCAAATTTAATGATCGATTCTTATGTAACACGACGAGACAAATCGAAAATAAAGAATAACGTTTTTCGATATCTTGCTTAGTTTTCGGGATATACTGGGATGGTTGATATGCGGCCTGGACTAAAAATTAATTCTGCCAAAGCCACAATGAATTACATGGTGGACATGCAGAATGGATATTTCAGTTTTTTTACTACCACTTGTGGTTAGATTGAAATGCGGCCTAGACCAGAATAAAAATGGTTATGTTGTTACCATACATCGTAAGCTAAATTGGGAATAGCTGGAAGTCGAAGTAGTTTCCATCGCGATACACGTTTTGTCACTAACCTGGTTCTCATAAAATTACTAACAGTAATAGATAAATTCTTGTCCCTCATGGAACAACAAAACCATTCTGGTACAGACTGCATTTTGACCTAACCACAAACTCCATTAAATTTCCGCTATAGAATCAAACTATGTAGACATACCCACACACGCGTATTTGAATCGCAAACTGTATTTGCAGTAACAACATCGTTTACTTCATCTAGATTCCTAGATTGCATAGCATAATTTAACACATTTAATTTCATCATACACTGTCGGCATAAATTGCAACGAAAGAAAGCGCAATGCTAAATTCACTTAATCGCGATGTAAAACACACCCCTTTAAATCTCATTTTCAACACTCGTTAAAAAGTAATGCTAGTCTATTATGTGCAAAATCGCAAGGTATCCTGATTTTCTACACTACACCAACAAAAATTTGAGAATAAAGTCATCCCATTGAGAGCTATGACTAAATATTTATAGACAGGCAGTGAAGTTTGCAACTTCTACCGCCCACTTCAACAACGATAATTAGAATTCAACTTACTTATGAAATGATATTCCAGGTTCTTTCCTGTCTGGCCTATTTGTGCAACCGTACGCAACACAAGATGGCATTATGAAACACTTGTACACATTACAAAATGAAATAATCACTGCATCTAACACAATGTGAACATCGCAATTGTTTGGAAGAGCAATATCGCCGCTGCCGCCACTGCGCAGCTTCACCGATTTAACGTCACTTCTCCTCCATATATTTTGCACACAGCAAGAAGACTTGATTTTCCAAAGCTGTTGTGTCGAAGACGCAGTATCCTTGTAATTTTCTTTTATTCCTAGGCATGTACAAGGAAAGAAGTGCACTTTATATCTCTTGCTTTAAACGAATGCATTAGCAAAACAGGGCTTCTAAAGAACTCTCGCTTGATTAAAAAAAATTCTGAGGACAACAGTAAAAATCCGGGGACATTGCGGGGACGAAATCTGTCCGGGGACAGAGAGCTAAATATGGGGACTGTCCCCGGCAAACGGGGACGTCTGGTAACCCTATCCTACGGTGATGATGCTATTGGATATGCACGATTTCATCGTGACTTTCGACAGGATTTCACGCCAAATTTGTGAGTGAAATCCTGTAGAAAATATGAACTACATTGAAGTATAAGAGACCGGCCAGATAGGCGTGATTTCACGCAGCGGGAAGTGGGAAAAGGCGCGTGTTCGAGATCGCCAGCAGTAGAATGAGCCCCTGCCCATTCGCCCGCGGGATTTCACGCAGTAGTGAGTGACCACACTGGCGGGAAAATACGCCGCCTTGACTAGGTCTTGTTTCTTGCGTTTCGTTGTTTTATATTCACTGATATTATGGAGTGCTTAGATAGTGAACTTAGAACACCAGAAGTACAAAAACGCTCCTTTTTGTACGACCCAAAACACTCGTATTATGAAAACAGAAGATCAGTGTACCTTTCTAGCGGGAAAAACTGCTGGTGTGTGCACGTGCGGGATAGGCGTGTTTTCCACGCGCACGAAGAACACGCCAGTGTGGCAATATCTGCAGGATTTCCGGTTCGCGTGAAAAAACGCCAGTGTGGCCGTAGTCTAACAAATCGGAGGTCAAACCCCCTACACACGACCTGATCTGATGCCTGATAAGGTCAGACCAGGAGCAATATTGTATGGTGTAAAGGCTTGTCGGGTGGCGAGTCGGCCGTTCTGGTCAGGGCCTGACTAGATCAGGTTATTTAGAGCGTGACATGTTTTCCACACTTGCGTGTTTTCACGCCGATTTTGTGGGTGAAATCCCGTCGAAAATATGAACTACATCTTTATATATATCAGGGGTCTCCAAACTTTCCAGCCTTAGGGCCATAGTGAATACTCCAGTTAGTTCCGAGGGCCAAAACCAACATAAAGTTAGAATACTTCAGTAAAATAAATTTAATTTGCTATAAAAAATATGTTCTCTAAAAGGAGTTTTCAAGTATGCTAGCTCTCCGCGGGCCGGACAAAATCTGTCCGTGGGCCGGATGTGGCCCGCGGGCCGTAGTTTGGAGACCCCTGATATATATAAAAATCTCGTGTCACGATTTCGTCCGGGATGAACTCCGAAACTACATAACAGATTTAGATGAAATTTGGCTTAATGTGTGTGATTTAGTCCAACTTAAACGATAGGATAGTTTTTATCTGGATTATAGACCTCAATATTTATTATTTGCGAAAATAAATGTTCATTAAATTTGTCATAGGACAATGGTTTGTAATTATTTGTAAGCCACCAAGGCTAAGTCTGCTGGCTAAGTGGTTAGGGCGTCTGACTGGAGATGGAAAGTCCGGTTCGAGTCCCTGTCTCGGCGAGGATTTTTATAGACACTTAACCCGGCATTAACCCCCGGCGCAGCATGCTGTATGAGGTGAAATACGCCAGGACGGTACTGTGGTTCGGATTCGACGTTAAAATGTAGGTCCCCTGTACCAGGCAGGATGGGCGGGCTAGGTAAAGGCGGCTACGACAGGGGCAGAATGCCCAGCCAGTAGAAACCATGTCACCAGGTCATTACGACCACACGTAATTATTATTATAGTTCCATAAGTTTCTAACAGATGGCGATGTGTTAACTTATCTATACAACACTTGGTTAGCTAGGTTGGGTAATCATCCAGTAGATCACGTTCTGTTTCAATTTATTTATGCTACAGTTTATTCCTAACAGATGGCGGTGTGTTAATTTATCGAACCATCCAGTAGATGGCGTTGTATTTCGATTTATTTATGCTACGGTCTATTCCACGCCATATGTGTGAGTTTCTTCAATTTTAATTGTGCTGTGTATTGTGTTATAATTATACTGTATTGTTGTTCATCGTTTGTGTGTCTTTATACCTAACGAAAAGTAATTACACACATGAATATAACATTGAAGAAAACGTTACGATAAATTCGAATCGTGTAAGCATTTCTCGCTAACTTATCATTTTTCTTCTTCTTTTTGTTATGGTCAGCTAGACTCCACGTGTCAATTTCAATTCCTCTCCTGTTGTTTTTTCTTTCTTCCTCCCCAGTACTCCTTCATTATTGCACTCCTCTCTACCTTTGAATCCTGCCATATTCAAAGTCTGCTATCGAAAAAAATTTCTTTCCATACGTTCACTGGTATTATTTCGTTTCAAATCTTTCTAAACCTCTTGAAAGCCTGGTGTCATCCATGCTATAAATGTATCAAAAAATATCATTCTTCTTTTTCTGTTATTTTTTTCAATGTTATTTTATATTTCCTCATTAGTTCTTAACTTCCATTTTACTGTATTTTTCAATGGACCCAAAAATTCCGGTTTCACCACTGTATTATAGTGTCTTATTTTAAGGCTTTCAGAAAGGCACTTTTTGTTGTAATTCAAATATTTTTCAGTGAAATGTCGCCAAAGAATCTAACCTCGACAATGCGTGTAGCAGAGAGGCAAGACGCACGACGAGAGAGCTCATCAATCAGCAACACAAATCGCGGCAAGTAAGGAAGTTCAAAGAATCAGGACAGCTGAGCATCGTATGCAAGAATCTCAAGAACAGCGTGATGAACGTCTGTGACAGAATATATCGAGAACAAGAGCGGCACGAGAACAGCACATAGCTACATTTAGAGAAAGAGAACGAGAGAGACAGTAAATCAGCCGTGCTTTAACACGTGTATCATTTGTTCGTCTTGCGTTCCAATATGCACCAGCCATTGATTACTCTGCACATTCAAAACTGCAATCGGTGCAGTGAGCAAAATATGCCAGTATTATCAGGCGTTGAAATTCCGCAATGAAGCAGCCGGCATGTGTTGTGCATCAGGAAAAGATGTATTATTACCACTACCCAATCCGCCAGAACATTTACAATCCTTCTTGCTGGCGAATCAAACGATTCGAAATTGTTTCTGCGCAAGACACGCAAATTCAATTCTTGCTTCCAGATGACGTCTTTTGGGCGACAAAAATTTGCGATCTTACATCTGATGGACGTCATTTTGAAACTAAATTCAAAATACAAGGCCAGGTGTACCATAAGATTGGGTCGTTGATACCGATGTCAAACGATGACCCGTAGTTTCTCCAAATCTATTGGAAATTGTGAGGAACGCTTGAAAACTAGGTGCCAGTATAATTTCAATCGAACAAGCAGAAGAGAGAGCAATTGTGGTTTTGTTGGAAAATTGTTTGGAAAATAATAATCACAATTTAAAAATGACAACTATCAAATTGTCATCAAAGCTGACAAATTACCATCAGGAGAATACGCTGGCAGATTCAACGCACCAACCGTAGATGAAGTTTTAGTTTTTATTGTTGGTGACTCAGTTGATTAAGAGTCACACGTCAAGATAGAACTGTTAGTATAATTTCGGATCTACACCGCTCGTATGACGCACTCCAGTATCCACTGATATTCTGGCAAGGGGCAGAATGAATATCACATCAACATCAAACAGCATGATCCAGTTGCTGATAAATTTAATATTCAACTATTTAATTCGTTATTTTATTAGTACAGTAGACCCGCAGTATTCCGACCAGGGGCCGTATTATAGTGGGCCCACTATATTGATTCTTATTCTTTTTTTTTACTATTTAATTTATTATTTTTTCAGGTAATAAAACAAATAAAAAAGTTACTTCAATGATGTACTACGCCCCCCGATTGATGATTAGACGTAATTAGGATAACTATATCCTTCGATATCGTCAATTGTGCCTTCAATACGTCGTGGATATGTACGCCAAGGTTGAAAACAAGCATTTTCGATTTATTCGATACAACCAGGTTAATTTACGATCGGAGGAATACATCCTCTTACGAGATACTGTTATGGGCAATATTTATGAAAATTTAAACGCCAATGATATCTGTAATGCATTTATTTTACCTTCAAGCTACATCGGCAGTTCACGGAACATGCAGGAATATATACAAGATGCGTTGACTTACGTACGTCATTATGGTCATCCAGATTTGTTTATTACATTTACATGTAATCCGAATTCGAAGGAAATACAAACTTTGCTATTACCAGGCCATCAATCAAATGCATCGTCATGATGTCACGGCACGTGTGTTCAAACAAAAATTAAAATCATTGATTGATTTAATCGTAAAAGATTCAGTTTTCGGTAACACACGTTGCTATCTGTATTTGATTGAGTGGCAAAAGCGAGGTTTGCCTCATTCTCACATTTTGATTTGGCTTGAAGTTAAAATCCGTCCAGAAGAAATTGATCAAATAATTTCAGCCGAAATTCCGGACCCATTAATTGATCAAGAATTGTTTGATATTGTTACCAGTCACTCGATCCACGGACCATGCGGTGCTTTTAACATGACATCGCCATGCATGGAAGGTGGAAAAATGTAAGAAGCGTTTTCCAAAGGAATATACCAATGATACTATTACGGATATCGATGGTTATCCGTTGTTTGAGAATGGTGGCCAAACATTTACAATGCGAATGTCAAATTCTAGAATCCAAGTTGAAATTGACAATCAGTGGGTCGTATCATACTCACCATTGCTTTCAAAAACTTATAAGGTTCATATTAACGTCGAGTTTTGCAGTTCTGTAAAATCCATTAAGTACTTTTGTAAATCTTTATATATAAAGATGAATGTCTGTTTGTTTGTTTGTTTGTTGGTTTGTTGTTTGTTTGTTCTTCATACAAATCCACAGTTTTTATCCGTTCTCGGTGAAACTTTGCACACTTATCCTTTGAAACAATTTGGTCTACATTTGTTGAAAAATTATCTGTATAAATAACACATTTGTCTCATAACTTCGAATACGGCGGTAGACTGACACGTTGGATGTGCACGACTCCGTACCGATTTCCACGTAGTGGACTGGCAGCTGAGTGGCTCAAGCGCTGGCTTTCGAACGTCGTGATCTCCGGTTCAAATCCCCGTCGGCGATAAGATTTTTAAAAATTGTTTTCATCGTAAGAGTCAGGCCTGGGCCGTAGGTTATTCGGATTGAATGTTAAACCGTAGATA
Source organism: Vandiemenella viatica (assembly GCA_031002005.1). NCBI lineage: Eukaryota > Metazoa > Arthropoda > Insecta > Orthoptera > Morabidae > Vandiemenella > Vandiemenella viatica. Next base: position 177,073,765 of record JARYHS010009186.1, on the reverse strand, counting down.
TTAGAAAGTTAGGGGTGCAATGCGAGGCAAATCGTAGGTATTCTTGCAATGTTGTAGGTGTATACTTTTTTACGTTATAATGATCCCTCAGGTTTTGTTCGCAGTCAGTGTGTAAGTGTGAACCACAGTAATATTATTATAACTAGCCTCGTACCCGCGACTTCGTACGCGTGGATTAAGAATTTTCTTGCCAGAATTAAATATAGTAAGTTGTTGGTAAAGATGGATTAGTCCCAAACAATTTCGAGACGGCATAATATGACACGAAAGCTATCACTATATCATTCTACCGTCGAACCTGCCTCTTGAAGAGAATTAATTTCCAACATATTTATGTCACTATTCGATAAGATCTCAAAATTTCGTGACTACAACTGTTAATCATACTGGAAAAAATATCCTGTGCCCTTCATACACATTTCCTTATAAAATTTCATCACAACGATATAGTCATTTGGTCGTCATAACGTATCAAAAAGACAGAGACTTACATCCCTAATTATAATAATATTACTGTGCTTCACACTTACACACTGACTGCGAACAAAACCTGAGGGATCATTATAACGTAAAAAAGTATACATCTACAACATTGCAAGAATACCTCCGATTTGCCTCGCATTGCACCCCTAACTATCTAATATCTACGGTTTAACATTCAATCCGAATAACCTACAGCCCAGGCCTGACTCCTACGATGAAAAACAATTTTTAAAAATCTTATCCCCGACGGAGATTTGAACCGGAGACCACGACGTTCGTAAGCCAGCGCTTTTAGCCACTCAGCTGCCAGGCCACTACGTGGAAACTCGGTACGGAGTCGTCCACATCCAACGTGTATGTTTACCGCCGTATTTCGAAGTTATGAGACAAATGTGTTATTTATACAGATAATTTTTCAACCAGATGTAGACAGTATTTTTCTCCTTGTTTCAAAGGATAAGTGTGCAAAGTTTCATCGAGAACGGATAAAAACTGTGGATTTGTATGAAGAACAAACAAACCAACAAACATACATTCTTCTTTATATATAAAGACTAGCTGACCCGGTCACGCGTTGCTGTGACTTAGTAATTATAGTACGTTGGATTAATGTTATTCTAAACTTCCTAAAGTAGTCAAATTAATATTCACTAATAAAGACAAAACATTGTAGTCGATTTGGAAATTCAAATGTAATTGGTAAATAATTACAGAGAGTTGAAATTAAGGAGAAACGATCATAAAAAATTAATTTACATTTTATTACAAATTACTTAATTGAAATTATATAAAAATTGAAATGTATAAAAATAAATAAATAAATTATTTTTTATTTATTTATATAATTTATTATATTATAAATTTCAGTTTTATAAATGAGGCCTATGAAGTTGATTTTTAAACATTTTTAACAATTATTTTCATTATTTTAAATTATTATAATTTTAATTTATCTAAGCGCTAATTGGTGCACAATATTTTTAGTTAGCCTGTCTTTTGCTAATACAAATAGATTTAATGGTTTCCCTACAAATGAGCAGGCGACATATCGTTGCCCATGGGAGAAACACGTATTTTCCAAATCCAAGCCGCAAACGGACATTGTTTGGCCTTGTGACTTATTTATTGTCATAGCGAAAGCCAAACGAATCGGAAATTGAAGCCTTTTAAATGGTATTGGATATTCTGACTGTATCATTGGAATACGTGGCAACAGGACGATTTCTCGTTTAAACATTCCAGTCAAAACAGTTGCTTCAAGAACATTTCCGGTTATCGTTTTGATCACCAAACGTGTACCGTTGCATAATCTAGGTGGATTCAAATTACGAAGAAGAATAATCGGTGAACCAATCATTAACCGGAGATTGTGTGGCAGCATTCCTATTATATCCAAGAGTTTTAAAAACTCATTTGGAAAATTTACGGCTTCATTTTCATCTACAATAGTATCTATTGATTTAAAAGATATCAGATCACCTGGCAACAACTGACGTATCTGGAAGTTAATTTCGTTGACATCAACATTTTTTTTGCTGCCAAAATAGCACGATTACTGATCCAATTATGATCTAAGTAATTATTTGATATATCCAGGAACACACGCTGAGTTAGTTCATTTTTGAGTGAACAACAGTGCAGAATTTGTCTGGCAATTTGATGTATTGTGTATTTCGATGTAGTTCTATTTCACCTTTTCCAATATCCAGCAATTTCCTACAAAATACTTGTGCCGATGGATCATTTTGCAACTGTACTCGCATGTTCATGGTCAATCAAAGTGTTTCGACATTCCGCCATAAAAACGATTGTTTTAAACATACGTTAATCTCATCGGCAAAAGTAGAGCGAGGAATCACTGGTAATGTCTGTCGCAAGCCACCAGATTCTTGCATATGACGCTCAGCTGTCCTGATTCTTTGAACTTCCTTACTTGCCGCGATTTGTGTTGTTGATTGATGAGCTCTCTCGTCGTGCGTCGTGCCTCTCTGCTACACGCATTGTCGAGGTTAGATTCTTTGGCGACATTTCACTGAAAAATATTTTAATTACAACAAAAAAGACACTATAATACAGTGGTGAAACCGGAATTTTTGGGTCCATTGAAAAATACAGTAAAATGGAAGTTAAGAACTAATGAGGAAATATATAATAACATTGAAAAATAACAGAAAAAGAAGAATTATATTTTTTTCGATACATTTATAGCATGGATGACACCAGGCTTTCAAGAGGTTTAGAAAGATTTGAAACGAAATAATACCAGTGAACTGTATGGAAAGAAAATGTTTTCGATAGGAGACTTTGAATATGGCAGTATTCAAAGGTAGAGAGGAGTGCAATAATGAAGGAGTACTGGGGAGGAAGAAAGAAAAAACAACAGGAGAGGAATTTAAATTGACACGTGGTCTCTAGCTGAACAAAAAGAAGAAGAAAAATGATAAGCTAGCGAAAAATACTTACACGATTCGAATTTATCGTAACGTTTTCTTCAATGTTATATTCATGTGTGTAATTACTTTGTCGTTAGGTATAATGACACACAAACGATGAACAATAATACGGTATAATTATAACACAATACACAGCACAATTAAAATTGAAGAAACTCGCACAGATGGCGTAGAATAGACTGTAGCATAAATAAATCGAAATACAACCCCATCTACTGGATGGTTCGATAAATTAACACACCGCCATCTCTTAGGAATAAACTGTAGCATAAATAAATTGAAACAGAACGTGATCTACTGGATGATTACCCAACTTAGCTAACCAAGTGTTGTATCGATAAGTTAACACATCGCCATCTGTTAGAAACTTATGGAACTATAATAATAATTTCGTGTGGTCGTAATGACCTGGTGACATAGTTTCTACTGGCTGGGCATTCTGCCACTGTTGTAGGCGCCTTTACCTAGCCCGCCCATCCTGCCTGGTACAGGAGACCTACATTTTAATGTCGAATTCGAACTACAGTACCGTCCTGGCCTATTTCACCTTACACAGCATGCTGCACCGGAGATTAATGCCGGGTTAAGTGTCTATAAAAATCCCCGCCGAGACAGGGACTCGAACCGGGGACTTTTCCATCTCCAGTCAGACGCCCTAACCACTAAGCCAGCAGACCGCTTATCTTTGACGGCTTACAAATAATTACAAACCATTGTCCTATGACAAACATTTAATGAACATTTATTTCACAAATAATAAATATTGAGGAGATATGGAAGAAAGAAGTGATTCCAGAGGAATGGAAAATGGCCCTGATACACCCTCTACATAAAAGAGGCTCTAAATCTGATCCGAACAACTACAGAGGGATTTCTTTGGTGGATGTGACCTATAAGATATTGTCCAGAGCATTACTTGAACGAGCAGAATCCCAGCTGGACTGCCAAATCGGGGAGTATCAAGCAGGGTTCAGGAAAGGAAGGTCTTGCCCTGAACAGATCCTAAACCTCAGAAACATTTTAGCATACCAGAAACAGAGGGCGAAACCATATATAGTGACTTTTGTGGACTTCCAAAAAGCTTACGATTCCATAGACAGAGGGTCGCTATTCAATATTTTGGAGGAATTTGGCTTGGACAGGAAAACCCTGAATATCATCAAAGAAACCCTCACAAATACGACCTCAAAAGTTAGATTCATGGGTGAACTGTCAGAACCTTTTGAGATCAGAACAGGGGTCCGGCAAGGGGATGGCCTCTCCCCCCTGTTGTTCAATTGTGCACTCGAAAAAGTTGTGAGAGAATGGAATGCAAGAACCAGAGGAGGAATTAGACTTGGAACAAAAAATAAAGGAGTTACGATTAAGTGTTTGGCATTCGCTGACGATATGGCGATGCTCGCAGAAACATGGGAGGAAGCCAAAGAACAAATCGCCGAATTACAAGAGCAGGCAGGGAAGTTAGGACTTAAGATTTCTTTCGAAAAAACAAAGATTATGACAAATATACCAGACACTCCTACGAGAGTCCGAGTAGGAGCTCATAAAATAGAGGTGGTTAGGAGTTTCAAGTACCTAGGGGAATGGATTGAATGGAACAACCTTGAAGGTAAAACAATGGAAGCGAGAAGGACCAAAATGGAATTAGCCTTCCAGAAGACCAAAAACACTTACAATAAGAAAAGCCTCTCTTGGAACACAAAGATAAGACATTACAACACAGTAATTAAGCCGGAAGCACTCTATGCAGCAGAGACACTAGTCATGGGGAGGAAAGGACAAATGGAGAAATTGGAAATCAAAGAGAGGAAAATTTTGAGGAAGATCATGGGTCCCAAATTCCAGAATAACAAACAAGTTTTCTACAGAAACGAAGCCCTCTACGCAAAGTCTGAGAGACTCTCCGAAACCATGAGAAAAAAAAGGATTGATTTCTATGGACACATATTCCGAATGAATCCTAACAGATTAACAAAAAAAATCTTTGACTTCTTTTATAAAAAAAAGACTAAGCCCAACTGGTTTAAGGAAGTGGAAAAGGATTTGAGAGAACTCCAGATTACCGAAGTGATGTTAAAGAATGGTACAGCCAAGACCGTGACCAAAGACAAAAGTAAGAGGTTCCAAGTTGCGATAAACACCAGAAAACCGATTCAAATTTCAGAAGAGGAAAGAAGGAAGAGATCAGATAGAATGAAGAAATACTGGGAGAAGAAGAAAACGCAAGCATCCAAGAAGTGATTGATCTGACGAACCCCAAAGATGGGTGATTCGAAAAAAAAAAAAAAATATTGAGGTCTATAATCCAGATAAAAACTATCCTATCTTTTAAGTTGGACTAAATTACACACAGTAAGCCAAATTTCATCTAAATCGGTTATGTAGTTTCGGAGTTCATCCCGGACGAACATCGTGACACGAGATTTTTATATATATAAAGATAAAGATAAAGAATATAAAGATTAGGGATGTAAGTCTCTGTCATTTTGATACGTTATGACGACCAAATGGCAATAATGGAATTTTATAAGGAAATCTGTATGAAGGGCACAGGATATTTTTTCCAGTATGATTAACAGTTGTAGTCACGAAATTTTGAGACCTTATCGAATGGTGACAGAAATATGTTGGCAATTGATTCTCATAACTTGGAAATACGGCGATAGACGGACACGTTGGATATGCACGTCTTCAGACCGTGTTTCCGTGTAGTGAGCTGGAAGGTCAGTGGCTAAAGAGCTTGCTTACGAACGTCTTGGTCTCCGGTTGAAATCTCCGTGGAGGCTAAGATTTTTAAAAATTGTTTTTCATCGTAAGAGTCAGGCCTGGGTCGTAGGTTATTCGGATTGAATGTTAAACTGTAGATATTAGAAAGTTAGGGGCGCAATGCGAGGCAAATCGTAGGTAGTCTTGCAATGTTGTAGGTGTACACTTTTTTACTTTATAATGATCCCTCAGGTGTTGTTCACAGTCAGTGTGTGAGTATGAACCACAGTAATATTATTATAAACTAGCATTTGCCCGCTGCTTCACGCGCGCGTGCCTTGCCAGGTGTAGAAATTATTTACCGATTTTATTCTCTTATCAGACATTAACGTGGAAAGGCATGAACTGTTAATGTATTCTGAATAGTTTCGTTTTGTTTCGGTTAATACGTTAGGTTCGGTTTTCATACTGATGTCAGAGAGTTGTTTTATTCATATTTTAACATGATGCAATTGATTCAATAGTAGAAAAGGTTCCTGAAAAATTAACAGTAGTAATTCGTGGTTGTAATTATTGTGCGAAGTATAAACATTTATTGTTTAGAAAGGCTTTCACGGTTCAAACGACGTTCTTTCTTCTGTGCGCTTTCAGAAGCTATGGATTTAGCGTATAGAACCCGGTTATAGGTCAATCGCTTTTCTCGGTGCAGGTTACTTTCATTTGCTCTAGTTATTTCATCTAGTTCTCTTTGACGTTGCAAACGATGTTGTCGGTCTATTTCACTCTCATTTAGCCAAATATTATTTCTGAAAGCAATATTTAACTCAGCTAAAACATAATATTTTTAAATGCTGATATGGAGGATTCCACGTTAACCGTGGTACCGAAAATTTAAATGGATATATAACAGTTGTAACGTTAAGAAAGCTGATATTATAATCATTATGTGTAATTATTTTTCGCGATTTTATGTGTAAACTTTGCCTGGGATTATATAGCTAGGTATAAGCTTTGTTAAGGATGTATCTGTGGATTTAATGAAAAATATTCTTTCCATGATACTTAACTAAAAATAGTTTATTTTTAAATGTGGATACCGAGGATTGCAACATAACCGCGGTGCCATAAATTTATCTAAATATAGCAGTAATCTACGACTTAGTCCTCTTGGAAGTGTGCTGAAATATAAAAATTCGTTACCAATAATGACAGCATCTCAATTTTTCTGATTTATTTATTTTTTGTTGTTTTTTATTTTTTGTTGTTTGGATATTGGTTTTTATTTTATGTTGATACACCATCAATTATTCCTGCTTTAAAATAGAAATTTACGTGAATTGGAGCTACTCTTGATTTCAAATCGTCGTATCATTACTGTCATTATTTCAGTCAGATATAATTAATCCAAAAATGTCGAGATGTGATCATGGTACAGTTTATGTAGTAACGTGCATGTAACTGAAACAATTATTTCTGAGTGGCAACATTATCGCAAGTTGTGAATCGCTTGAAATGCAACCTGACAGCTGATATGATGCTTTGTTATAGGCCTAAGAGACGATGCCTGCAGGTTTATAATCTACGCGGTGTAGCATTAGGATATGAAACATTTTTAATTTAAGTTTCTTTCAATATAGCCGTATTTTCTATGTAATTATTTCAGTCGCATGTAAGTACCTGGAGAAACAACCGCCTGGACCAGATGACAATTGACTCGTTTTGTTTAGCATCAGGCATAACGGGTTTAGTTTTAAAATTTACGCGGTGTAGAATAGAATTTTAAGATGCCTAGTTATATTTGAAATAAAAATTCGTTACCAATAATCACAGCATCTCAATTTTTTCTGATTTATTTATTTTTTGCTGTTTGGATATTGTTTTTTATTTTATGTTGATACACCATCAATTATTCCTGCTTTAAAATAGAAATTTACGTGAATTGGAGTTAATCTTGGTTTCAAACCGTCGTATCATTATTGTCATTATTTCAGTCAGATATAATTAATTCAAAAATGTCAAAATGGATCACGGTACAGTATATGTACTAATGTGCATGTAATTCAAGCAATTATTTCTGAGTGGCAAAATTATCGCAAGTTGTAAATCGATTGAAATGCAACCTGGACAGTGATGACAGCTGATATGCTTTGTTATAGGCCAAAGGGACGATTCTTTTAGCTTTATAATTTACGCGGTGTAGCATTAGGATCTGAAATTTTTTTTATTTGAGTTTCTTTCAATATATCCGTATTTTCTATGTAATTATTTGAGTCGCATGTACCTGAATTTTCGGATGCCTAGTCATATTTGCACGTTATAGCCACGAGACATATTAATCGAATAAAGTACTTCCAAATATGTGCAATTCCGCACAAGTCATTATGAAAGAAGTATGTTTTATTACTTGCTGATATTTATAATAGCTGTTTTTCAGACATCGCTCTTCGAGAAAAAACTGAATTTCGTATTAAGTATTGGCTTATTGTGGCTGTATTGTACAGAATTCACGTAGCAATTTTGTTCCAGAGACAAACTGTATAACGGTCTACCAGAGACAATACGTCTTCAATATTTGTAATACAACTTTTTCGTAATTCAACAGACCTGTTACGATTCAAGTAAATGCTGATTACACTTTCCTGGATTCATGTATTCTTTTTATTTTGAAGTACTGCGGTCCAGAAAAATGAATCGCAAAAGTTAAAAAAAAAAAAAAATAAAGAAGGAAATCCTAAATTTTGTCAGGTCTCTTTATGAAAGGAGTGACCGTCTGAATGTGTATAATTATCTGTGGTCTACAGTTTCACATTTCTGAAGTATTTTACTGACTTTCTTCTTCCCATGGTACATATTAGTCGTTAGCTACTTCTGCAGATGTTGATCAGCAACATTAGCTTTAAAAATTTGGAAACACCATGCAAATTGATGCGGTAGTTTTTGCGTTATTAGAGATCAAGCCTCACTACAAACGCAGCTTGCTTACAGATTTATAATAGTATAGATATAGATACGGAAGTAAGTCTCTTGTCTTTTTGTTACGTTTTGACGACTAAATGGATATATCGTTGTGATGTAATTTTATAAGGAAATGTGTAGGAAGGGCACAGGATATTTTTTTCCAGTATGATTAACAGTTGTAGTCACGAAATTTCGTGATCTTATCGAATAGTGACAGAAAGAAATATGTTGGAAATTAATTCTCCTCAAGAGGCAGGTTCGACGGTAGAATGATATAGTGATAGCTTTCCTGTCATATTATGCCGACTCGATATTGTTTGGGACTAATCATTCGTTACCAACAACTTACTATATTTAATTCTGGCAAAAAAATTCTTAATCCACGCGTACGAAGTCGCGGGTACGAGGCTAGTTTAAGTATATAGGACCGGCCACACAGGTGTGATTTTCATGCAGCGGGAGTGAGAAAAGGCGCATGTTCAAGGTTGCCCACAGCGTTGTTGTCATGCCATTAGCTGCTCTTTTTCCTTCGATGGGCAGTGTGTATTGGAGGTTTTGTCTTTTCGTCATTTACTCCTATTAATTTTGATGGTATGAGACTTCAGTTTAGGTTTGTCTTGGGTTTACGGCGTGATATGTTGTGGCTTATATTTGTGACGTGTTTAGTTGTGGTTATAGGTATTTTATAGTTAGGTTACTGACAACTGGTGTCTAATGTGCGGTCCTGGCCAGATAGGATATGTCTCCAGCTCGTTTATGAGTGGGTTTTGTGACTGTTGAGCTGCTTTGTAGAATTTAATCTCTAGTTCCTTAAATCTGTCTTCGAATATTGGTAATTTTGTTGCTTCGTGGATGGCTTTACTGGAGAATCTGCAGTTTAGGTGTAGGGCTCTCTTCAGGGCTCGGTTCTGGTTGGTTTGTAGTCTGTTGGGGTTGGTCCTGGCTGTGTGTCCCCATACGGGGCTGGCATATTCAAGTATTGGCCTTACCAGTGTACAGTATATTCGTACATCTATGGGCGCGGAGAGCTTGCTGTCCCTGTTTAGCAGGGGGTACAGTGCTTGTAGCCTGGCGCTGGCGCATTTACGCAGGTCTTCAATGTGCGCCCTCCAAGTAAGCCTCGAATCCAGTGTTACTCCAATGTATCGTACAGATTTACTCCAAGGTATTCTGCTGTCGTATAATTTAAGGTTCTGATCTGTCTGTTGACGCAGACGTGGTCCGTTTCTTCTTGGGTTTTGGCTAGGTTTATTTCTATACGCCACCGTCTCGCCCAGGCCTCTGCCTTTTGCGGTATCTCTTGCAGGCGTCGGATAACAGTCGCCTTGCTGAAACTGCGGGTGAAGTAGGCAGTGTCGTCCGCGTAGGTTGCAGTTGTTACCCTGTCTTGTGCTGGTACATTGTCCGTATAGAGGGAATATAACACTGGACCCAGGGCCGAACCCTGCAGTACTCCGGCCTGGATTCTTCGTTTGGTCGAGAGGATGTTTCCGACTCTAACCCTGAAGTTGCGGTCTTCTAGATATGATTTCAGTAGTTTAACATATTGTCCCCTAAATCCTTGCTCGTATAGCCGTAGCAGGAGTCCGGAGTGCCAAACCGATCGAAGGCCCTGCAGATATCTAGGAGGACTAGTCCACAGTACTCTCTGTAGCTGAAGGCTCTTGTAGCAGTTTCGACGACCCTCATCAGCTGTTGGGTGGTCGAGTGTCCTCTGCGGAAACATAGTTGGTGGGTGGGAACAATATTTTGTCGGTCTATGTGTAGATTCAGACGTTTAAGCAGCAGTCGTTCTAACACCTTACAGCCGGTAGTTTTGTGGAGCTGAGTGATTCTTTCCGCTTTTGTGGATCGGAACTACCTCAGCCTGTTTCCACCGGATGGGAAAAGTCTTGGTATCAATGATGGTGTTGAAGTGCTTGGCGAGGTGATTGGCCGCCGCAGGTGGAAGATTGCGCTGGCAGATGTTACCTATTTTATCTCGACCCGGGGCTTTCTTTGGATGTAAATGTGTAACGCAGCTATAGACTTAATGGGGGGAGAAATGCTCAATATTATGGTTCTCGTCATCTTCTGCTTCCAAGAAGACTTTTAGACGAGGGTTTACAGCTTCTACTATGTCTTTATCACCGGGAGTTGGATGGAAGTTTCTTTCGAAAACGTCAACCAAGGCGTTGGCCTTGTCCTCTGGGCGGTAAAGATAGCCTCGCTCCCCTAGGAGTGGAGGAATATGGTTTTTCTTCTTCGTGAACCATCTTGTCTGGTTCCATAAAGAGTTGTCTTCAGGTTGTAACATTGCTAGACGGACCTACCATTCTCGATTGCGGTGTTCAGTAAGAGAAACTTTCAGCTGCTTTTGTAATCGGTTAAGTAGTTTCCTGGTGATCGGGTTCTTAGTGAGCCTCCACTCCTCAGCGATCCTGTTTTTGTGCCTGATAGCGGCCAGCAGATGCGGTTGAAGCTGTGATGATTGGTTTTTACTCCTTTTCATTGAGGTGGTGGCTGATATGGCATTTGACACTGCGTTTTCAAAGACGTCAAGGATTGTGTCTGGGTTATTGTAGGCTGAAGGATCGACTAGAACTACCGTTATTAGTTCTTTGTATCTTTTCCAGTTAGTTGTTCCAAAATCGTAATTTGTCCAGTCTTCAGGTTGCCAGATGCCTACGCTCGGGCCCATTTGTCAGCGGGATTTCACGCTGTAGTAAGTGGCCACATTGGCGGGAAAACATGCCGCGTGACTAGCTCTCGTTTCTTGCGTTTTCATTGTTTACTGATATTGTGGAGTGCTTACTGCTTAGATAGTAAACTTTTAATACTAGAAGTGCCCAAAACACTTGGATTATAAAACAGATAAATCAAGAGGAATTCATGGATAGCAGTAAATTCTGCCCTTTTGGAAGGCAAGTGGGAAGAGTCTGATGAAGAAACAAAAGCAAATTTAGATAAGTTTATTCATATTTTTATAAACTGTGTGCATGATATAACACAGAACTACGCAAAGGTTCACTTTGAAATAAATTATTCAGGGAGGTAAACATAACTATTTTGCCACGGCAATGATCCTTGAGCAGAACAGAAGTAATTAGCAAAACTCTATTATTTCATTATTAGATCTGTAAACATATTTAAACTCTTTCAATTTAATTGTTTATAATTAATTATCAACTGAATACGTGAAGAATAAAAGGCTTGCTTACCTTAATGTTATTGAGAGATTTTCTTCTGCATTAACACATTCCCTGAACCTTGTGTTTCTTTTTGATATAGCATTTTTCACTGTAGACAGGAGCAGTTAAAATCAGGGAACAGACATCCTGTAGTACCCGAAAAACTTTATGGGGTTTTCTTTTAATTTTGTATGTAGGAGCACAAATTTTCCCTTCGTTGACCTGTCGCTCAGTATGGGATGGATCCAGTACTTCCTCCTTCCACGACGAAGGCGACGCACAGCTATTATCGCGGCACATAATGCAATTTCTACATTCTTATGACTTACTGAAATTCTGTTCATAATTTCGAGACCAGTCAAGTTGACAAGCAGAAGATGATTGAACCTTTCTAGCGGGAAAAACTGCTGGTGTGTGCACGCGCGGGATAGGATAGGCGTGTTTTTCACGCGCGGGAAGAAAACGCCAGTGTGACAATATCTGCAAGATTTCCAGTTTGCGTTTTTTCCCCAATAGGTCTCGGCGTGAAAACACGCAAGTGTGGCAGTACTGATTTCGTCCCAGTTGCTCCGAGACCCTCGAGACAAGTGACGTCGCAGAGAAGAAATTTGTCACTGAATGGATGGTGTTAATGGAATTTTAATAAATGTACAAAGATTTTCACTGTTGGTGGGAAAACTACACACAAATGGAGATGCCAGGTAGCAATTCATGGAAATAATTATGTAATAGATAACTGGTCATTATTATTTTATCAACGTTTTGAATATCTGAAATACTTGGATACGTGATGCCAGAATGTTTTCCACGACCCTTCTAGCTCTGGGAAGTCAATAATTAAAACTTCTTATTTCTGTGTTATACTTAACTGTGTGTATTGTTTCAAGAAATGTTCATTCAGAACAAATGAATTGTCTTCAGTGGAAACATATGTAGCCGATGTGTTTGTGCCAAGCAGCAATAACGCTTGAAGTTCATCTACAATAAACTTATTATAAAACTTTGTGCATTTTAATATGTCTCCATCTGATACACGTCCGTTGGCGTATGTAAAGTAACTCATAATTGGTGTGAAGAGTACAACAGTAAATATCCCGTTGTAATTGTAAAATTGTGATCCACTTCTCCTTGGCTTTGAAATAGCCACAGTGATTCAATTGCCTCATTCTCTCATACTGTCTCGCTACACTTAAGCATTCATATTCTGTTTTAGGCGTCAAACATCTATTAATGAACATAATATTTTTCTGGAAAAATATTCCCATCAACCAAACGCGGTGATGGATGGTAACGGCCAGTTTTGAAAGAATCATTAATCATAGAAAAATGATTCAGATTAATATTGTAACTAATAAAATTGAAAATTATTCCTATGAAAATAAAAAATAAGTTACTAAAGTTTTTCTTGTCATATTTAATTTAAAAGTTCTAGTTAAAAATAGATTTTTTTTATCTGTATACAGTTTTTTAAAACCTTACAAATAGTTTAACGTATTTCTGGTATTATTTGCGAGAGTAATTGTGCAGATATAGCACAGACAGAGCAGTGGGAATGTGGGACCGGTCAACGGAAGCAACTGCTAATGTTTAAACCTCCTCACGGATACCCCCCAAATACCCACCACCCAGCTCCACCACCACCGCAGGAACAAAGACTCTTCAGAACTACCCGCCATTACAACGGGGATGGTGAGGCTAGGCACACTTCGCAACCCATGTGGATGACCGCGGGGAGCGACGGGGACGCGGCGCCTGCCACGGACCAGGCCGAAGAGGACACCTGACCGTATAGCTACAGCCATCTCCGCGAGCGCCCGGCCCCACCCGTCCCCGCAGGGAACAAGGCGGAAGCCGTAGCGGACCAAGCGCTACGCGGACCTAGCCATTTCGCGCGTTCCGCCGCACACGCCGCCAGCGACAGGCATCAGGTTTACACGTTATAGGGTACGCTCCAAGTGAAACGTTCCGCCGCACCCGATCGGTACTCCGGTGTGGATGCCTCTGACGAGTACGATTCCCTACTCACTCATTCAAGCACGCAGAGCACCATCGTAATGCGCATCACACCTCAGCATAAAGCCTCGGCGTACGGGTGTCGCTGCCCCACCCGTGTCAAAGACCTTACACTATTGGTCCCCACATATAAGAGGACCTACTTTGGCAACAAATGGCACAAGTTCCTTGATCACTGGGCCCTGCGAGGGCCATTCTGTACAATCTGAAGATGACCCCGGCCGTAGCCAGATCACGCCAGCTTACCAGTACCGTCCGTTGCCTCCCATCAGGGTCGCGTCACCTTCCTGCACCTCGGGTCCTACTGCCGTGATCCTTCGGTCTTACTGCCCGGGCGTTGGCAATGAGTGCTACCGGCGGGGGGATTCACCACGTCACCCCACAACGATCCCAGTCTTCCGAAGACCAGGTTCACTGGTCCGTTTGTTTGGTCCATAAAAGCGGCAGGGGGAACCACTTCACCTGATCACCAACGCCTACCTCAGCAGTGGCCGCTCCCGAAAACCGGGAAACGACCCCACCTTCTAACGGCAGAAGCCTGCTACCGGTACCGTTTGAGTGAAACCGTTCTGCAGGGCACACACTCATCTTCCTGAACCCCGTCCGGCATATAGTCGGATATAACCGAGGCATCGGCACAGTGTGCATTCCCGGTGGCAGGGTGCACCACATCCCTGTGTGTCACCGCCCAGTTCATCTGGATACGAGACTCCCAGTACCATCCGCCAGACCCCTACAGCGCGGCCGACAGAGACTTCCTCACCAATTACTTGGTGCAGTCTCCTTGGCGTGGCAGCGCCGCGGACTCTCATTCCTCCACACTGCAGGTGCCTTCGGCGCCGATTTGCGGACCTTCCTCACCAATTACTTGGTGCAGCCTCCTCGCCGAACTCGGAAACCCAGATTCGCCAAACCCGTATCAAGACCCTAAAGAAGGCCAAGACCCCTGAGTGTCGGCTCGCGCCCCAAGAAGCTCATTCCCAGGCACTCTCAATGTGGTACTTTTGTTAGTGAAGCTACTTTCGCAACGTTTGAAGAGTTGCCGTTCGGGGACACTTTCATGAACCCCTCCCGCATATTTAATACAGCCAGGGACGCCGTTATCCAGATACCTGCGATTGGGTAATCAAACCCGAACTGTTTTGCGGGTATCCGCCGCGCGGTCAGCCGGGGCTAGTCTCGGATACTAGGACTTGGACACGGCCAGGTCCCGACAACTCAAGCGACTGTCTCCTGCGGAGTACCCTGCCCGTGGACGTAGGGTTGCCAGCCCGTATCCACCCCAATTGGCCCGAAAGCTTCATGTCCTCTTGTTAGCAAGGGTTCTCTTGCAGCGTTTGAAGAGTCGCCGCCGGGGTCACTTACGCGATTCCCCTAACGCTCATTTTATGCAGTGGGCTGACGCCCGTTACTCAGTCACCCAAGGAACCTGGGATTGGGTACTCGACTGACTGTTTTATGGGAGACCGCCGAGCTGTCAGCCGGGAGCTAGTCTCGGATACAAGAGTAACGTGCACTACGACACCTCAAACGATTGTGTCTGAGGGGGCAATTTATTGATAAGAATATCATATGCAGCACTTTTTTCTGTTTGTTTAAATAATCTTTACTTTTGATTCTCCACAGACATTCATTTTGACTGTATAAATCAATAAATTCAGTTAGAAATTCATGCGGCAGTAGTCTGATATCAATCATTCTCCACTAAACGTAATGCAAGACGGAAGTACGTGCACACACACCGTTTTACTATCTGTTATTTTGATAAGAAGTACATTTTGCAATCTACTATTTCACACTATAAACTAAAACCAAAGATGTTTCTATACAAGTATTAGGTACTATTACTATGCAATTTAAATTAGTTCAGGATTGAACAATCAAAGTTACTTCATTTACACTCTGATGTTGTATTTACTTTTGGAAATAATGCAATCTGATTTCAGTTTCGGAATCTCACACTGTCAATGGCTTGTGTGTTTGCCTGGCATAAGAAATTCCTGAAAGGCTGTGAAGACATCAAAAATGAGAGCCATGATCGTCATTCATGGATGAGCATTACAGAGCAGAACATTCACACAATTCGTTACTTTTCATGAAGGGGACTGAAGTTTGACAGTTTCCAAAATTTCTTGTTAGGTCGGAATAAGTTATGGCAGCATTCAAGACATCATCACAAAGGACCTAGGGCTCCATCAAGTGTCTGCCTGATTGGTGCCTCATCTTTTGACTGTGGAATAGAAGTTGCTACATTTGCAGATATGTGAACAACTCTTCCCGTGGTTTGCGGAAGGGGCTGTGATTTTCGAATAGCATCTTAACCTGTGATGAAACTTTGATTCACCACTTTACAGCCAAGTCAAAACAAGTTGAGTATGGAGTGGTGAAAGAATGAGGGAGCCTCAAGGGGACCATCATGGCATTTTGCACATTGATTTTTTGCATGGACATCATATCATCAATTCAGTATACTATTGCAAGATTTTGTATGTGGGTAAGCTTGATTGTAGCTGATAAAGATGTGACCAGATGATAAAAGAGACAATTCTTCTCCATGACAACACTTGGCCCCACACTGCACTCTCATTTTAGCAAAATTGGAGAAAATGAATTGGAAATCACTTGAGCATCCTCTTCAAGACTCTGACCTTCACCCTGTGATTGTAATCTCTTTGGACCACCAAAAGAAGCATTGGGAGAGTGACGATTTGAAGACAACAATGCGGTGGAGGCAAATGGCTACTCTTATTTATCACGACAGCATAAAAAGCTTCCAAAATAATGTGAAATTTATTTTTTTGAAGAAAATTATTAGGTTGGAACATAGTACGTACTTGGTTCATTTCTTATGGAAAATAATTTTATTTCGTTTATAATTGATCTACCCTCATTATTATTAAATTGGCTTACAAAGTGTCTAGCCACAACCAATTATTATTTTGGACAAAATTATATTTTGTAATTACAAGTAAATATACAAAATGTTATCAGAAAGTTACATTCACTTGTAAAGAATGGTAACCAATCATATTTTATGAAATAACATGTTTTTTAGGTTGCCAGTAGCATCACCATCTGTGGCTGGAACCGAGAACTTTGCAGAAAATTGTTATAAATATGAAATATTGTATGTTTCCCAGTGCTGCTTGAGCTACTGAGATGACAATATAATTGCAAATCATTAGTAATCATCATGCTATAAATTACTAGTATTTGTACATTTCAACCTCCCTTTCCTTCTATAGAGCAAGCATATATTTTGTGTAGTGTGTAACCCACATTGTTACTCTTCCTCCAATTGAAAAGAAACAGTAAAAATCAAATCCATGATGAGATGAAGTCTGTTTTCGCTGATGGAAAGAAAGGTTATGCTGTAGAATTTGACAAATGTGGCCAAGAAATTATTTCTCGCCATCCTTATCCACCTTAACTTGCATTTGGAAGACTTCTTTCAACTCTTTGAGAAGAAAAAGTCACTTCAGGTTGGCAATTTTAAAATAAAAATATTATTCTTGTAGTAGAACAATGCCTGCCCTCCCACCACAAAAAACAGTCCTCCTATAATGTGGGGAATGCTGGAACAAATGTGTGACTGTGGGTTGAATATACTAAGAAGAATTAAGTATGATATTCCAATTTTTATTTCTTTCTGTTTGTAGTGTTCGTTAAAAATTTACATTAGCCCTCTAATCATTGTAAAAACATGAATAACCAATTTTTCTCAACAAAATGGTCAGAATAGCATTTAGTGAATAATTCTTCCTGGTTACCATTCAGTTCTTACTACCATATAACATTAAATTTTTGTCCTAAGAAGTTTCAATACAAGTATTAAATACCAGTTAACAAATGGATTCTACATTTTAAGCAGATTAATGGATTAACCATTTCCCTTACACTTTAGCAATTTCAAGAGTGAAAGAACTTTTACAGATGAAAAATATTTGGGAGACTTGCTATATTGTACAACCTGATTTTGTAAAGGATTATAACTAAAGAGCACAAAAAGGAGTGAAAACTTTTGTTCTATCTTTTTATTTCCAATTAACCATTCCAATCAATGATCCTTTTAAACAGATTTAGTAAATACAAATAAGGAAAGAGGAAGGACTCATTACCTACCACAGGCGATGGCAAGATAGTGTTGAAATAGTAAAAACACAGCACATGGAGAAGTTTTTAAAATTAAACCCTTCATTAGAGTGAGACTCAGGGAGCAATTCTTATAATAATGATTAATATGAGAAAAAAATTACACCTGTAAAAAATAAAAATGTAGTAAATATGAAGAGTACAAAAAACAGGAACACACTTTTAAAATAACCAGAAGCCTATTTACAATGCAAGATAAGCCATTTATCTGACATAAGGATAGCAAATGAAATAAAAAGGGTAAATGTTCATTTACATATACTGCATTACAATAAATTATACATAATATCTCTTTAATAAAATAAACAGATATATAACATTACAGAGTTTTAATTAGAATACATAATTGTTTCTGCTATCTTATCATATATTATTCTTCCTAAAGAGAAAAAAGTTTTAACACTTTCATTAACAACCATTTTTAATTTGGGAGGGAACAGAGAAAATATATTTATTTAAAATAAAATAAAAATACTATTTTATGTTACAGACATAAATTTATCAAATGTTTCATAGCATAACTCAACAATAAAAAGTAAAATCAGTTATTTTTTAGAATAAACTTTTAAATAAGAAGCATCTTTAATTATGTTATTTCTTGATACTACACTCATTTTTTCACAGTTTTGAATAAAGGATCTTTGCTGTGCTCTGAACATTCACAATTTTGACCAGATTACAAAAGTTGGTACTATATAGTTTCTCATATATTTTTAATGGTTTATGTATACAATAATTATGCTGTTATAATTTGTCTAAGTTCACGCTGCTTTTTTAGAAGAAATGCCATACCATGGACACGAAAATGTATGTTTAGCTCTTCAGAGGTTTCAAAAACATCATGGCATACAGTACATTTATTTTCATCTACCTCTTCATCAGAAGATGCAGTTCCAGGGTAGAACCCATTGTAGGGATCATAACTGTCTTCTTTACAATTTACATTGTCACTGATGTATTTTTCAGCATCTTTAATACCATGACTAACGAGCAAATGTTTTTCAAATGATGGCTGTACAATAAAACACATCCCACACTCTAAACACTGAAATGAACTAGAGTCAGTCTTATGAGCGAGCACATGAGCTTCAAATTCTGATCGGTCATTATGAGAAAACTCACACTTAAAACATCTGTAGATGCTATTACTTTCAGTTATAGGAAGTATTAACTTACCTGAGATGTAAGGAGCAGGTGAATTATTTGTTTTTTCTTTTGGAATCAGTTTTATCTTTTTACGTTTTTTTGTAGGATCAAGGGTTTCAAGTTTTTCTCCTGTGTTGCAACTTTCAACAGTTTCCTGTAAAGAACTGTCAGCTGACTCATCTTTGTCACCTGCTGAAGTATTCAATTTAAAATCTTCAGCAAAATCACTTTTTCTTATTGCTGATGTTTGATTGCATTTTGACAGGTTTTTTGAAGTAGTATAATTTGATTCACTTAAAAAAATACTTGTATCATGGTCCAGTTCCTCAGTTTCATTCAACTGAGACATCTTTGAGTTTGATACTTCACTGTTTACATTTGACCCAATAGAAATGATGCCAGGCTTTTCAATTTTCTTCAGACATACAACAGTTTTCGTTTTTGACCTAGGTGTAACAATATTAATAAGTGCTGGCAAAGTTCCAGCCTTTTTCAAACAGCTGATGCATTTTGATGGTAATGATGGCAAAGGCTGTAGTGAAGGCCACTAAATATGATATCATTTTTGCAGGAAACACACTGTCTGATAATTTTGTTAACTTTAATAAAAGAACCATCTTGCATTTCCAAACTTAGAGAACCTTTATCTGTTGACTGGGGTACTAAAGAGTTTGTGATCATTTCTTTTTTATTAGATTCTGACACAGAAATAGGTGGATTTTTTTTGTTACTGTTTGTTCCAGGTAGTACAAGTTTATTAACATACTGCCTAACAGGTTTATCAAGAGATGGAGGTTTTTTCTGTTGCAAAAATATTGGTGAAACCAGCTTTCGAATTGGCACAGTCTTTGAAGTAATTTTAAAAGTTTTTCCATTACTTAAGGTATTCACGCCAATGGTTGTACCACCATTAGTCTTTATGTATGAACCTTTGTTGGAATGAACACTCTCATTACCACTACAATCTGTCATACTGCCATTTTCTGAATTTGGTTTGGCACTGTTTAAAACAGTTGACGAATTATCATTAGGCATACTTTTATCATTAATCAAAATTTTAGCATTACAAACAGAAGTGTCATTATTCTTTGGTTCCCCCCTATGTTCAGTGTAGCTTTTAGTATTGTGTGTAACAAAAGATGCCCTTTTCTCAAACAAAATTTTACAATTAGTACACTTATAGCCATATACACAGCAGGTACTATAGCTAACATGTTCATCTATATGGGGAAATATTTGCTTCTTAGGAGTCACACAGAGATTACACAGCTGACATTGATGAAACTGAAGTGTTGGAATATCCTTCCGACCATGTGTTATAATCTTGTGCTGCTCAACAGCAATGGTTTCATAACACACTACTGTGCATGCTTCACATTTGAATACATCCTTTATGTGTTGTGAAAAAATGTGTGTCTTTAATGACTTATCACTTACAAACACAGCACTACATTTAGGACACTTATAACTGACACAGCGTTCCAAATGGAAACACATATAATTAAGGTGAACTAAGAATGAAGCCCAAAGTTCAAAGTGACGACCACACTCTGGACAAACGTACGGCTTCTGTCTACGATGGCACCTCTCATGAGCTGACAGGCTGCATTGATTTGGAAGAGGCAGCTGGCACTGTTTACACTTATGTCTATTTTCAAAACTCTGAAGACCTCTTTGGAAGTGTTTTCTCATGTCAGTCAATTTAGTTTTACATTCTCTGCAAAAATCTTCAGCAACTGACTCTGGTCTAATCACTGAAGTATTCTTCTGCACTGACACATGATCTAATGTGGAGCAATATTTAAGGCCTTTACTGCTCATTACTTGGATATTGCACTCATCATGGCTCTCTCCCAATGGATCTCTGTCACCAAATTGCTTAGAACAAGATATTTTTTCACTGCCTAAATCTATTGCTTCTTTCAAATAGTTAATTCCATTGGGTGAAAGTGGCAGGTCAACATCTGAAGAACCTGAAGCTTCTAATGGAATGGAGCCAAGGGCCATTAGTTCTTGTGTGATGGGTATCACTTTGATCTGTAGCCTTTCCACTGAAATCCCACCAGTATCAGAATGTACCTGAAGGTGGGCTAAGAAACTACATCTGTTATAACTCACAACGGTACACTCACATTTTCTGCAGTGGTATATTATCTGAATACTGCGTCTCTTCAGATGGAAATTCAAGCTTGACTTCAATAGGAACCTGTAATATTTCAGAATGTTTATGAATATAGTTATAAGAGATCATTTTATGTTAGCAAAAAAGTAATAGGGTATTACAGAAATCAAATGAGAATTTGGTAAACTATAACACAAATAGACAGAACATGCAGTAGTTATGTATATTTTTAATAATATTCATGAAACAAGCAAATCTCTCACAGAAATATCAATAAAGATTAGCGTCTTAATAATTTTAATTTGCAAATTTTTTTATTGAAGTATCTGAGTTGCAGCAGACGGTAAGGGAAACTGTTGCAGTGAAATGTGTGTATTTCTTTAAATACAACATTGCTGAAATTTAATTGAATAAATGTGACTAGAACAAATCCAAACCAATTCAAAACAGCAAACTCTAACAATACATTTGGAATAAATAATTATTTGTGAACAGCATTTGCTGGAGGTGCTAGATAATGTTTACAAAACAAAGAACAAATTTACTATGCACAACCAAAAATCAAGACTTCCTTCTAAGTAGTCCAGTTCCCTTGCAGTAAAAACTACTTAAATTGTGAAGAAGGGAGTTACCTGAAATTTTTCCTATTTTCTGAAGCCTTTCAGACTCTAGACTAGCAGGTAGAAGAAGTAGGGAGAAAGCAAGGAAAGAATCCATCACCTTCCACAACAGAAAGTGTGGTGTTGGAGAAACAGAAACTATTCATAACAATAAAAACAGGAGAAATTTTGTGACAAGACAGTAATTTTTGTATATGGGGCCCTTATTTTCAAAGAGACATTTAAAACAGATTTTCATGGTTAAAATAATTAAGTCTGCGATATTTTGGATCAGTTTTAGGACAGTCTGTAATTTTAAGGGGTTTTCATATTTGTTTGATAATTTAGGTTAATGGCAAGATTGGGAACAATATTCCAGAAAACATAAGAATTATCTTGTAGAGAAGCGACAACAGCAGGCTAGTTGGGAAACTTGTTGATTGGATGTTTGAGAAACATTGTTCCATAGGAGAGATTTAAGAACAAATTATAATAAAAAGTAACTATTATACAAGAAATTGCTTGATGTAGTACATTAAAGAAATTTATTCAGTAACATTTGTGTTGTTTGTAATATCATTAAATTAGTTTTCAAGAAATTCATTATTTCAGGAATGTATAAAGCTTCCAAAACTTCTGAAGTATTTAGGTCTAATGCAGCAGTCACTCCGCACACTTAAAACGGATCGGAATCAACTGATGCAGTAAAAGGTAAAGCATCACAAACATTTACATAGATTCTAAACATAAATTCACATTCACTCTTTGGATACAAGGTTTATATTGAGAGAAAAGGTAATCAGCCATGATAAGAAAAGTTCTGTGTGGGAGTGACCTATGATATCACTGTTTGATGGGAACAGAAGCAAACAAAGGATTTTACAATGAACAATGAAACAACCTCTATTTAAATAAATTAGAGAAATTTAAACACATTTTAAATGTTTTGACATCTAAAACAAGATGTAAAATGAAGCAACAAAGGTCAAATGAGAGCAAGTTTTTGAACCAGTAATATATAGAAAGAGACCTACTAAATAAATGAATGAGGACTTAAAATTAATAAAATCCCATTTGAAAAGATGAAAGGAAATGAGAGACTTTAAATATAATAATGATTAAAATTAAGACACAATAAGGCATTTAATTGAATAAATCCTAAATAAATAAATAAATAAAAAACCTTCTGACTAAAACATACACCAAACAAAACAGAAAATTAGAAGAAATTGTTTGAGATAAATACATACATTGGGAATGAAACAATTCAGAAGATAGACGAAATGTAAAATATTTTGATAACTATAAACTCTGATAATTTATCTTGCCTAAACTATTTAGAATTATAAATTACATATCATAACAAGAAATGTTTAAAATTAATTGGTCTTCCTTATACTAAAATATAAAAAGGATCAGAAGAAAATTCATATAAGCCTTTCTGGGTAACTCCCGGCAGTCCATCAGACAAAGTCCGGTAGAAGTCCAAAACTACCTCAACCAGAGCCAAGAGAATGCATAAAAGGAGGCCATTAGTGAGGCACATCTAGCAGTGTATTTTCTGATTTGAACGAGTGAATGTCACATTGGTGTGCATTCTCAAGGTGGGGGTAAAATGTAGTACTCCCCTATGATGGTGTGAACATTTGCCATGTTTGAAAACAAGTTGACTTAACATATATGTATATAAATAATTATATATGGAAAGGACGGATAAAATACACCCAAAAATCACCAAAGTTGAAGGGTGGAGGGCAACAGCAACACAAAACAACACACCAACAAGGAAATGAGTGTTGGGTATATTTTATCTGTCCTTTCCATATAAATATTGCCTCGCGGCAGTTCTTTCCTTTCATTGTTACCTATATATAAATAATTAGCTATTTGTAAGGTAATAGTGAAAGATTTAATATATAATAAACATCTTAGTGATGAAGTTCTAAGTACCATAAACTTTTAGTGGTATTAATTTCACAACAATTTATAACATTCGGGAATTCAAGCTACACTCAATGAGGTTGCCATTAGCGATTGCAATCCAGCAAAGCGGGATCCCGCAATCCTGCGGGATCCCGCATCATTAGACAGTCCGGCAGATCCCGCACAAAATTAAGCAGATCCGCGAAATCCGGCGGAAACGCGTGTCAGTCTGCGTGACTCGCTGCCCCACTCGGTCTCTGTCGGATATTTTGCCTGTACCCTTCCAGTTGGTATTTGACTCATGTGAACAAGCGTTTGTTTTTGTCAACCTTCGTCATTCGTAAGTAAATAAATAAATACACTTTTACGTATTCATCAAAACTTATGTTTGTTTCGAGTACACATTCTGTAATTTGAGTTATGGTGCGTATTTAGTACGATTTTCTAACTATATAATTATTTTTTAAGTGTCACACACGTTATCTGAACTACACGGTTACAGCTTTTTATTCACAGTTTCATTATTCCCATTTTATGTATTTGCAAATAAAGTAATTGTGACAATTTCCTAATTTTAGGCTGAAAATTTGATTATTCATTGATATGAAACTAATGTTATCGTAATTTTAACAATCGCATACCTATTTATTTAACAGCTATCAAAAAGAACTTGTATATCCTTTGACTTATTTTTGTTTTGGCCGCTGCCTCAATGCGTTTCTTTGACAAAAGCCACCTGCTTACATGGGCCGCTCAGGCTTTCGATTAATCCATCTTCTCCTTGTTATTATTTCGACTAAAGGTAAAAAAAAGTTATAATGAAATTTTCAAGGGTGTATCGACGAATTGTGTTGTAGGAACACCATACTTCGACGGCTGTCTCCACCATCTTCCTCACGTGTGTAATTTCGTGTGTTTGCAATGAAATCTGGAGATACAACCTATGAGGACTTCACTGCAATCATTCACCGAGAAAGTCTCCTTTCTTACTAAAAAAATAATAATATCCACCCTAGAAACGTCGTTACGCCACATAAGTAATTCTGAAATACTTGACAGTTTATGTGTTGGTGAGTAGTTTCTTTGAATAACATTGAATCAACTGTAATATCAATCAAGGAATCATGAGATATAATAATGAATCACGCAAAAAAAGACCAAGTCTCGTGCTTGTGCAGTGACAAAAAGTTATGATATCTAGTTCTGAGCCAAGTCTACACTTTACTGGGTATATTCACTTCACTTTGTGAAATGGAATGCTTTTCTAGGTGTTATGGAACGTTTATTTAGATTTTTTTTTTTAAAAAGAAACCTCTAGTAACTTGGCCACTAAGCAAACTATATTTTTAAACTTATGTGATGTATTTTGAGGCACATAATATGACCTAAGACTCAATATTTTCCATTTTCATTATTTATTTAAAAATTGTTTTAGATTAATAAACAAAAATGTAAAACCTCGAAATACACTTTAATGTCATTTTGCCAATATTGTTAACTGTTAATTTTTATCATTTAACATTAAAATTATTTATTAATTTAATTATTATTTAATTTATTAATGTTTTAAGTAACTATGTTTTAAATATATGCGTTAAAAAACTGTTTGTACCAATCCTGCACAGATCCCGCGGGACTGGCGCAAATCCAACGCGGTGTAAGGAACCTAGGCCGATACCGGGGTTGAGTATCGCCTAAGTGCCTTAACTTACACTCTTGATAGCAACTCACTGTTCGATGAAAACTTACGGAATATTTTAATTTGGTTTGACCATGTTGCCTGGATAGATCAACTAGAATGCTTCAGGTCGCCACAATATTTGTTGACCCACAAATATTGAAAGGGTTATCAGTTGACTACTAAATAAGAACAGTTCACTTTTCCAAAGTTCTTCAAATTTATTCAAATAAAATCAAAAGTTCAAAACAGCATTCCAAAAGTTGATTTGGCTAATCGAACATTCGTTTCCAAAAGTTGCACGTTGTGGAGAGAAGTTAAAACCGACCGAAACCCCTGATGAAACTTACAAGTTCATATTAAAAATTAAAGTTGCTATATAACACCACACGAAAGTTTTAACATGTTCGAACCAGCCGGCATGGCGAGTTACGACCAACCGAGACGAACGACAGACAGACGCAGGTTCACTCACATAATGCTAGACAGGAACAGACAGACCATAATGGCGGCGGGGTCTTTTATCGAAACCACGAGAACCACTGACGTCAGCAACTGTATCACATCTTTTTGCTTCCGCGTAGCTCAAAGTATGTGTAACTTATTTGACGATCCCGACTATTAAAATGTTTAAACTTTGTCAGTATCTAGACTTATCTACTAGAAGTCCGACGGCAGTCTCTTGAGAAATTTAGAGTAATTAATTTTAAAGTTTTAGCTGTTTAAGACTCCGCGTAGTGATACATTCAAATTTGGGTAAAATCCCTAAGTGTTCTAGAATTTTACGCGCGTGCACAACAATCCGTGACAATCTATTTTTCAAAAACTTAATTACCGGACAAATACTAAAACTTTTGATGAAAACCAATATATGTATGAAATCGTCTTAATTAGGGCTATCTGCTGATGTAAAATTTAAATTGATATCTCTTTTAATAAAAAAGCTTATTTT
Source organism: Vandiemenella viatica (assembly GCA_031002005.1). Classification (NCBI taxonomy): domain Eukaryota; kingdom Metazoa; phylum Arthropoda; class Insecta; order Orthoptera; family Morabidae; genus Vandiemenella; species Vandiemenella viatica. Next base: position 177,047,410 of record JARYHS010009186.1, on the reverse strand, counting down.
TTTCTCTCAATTAAAATTGCTAATAAGACTTTACCAAATTACCTAATTTTATTGCCAAAATATCGGGGATAGTGCTGACTATAGCTGGTGGTAAAGGTTCAGTTGTAGCTTTCCGCGATTTAAAGATATTGCAAATCTTAGAATTTTACCATTCTGATCGCATGTTTCAAAACTCGAACAAACGGGAATATCTCTTAAACTAAACGTTTCCCGATATGACAAATACACTTTAAAATGATTTTTATAACAAATTGTTACTGTGGGGAAGATTACAGGGAAATTACTTTAAGTTGAAAACTATACTTCTCGAAATTTCTAAGTCCCGCCTAAGCAAAACTAGAATTTGCCAAAATTCTAAGGTGCTTACAGCGGATCCCACGGGATTGAAAACACTGCGGGATTGAAAACACTGCGGGATTGCAATCCTTAGTTGCCATGTCATAAAAATGTGTGAGTGAACGCTGTACTTTGGAATGTGAGTTTGAGAGTATTGGGTTTGAAGTGTGATAAAACTTTCATGTTCACAAATATATTGCTTCTTGATACCAGCAGAAATTTCAAACTGTCCATAATAATTGCAGTGAAATTTAATTTCAGGTGGAAACAATATACCGTATTTTAACTGTTGTTCCTTGCAGTGATGAACATAAAAGTGGAAGTATTTTAAGGGAGCTGGTGACCAAATTAAGGTTAAAACTTTGCAGACAAAATAATTATAACCACCAGAAGTACCAGGAGAAGAAGTTCACTGCACGATTATAGATAACAATGATAGCACTTTGCTTAACCCCAAGTCAAAGATATGTTGTTACAGTAGGTCAGAGCCTGTAAAAACCTTCTGTTTTTGGTATTTTGGCAGCTCACTGCTGGAAATTGTTGGGGCCATTTCATATCATGTTAGTTTCCGTTTTGAGTAAAAATTCAGAAAAAAGTGTGTAATTCAGTTGAAACTGTCTTAGAAGCATAGCATTGATTTTTCTGAAAATTTCTGTGGATCTTATAACTGGTTGAGATAGGATTTGTGCAAATCAGAATATTAAAAAAAGACAGGTTTTTGGAGACTGACTGTTGTGTTGAATCCATTAAGAAGTGCATAGCCAGAATTTTTAGTTGATGGAAAAAGAAGCCCTTGTGAAATTGTATTATCATATTCAAATAGATTATTTTCTGGTGGTGTTTTGGGGAATAAATTATTAATGGTTTTATTAAATCAAAATTAATGTGAACTTCAACTGCATTCTTGTTATTAATGCTGGACACCTTCAGTGGATATTATCCTATATGGAAGTCGCAGCCATATTCATTCAAAAACGAATCATTTAGAAGAAATCAAGTGTGAATTCTATTCACAACTTTGTCATAACCAAGCAAATTATCATTCAGTAGTCTTATAACGCTACTTAGAGTGAGATAGTTAAACTCAATCAAAGTTATTTTTTAATCAAGATTTATGACACTGATTTTATTCTATTTCAGACTCTTCTTTTATTTGGTAATCATGTGTTAACATATTATCAGCTTATTTACTTTCATTTTTATTAATTAAAAATGAATAACTTTAAAAGTTAGATAAGATGAATTTAAGTTAATTTCTTACTTGTCTCCACAAACAAAGCACACATAAAAACTGTCTGAAGTATATGGTTCATCTTCTGGTACAACAGGGTTATATGCCGGCATACATGGATTTAGAATCTGATCATCCCAGTACATTCCTTCTTCTGCAGTCTCATTACCAGAATCCTGATTTTCATCTTCAGCCAGCTCACTAGAAGACTGAAACAAAGTTTATTTCAGCTGTATAGCAATAGCTCTTCTAAATTTTTACAATAGTAAATGATGAAAAGATATGAATGAATAGAACTATCAATGTTAAACAAAAGTGTCAAAGTGTTTGCAACAAATCAGTACACATAAATATAAGAAGGTGTATCCCAATTCATTAGCACAAGTTGATAATTAATATGAAACACTTTTCATATCTGTTATGTGATTTCTATCATTTTTCTTCATGAAATTAATAGTGTGATTAATTTTTGGGATGAGGCTGCCTCACACCATAAACTGAAGTAGCATTGCAAGTTTACAATTATTTGAAATAACAGATTTCTGGTTTTCCAGAGAAGTTTTAACAATGTCCATTAAATGGCACTAGAAATTACACATGACATGAGTACATTCAGTGACGTAGATATCAGAGGGTTAGGTGGTGAAGTGCACCAGAGCCCTCCTAGTTCAGGGAGTCCACAAGCTTAGCTCAGGGGGTCCCCTAGGTCAGCTCAGGGCAGATCCCCAACTCAGGAAGCCCCTGCCAGCAAACCTCAGGCGACTTGGTAGAGCTAAAAAAAAAAAAAGTTACCCATCTGGCCTGGCGGCCTGAATATTTTTTGTTTTTTTGTTTTTGCACTGGGGCCTCTGTTAACCTAGCTACCCCACTGAGTACATTGTAACAATTTAGAAGTTGGCTTAAGGAAACCTTACATTAAAGTTATGTTCTGTGTACCTTATGTTCAAAAGGCTAGTCTGAACACAAAAACATTGCAAAAAGATTATGAAACATGATGTTAAGCTGCAATCCAATTTTAGAAAAATAACACCTCTTCTAGACAAAATTTTAAAAAATAAGATAAGAAAGGGGAAATAACCCATCACTTACCACATATGAAGGCAGGCGGATGAGATGAACATTTAAAGAAACACAAAAATTTCACAATATTTCAACTAATAACCTTAGTCATGTAGAAGCTGAGATACATGGCAGAGGGAAAGATGTGACCACATGCTGACCCATCACTTGCCTAATGGCAGTTGCTTTGTTTCCATTATCAACAGATAAATTTTTTAGCACTATTAAGAAAATTGTAACAAATTTTATATCAATTATGTTATAATCGAAAAAACAATTGCTACTTGTCGACATGTGTGTTCTTTACTAGAGATTAAATTTACAATTTATAATATATTAAGAGAAATGTGAGTTGTTATATTTTAGTTTCCCATACACATCTTAATTCACATTTCAGGATTTTATTATTATTATTATTTTGTCCATAAATCCTTTGAGTGCAATTCCACAACCCATCTACTTCCGGCAGTAATGAATTTTAATATTAATTTATTTCATTGTTTCATTTGGGTTTTTATTCACTTCACTAGTAATTTATTGAAGTTCCCGAGACCCACACCAACAAAAGAAAATTTTCACACTTCCTTGTACTTCAACAAAGTGCCATTATCATCTCTTCCCTTCAACATACTACTCCTAATTCTTCTGGCAGTATCCATCTATGCCAAGTCACCAATATATGCTTTATAGGCTCCCAGCACTCTTGTGACTGCCCTGTCTTGAATGAGTCCCAACAGACTCATCCTGTGGAAGCTCGGTCTGTCAGGGCACGGCCAGTGGAGGCACGGCCAGTGGAGGCTCCTCCTAGGTGAGTGGGGGTCTCAGCATTTAGAGGCTCAGCCTCTAGAGGCAGAAAGTAGATATGTGGATATAGTGAGGAGGTTGGTTAGAAACTGATAGCAGGCTGTAAGGGAAATACAGTTAACACGGTGAAGAAGCCAGACACTTCTGAAGTTATGGGTAAAAATAGGTTTGACGTGATACTAAAAGTCAGGAAGGAATAAGTAAGGTACAGCAGGCTGATAGGAATAAGGGTGTGCTAGGAAAGAACAGGAAGAAAAGGGTTCTGCTGTTAGGTAGTAGCCATGGAAGAAATGTAGGCACTCTTCTGCAGGATCAGTTAGGTCCTTCTCACAAGGCGCTACTGGAAAGAAACCAGTTACTAACTCAGATTACCAATCAGTTTCTTTTCTGTCACTGCACTAGTATTTTTTTTTTTTTTTTTTTTTTACTTAAGGCTTTACACCTCGTTGACGTCGAGGTCATTAGAGGCGGGATGGGATTGGGAACAAGAAACATGAAGGAATTCGGCCATGGCCCTTTTGAAGGAAGCATCCTGGCATTCGCCTGGAGTAATTTGGGGAAACCATGGAAAACCCAAATCTGGATGCCCGGACGGGGATTTCAACAGCCATCCACTCGAATGTGACGCCAGAGCGTTAACCAGTCATGTACTACGCTCGGTCACTAGTATTTGTATGGAGGCTTGCACATGAAGTGATAGGTTGGTAACCAATCCATAACACATCCGTAATTAGTGCCAAGTGATGCTGCATGTTGGTTGCCACTCTACTAGTTACCAACTAATTGCTCAACAAATTCAGACAATGAATTTAAAGCCTGTTGCTGAAACTGAGAAACATCCATATTTATATAACTGCAACTTGATTGAATATTCATGGAAAAATTCCACAGAAAAAGCATGGAATATCATTGGACAAAAATACAATTTATCAGTTGTATATAGTTTCTTAATAATTAATAAACAATAATTTATGTAAACCCTTCAGATTTATTTTTCTTAACTTAAATTATACAATATAATTCCATGGCCAAGGAAATGCTCCTTGTGGAGTAATAAAGTAATTTTTGGTGTCATATACTGATGACTAGGAACTTATTTTAAATTATTGTGACCTTGGTATTATGTGTGGTGTTGAAGTTATATTATTTTCAAATTTACTTGGACTCCTTACCCACTCCTGACATAATTATGCAGTATGCAACCTGATTTTATTATATTAATTGCTTTTTGTGGGTCATGGCATTGTATGGGACTGTTAAACAATGGATTTTTTACTATGCCAAATGTACATTCTATAGTTTTTCCTCCTCTACTAAGTCTACAATTAATTACTTTTTTGTGTTATTAAGAGTTCTTTGTGGATACAATCTCATGAAATATCGCATAAGAGGGAACGCTTCATTGCCTACAAAAAATAGAAGGCAATTCATTGATATTTTTATCACTTGATAGCCTTGCAGACAAAGGCTTTAATCTCCTTTCCTTCCTCATTTGAATCAGAACAGATCATCACCTCGCTCAAATCTCAGGAGTGTCTGAAGTTCCAGATATGTGAGTAGCATCATGTGTGAACATTTATCATTAACTAGTTAGTAATTTCAGTCTGTGAGCAGTTCTGTTTCCTTTGAGTAGTGTCGGGTGAGAAGAGCCTAAGGAACAGGTTTCCAGGTTACATTTTTCTTCAAACCTAGTTCAAAATTAGGTCAAGTAACAAATGATATTAGTTTACTATGGGGGAGTTTTACTAAGGATGATAAGAGTAGTGATAGTGGGAGGTACAGGGAATAGTACTGATATAAATACAAGTTATACTATAGAGAGTGACCTGAGGAAGGTAGTGAAGGAGGCATAGCATAACAGAGTTGAACTCATGCTGGTCCTAAGTCGCCATGACTAGCCACAGTTGAACCACACTGTGAGGTGGGAAAATCTGGAAAGGGATGTGTTCCTTGGGAAAGGCATTAGTTCTATCTTGGAGGTTATGTCTGTGGACACCATTGGTAGGTGGAGTTTCACTAGGCATGGCCTATGCCTAAAAAGAAGGGCCAAGGGGGGAGGGGGGTACTTTATAAGTTGTCAGCTAACACTGTAGGGGAGTCCACTTCCAGTGATGATGACATGGTCAAGATAGTGCCTTCTTTAATTTAGGGGCTGCTGGTTAGGGGATGAATATAATGTTCAAAGGGAAACTGATTGTAGATTCACTACAAGAAAAGTAATAATAATAATAACAACAATAATAATAGTAAAAAAAACGATAAAGAATAGATGAAGCTGCTGAAAAAATTACTAACAGGGACAGAACGGAGAACATGAATGCTGAAAATATCACAAAGCCAGTAATAAGTGTTTTACTGGTGAACTGTAGAGGTATATTGAACAAAGTAAAAGAATTTGCAAACTTAATAGAGATGCTTGAACCACAAGTAATTATATGGGTAGAGTCTTGGTTAAAAGAAAAAGTATTAGACATTAGTTTTTTCCAATGGTTTTAGAGTTTACTGCAGAGATAGAGCAGTTTGTGGAGAAGTATTCATACTGGTGAGCAAAGACTAGTACAGTTCACTGGTGTTTATAGATCATGACCATGAGTTACTTGGACTACATTTCTAGAGTACTAAAAAAGAAAAAATTGGGATGTTAGCTGCTTACCGTAGTGGAAGAATGAATGATGAAGAAGAGGATCTTGGACAGAAGCTAAATTCACACTCAAGAGTTCGAGACAGAGAATAGAATGGTCATTACTGGAGGGGATTTAAATTCACCAGGCATCAGCTGGGTAGGAAACTAAATAAATAACACAAGGGAACAGATATTTGTAAATACTTTAGTAGTAGGAGGCTTTACACGAGTGGTAGAGCTGAACACAAGGGGGACAAACATATTGGATATCTCCCTAATAAAGTCTGTTGATAACCATATGGGGTGTCAAGTAACTGAAGGAATAAGTGATCATGAAGTAGTCTTAATTGATATAGGATAATTCAGTAAACCAATGGCCAAAACTGAAGGGGGGAAATAGGTATAATTATAAAGAGGCACAAATTTTGAAATTGAAGAAATATTTCCGGGACAGTTTCAGCAAATGGAAGGAAGGCAAAAGAACAATGGAGTTGAAGTGAGAAGAATTCAAGGAGATAATAAAAAAAATGAAGAAATATTTATTCCAAAACAGAAAATAAAGAGAAGTACAGAACCTACATACTATAACAGGGAGGCAAGATGGTTAATGAGGTTGGTGAGAACAAAACATAGCAGAATTAATAGACAACAAGGCAGTAGGGAATACCTGAAACATATAAATAAGGAATTAATAATAGCAAATAATGAGGCTAAAGATGGGCTTATGAAGAATATTATTGGTGCAGGGGAACAACTGATGGTTGCATCTAGAATTTTCTATAGCTATGTTATAAAACTGAGGAGAGGGGAATGTGTTGAGACAATTACAGATAAGGATGGAGAAGCTGAGGATTTGAAAAAGGCAGAGATTTTAAGTAACTGGTTTCATGAGGCCATTAGAGATTCTAGAACAGGAGGATGTAAATCAGCTTATCACATAATCAGAAATGAACAGACTAAGAAATTTCAAATTCATCCCGAGTATATCACGAAGGAACTAAGAAAACTAAAATAGCACAAAAGGAGCTGGTGTAGATAACATTACTACAGATGCCGTAAAGTTAGCACCATGTGACATTGTATCTTATCTTAAAACATTTTTTAAATTGATTCTGGATACTTGCTGCTAGCCACAGGACAGGGAAAGTGATATAGCAGTACTAGTCCATAAAGGAGTAGTGACAAGTTGCATCAAAAATTACAGGCCAATCTGTTTTGACATCATTGGTAGATAAATTAATGGAAAGATTGATATGCAACTACATCAGAGGTGTTTGTGAAGAATGTAAGTAGTTTTCAATTCACCAACATGGCTTAAGGGAAGGATATTCATGCCAATCTCAGTTAATAGGCTATATACAAGATATTTTAAATAAAACAAACTAGGGAGGCTAAATTGATAGTTAGCACTAGATCTTTCGAATGTATTTTATAGAGTGAGCCATAAAATGGTGATAAACAAGGAAAAACTTTTGGAGGGGTAGAAAAAGTAATTTGCTGGATAGAAGAATTCTTAAAATGTGAAAAACCAAAAGTTGGTGTAGGAAATGCAATATCAAAGAAATTGGAAATGAAAATGGGAGTGCCACAGGGTAAAGTATTGGGACTATTGCTATTCATCATTGTAATGAATGATTGTATTGGTGGATTCCTATTTGAAGTTAGGTTGTTAGCAGATGGCATAATGCTGTATAACAGGATTAAATGGTAGAAGACTGAACAGCTGCAGGGTGATCTGGATAGGATATCTAGGTGGATAGGTAAACATGGGATGAAGATAAATGCAAAGAAGAGCCAGCTTATTAGGTACACAAATCAAAAAAAAAACTAAAGATTGATTATAGTTATAAGGTGGGGAAAGAATTGCTTGAAATGTAAATACCTTGGCATAACATTTGATAAACTCAACTGGGCAGGACACATTGGTCAGGCAATAGGAAAAGGTTTCAAAATCCTTTACTTGCTGGAGAGAGTGATGAGGGGATGTACCTACAAAACATTTGTCAGCCCATTTCTTGAATATGTTAGTATAGTATATGACCTGAATTTTGGGTATTAAATACAGGAGTTGGAGGGTGCAAAGAAGGGCTGCTAGCTTTGTCTTTTAATTACCACATAACATAATCAGTAAATAATATGGTAAAGTAGTTGGAATGGGATTCACTGCAAGACAGGAGAAGGGTGAAGAGAGTCGTGGGAGTATACAAGGCATATATTGGTGATGAGCCATGGAAAGATATTGGTGAAAGAATTAGGAGATGCGCATCAAAAAGAAAAGATGACCAAGACTACAAACTGGCACTTTCAGGCATAAGGGTGTGGGAAGATTTTCTTTCATATGTAAGGGACAGGGATTAAAACAAATTACCAAGAGAAATGACGAATAATTTACCAGAAATGCTAAAAGAATTGAAAGTGGGAAATAGTAGAGGGGAAAAAGTAGGTGGAAAAAGGAAAGTGGGAAATGGGTGTATAGAGAAATTGCCACCTGAGCAAGCGCTGCTTTGCAATTAAATTAAACCCAGTCTCTTTATCATATCAGTCACTGATTGTGTTCTGCAGTAATTTCCACAGATAAAACTCTAGTTGCTTTCCTACACTTTTCCATCGTAGTTGAGCAATGATCTGACCAAGGATTTTTATCCCAATTCTCTCACTTGTCTGGTACATACCCTTAACAACCATTCCAATAAATAAAGAAGTTTTTGAAACCTCTTCCTATCATTTTCCCAATGTGTCCTGCCCACCTGAGTTTACTATCAATTATTTTGCCAAGATATTTACACCTAACATCTCCAACAAGCAAACTTCCTCCATTCCATGATCATAAAAAAAACTTTACTTTTCTATCCATATACCTAAGAAGCTGCCCCTTTCCAGGATTATGTTGAACTATCCAGCTTATTACCCTGATCAGATCTTCACAACAGATCCCTCCAGTTTTAATTCCATTATCTCATCTGCAACAACGTAACCTTCCACTGTTAGGCTTAAAATAGACTAGGTGACATCCCGCCGCGCGGTGCTCGCTGCTTCAACCCGCGCGGCTGCCACTTTGACCAACATGTGGACTGTCAATTTGTCACATATAACTCAATTCTTTGTAACACAACAGATACTGAAGATGAGAGTGAAATGCTTCTGTGGTTACTCTACCGATGGTGGTACACGAGAATAAAAAAATTGCTGATATCACTGCTTCTGAATCAATTTCATTCATTTTTCCCTAGTAAAATGAAAAATATGCTAGTCATAAAAAATATGATTGCCACATTTCTTGAAACCAATTAGACACTCAAATCATGTCTTATGGTTCAAAAGTATAGATTAAGATAAAAGTTAATATAAAGTGTTGGTACTGGATCGATAGAAAAATATTAAATTTCAAAGTCTATAAAGTGTATTATTAAAAGAATATGAAATCTGTAAAATAATTACAAGAAAAGTAAAAACTAAAATTGAGTTTTCATTATTTATTTGATTGTGTATTATGAATTTAAAATTTGAACACTAGTGTGTAATGATACAATAAAGGAAAAAAATCTGCATTTCTGATTTATTTTCTTCACTCGGTCATGTTGCCGCATCGCCTCCATGCTGCAAGTTCAAAATAGAAGAAGTGGCGCCGCGTATAAGTCGCGGGGAAAGTATGCACCAAGCTGCGCCACAAGTGGCAGCCGGTAGCACACTGCATCATCTGTTTTGTTCCATTAAACTACATTGGACCATGCATCGACTCGACCACCGCACGGCGCAAAATGCCTCGTCTGTTTTAGACCTTAACCATCAACACAGTCCTTCATTAAAATAATGAATAAGTATTAATCCAGTACACTACCCTGTGGCTCTCGCACACCTATTTTGATGCTGTATTCCACACCTTAACTGCTAGCTTCCTACCTATTAAGAATTCCACCATTCAGGAAGTAACTCATTCCATTGGTTTATTCTTTATATACCACTACTTTATGGCTTACTCTGTCTTGCTTAGTCTTTTAATCTGAAATATGTCACACACAGCCCACTTATTGAGATTCACATGACTATGATATTCATGATGTTGTTTTGTTGTAAGCTAAATCCATTTCTGATATGGTTGCATATCAAGCTCTCCATCAACTTACTTAGCACTGAAGTGAAAAATTATAATTAGTAAAGGGCAAATGTAGATGGGTGGAGAATTTCACACAAAGTATATATAATAATAATCATAAGAAAGGGTTAAATAGATGACTAGAAAAATTACCAACAGATTAAACTAATTGATGTGTAATTCTAAACCCTACTCTCCTTCATGGACTGATACCACTATACCTCTTGTAAGCAGCATGTCTCCAGATAAAGGTTTGATACTAAAGCATATCCTCCAATTGTTGTGAGAAAATATTCTTTGGGGTAAATTTAACATTCACACATAAGCTATGACTGTAGAGTTGATGTTGAATTTCTGAATTATGGTTGTGATGTCTCTGATACCTTACTGAAGTATACTTGTGATTGTCAAACTATTAATTCAATTCCCCACAGTAGTTAAAGGGTTTGCATATCAAAAGAAAAGCCGAAATTTTAAATAATAAATTCTTTGAAAGTCTTTGAAGCTATAATGGCATCAGATCACATGTTTTACATACTCTACTGGGCCTCAAAATCATGTTTTAAGACTGCGGATTATTCTGAAAGAAACACAAACACTGAAAGGATACTTTCACAAACACTTCAAAATTATTATGAAAGTCAAAGATATATAATTGATCACTGTACAGAAAGCCAAATTAAGTTCTTCCAGTTAATATTAATGTTCACTCACCAGATTCTATACTCCATATGTTGCAATAATAAAAAGATCACTCCAAATACAACAGACATGAAAAGTTTATTGAAAATTCGTTTAGCATGACCTACCGCATCACAACTTCTCCAATAAATAACGGACTCTGATCCTTGATAGTTTGCTGGTTGAAACATGAGACAGTCACACCACTTCAACACATATTCCATACACACACATATTTGTTTTCTCAAGCCAGTTTACTAATGTGAAACAAATTACAATGACTGCATTCTTCTCTCTATCCCCACTACTGATAACCCTTTTTCTAAAGCACCTACACACAATGACCAGCAAAATATTGCTGCTTCACTATCTCATGACTTTTTAATTTCCCTTACTAAAATTATCTGTCGCTTATGTTTGCTTAGCCAAAGATTTTAACTTCTGTGTTACAAGGGGTGTCTAATATTTATAATGGGATGGTACAGTTATTCCCACCTCCAGAGTTTGGATGGGGATGTGGCTTTAGGGAATACTCTGACTGTGAAATCGTTCATGAGATCCTGAGAGTTGCAAGAGCTGACATGGGATGCAACAGGCTGATCTAATTTTTGGAGTTTGTCCGAGACCATTCATTCTGAGGATAAATAGTTCATGGTAATGCCGATGTAAGAACTCTGGCAACTGACTTGTTGGTGACCTAGTATATATGAGTAATATGCCATATAATGGGGTAGGGTTTCAATAGGTTGCAGATGGTGACGGCATATAGTGCGTTTTGCAAAAGGGCCTAGTTTATGAGCATTAGAGAGTTGGTATTTGTGCACAAGTATACTTTTTCCAGTTAGGTGGACTGCTGAAGGTGTTGTGCGAAAGATACTGGAAGAATGCACTCATTTCAGGAAAATATCTGAGAAAGTTATAACCACAAAGAATAATCTGGTTCATGGATTCCAGATCAGGAGTGAAATGGGTGAGAAAGACAGTATTACGGTTGGTTTTGGGTTCTCTGTTTCAATGTGTTCAGTTTACATACCAATTCTGTGGGATTATTACAGGATATGAGGACTTGTGTGGGATGTTTGGAATAAAGGGCAAACATGCATTACACATACCACAATGTTTTGTATGCTCGTAATATGATACTACAGTGATGCTTGTAATAGACAATTTTCACATCTTCCCAGCACCATAATCGCTTTCCCACCAAATGTCACTTTCTGCCATTCACATGGTGGCTGTTATCATGCCTACATTCACCAACTGAATTATTAAAAGTTCTCCCAAAATATTGTGAATTTGTGTGTGTCTCATATTCCATTACATCACAGTCCTATTACCTGCAATGAGTTTTTTAATATCTTTTTAATTATTAAATCTCCTTCTGCTTGAAATCAGCTTCCTGTAAACATTGGTGTTACTAACTACAAATTAAACTTAATGTTATAACTCAATACTTCTTTAATGAAATTTCTTGTGATGATAACCATACAGAGATACATTGGCAGATTGATTAAGCAGCCTAGCCATCAAAACTTCACTTAACTGACAAAGTGTTATTTCGATATTCTATGCAAAGACTAAAGACTTATTTAAATAACCTACAAAACTGAACTAATATACCAAAGCATTCAGGATGAAAGATTTCCAAAGGATTGTTTAAAATATATATATATATTTTTATTTGCTTAACGTCTCGCTAACAGCGAGGTCTTTAGAGATGGGAAAGGATGGGGGGAAAGGAATGGGAAGGAATACGGCCATGGCCTTTTTGAAGGAAGCATCCTGGTATTTGCCTGGAGTGATTTGGGAAACCATGGAAAACCCAAATCTGGACACCCCGAACGCGGATCCGAACCATCGTCCTCCCGAATGCGAGGCCAGAACATTCCCAAAGGAATCCAATTGAATCAATCCATTGTGCTGCAGAATTTCATACAACTACTGAGAATATTGATCATACACGAGCTCCATATACAACAATCCCAAACCATTTGGAAGTTACTGCAATCCAGTAATTGTAAATGTTGATGAAAACTGGCTATAATCTTAATCTGTTTTTCTGTTGGTAAGACTGAGTTTATATGAGTGATGGCTCAATGTTTAAATTATTTGAAACAATAATATGATAAGTTAAAAGTCATTGTATTATGATCATTGTTTTCATCAAGTCATGGAAGTCACATTTATCTTTTTTTTTTTTTTGCTGTCATCAGTCTTTCGCCTGGTTTGATGCAGTCCTCCATTCTTTCCTATCCTGTGCTAACCTCTTCATTTCTACATACCCCTTACAACCAACATCCTCAATTATCTGCTTCATATATTAATCTCTTACCTTCGACTGTTCCCTCCACTAACAAATTAACCAATCCAGCATGTCTCAAATATGACCTACCAGCCTGTCTCTTCTTTCTGTAAGCTTCTTCCACAAACTTCTTTCTTCACCCATCATTTCCAAAATTCGTTCATTTCTTACTTGGTCAGACCACTTAATTTTCAGCATTCTTCTGTAGCACCACATTTCAAATGCTTCAATTTTCTTTCTTTCCGGTATTCCTAAAGTCCATGTTTCGCTACCCTAAAGTGCTGTGTTCCACACAAAGAGTTTTAAAAAGTTCTTTCTAATTCCTAAATCAATATTTGAAACTAAAAGGTTTCTCTTTTTCATGAAGGCTCGTTTTGTTAGTGCTATTCTGCTTTTAACATCATTCCTGCTTCGGCAATCGGTTGTAATTTTGCTTCCCAAGTAACAGAACTCACTTACTTCTCCTATTGCATCCAATCCTATTTTTATATTTAATCTACTAGTATTGGTATAATTTCTGCTACATTTCATCACTTTTGTCTTGCTTTGATTAAACTTAATGTTATAACTCAATACTTCTTTAATGAAATTTCTTGTGATGATAACCATACAGAGATACATTGGCAGATTGATTAAGCAGCCTAGCCATCAAAACTTCACTTAACTGACAAAGTGTTATTTCGATATTCTATGCAAAGACTAAAGACTTATTTAAATAACCTACAAAACTGAACTAATATACCAAAGCATTCAGGATGAAAGATTTCCAAAGGATTTTTTAAAATATATATATATATATTTTATTTGCTTAACGTCTCGCTAACAGCGAGGTCTTTAGAGATGGGAAAGGATGGGGGGAAAGGAATGGGAAGGAATTCGGCCATGGCCTTTTTGAAGGAAGCATCCTGGTATTTGCCTGAAGTGATTTGGGAAACCATGGAAAACCCAAATCTGGACACCCCGAACGCGGATCCGAACCATCGTCCTCCCGAATGCGAGGCCAGAACATTCCCAAAGGAATCCAATTGAATCAATCCATTGTGCTGCAGAATTTCATACAACTACTGAGAATATTGATCATACACGAGCTCCATATACAACAATCCCAAACCATTTGGAAGTTACTGCAATCCAGTAATTGTAAATGTTGATGAAAACTGGCTATAATCTTAATCTGTTTTTCTGTTGGTAAGACTGAGTTTATATGAGTGATGGCTCAATGTTTAAATTATTTGAAACAATAATATGATAAGTTAAAAGTCATTGTATTATGATCATTGTTTTCATCAAGTCATGGAAGTCACATTTATCTTTTTTTTTTTTTTTGCTGTCATCAGTCTTTCGCCTGGTTTGATGCAGTCCTCCATTCTTTCCTATCCTGTGCTAACCTCTTCATTTCTACATACCCCTTACAACCAACATCCTCAATTATCTGCTTCATATATTAATCTCTTACCTTCGACTGTTCCCTCCACTAACAAATTAACCAATCCAGCATGTCTCAAAATATGACCTACCAGCCTGTCTCTTCTTTCTGTAAGCTTCTTCCACAAACTTCTTTCTTCACCCATCATTTCCAAAATTCGTTCATTTCTTACTTGGTCAGACCACTTAATTTTCAGCATTCTTCTGTCACTTCTCAATATCCCCAGCCCTCTCTGCTAACAAGACAATGTCATCAGCAGATCGTAGCATTCTGATTTTTTCTCCCTGAAAACTTATGCCACATGGAAATTTTTCTTTCACTTTCTTCAATTCTTCTGCTACATACAAGTTGAATATTAATGGGGATAGACTAGAACCTTGTCTCACACCCTTTTTAACTGATGCATGTCTCTTGTGATTCTCTACTTTTATTATAACCACTTGATTCTTATATAGTTTATAGAGTATTCTTCTATCTCGATACTATAGACCTGACTTCTTTAAAATTTTGAACATCTTGTCCCACCTAACGTTATCAAAACCTTTTTCTAAATCAACAAATGCCATAATAGTGTCTTTGTTTTTCTTGATCCATCCTTCAAGTATTAATCGTAAAGACAGAATTGCTTCCCTTGTACCGCGATTTTTCCTAAACCCAAACTGATCTACACCTACTATCTCTTCTACTACCCTTTCCATCCCTGTGTATATTATTCTGGTCAGTAATTTTGAAGCATGTGATGTTAGATTACTGGTGCGATAAGTCTCACATTTGTTGGCTTGTGCTTTCTTTGGATCAGTTGGAATTTCTCCTGTTCACAACTTTTTGATATCAGCTTGAATAATCTTTCGATTCCTTCTTCTCCTGAGGATTTGAGAAGTTATGCAGGGATCTCATCAATTCCAACTGCCTTATTTGCTTTCAAGTCATTCAGAGCTTTATTAAATTCTGTCCTCAAAACAGGATCTCCTAAGTCAGCAATGTCGACATCACCTTCCTTTTCCATTACCCTATTGTTCAAGTCGTCCCCAACATAGAGTTTCTCAATGTATTCCTTCCATCAGTTAGCTCTATCTTCTGAGCTTAAAAGAGGTTTCCCATCGGCAGCTTTAATGTTCATACCTCTTTTCTTCATTTCTCCAAAATTCTGTTTGATCTTCCTATATGCAACATAGACTTTACCTACGACCATTTCCTTTTCTACTTCTTCACACTTTTCTTGCAGCCATTTTTCTTTTGCTATTTTGCATTTCCTATTTATTTGATTTCTAAATTGCCTGTACTGCTCTCTTCCTGCTTCGTCCTGAGCATTTTTGTACCTCCTCCTCTGATCCATCAGTTCCAAAATTTCTTCTGTGATCCAAGGTTTTCGGGCAGCTTGTTCCCTAAAGCCTAATGTTTCTTTGCCAGCTTTCATTATTTCGGTCTTTAATGCATTCCATTTGTTCTCGGTTGAGCTCCTTTCAGAGTTACTTTTAGACATAAGTCTACCATTTCTGCAAATTTTTCTCTCGTGCTAGATTGTTGGAGTTTATTCACTTCCAATCTGTTCTGCTTATACTGCTTCCTTATTCGCTTAAATTTCAGCGTGCACTTCATTATTATCAAATTATGAGCAGAGTCTATGTCTGCTCCTGGGTATGCTTTACAATCTAGAACTTGATGCCTGAATCTCTGTTTGACCATAATATAATCTAGCTGATAGCTGCCTGTATGCCCAGGACGTTTCGAGGTGTATATTCTTCTTGTGTGGTTCTTAAACAGTGTGTTTGCCACTACTAGCTTATATCTTTCACAAAATTCTAGCAACCTGCTTCCTCGCTCATTTCTTTCTCCTACTCCAAAACTTCCTACAGTATTCCCCTGTTTTCCTTCTCCCACTTTCACATTCCAATCACCCATTATTATTAGATTTTCCTCCCCCTTCACATATTGGATTAATTCTTCAATTTCAGCGTATATTTTTTCTAACATCACTTACAGTGTACCATGGTCTCCTTGCAAATTTCATGGCTAGAAGTACGTTAATCTCAGGCCTATCGTTTGAATGAGTATGTTACCTTCATCTAATGGTTGAAGTTTACTGGTGGTGTTGGCAGGCAAGAACATGACTCTTACATTTGCAAGTGTTGGTAAATCCGTCTGGGCAGCACAGTTGTCAATAAAAAGCACAATTTTTTCGTTTTATCTTCATTTCCTTGTCAAATTTTTTCAACCAATTTCTAAATAATATCTTTGTTATCCAAGCCTTTGTATTACTGGCATAATCAACAGTTAGAGTCTTGACACCTTTAAAACATCTAGGTCACTTTGATTTCCTGATGATGAAAAGGGGGAGTTTATCCACACCAGTCATGTTTAAACATTGGAGAATAGTAAGGCGTTCCTTGCTTTGTTTTCCTCCATGGAATTTTTCACCTTTAAATGTAAATGTTTTATCCAGAAGGCACTTGAAGAACAAAGCAGTTTCATCTGCGTAGTAAATATCGTTTGGATCATACCCTTCTAAAAGACTTGGCAGATCTTCATTCCATTGACAACACATGGCTTGGTCCAATGATTTAGTTTACCCGGCTGCTTTTTTGAAAGCAATATCATGACGCTTTTTGAAACCCTCTAGCAAGCCATTACTAGCTGAAAAGTTCTGAATTCCCAGTTTTGTAACAAATTCTTTAGATTTTTCTTTCACAAAGGTCCATCAATGGGAAAATTCTTATTTAGGGTTTGTTTTATCCATTCTAACAGGCACTTTGCAATGTTGGGAAAATCAGAAAGTCGACTCCTCTTAATAATTCCATGTCCCCCAGAGCACTGAGACTTTATAGAATCATTTGATTTTATAATTTTATAAAACGTCGATTCTGGTACACCAAACTCACTCTGTATTTTACTTCACAATTTCCCGCTTGAGCACAGTCACCATTTTAAGTTTATCACTTAACGACAACACTTTGATTTTTCATTTTGAGTATGTGTCGAACCTTGCTTTGCAATTGATAGTTATCAACTGAAGTAACAATTGGCGATTCAAACAGAATACAGTACAAAAATGTAAGTTAGTTCCACGAAATTTAAGAATGGGTAATAAATAACAATTGTTAAATACGCTCGACTGTCGCTTATAGAGGTGAAGACAAGTAACAGTCTCATTTATAGAGGTCCACGAGGGAAAAACGACTTTCTCTGATAGAGTTATCTGTTTCTCACTTATAGAGGTTTTAAGAGGTTAAAATGACGGGACCTGACAATTACTTTAGAGTTTTCTGGCTTATCCGGTTCTCAATCAGCCAGGTTTGATTGTACAAGCATAGAAAAAATGAAAATAAATGTTTTGGAACCAAAAAATTTGTTCACTTTCTTGCAGTCAAAACAAGGTTCTGAATTTGTTAATTATTGTGATATTCAAGTGTATACAGCCTTCATTATTAAATGTGTGATCCATCCATTGTGACTATAATATCAAAATGATGACAGCTAGAATTGAAAAAGACTCATTGCTACAAAGCAATAAGAATTTGCACGGCAAAAAAAGAGAGATTTTACCTTATCATTGTTTTATTGCCAGAACAATTTTTTTTTATTAGCATTGTATTAAATTACTTTGAAAGTTGTTTCCCCATGAAAAGAAGTCATACTTCTCAAAAAGAACAAAAACCATGGATAACTGTGGGTATTAGAACATCATGCACTTGTAAAAGGAGTTTATATATTGCCTTTAGGAATAGTCACAATCAGGGGCGGATCCAGGATTTTGTTTTTTTTGGGGGGGGGGGGGCGGCTTGGCTTGAGTGAATTTTGGTTCAGAGGGCTTGCGTTCAGTGGATAGAGCTAAAAAAAAAGGTCTCAAAACTTCAATGTCAGGGGTGTACCTAGATACATTTGGGGGGGGGGAGCTTGAGCCCCCTAGCCCCCCCCCCCCTGGACACAATCCTAATGTTATAACACATTACAAGCAGTACTGCAAAATCTGAAATTTTTTATTTAAGAATCTAAAATTATGTACTACAAACATAAAATTAATCATTCTGTTTTTTCCCATTTTCTTTTTTACAATATCTCTTAATTTTATTTTCAATCTGTCCACTAATAACATCTATCATCATCAGACGTTTCCACTTTTGCGGGTCATCCTGCACATTCTCTTCAAATAAGGGCAGGCATTCCGAAACTTTTCTTCCATCACTTTTCTCCACACAAGTCCTTTAACCTCTGCATCTTTCTTCACTTGGTCCAGCCATCTTGCCCGAGGTCTCCCAACTGATCTCCTTCCCTTCCTGCTGTTCAGCAGTGCTACTTTCGGCATACTCCATCCTCCATCCTCATAACATGTCCCAACCATTGCAGTCTTTTCCTTGTTAGCATCTCTTCTAATGCTTCCACTTGAAGTCTCTCCCTGATGTTTTCATTTCTAATTTTGTCTTTCCTCATGACATTATCTATCCCTCTCAGAAACCTCGTATCTGCCACCTGCAATCTACTAATGTCTCTTTTTGTCCACATCCATGTGTCAGAACCATAAGACAGTATGGGCTGGTAATATACTTTATGGAGCAGAATTTTGGCATCCTTCCCTATGTTCCACCTCCAGATTACATCCTTTATCTGATAATACACTTGTCCACTCTTCCTTACTCTCTGACCTATTTCTTCCTCCATATTTCCTTTGACAGTTATCTTGCTTCCCAGATACACAAACCATTATACCCATTCCAATTTCTTGCCGTCAAGTAACACATCCTTCAAAGGGCCCATTGTTTCTTTTTATCTTCATTATTTGGTCTTTTCCACACTAATCTCCAGGCCATGTTAACCCATTGCATTCCACCATTTCCGTAATTCTCTTTCCAGATCCTGCTCTGTCTCCTCCCATATTATGATGTCATCAGCATATGCACCTTCAGCTCTGTTGAATCTCTGTGTCCTTGGACTTCAGCTATTATTACATCTAATATTACACTAAGAGGACAGGTGACAATACACTTACTTTTCTGACTCCTCTTTCCATGTGAAACCATTCTGAATGTTTAATGTCTATGTGCATGCAATTCTTACACTTCTCATTTCACAATCCTCTTTGACTAATAACATCTATATCAAAGAAAATTAAGTAGAATCTAATTATTCAATTGCTGATATATTTAATATAAATTTTTTATCAGTTGCTAATAAATTTACTGCTAATAGCTTAGTAACACATTGTATTGATTTCGTCAATACAGGCTTCCAAAAAAAAAAAAAAAAAATATTGACGCTACGTATGTCTGTGCAGTTAGCTGCTCCAGAAGAAATAAGAAAAGTTATGTTTCTTAAGAGCATATATTCAAGTGGTTATGATGGGATTTCCAACAGATTAAATACACTGTGCTCCGCAGAATTAAGTATTGTACTAAGTTATCTGTTTACTTGAGGGTGTCTTTCCAGAAAGGCTCAAGTGTGTTTATAATGAGGGGGATAAGTCAGTTGTATTGAATTACCATTCTATTTCATTACTGACAGCCTTCTCCAAACTTTTTCAGAAAGCAATATACAATAGAGTTTACCAACACCTTAAAAATATTTCAACTAAATCACAATTTGGTTTTCAAAAGGGCCATTCGACAGTACAAGCTATAATTGCATTCACTGTATTTTAGAAGGAATAAATGATAAATTAATACCTTTAGAAAATTTCTGTTACTTTTCTATGGCATTTGACTGTGTTGATCATTAAATTCTGATATAAAAATGATTATGGTATAGGTGGCATTGTTAATAAATGGCTATGTTCTTACCTTCTGAATAGAAAACAAAGTGTCACTAGTTCTCTGTTTTTTGAGTGGGACTTTATCAGATTTGGAGTACCTCAGGGTTCTACATCAGGGCCAGTATGTTTGTAATATATACAAATGATCTACCCTGTGTTACAGTACTACATCTAAAACTCAAAATTTGTCCAAATTGCAGATGACACAAGTTTAGGAATTAAAAATATTCCAGATATATCTAAAGAACATACTTCAAATTATGTCTTTGGCCTTATTAATAAATGGTTTACAGCTAATGGCTTGTCTTTAAACTTTGATAAAACTCAATAAATACATTCAGTACATCACACAGTTTAGCACTAGACATAGACATAAAATTTGCAGGCCAGTCTATTGAAGAGGTAGAGTGTGTGAAATTTCTAGGTTTGTATATTGATCATAATTTAAATTGGAGGGTACATGTGTCTGACTTACTGAAGCGATTGGGTGCAGACACATCTGCAATTTGTACAATTTCAGCTATAGGTGTTCTCTGAATGAGAAAACTGGTTTATGTTCCTTATTTTTGCTCCTTAATGTCACGTGGAATAATATTCTGGGACAATTCTAATCATAGAGACAAAAGTGTGTAATAAGAATGATGTGTTTGGTTAGCAGTAGAACTTCATGCAGAGAGCTGTTCAAGAAGTTGGGGATTTTAAAATTGGTGGCCGAGTATATATACACATCAATCTCACTCTAGTCACAAATTACACTCTAAATGAATGTATTCTGTAATATAAATCTCTACTTTTCTTATATTTTTTATATCATTTTATATTTCCTGCTTTCCTTCAATACTAGTCTTACAAGTTAAATAATAGATATTTAATACTGAATTCTCAAATTCCATATATTCATTCATTTTGATCACTTACTCTATCTGAGACTATGGCAGGATTAGAAGCAACCTTTGCGATCATATGTTGTGGAGAACCAGCATTAGACTCAACAGTTTGAGAGACAGCTAAAGAAGGATCCTTCAATATGGAATGCTGAACTATTTTATCTTCCACATCTGGTTCATCCACATCCATCAAAAAGTCATTTGGTGATAGGTCTATTTTCATATCACACCTAGAGTTGTTATCCTCACACATATTGGAATAAGCAGTCACAATTCTTCACACAAGAAGACAGTTTTAATAGAGAGTGATACTCTCTAAGATACTGAAATTAAAACAAAGACATTAATGAACATTTCCCCCACATTTTAAGAGCAAATTTTTAACAACACAGAAAGCCAAACTTTGAGATTACTTTGTACTATTTGTGCCAGTGATCTACAAAAAAAAAAAAAAAAAAAAAAATTAAAATTCATCCTCATTAAATATTTTAAAACAATGTGTTTGAAATGAGAATTATATTTAATTAGTAACTGTATGAAATAGTGAGCTTCAATTATTGACATGCCCTAGCCAGTAATAATAATAAAAACAAATGACACAGCTACAAGTTTCATAAGATAGACAAGTGAACAATAATGATCTATAAAAACTATCAAACTTCTACAAAGATAAAATAAGTATAATCACAAATAAATGTAATGCTTAGAACATCTATATGATTATATAATTTTATGTATGTTTCACCAAAGAATGATTGATCATTTCACAAAAGAAACATTACTAATCATTTCATGTAAATTGTTGTATTATGTTACATAAATATAACAGTTCAATAACAAGGTTCATTATGAAAGATTTTGTGGTTTCAGCAGCCGTCATCATGTTGTAAATAACTGTGAGATTTATGCTGCATTCTAACACTCCTCCTTTCCTCGATGTTTCATACAATGTATATGGTCTTCTTCAACAGATGGCTTGTCCCATGAAGACCATAGGCAAAAGGAGGATTGTTTGGACATAGTGTAAATCTTACAAAGCTATTTACAAGGTACATAGTGACATGTAGAACACATTCTCACATAAGAAGTCTGACATTGGCAATAGCCACATGTCAACTTGTGAAGACTTCCATAAAATACCCTATCCTTCCCTGCTTTTGGTGTCTACCAGCAGTTTCACCTTCACTATTATCGTATAAAATAAGTAAGTTAAACAGAGCCCACTGATAAAATATCCTGTCTATATAAAACAATCCAATAGGGTAACCATAAAATCATCTTGGTCTGGCCTTCTTTTTGAAGAAGGCCAGACTTATCAGCACTTTGGCTTTTCTACTGCGCTGTAGGGACAGCGGTGTGTTGCCTCGCTTCGTTAGAGTAACTCACCACATAAACAGCAGTGGTGCTAAGAGGATTTTACATCGGACTGGCATGTCGCTTCTGCGGGAACGGATTCGCTTCATTCGGTATGAGCTCGACCAAAATGCTCGGCTCTTACTTTCAAGCCATCTACACCTGACTTCTAGACTGACTGCTGATTCCTGGGACTGGATTGACGCAGCCACCTCGATTCAAGAGAGCATCGAGCAAGAAAAATAAAATCATCTTGTTTGTATTCTGACCCTACCAGTGAAACACTAGATCTCTGAAGGCATTACAAACAAAGAGCCATAGATTGGGGGTCAAATTAAAACCATTTGGCTAAATTTAAATGTGTCTTGCTAGGAGGAGAAAATTTAAGGCTGCAAAGCTGTGGGTAAAAAATGTGGCATCAAAAATGTTTAAGTGAGAATTCCAACAGTGTAGTGTAGTGGGCCCATTTCTATTTATAATACTCTAATGAATAATTCTGTTATTCACAAGTTTGTTTGTAGAAGACATTATGTTGAAATTACAAAAATAAGAGGATCGAAATGCAACAGAGGGATGAACAGTATATCTAACTGATTAGGTCAATGTGGTATGAACATACATGCAAATAAATCCAATTCTGTCAGACACACAGACAGAAAAATGACGGTTTGCATAATAATAAAGTCTAGGTAGAACTGTTTTTGGAAGATATAAAATGTAAATATATTGCCATATCATTTGATGGTAAACTGAGTTTGTTACGTGATATTAAAGAAATGATAAGGAATAGTTTCAAAGTCCTGCACTGATTGGAAAGGGTTTGTATGGGACAAAACCTATACCGGGGCTAGGATATCAGTAGTCACCTTAACTCACACTTCCATTACTGACAAAGTATGGAAAAAGTTCAAACTGTTAAACCATGAAATGTACCTTGGATAAATCAACTGTAATTTAAAAGTGGTCGCCACTTTCTTAAATTAACCTCAGGAAAGGAGAGGTTAGGTCGTAACTATGAAAATAGAAGCACTTTTACAAATTTAACAATTACTATATTCTTGAAAAAAAAAGGTATACTATTACAGCTGATAGACGATCAGACACTCATATCTCAAGGAAAGCTGGTTATGAAGGAAGACAGACAGACCGAATACCCCTAATTAATTTCCAAAAGTTACATGTTTAAAAGTTGAGACCGGGTTGCACCACTTTAAATTTCCATGATGGCCGACTAAGCATGCTTCCGGTACTACTTTCACTGTCAGCACTGCCAGGCTAAGTTAGTGCGATACCAAATGACACGTCTGTACGCCTTGCCTATTTCCCCGTGACTGAGCTGCCCGCGGCTCTCACTCCCTACATGGCCCGGTCACTACTACCACTGTAGTCTACCGCCCCGAAACATTGTTCAACAAAAAGAGTAACCTAGAGTTATAAAATTTTTATGGGATTTAGAGAAACTCCTAACAAATCATTTACTTCCTTATAAACATTACTGTAGGCTCAACCGTTTGGCCGTACTAAATTGAAACCTGTTGCGGCGTAGTGTGAGGTGACCTAGCTGAAAAATGTATCCTTACACTGTTCAAAAGTGTGTAATAATACTGTATTTTAGGTTTAACAACATATTTTATTGGATTCAAAAGTGTGGTTGGGGGCTCCCCTGAGCAGTGAGGGCCTATTAGTGAGGGGGCTCCCTGTGTCTCAGGGACCCCCTTAGCTGACGGTAGAACTAAAAAAAAAGTCGCCAGTTTGCTGTGAAGGCCTGTGGGCCCTCTGACTGTGCTTGGGGGTCCCCAGAGGTGCACTTGGGGGCCCTCTGAGTGTAGGGACCCTGGTGCACTTCACCGCCTAGACCCATAGTAGCTACGCCCCTGCAGGCAGCACTCTTGCTACCCGTTTTTCAACCAGGAGCTTGTTAACTTGAATATGCCATTAATATAGTATCGCCCTGCCCTAAAGCCATTTTGCTCTTCTTCCTCTATAAACTCTTCTTCAGTTATCTAATTAATTATTTTCCCAAATAATCTAGCCATTAAGCTTGTAATACTTATACCTCTATAATTTTTGCAATGTTCCCTTTCCTCCTTTTTATATATAGAACTCGTAATTGCCTTTTTCTATTTTTCTAGCAGGTCTTTGGCTCTTAACCATTTTTCAAATATAGTTTCCAACATTTCAATTAATATATCAGGAGCTACCTTAATGAATTCAATGTTAATTTTTGTCTTGGGTCAGGTGATTTCTCATTCTTTATTTTTGCCAGTGCATTTTATTTTCTTTCTTTAATATCAGGGGCCCACAGTTTGTGTATTCTATATTATTTTGGGAAAAATCATCTTGTAAAAATTGTTCTCTGCTTTCTTTTAGGTTTTTATAGTAAGTTACCCATTCTGTGATGCTGATCACATTTATTTTAGCTGCATTTTTGTAATTTCTTTGCATGCACTTCACTGTCCTCCAGGATTTATTTGTTCTTGTATTTCTGAAGCACTTATTAAATTCTTCCCATCCTTCATTCTTTGTCCTGGTTACTAAATGACGTTCCTCTCACCTTTGTTCTTGTAGGCTTCTCTATCCTCTATGGTTTTTGTTTCTAACCATTTTTCATATGCACACTTCTTAGCTCCTATGAAAGTTTCTAGGATATCATTCCAACATGAGGCACATTTGTTGGCGCCTGTCCTCTTGGTTTGTTTCCCTAAAGCTTTGAATGCTGCTTCATGTATATATTTTATTACAAGTACTTTAATATTTACCAAAATGCTGAAAGAATTTAAAATTGATATCAGTGGACGGCAAAAGTAGGTGGGAAAAGGAAAGGAGAAAAAGGGATGTATAGGGAAATTGCCACTGACGTGTGCTTTTCACCACAGTTAAATTAAATTTATGTGTAAGATAGTCAAAGAAAACTTAATCCTATAGAGTTACAAAGCTCCTATATTCAAATGGTAACACCACACTGCATCCATGAAAAAATGAAAGTTGTTTTCGAGATGGTTGTCCACTGTGCCCCTATTAGGAAATAAAACATCAAACCAAAATGAAACTTGACACTTTTATGTGAAACTTCAGGTTGTTTGCTATAAAATGATACATCTACCGATTCTATAAGTTATCTCAATAAATCTCTATATCATTCCAAAATTGTAAAGTTCATTTTGACTCAGTAACAATTATCGTGAGAACAATTAGCTCACCATAGTGTGGTCAGTGATTACGGTATTAACTAAATATGATAATTTCGAAGCTATTTATTTCCTATTGCTTTTAAGATAATTTGCTTCTGTTTTAAAATTGGTTGCCACTCCCACACAAGAAGAAATGATTAGATACAGTTCATAAAAGGAGTTCAGCATTATGAAATGATAAAGCTGATGGTTAAAAGTTCACTTTCATTTAATTTCATCTTTGTATAAAAGTTGCCTAAACCACCACTGATATTTTAATAATTTAATTTGATTGCTAAATAAATACTTAGGACCTTTTTCTCGCAAAACTCTGCAAGCTCTAGGCACATATTTCAAAATTCATTCAACAATACAACAGTCACTCTGAAAAACAGTTAATAATTTTAAATTCTCAAACCTGCTGTAATATGGCCTATGTATGACCCCTGAAAATGTTCACAAAACTCCGAACTTCACTTTTGAAATACTTTTGATCGATTTTAGACATTTTTCAACTAATTTTGACTTGAACCAGGAAACAACATAATGCAGACTGGCTCCAATGACAAACTGAGACAATGTGATCAAAATACCAGAACAGAGGGTTTATAAAGGCTACACCTGCATGATCCAGAAGCATAGTGCATTCTTGGAACAATGACATTTATTGAAATTATTTATTTAAACTCCACTCCTTTGATAAAAAAAAAAACATATTTGTTTGTCCTTAAACACTCAAATTATTGACAGTTTTAGACTCTGTGCAACCTCATTCCATTTCACTATTTAGTGCCCATTGTGTCATTGCAACCTAATTTTAGTGAGAGCTCCAACAATTATCAAAATAAGGAAACAGATCAGATCAGGTCAGGCATGACCTGTTACCCTATAAACTCATTCCCTCCTACAAAATTTCTTCTTTTTTTTATTCACAGACCATAAGCAACTCATTATTAGTTTAAACCAACTTTAAAAGTGATGTCTATTTATTACTACAGAGTGATTACAGTGTAATTGTTGTTGGGTGTTGTAAATGCCATATATCATAATACACAAAATAAATAAAATAATGGTACTAAAGTCGCAAACTGGGAATTGTTCTAAACCCAAGGTCCTAAACAAAACATTGTAATGGGTCTACAGCTAGTACTACAGCATGGAGGTGATAAAGACAAAGAAGTTGAAGAAAGTACTGAGGTTTGAAAATGGCAAATAAGTGAAGTAACTCGTTTAGTTATTGGGGACAGTGATTCAAAGACAGGAGAGGGAAGATCAGCAGATAGGCTTTTCCACATAAGTAGAAATGAGCACACTAAAAAATCTGAAATACAATGAAGAGCCAAAGAAACTGGTACACCTGCCTAATATCACGTAGGGCCCCTGCAAGTATGTAGAAGTGCCGCAACACAACGTTGCATTGACTCGACTAATGTCTGAAGTAGTAGTGGAGGGAATTGACATCATGCATCCTGCAGGGCTGTCCATAAATCCATAAGAGTACGAGGGGGTGGAGATCTCTTCTGAATGGCACGTTGCAATGCATCCCAGATATGCTCCATAATGTTCATGTCTAGGGGAGTTTGGTGGCCAGGGGAGGTTTTTAAACTCAGAAGAGTGTTGTTGGAGCCACTCTGTAACAATTCTGTACATGTGGGGTGTCGCATTGTCCTGCTGGAATTGCCCAAGTCCATCAGCATGCACAATGGACATGAATTGATGCAGATGATCAGCCAGGATGCGTACATATGTGTCACCTGTCAGAGTTGTATCTAGATGTAACAGGAGTCCCATTTAACTCCAACTGCACATGCCCCACACTATACCCAGCCTCCACTATCTTGAACAGCCCCTGCTGACATGCAGGGTCTATGAATTCATGAGGTTGTCTCCATACCCGTACATGTCCATCCACTTGATACAATTGGAAACGAGACTCATCAGACCAGGCAACATGTTTCCAATCATCAACAGGACAATGTCAGTGTTGATGGGCGCAGGCAAGGTATAAAGCTTTGTGTCGTGCACTCAGCAAGGGTACACGAATCTCCGATAGCCCATATTGATGTTTTGTTGAATGGTTCGCATGCTAACACTTGTTGACAGACCAGCATTGAAATCTGCAGCAATGTGCGAAAGGATTGCACTTTTATCATGCTGAATGATTCTCTTCAGTCATTGTTGGTCCCATTCTTGAAGGACTTTTGCCAGTCGCAGCGATGTCAGAGATGTGATGTTTTACCAGATTCCCGATATTCACACTGCACTCGTGAAATGGTCCCCACCTCATCGCTACCTCAGAGATGTTGTGTCCCATCTCTCGTGCGCTGACTATAACACCATGTTCAAACTAACTAAAATCGTGATAACATGCCATTGTACCAGCAGTAACTGATCTAACCCCTGCAGCAGACACCTGTTGTTGCCGACCGCAGCGCTGTACTCTGAGTGTCTACATATATATGTGTTTGTATATGCATTCCTATACCAGTTTCTTTGGCTCTTCAGTGTAGAACACGGGATATAATGAAAGAACTAAGAAAAATAAAAAAGCATACGGGGGCTGATGTAGATATTACTATAGATGTATTAAAGATAGGTGGGTACAATATTGCAACGTATCTTGAAATATTATTGTGGCTTGTTTCTTGCCAGATTACTGGAAAAGTGCCATAGTCCATAAAGGAGGCGTGGCAAGTAGATTTAAGTATTACAGGCCTACTAGTTTGTAAGCAATAATAGATGAATTGATGGAAAGATTGATATGCAGCCATGTTAGAAATATCTTTGAGAAAAGAATTTGGTTTGTTAAATGGTAACTTTTTTCAGTCATGTATATTCATGTGACTCTCGAGTAGTGAGCTGTGTGTAAGGTATTTAGGATGACTGGACTAGTGACATCAAGTTGATAGTGTAATATTGAATATCTTAAAGGTGTTTGAAAAGGTGAACTATAAAATGGTGAGAAGATAGAAAGCAAAAAATTAGAGTAAGAAATGAGGTATCAAAAGACATGGAATCGAAAATGATAGTGCATCAGGGAGTGTATTTAAACCATAACTGCTAACTATTTTGATGTTTGCTGCAATTAAAAAAAATGTTGTTGATCAAACTGGTTACCCCCATCTGATTCGAAATGGAATGAGTCGTAGGATATCCAGCTGGATAGACCAACAGGGAATAACGATAAATGTCTAAGAAGAACCAGTTCATTAAGTACAAAGATTTAAAAGTAAAAGTTTTTATAGCTGTAGGGGGGGGGGGGGGGATGAATTGTTTACTGAAGACATATATCTTGGCATAACATTTGATAGTGAACTCAGCTGGGCATGACGCAATGAGATGATAGAAAGAGGTTCCAAATTCTTTCTTTATTGAAGACCGTGGTAAGGGAGTGTACCAGAGAGATAAGGCAATTGGGTTACAAAGTATTGCCAGACCATTGCTTGAATATGATGGTATAATAAAAGGCCCACATTTTGAATATCAAATACAGGGGGCACAATGAAAGGTAAATGGGTTTTTAGTTTCGAAATTATCGGACAATACAATCAGTAACTAATATGATATAGAATCTGAAAAAGGATTCATTGGAAGAAAGGAAGGCAAAGAGTGTGCTAAGAACTTATAAGGCTTGGATGGATATTGGCAGAAAAATTAGGAGTTGTGAGTTGGAAGTGTAGAGATGACCAGGCCACAATCTTCCACTTGGTTTGTAACATGAATAAAATTTTATCGGATAACTAGCCAAGTTAGTCCATCGATCAAACACGACGTTTCAGCAGTCGCAATTGTCTAGTGACTTGACAATTGAGGCAGAGATTGTGACCCATAGGTGCCCATAGCAGTGCCACATATATATATGGCATGGCCCCTTCCTATGTCAAACCACACCCCCTGTAAACCTACTGTGTGGTTCAGATACATAGATGATATATTTATGATCTGGACCCACAGTGAAAATCAACTCCTAGAATTCCTCCATTTCCTTAGCAATAGCCATTCCATTAATTTCACCTGGACCTACTGCCGCACTCACATCACGTTTCTCGATGTGGACATCACACTCAGGCATGGTGTCATTTACACCTCTGCCCACATCAAACCAACTAATCTCTACATATCTACATTTTGACAGTTGCCACCCACTCCGTAACAAACATTCCCTCCCCTACAGTCTTGCTATCTGTGGCAGATGTATCCGTTCTGATAGCTGAATACTTCTCCCAATATTCCCAGAACCTATCCCAAGCCCTTATTTCCCGCTCTTACCCAGCAGATCTTGTACATAAACAAATCATCCGTGTAATCACTCACCCTCCACGTAACCACTCCCGCCCGGAACCTCTAAAATCCAACCAAATCCCTGCCTTTGTCATCCAGTTCTCGCCTGGCCTCGAATCCATCAACAGAATCCTACAACGGGGGCTTGACTTCCGTCACTCCTTTCCAGAAATGCGTACTCTCTTGCCAAAAATTCTACCAACTGTCCCCCGCACATGTTTCAGCAGACCATCTAACCTCAAAAACATCTTAGTTCACAAATATACTCCATCAGACTCTCCAAAAACACCATATAGATCTTTTCCTTGTAATAGACCTCGCTGCAAATCTTGCAACATGCATCCTCCCACTGCTACATATTGCAGCCCTGTTACAGGGGAAACCTTTCCCATCACTGGAAATGCCACATGCTCCACAACACACACCATATACCAGCTAACTTTCTGCCATTGCACTAGTACCTATATAGGCCTGACTGCACAATAACTCTTGACCAGAATGGATGGCCACAGACAAACAAGTCCACATCCGCAATTTATATCTTCCAATACCAGAACATGCTAACTACCACAATTCTAACAACCTGAATGACTGTTGCACTGTGAGAGCAATCAGAGTTTTCCCCGAAAACACCACCGCTTCAGAACTTTGGAGATAGGAACTTACCAAAGTATCCTAGATACCAGGCACCCACCTGGCCTCAACCACTGATAAAACTCCTTTCTTTGATGCATAACTCATTATTATTAGTACTATCATCACTATCATTTAAATAGTTAGAATATTTTTTTCATATTTCATTTGTCAAAACTTGTTTGTCTAATTTTTTTTTATGTTTCAACATTCCTTACCCTTTTGATATCTTACCTATTCTACCACCATCAGTGATATACATATTTATCTATAACATCTCAGTCTCTCCCGACATATCTAGTATGCACATAGTCATGTGTTAAACTTTGGTGAGTGCACACCTCCCAAACCACATGACTCATCTCCTACAGCTTGTAAAACTGAAATGTTGTGTATTCGTGTTTTCATCATAAATGTTCTTCACCCATCACAGCCTTCAGCTTTGGTGAGTGATGAGTCATTTTCCCTTTCCTTGTAATAAACATTATTAATAATGAGCCTACCAAGACACATTTAAGAATTAATGAGCCTGAATCATATATTGCTAAGACAGCAACAGTATAACGTAGGACAGTATGTCACAATCAGAGCATAAGCAACTTTTTAAAGTCAATGACAATCTTGTACAAATACACAAAGTGAACCATTACTATTCACTAACGTATGATTGTGTTGGTGGTTTACTATCAGAAGTTAAGCTGGATATAGTCTCCCGAGAAGACTACATCCATTCTTAACGCCGAGAAAGACTTCGTTCCTATAGAAGTTAAGCTCTTTTGCAGATGAAATAATGCTATATAATAGGATCAGAATAGTAGAAGACTGTAAGCAGCTGCAGGGTGATCTGGACAGGATATCTAGCTGGGCTGGTAAACATGGGATGAAGATAAATGCAAAGGTACAGTACACTAACAAAAAACTAATGGGTGATTTTGGTTATAAGGTGGGGAAAAACTGCTTGTAGAAGACTTGAAATGTAAATACTTTGGCATAATATTTTATAACAAACTAAATTGGGCTGGACATATTGGAGGAGTAATAGGAAAAGGCTTAAAAATCCTTTACTTATTGGAGATAGTGGTGAGGGGATGTACCAGAGGAGTAAGGGAATTGGGTTACAAAACTTTGGTGAAACCACTGCTTGAATATGGTGGTGTAGGATGGGACCCACATTTTTCGTATCAAATACAGGAGTTTGAGGGGGTGCTCAGAAGAGTTGTTAGATTTGCCTCTGGAAATTACCACAGAATACAATCAGTAACCAGTATGATAAAGGAGCTGAAATGGGATTCACTGTAAGACAGGAGGAGGACGAACAGGGTCATGGCAGTGTACAAGGCATATACTGGTGATGAGGCATCAAATGTTCTTGGTGAAAGAATTAAGAGAGGTTTATGGAAGGGGATAAATGACCATGACCACAAGCTGGCACTCAATTCCAGGAATAAAGGTGTGGAAAGATTTTACTTTGTAGGTTAGGAGGTCTGGGATTGGAATAGATTACCAACAGAGAAGATGAATAACTTACCAAAAATGCTAGAATAATTTAATTTTCATTTGTAGGAGTCATAATAGGTAGACGAGTAAAGAAAAGGGGGAAAAATGGGTGTGCTACATCACAATTAGATTAAAATACATCAAATATTCTAGCAAATATTTTTCGCAATTGTGATTCCTCTTGTGACTTGTCAATACTTCAGATATCTATGTATTGCAAT
This sequence comes from Vandiemenella viatica, assembly GCA_031002005.1. Lineage (NCBI taxonomy): Eukaryota > Metazoa > Arthropoda > Insecta > Orthoptera > Morabidae > Vandiemenella > Vandiemenella viatica. Next base: position 177,015,070 of record JARYHS010009186.1, on the reverse strand, counting down.
TATTACATGAAAATACCATCTCTCCAGATTTCACATTTAGGAGAGGACATCCAAGAGTATCCCTAGCACAGATCATTCAAGTCTGACCCTCACATAGCCCCTTTCCCCCATCATCCATCTCCTACTAGTAAGGAAAATAACAACCCAGTTCTCCAGTCAATCTGTAAGCCTTAGTTTCCTTTAACATAATTCTGCCTATATGATTTTTATCTTTGTTTTTTTTTTCTTCTGTCATCAGTTTCATGAATGGTATGATGCAATTTTTTGTCTCTACCATCTCGATATACTCTTTACAACCTCAATTATCTATGTCATATATTCAAATTTTTGTATTCTTGTACAATTTGTTCCTTAGGATGTTCCCTTCACTAACAAACTGACCAGTACCACACATCTTAAGATTCAATCCACTATTCTTCTCTCTTTCTCTTCCATGAACATCTTTCCTCGTGCACCATTTTCAAAACACATTCATTTCATCAGTCCACTTCATTTTCAGCATCTTTCTGTACCATCACTGTTCAAAGGCTTCAATTTTATTTATTTCTGGTGTTCGTAAAGTCAAAATGCTTCATTACCATAAATTGATGCGCTCCATACATACAGCTTCATCAAGTTCTTCCCGAGTTGTACACTAATATTTGAAACTAAACGTTTTCTCTTTTTCAAGAAAGATTTTTTCAATCTTTACTGCATACCACAATACACTGAACTAGGCAGGACGAATGCTTAATTCTAAGTCCATAGTTGTTCACTTGGAGATAAGCCTAATGGAACATGTCTGTAGTCTTCTACACATTGTAACTACAATTCTACTGCTGCATTACCTGTGATTAGTTGTATGACTTTCCCTCCCCCACCCTAAAACCATCCAGTTTACATTGTGGCTATCTATTTTCATTTATTGAATATGGCCATCTTTTCCACTACAATGTTTGAACACCACATGGGAACAGGGAAACATGCCCATTTACAAATGGTATGTAATTTTCATGTATCACACAGTCTAATTTAGTACAAAAATATTAAGCTAATCATGCCTTCTACTTAAATTTTGAAGTCAGTCATATAGACCTAGATGACAATGTGGTAACAGTGCAATGTTTCACTGTACTATTCAAAATACGGGTTAGCTGAATATTCTGCATGCGGAATTGTCATTATCATTATGCACAATTTATATGTGTTTGCAGAAACAAAAGATAAATTTTAAATGTTTCTTAAATACCATATAAACTAAGTATAGAAACACAAGTATTGAGATAACTATTACAGAACAATTATTTAACTTATGGTAGTGTAGTATGGGACCCTCATTTTGCGTATCAAATACAGGAATTAGAGAGGGTGCAAAAAAGGGCTGCTAGATTTGTTTCTGGAAATTATTGCAGAATGCAATCTGTGACGGATATGATAAAGGAGCTGGAACATGATTCATTGCAAGACAGGAGGAGGATGAGGAGAGTCATGGGAGTGTACAGGGCGTATACTGGCAATGAGGCATGGAAAGATATTGGAGTAGGTATGAAAAGTAGTGCATGGAAGGGAAAAGATGACCATGACCACAAGCTGGCACTCGATTTCAGGCACAAGGGGGTGGGAAGATTTTCTTTTTTAGGTAAGGGTGTCAGGGATTGGAATGAGTTACCAAGAGTAATGACGAATAATTTACCGAAAACATTGAAAGAATTTAAAGATAAAATTTGTAGAAGGCAAATGTAGGTGGGTGCAGGATAGGGGGAAGATGGGGGGGTAGGGAAATTGTCACCGGAGCCTGTGCTCCATTGCAATTAAATTAAATTAAATCAAGCTGAAATGATTACTCTTAACTGGTTTCCCATTTAACCATACAAAGGATCTTAGATTGCAGATTCGTCTCATACTATGTAAGTTGCGAACAAATAATAAAGAGACTTTTTACCTAGGAATAAAAAATATATTAATTCCTTTGTCTGGATTGGTACATATAATTTGAGTCCAAGCATATGGTATCAGAATTTATAATTTCCACAAGACATTAATTTCATTCCCTCTGCTACATGACAAAAGGGTATAAATAGTAATTCCTTTGTTGTTTGTGGCTTTAATGTTCATAATTATGGAGAGATAACAACATTTCAAAAAAAATGATTGAAAATAATAATTACTCCCCTATTAGGCCTACAATCATTTTAATCCCACTGTTTAATTTTATTTTCTTCACAGCTACACAAAAACCTGCTGACAAATTTTAAAGCAATGATATTTTTCATAGGTAAATTTACACGTGCCAAGAAAAGAACTATGAAGTAAAAACACAGATTTGACTCCATTTGTAACTATGATCACAGTGAAAGCCTGAAACCAACTGAGTTGACTGCAGAATTATCTTAAAAATAAAATTCTTGTTCCTGATCGACAACAACAATTTTGAAATATTACAAATAAACTATGTATTTACATATTTCTCTTTTGCGTCTGAATGATCTGTGAAATGAAGCCAAAATAAACAAGTATTACCATGTGTAATCTGCAAAGATTGGTTTAACAAACACTGAATGTGTAAATAAGGGTAAATTGATTTATTTCACAAAAAAGAGACATCAAAATGATAAGACCAATAAAAATAACAACAGCACGAAATCCCATCACTTACAATTTAATACTAACTAATCACAAAATGCTACAAAGATTACCTCATCGTACATTAAAAACTATAAAATGAATTGCAAACTACTTTAAGATTTCTTTGGAAGAATTAATCTATTGTAGACTGTGGACTGAGAAGCAAAACAGTGACAGAAACCACAAAAGAATAATGCAACACAAATTAACATGGACTGATGATGGTGTTATGATTAAGATTTGTTACTACAGGTTACCACTAGTAACCACACTAGGCAAAGTTTAAATGCCACAGTGTACCTGCTGGCTTTAAAATGCTTTATCAATATGAATAAAACATTTCCACCATTTGATAGTAAGCTATGTGTTTGACTGTTATGCATAGGCTGCAGTGATAAGAAATAAATTTCTGTCCACCTATTCATGGAGAATAATTTTCAAGGAATCCAAAAATCAGTAACATTACTTATGAACAAATTAAATTTTAACTTTCCAGCTCAGAAAAAGCTAGAGGCTTTTATATCTCAGAATATTTATAACATACACATTTACAAATATAAAATAGCTGGCTAATGGTTTTATTACAAGGAACCTACTTACCTATTATCTGGACAACAGATTTGTTTCTGTTTATCAGAACATGTAAAAACTGAGCTCTTTGTTTACACGCCATCCGGGTCCATCGTTTCTCTCTTCTTTTACAACACAAGCCAATGTTACCATGTACCCATAATTCTAATCGGCTAAGACATGTAGCGACGGCAGAGACCTCTATTAGGTACCTTCCTACTAAGTAGGTAGTCACTCCCATAAGGATGACGGGGATTTCTAGTTGTATTGTTGGCCTTCATCTCCCTATAAATATCTTATTATATAGGATATTTAAATTGATCCAGACAACTAGAGTATGTCGTATTCATCGTCGGAAAAAGTTCGTTCGATACCGTATGACAACAGTAATTTGAAACTCAGCTTTGTTATTATTTTGTTGCGGTTAGTAAGAATTAACAACGTGTTTATTCTAATAATACAACTTAAGATTTGAACTGAAAGTTTACGTTGAAAATACAATACGAATAATTTTATTTTGATATAAACAATTCCCAAGAATTTCCATATTCTGAAGCAGGAGCGTGTATTTTCTAATCTTGCGATCAGCATTTTCATATTCTTAAGATCAGCATTATATTAAAACCGCTTTCTGGACATTTACAAAATGAGTCAGGTTAGTTTCTGGTAACAGAGTATACGGCTTTGTAAGCGACCACCTGCTTTTCTTAGAAAATATGAAAGTACAACCTCTGGTATTTTTTACGTAAACTCTGCATGTACAATACTTTGATAGAATGTGTCTATTTGCTTGAGAAAAAAATGTGCAGTAGTTGCAAGGTTTAAAAGTACTGTTCAATTCGTTTAAGAAGGAAACAGAGGGAAGCAGCTAATATCGCAGTGGCAGATATTTTCATTGACCTTCTTTGGAATTTCATCGATGTTTGGCATTCTAAACAAAATGATGGTTCTGTAATCTTTGGTCTGTTTACATATTTGAATTTACCAATTTATTTTGATTAAGTAAATTATAAGTACTGTTGTTTTCCAGCAACTGAACAATCATCGCAGCTTTCTTTTTATTGGATCTGAAATATATTAATGCATAAAATTACTATTCGCGCACACACTGGACAAACGCATCTTTGGTAATTTACAGAAACTATGTACCTATCAATTAAACTTAACACCTATGTAATTAAAACCATGTTATTTTTTTATTTGTTGGTTACGATTTCGAGGCTAGGAAATTCCTGTGCAAAAGAGAAGTAGTTTTTGAACCAAAACCCTTCAGATTCATTTCAAACAAGGTTTTATTTTTTTGATAAATAAAGGTTTCAAGTGATTGTGAGGGAGCTGTATCAGAAAATGAATGTTTGTACACCTTGATGTTAGGTCATACTATTGTAAAGTTCTTATTAGTTAAAGAAATCAATTTTAAATGATTTTATTGAAATGTAATCCTTTTATTAGCAGAACAACTGTTTTGCATGTTAGACTGATTTGTATAGCCTAGTTTAAAGAAACAGTATTTAATAATGTTATTCCAGTTCATAAAAGCATTATATAATAATTGTGATACTATTGTTATTTGTTTACAATAAACAGTGTAAAGTAACTTATGCAGTGGGATGTTCACAATTGTCTATTATTAAGAATTGTCTAATGTGGTGGATTATACAATACTGATAGGTACAATTGATATACACACATAATATCAGAAAATAAATTGCTGATGAGCATATGAGAAACATTTTAGAACTGGATATTTGTTAGAACTAGATTTTTTTTATGGATTTTGTATTGGTGCCTGCATATGAACTTTTGAATTCTCTTCCACATAGTGTTTTTAGAAAATGGACACTGGTCCAAAATGAACCCTTGGGGTTCATTTTAAAAATTCAACTACCACTGTCTACCAATCTAATATATTCACTTACATTTAGATTTCTTCAATTCTCTTCTGATGCCAAAACTGAAATGGTCAGGTTTGTGTTGTTTATCTTATCTAAGAAACACATTCTTTATTGAATCTTAAATGAGTTCTGTGCAAGAAAATAACAACTTTGTTTATTGTGATTTTAATTGTGTTTTTGAGGCTGATTACATGATACAATTAATTTGAGTAAGTTGATAGATGTCTATCACCACTTGTATACTCCATAATTCAAACCAAAATTTTACCAGTGTTAGGCTTTGTTGAAAGAAAACTTTGTTGAGGATTATGGTGGCAGTAATTAGCCATGGTCCTGTTTTAGGAATATATCTTACATTCATCTGTAATTATCAATTAATGCCAAAATTGTAAAAGCAGGTGTGACAGTCTCGCTTAAATGAAAGATTGGGTCTACTGCAGATTTGATTCCACTACAGCAACATTGCGTCCTGCTGACTAATGATGTCATAGTACTGTGGTAGTTAAGCACAAGACACATTATTTTCAAGTAGTAATTAGATTGTAATACACCCCAGACCAACATTACACAACTAAAACTACATTAGAAAATATTTCTTGTGTTTGACTACTACAGTATTATGATGCTAATCATGATCTCAAGTAATCCTGAAAAAATTTATACTCTGCGCACTAACTAAGTTTCAATGGGTCAACTGGTGATCACAATTCTGCTACAACATTCACTAATGCTGTCAAATACTGCTGTAGTCAGTCAAAAGATGTAATATTTTCAGCAGTAATTCTGTTGTAATACAACCTGGACCATTATTTTTAAGCAGAGATTAGATTGTAATGCACCCTGAGATAGCATGACACCAATAAATGTACTTCAAAAAGTATTTCTAGCGATGTTTTGCATTTGACTACTGCAGTATTATATGATGCCAATTCCTTGCAGTATCATGGTCTCCAGTAATCCTGTTTCATCCATTCCTGTTCCTCATGTCTGCAGCATAAATTGATGTAGGAAAAAAGTAATTTCTGGCATGCATTTCTCTAACTTTATTGATTATATCTTTGTAGATGTGGTTGCAAGAATGTTTCTAAATTCATACTTTCATATTCCTGTTCCTCTCAGATTATTGTGCTCAGTAATTATTGTTAATTGTGATGAAACTTACACGCCAGGGCAATTACACTATAATACTAAATTTTAAAAGAATTTTCTGTTTACATTATTGACTGTTTTCGGGAGGATTGTTCATTGCCTCCTAAATAACTTTTAATTTAACTGGCTTAATTACAAAGAAACATTTGCTCCACATATACTCTTACATTGCCTGAATTATTTACTTACAGTGTTTGTTACCCATTTCTCTTTGTAATTTATTTCTTGAGTACAACAGAAACATTTTCCACCTCCTTTATGCCTGAAAGCCAGTTTATGATTTTGATCATCTATTTCCCTTTTATATACTGCTTTTAATTCTTCTACCTATAAACATTCAGGGCCCATAACCAATATGTGCCTTTTATACACCCAGCACTTACTTCACCTACCTTGTGTCTTCAAATTACTCTCAATTTCAAAACCTTATCAAATCAGTTACTGATTGAAGTTTACAGTAAGTTACACAAAAAAAAAAAAAAATCCAACTGCACCTCTAAGCACCTTAATGTGGTTCTTACTATCCCACCAAATTCTAACATTAATTTGCCCACAGTTTGTAGTGCAGTTGACTCACCTGGTACATCCATTCATGACCCACTACAGTAAATGCAAGGCTATGAAATCTCTCCCTACTATTTGACTGATTATCTGTTCTGCCCTGTTAATATAATTTTTTAATCAAATGGTATGCCAAGATAGGTACACTTTATACCTTCAAGCAGTAATTCCTCCTCTACCTTATAAACATACCAAACATTAAAATTTCTATCTTTATAAGTTGGTTTCTTTTTATTTATTTTCATTTCACGTTAATGTCAAAGACCTTTTGTTTATTATTCCTAAGATGTGTAGCATTATTTCATCTATGATCAATTTCTGACTGTAAACTGCTAATCAGGGCCATATTTAGGATCTGTAGGGCATATATATGTATTAGGGAAATAAGACGCAACACTTACCACAGTTGATGGTGTTGGGAACGATGGACTCAAGTAACTCAGTATTTCAGTGGTTAACCTTATTCTTGCAAGAAGTGAGACACTTAGTGGAGTCAGATATTCACACACAGAAATCCTATTTACCAAGAGGACGTCATTGTGTGCACATCTCATTCCACCAAGTGTCTCACCTACTTGCAAGAATATGGTTTGCTACCAAAATATTGTGTTACTTGTGTTTGTCATTTTGTGTTCGTCGTTCCCAGACACCGATGTCTGTGGTAAGTGTTGGGTCCTAGTATGCCTCCTTTGGTAGGATCCAACTGACCTTCAGGTTGTGATCTAAGTTATATATACACACAGTGTCATAGCTAGATTGGCCCCGGTGCAAAAAATATATATATATATATTTTTAGCTCTGCCAAGTCTTGTAAGGTTTGCTGACAGGGGCTCCCTGAGCTGAGCGTGGGCCCCCTGAGCTTGGGGGCCACGGTGCACAGCACCACCTAGCCCTCCGATAGCTACGCCCCTGTATACACACCTTATTTTTTTTTGTCCTTTTTTTAAAAATGTAAAAAAAAAGAAAAAATTCTTCTCTTTTACATGTCCCCGTTTTCTTATTTTGATTAATTTCTTTTGGCAGTTAATATTTCCAGTGATATTATCATTGCTCCTCCACTACTGCCAATGGTTAAATACATCATACTTGTGGTTGTGATGTCCATAGGCACCTGCGCGAGGTCAGTCACACATCTCTATTTTTCTGAAAAAGAGTGTAGCCCAAAATACATGGTTAGCCTAAATGATTCATCAGGTTTCAGAATACTATATATTAAAAAGTATACAACCTACAAAGGCAAATGATTCATGAAAAGATACATAAACTCACCAATTTTTTGGTTCATACTATAAATGTTCAATGTGTGCACTGTTAGACACCAAGCACACATCCAAACTATAATCTAGTTCCATTTATACGTTCGATAGCAAGCTTCTATCAGTGTCTCTCACAGTAGCAGTGATCAGTTCCTGCAATTCTTGCAGTGTTGGTGGTTGTGGGGGTCCCCGTCCTGGCATCCAGATTTGGGTTTTCCATGGTTTCCCAAATCACACCAGGCAAATGCCGGGATGCTTCCTTCAAAAGTCCATGGCCGAATTCCTTCCCATTCCTTGCCCCCATCCTTTCCCGTCTCTAATGACCTCGCTGTCAAGAGACGTTAAGCAGTTAAAAAAAAAAAAAGAAAAAAAAAAGTTTTGGGGGTACATAAACTTTGCCCTTCACATAACCCCACAAGAAGAAATCACATGTGGTCAGACCTGGCATCCATAACAACAGAGGAACATCACTCAGACCAGCACACCCTATCCAGTGTTGTGGCAGTTCTTCGTTGAGAAAGTCGTGTACATTTGTACTCCAGTGAGGTGGAGCCCCGTCCTGTTGTAGGATGAAAGTGGATGAATCAGTAGTCAGTTGTAGAAACAACCACAACCATAAATTATCACCGTCTGCTTGATAAAAAAAGTCCATACAGCTTTTCCTTTCATATGACCCAGAAGACATTCACTTTTATCAAATCCCTTTCTAGCTCCATAATGCCAAGTCCTCGTCATTACCCATAGCTTCCATCATTTGGTACAAAAATCAAAATGGTGGTAATAATAATCTGGAATTGGTGTTGCACCAATTGCACATTGTAGGGTTTGAAATGTATACGCCGATGTAAAACATTCCACACTGTTTTCTGTGGAGTTCCCAGTTCATGGCTGGCACAAAAAGTTGATTTTTGTGGACTGCACACATAGCTCTGTCCCATGTGTTAACGGTTTCCTCTGAGACATGTGGTCGCCCTGTGTTGGTCCATTTACACAGACAACCAGTGTCGTGAAACTGGTGAATCAATTTAAATTTCTCTGGTGACTAGGTGCAACTTTTCCATATTCTCATGTGAATGCATGCTGCACATTCGTAACCGAAGAACACTTCGCATATTATAACCAAAAAAAAAACTCTTCTTCTTTTCTGCTATCTAACGTGCAGGCCAGACACCAAGCGGGCTTTTAAACTCTGTGAGTTTATGTATCTTTCCATGTATCACTCGTCTTTGTAGGTCATATACTTTTCAATACACAGTGTTTTGAAATCTGATGAATCATTTAGGTTAACCATGCATTGTGTTTTTTGTGTTTGTGGATTATATTTTTTTATTTCTGCTGCCCTTGAACCTTGGTGAAAGATGGGTATAATTTCTATCTCCTTTCCATGTAATTATTGAAATATTTTTATATTCATCATAACTTTCTCCTTTATCCTTGTTTATTATTCTCAGAATATCATCTTTTCATTTCTATTTTATAAAATAGCCACAGAAATTTCTAGTTGGATTATTTATTAGTTCCTCTTCAGCCATTCTATTTTCATGAACTACCAAGGTTCTCTCTGCTGATATTAATTTGTTGTTGTTTCAAGTGCTTGCTCTCTTCCCTACAGGCATGCTATATGGAAAGAGAATAAGGGAAATTGTGGATTATAATGGGGAAATGTCCTGGAGATGATCATAGAAAAAAACTGAGGCATTGAAGATAGCAAGGTATGCTGGCCCATCAAAGGATGTTTTTCAATGGAAAGAAATTGGAATGGGCAGTGTGTTTTAAGGAAGCAACGTAACTACCAACGGAGAGATGGAGGAAGAAATAGAGCAGAGAATAAGGAAGAGTGTGCAATTTTATAATCAGATAAAGGATGTAATGTGGAAGTGGAACATAGGGCAGTAAGCCAAAAGATTATTATCAGCCAATACTGATATATGGCTCTGAAACCTGGGCTTGGGTAAAGAGAGATATTAGCACATTACAGGTGGCAGAATTGAGTTTTCGGAGAGGGTTAGAGAACATTACAAGAAAGGATAAAATCAAAAATAAAAACATCAGGGAGAGATTAAGGATTGAATTATTTGAAAAGATATTTACAAAGAAGAGACTGAAGTGGCTTGGACATGTTGTGGAGGAGGAGAGAGTGCCGAAGTTAACACTTTCAAACGGGGGGATGGGAAGGAGACCAATTTTAAGACCACAGACAAGACAGATGGACCAGGTGAAGAAAGCCGTAGAGGCCGTAGAGTGAATTGTTTGGAGACAAGTAGCGAAGGAAAAATCTTGGAGCTACCATTAGGCATGTAAGAGGATGTGCCAGACAACCAGCAAAAGTAGAAATATCTAATAATGTTGATGAAGACAGATGGTTATAATTACTAGCTTTTGATATTGCCTCAAGGCTATCATTTTCAGGCGGAAGACATAGCAATGGATTCCTCAGTGTCATCGTTGATATCTTTTTAAAACACTTGAGATAGAAGTATGCTTTCACATTGACAGCAGCAATTACGTAAAAGGTTTTGTAAACAGTTTGTTAGAGTATTTTTGTCCTAATTTATAGTACTGATAATTAAATGTTGCTGTTAAACATTTATAGCAGAGGATGGGGTATTGTTTATAAAAGTGTCTTTCTTCCTCCAACGTCACTTCCAGTTTCATCAGATAACCATAAAATGTAAATTATGTCATTTCTAGAACATTCAAAAAATTTTGTTTTGCCATCCATTAGACACTGTGACTAGGGTTATTAACCTTTTCTTATTATTACTGTTATCTTATAACAATAAAATTACATTTTGTGGGATAGAAAAAAGTACATTTACTTCATCAACCAAACATAATTATAAACTTCTATCACCTAAACTCTTGTTGCGGTGAAATATTCTAAGTCCACAGCTTCATGTTAAGTAAAAATTTATTAGTATTGCTACTTCCACATCATGGTGGTGAGTGTTGCGGACTGTGTCTGGTTAACAACTAGAAGGATGAGGTATAAATGGCTGGGTTTAATCACCTGGAAAAGTGCCATCATTTATTTCCCATGATACCTTATTTTAATATGATTCTATCTTATAGAATGGGTTATTTTAAATACTTTTGCCCATGAGAATTTTTCTTGTAATCCTACCTTTTTAGGCATTATTCATTTCTGAAGGGTTGAATATTTTAGTTATTTATATATAGCTTCAAAGGTTTTTTGTTCCGCATAAGAGTTTCATTTTAATTTTCTGTTCTCTGTGGTTGTTTTTATTTAGATGCAATATTTAATTTTACCTTATTACATTTTACTTTTAGCTTCCATCTAATCGCCTAGGTGCGCACTTAAAGTTTCAGAAAATCATATCTTTCTTACTTAATTATAGTTTTACATGAACATTTTACTATTCTTCTTGGAATTTAATGCTCTATTTAATTACTCATGTCTTGATTTTGACAAGTTTTCTTTTTCTTAATTGACACATGTGAATGATGTGTCTCCAAACTCAAACAGAAAGTTTTCAGTGATCATTTCTGCTGACCTTGCCATGTATCATGTGCCACTTGCATGGTTAAGGGATTACTCAGATATTGTGTAATTGTATCAGCAATAATGCAGTAACAATAAATGCTGTTGTGAGGTGATATTAATATGGAAAATAAAGATAAAATACACCCACCATTCACCAAAGTTGAGGAGGGGAAGGCAGCAATGACAAAAAAACACACTCCACAAACACACACACACACACACACACACACACAAACCAATTGGCAGTCATTTGGGACTGCTGACAGAAGTGAAAACTTAAAACAATCAATATCATATGTGCAACATGTAATATTTATAACTACAGATATACTAAATAGCAATAATTCCATGTGGATATAATGGCTTGGTGACAGGGTTTCTACTGGCTGCACTTTCCACCGCTGTCTTAGCCGCCTTAACCTAACCTGGTACAAAGGACCTATAGCTTAACGTGGAATCCGAACAATGGAAGCATTCTGGCGTACTGGAAATTACACAGCAAGCTATGCTAGATGTGAAGATCGGTTTAATGGTCTATGAAAATACTCGCCAAGACAGAGATTCGAGAAGGGACCTTTTGTTCACCAGACAGACATCCAAACCACTGAGCCACGAGAGTGCAACAGATATACTATTAACATTAGCATGTTGGTATTGCGAACTCATAAGATTTTACCTATCCAAAAAATACAACTCTTAAAACTACCTACTCATCGTGGGATTTGAACCTTCGACACAGAAAGAGAACTTTTGGAAGTAAGCGACCTAATCACTGAGCTACCATACTGCCTTGTTTTGAAGTATATGTGTGCCAACTACTATCAAAATCGGATAAAAACTGTGGGTTTGTATGAACAATGGTGACAGAAATTAAGGTGAAGGAGGGAAGGAGGAGAGGGTTTAGGTTTCTGTAAATCAAACATCAACACTTTTTCTATTTGTTTTAAAGTATATGTATGAAAAATTCCATCAAAATCAGATAAGAACTGAGTGTTTGTATAAAGATTTTGTTAAAAGCATCCTGTGCGCATATCATATGCGCAACAGGTAGGTGTGATCTGATACATGCAACAGGTGGCTTCTTTTGAACTCATAGGTTTACCTCCACCCAAACATCACGTAACGCGACTATAGAAGTTTTCACTTCAAAAATACAACATTCCTGGCATAGCTGTCTTTCTTCAAGTTTTGGAGTATGAAGTAGAGATGGGTCGTTCACGAGTGAACCAGTTCTTTAGAACAGTTCTTTTGTAAGAGCGAGTGAGCAGTTGCTCACTAAAAACGCACGATAGTTCTTCTTGGAAGCAGTAATGATGGTGGTGTGTCGGTCTCGATTGAACTTAACTTCAATTGAGTGTGTGCCAACAAAAAGTCGGTTTCGGCTTTGCCGCTCTCGCCCGACCCATGTTTATTCTTAGTTCCACGCCGTTCATTGTTTATCCAATCAGCTCTGAAAAAATAAGAAATCCCAAAGATTGAGAAGAGCTCGTGTGATTTGTCATAGATCTTTTTAACCTGTTTACTTCTAATTCACAGGTACACAATTTTAATACAATAAACAGAAATAACTTGCTTAGTACACAAACATCTCTGTCATTAGTACAAAGAGGAGTTAATTATTCTGGTATACATCTGTTTAATAAACTTCCCAAGAGTATAAAACAGATAATAAAGATACATTTAAAGAAAAACTGAGAGATTATCTTATTGCCAACTACTTCTACTCCATTAAAGAAATTGAACAAATTAATTAATTGTATTCAATTTGACTGTTACAAAATGCAGTTGTAAAAATTAATGTTTATTGTTATTCTCTTTATTTGTCTTTGAAACATATAATTGTTTTTACTATGATTATGACTCATATTGTATGTATGTGTATTAACCATGACAAGTTTCACATCTCAGAGGTCCTTCCTCATCAGGGGTCCATGAAACAATATTGATAAATAAATAAATAAGCTAGTTCATTCGCGTCGTTCTCCGATCCCAAGAGCTTGACAAGGGAAGAGTTAGTTCGTTCACGTCGTTCTCCGATCCCAAGCGCTCGGCACGGTAAGAGCTAGTTCGTTCGCGACGTTCTCCAATTCCTGCGCTCAGCACAGCGCGGAGCAGTGCCACTGGGGAGCTAGTTCTTTCGAATCTGATGTCCCGCTCCGCTTCTCTTTGTATATTACAACTACAAGCGTGCCTTGTGAAAGATTATTCTCAAATGCTCAACAAATTCGCATTGAAAAATGAAGTAGGCTGCTGAATGGCCAAATAAGTAAAATTTTATTTGTGAACAGTAACCTTCATTTCATTTAAAGCAAAAAGTTCTTTAAAATTGATTGTACTTTGTGTCTGTAAATAAATTAATGTAAAACTAACTATCTTCAAACTACCTCTCAAATATTCCCAGCAATCAATATTTCATTGATGTTTTGAAAGGGCTTTTCTGCGTGAAAGTAATCCGGTAGTATTTAAGAAACAAAAATGTTTCAAAATAAATACAAAAATAAATGAAAATTACCGATGTGAGATTAACCTAAGAAATCAGTCTAAATGTAAATAAAACGAACAGATACTACACTCAAAATGGATATAACTGCTCTTATTGTTTAAACTGAGCAAGTGAACTGGTGAACCGTTGAAAAGAACTAGTTCTTTTCATAGGGTGATCAAATGAGCACTGCTCTTTTTAGTGAGTCACTTTGCCCACCTCTAGTATGAATGACTTGTTTCTACTATTCTATTTTGATTACTGGAGACAATCTATGCAGCAGGGAGGGGTTCTCCAAAAAATAAATACCTATTGTTTTTCTTGTTTGTAAGTATAAACTTGGGCAGCTTGTTAGCAGTGGGATTCAAATTTGTGTGCTGTACGTCAGGGCATCTATGCATGTTCACCCAAACTGGATTTTTGCTTCTCCCTTCCTATTATCTATGTCAGTGAATTCATTAAGGCTTTAGAAGAAAGGAGGCATATGTTAGGAAGCATTTTATAATACTCTACCACACTTGTACTCAACTTATAGTAAAGAAATCTACATTCAAAAATTATTGTTATTGCTATCTTAAAATATGTGAAAATCCTATTTAAATAATACAACTGAACTTGACCATCCAGAACTCAAACCAAACAAAATGGCCATGAAACCATGGATGTAAAAGGATATAAAATTCAGGTCCTCTGTGCCAAGTATTTTAAGATGGACAGCCCTCAGTATCTTCTGGCATTTTGAGCATCTTTTTGTTTTATTTTGGAATATCTATCACTCATGTCTATTTTATCCATCATTACAAACAATGTAAATCATTTCTTATCTACTCAGCAGTTCACCTGCACCACTATTACCTTCCAGTATTACTAAAGTTTAAAACTCCCATCTCTCTCAATTATTATAAACAGTTTTCTCTATATCTAACTTCCTTTTAATATAAAAAGTATCTACACAGTAACAGCCTATGTGGGTTGTGCCATATTGTTTAAAGAGGGCAAACTGGGACCATTATAGCTCCGAGGTAGATAGTAACCTGCAATGGATACCCCCAAAAGCGAAACACTATAAGAGATTTGTAGGTATTGTTATCGCTGCAGCTAGACGAAACATCCCTTGAGGGTACAGGAAACAATACATTCCATGCTGGGACAAATCTACGCTAACTTTGTATGATAATTATAAAAAAAACTGGTGATTATGAAACATGAAAAAGATTATTGGAAAAACTGAATGAAGGGAGGAAACAGAAATGGAAAGAGCTAACTTCTCAAATGAGCTTTACTCACTCTAGTAGAAATACATGGACTCTCCTTAGAAAACTGGGTGCAGCCTCAAACACAT
Organism: Vandiemenella viatica; assembly: GCA_031002005.1. Lineage (NCBI taxonomy): Eukaryota > Metazoa > Arthropoda > Insecta > Orthoptera > Morabidae > Vandiemenella > Vandiemenella viatica. Next base: position 176,999,706 of record JARYHS010009186.1, on the reverse strand, counting down.
GCAAAGAGGAGTCAGGAATTACACCAACTGGAATGACATTGCACATCAAAACAAGAGCTGACAAAGTCCCAAAAGATCATGCAATGAAGAAGCAGATGGAGAGAGAGATGCTTGATATGGATAAAATTCTTAAAAATAATCCTACCCTTTGTAAGCTACCTTACTCTCTATTTTCGAGATTCAGTTAAAATCTGGCAAAGTTTGAGGTTAACATAAGTACACGATACCATAGTTAAAACCGAAATAACAACACTTTAAGTTCAGAAAAGTAAATAAACAACACATAGCAACCATAAATAAGAAGTTTCTTGTAAAATATAAACCATAAACTTACCTAAATGAGCGTAACCCATAATAATCCTGAAGCAAAATACACAGGTTTGTTTACCCAACCACAACACTAATATTCCACTAAATTAAACACTGTAAAGCACTTTAATAATTAGAATTTCACCATCTGATATTAAATTCATTAATAACTCGCAGTTCCAGACCAATTTAAAATAGTAAATATGAATTTTAAAGCACCTCCACATGGGATTTAGTCTAATATTTAATTCCACCACATCTAAATAGTTTCAGAGCTGTAAAAGTAGACTTAACCAAGTAAAATAACCAGCCAGTCAATATTCTTTAAGTTTCCGATAACCACCAACTAATAAAAAGAAGTTATAAATAAATAAAAGTCAATTTGTTGATGGCGTCGTAGCAACGAACTTTTAAAATTTGATTTCTCGCTGACTAACATATTTCACGGACTAAAAACTTTTCTAAAGTACTTAAATTAAATAAAGATTCGATCTGAAATTAGTTTCGGGCCACAATAGACTTTAAATAAAAAATGAAGTTTCGGTTGCACAATCTACGAAAACAGTAAAACTTAGAAATTCTATAACTTCTTATAGCCTTAACCGATTTAAAAGATTTTTACACCACTGGACTCAGCAAAGGCTGGGGAACACTTTGGAAATAATATTAACTTGAGATTTTAAAGATTTGCGGGGTCACAATTTTCATGTGACGTATGATGACGTATCACAATACTCGAAACAAATGTGCTTTTAAATTAACCATCTTTCGAAATCCATTTTCACTGGTCTGGAAGCTCTAAAAACAAAACCAAGCTCACCACTACACTTGTCTCACTACGCTCTTCATCTTGTAATTTTCTGGTAGCACTCAGTTAACAGATTCTTTTTCCAGATAGACTATTGTCTAGGTCAGTAGGTCATTTTGATAAAAGTCAGCCATGACAGTATGGGACAGCAGTCCAACAGATCGGTTCGACGAGACCACACGTATTTGATGTGTTCTTAAGTTTGAGAAACTCGGGGTCACGGTGGCTTATGGGTAGGCTAGACTTCGGGAAAAATGGCTGACCAGCGCCATTTTAAAACGGGCGGGACAATATTAGAACTCTAAAATTTTCCGACATGTGTTCATCTTAACTTCCAACTTCATTCTGGGTATCGACCTCGGTTCTGTTCCATTCCTCGACAACTTATATTCGAGTGACGATATGTTTCGCCGAACTCCTACAAGTCATTTTTTAAATTTATTTTCGCCGAGATGAGTGATCTTTAATTTCTACAAGTTTTTCCTTTCGTAGTATGCATACTGCGATCGGCCTATCCCCTAACATGGGATCGTAGTGACGCGTGCTCAGTAGAGCTGTGATACAGAAGACAGACCGCACAGTGATATTCAACCAACAGTGCCGCTTTTTGGATATTTTCGTCGAAGTTCCTGACTATTCAGCCGCCCAGCCGCCATCGAGAGTACAGCACTTCAGAGTGTGGGGTACATACTTTGTACCCGGGATGTCACCTCGCAGCTGATGTTGCAGACACCGATCAACTACTTCGGCCAACTTCTCCCTTCATCCCTGCTGACACATTCGTCCGGGAGATCAGCTGTGTGAGCACAGCCACCGCTACACCGCAATACCACCAGCGCCAACTACTGTTGTCTACTAGCCATCCGGCTACTAACAAAGATAAGTCTTTTTAATATTATCAACCAAGTAGGGCGCCTCTACCTCGGACTGGTGGCATCTGAGTTTTGCCAGAGGCATCTTTCCTGTCAGTGCAGTGGGTCTCTTCGCGGGTATTTTGGCCACTGCACCTCAACATTTCTTCCAATCAATAGTTGCCCGAAACATTTTCAATGTTGTTCAACGCTACAACCACAGTAGCGGCATTTTTTCTATCTTATTAGCTATTACGGTAGCACCTAGTGGCGTAATACCACGCACCCGATTTTACAGGGTTTACTATTTTTCTGCTATTGGAGCATTGCTATTTTTTCTACCTTTTGTGTACTTTTGAAAAGTGACATTGTGTTTTCATATTTGAGTTGCGAATCTCATAGTCAGCTGTTCAGCTTAACGTCAAAGATTCTTAGTCGCCTGAGACCTAACAACCTAACTTCAGAGAGTGCGCTATAGATACTGGCTACCTTGTGCACTAATATCCTTGCTCTGTTTACATTCAGTCAACAAGATACATTGCGTGTGAAATTTTTTTTTTCTTTCTCTTTTATTCATTTTCATTTGTATATGGTTTTTTCTCCACAGGTTTAGGTTAAGATATTTTGTGAATGTATTTTGGTTTTGGGGGTTGTCATTTTTTATGTGTTTTGTGAGTGAATTTCGCCGAATTTGGGAAACAGCTGTCTGTTATTACATTGTGACCAATAGCCTTACTGGCTACCTTTTGTGACTGTTAATTTTTAAGGATTCCTCCCTTTCATTTTTACTTGCCTTTCTCTTTTTACATTTCTCAATTTTCATTTTCCATTATGGATTCACATGAGAATAATGTTGTCAGAGGCATTACTGCCAGTACTAGTGATGCTACTGTACAGCGAACTCATTCAATGAGGACTAGGTCCTGCAGTTCCTCCATTGTTTTGCTAACTAATGATACTCGAATTTCCCAACCTGCTTCACAGGCTGAGGAAATCTTTACTCATGATAGTCCAACTGTTGACAATCCACTGGATGTGGAATCTGGTGAAACACCTGATACATCCACAAATGATAGTACTGACACTATCCCTGTTTCTGAGGAAATAGTAAATGCTAACCAGCAACCCCACTCACTCCAAATTGCACATTTAGCAGAAAATCTTCAAAACTTAACACCTGACTCAGATGACTCTGATATAGAGGATAGTTCACAGCTAAGGAATAATATCAATACCAATGGTTCCCATGCCCTCTTACACACTAGTTCGGAAAGCAAACTCCTGGGGTTTTTAGGAAATCAGGCGCACACAGCCGCATCAGAAAATACCCCAGATGCTAACACACAGGAAGCTCCACGACCCTTAGCTACACCCACTGTGTGGAATTTACAAACAGTTTCTCCGCCTATGGATAGGCAGACACAGGCAGTAACAACGCCTAATACAGAGTTACAAGCTATACTTCTGGCACTTAAAGATCTTAAAACTACCACTAACCAACAAAACAGAGAGTTAAGTACAAAATTTGACTGACAGAAACAAGACCTTACAGAACTGAAAAATACTGCTAGCCAACAAAATGAAAAATTTACCCAGTTCAATGAAAAATTTGACCTAAAATTGGATAAACAAACTCAAGACCTTACAGATTTGAGAGACACCACCCACCAACTTCATACACAATTTGCCCACTATCTGGGGGAGGTGAAACAACTAAATCATACCTTAGTTCAAGATAATGCTATGATGGATTTGGTGATTCAGGAGGTCCAGCAACAAATTGATGTTATTAAAGACACTATTGTAGAACATTTTCAAAATCATTCAGTTGCTATTAATGTGGAAATTCAGTACCAAGAAACCTATACTTGGCATTCTTCACAACAGGAATCCCATACTTGTGAACAAGGTCCAATTGCACTAGAATCTCCAGCTATTCAGAAGCATGTGCAGATTTTGCCACCACAGCAGATGGTTCTAGCTGACCTTATTGCTGTTCACTCAGAGCCTCCCATTACAGGGGCACAACTTGTTCCAACCACTGAACAGCTGGTAGATGGCACAACTGAGCTTGTAACACCCACCCCACCCCAACCCTCAGCTGAGCAACACATAATACCTCCAGCAACTCCACTTATTGCTATTTGCTCTGATTCAATACTTGACCCTCCAGACCAGCTGATTCCTGATATGCAGTCAGTAGATTCTACATTACATACTGTGGGTTCACTTCACCCAACCACCATTGTTTTCAAGAAACAAAGGCTGAGGAAGCCCTCTTTTGTGGATAAACTAAAATTGAAAATCCATGAACAGATGTTCCCTACCCCTTCTACCCGAAATTGGCCATTGTTTTCCAACCAACCAGCAGATATTTTGCACATTCAAAAACTTACAATGGCCACTATTCTTTTTCAAAAGTGTTCAAGTCAGCAAGAGACTGACATTTTGGTATCCTTTCATATTTTGGAAAGTATACACTGCTGGGATGCCAGACTTTCCAGGGGCAAGACACCCAGTAACCACAATTTTGATAATTTCATACATTGTTCTGAAACTACAGCTGTTATTGAATGGGTTCATACTCCACTTCTTCCTTTGCCTCCCACCACAGGAAGGTTGGGAGAAAAAGATTTATTCTGCAAGCAGTTTGTTTTGGGAGGGGGACCAAAATGAAATTTCAGTTAAGCCCCTTACCCCCAAACGATAAGAGAAGTATTTTGGGAGGGGACCCACAATTAAGAGAAACTTGAAACTTTGCCCACCTAAGAAGAAAGATTTGTTGGATGACAGAAGAAATGTGATAAACCTTAACATATTTGTCCTTGATATACAGGGAGGTTCACAAACATTAATCCATGTTATGGTGTATATGTCAGTTGATGTTTTTTCAGATTTGGCACAAATAGGCAACCATATTCATAATAATAAGACAATTAATATTGCCAGAGATTTTGTTTATTTTTTCCCTTTTGCTATATTTCATATATGTTTTGCTGACTTCTTCATGAAGCTGATAGTAATTTTTAAGGTTGTAATGGAGCTTGACCTTTTGCTTGACCTTGTTTTTTCTTTTGTGTACATTCAAATGTTATTTAATAACCAGCTACCTAGGGAAGTTATTTGCCAGACTGGGTTTGATGAGATGTCTGATACATTGGAGATGGAGCTGAGAGATGCTGGGAAAGACTGTCAAGGAAGGGAATTTATTTGTGATAGTGAGGAAGTGGAAGCTCTTTTTGATTAAGGGGTGGTGATAATACTTGTGTTTCTATGTTATCAAAAAGGGGGGTGGATGGCAGAGAAGCAGTAACATTATATTGGGGGAGAACGCGACTTTATTTTAGGACCAGGAAACATGTAGCTAAGACTTGCCTGAGATCCTTATCATTATTATTATTGGCATTTCCACCCATTCCTATTACTATTATTACATTTGGGCCAGGAAGCGAAGACTTGCCTGAGGATCCCGTAGTATGTATTATTATCTGCATTATAGCATTTTAGGCATTGACCCAGAGAGGAGATGACCTCATTGATTTCATTGCAATAGGAACAAAACAGGGCGACCTCATTTTGTGCATGAACATGGAGGAGGTGCAGTAGGATAGTCAGGACTCTGTTCCTGTGTTGATTTAGTTCCGCAGGTGTAGCAGAGCTCTAGGAATTTCCTGTTAAATGACATACCTGTTACATCTCATATATGGGCGTGACACATTCCCCATTCATCAAACTAAGTGTATGACTGTACAGACCAGCATGACACCCGTGATAGTATGTAAGCATTATGTTCCCCTGTAGGTGCCATTGTCGTTGTTCATACCCACAATTAGGATTAGGACAAACATAGAACACACTGTACAGCAACACACTCTAAAGAGATCAGCGCTGACATAACTGAATTGTTTGCAGGTATTGTACTTTCTGAGATAGGACATCAAAGCTGATGTTAGTTTTCATTTCCCATTGTAAAAGATTGTCCTACGAGCCAGTTTACGTTTAAGTATTTTCCCTTGTGTTTACAGTTTGTAAAAAGCTTTACCTAACATTGTTCAACCTTTTTCTAAGTAAACCCATCTTGTCCTATTTGACCGATAGCAATTAGGGATTTTTATATGTTGACCTATTAGTTTTCCATTTAAGATGAATAGTTATTTTCTATGTATTACCTTATGCTTTCGATGCTTATATCATGAGACTTACAGCCATATGCTGACCATCCTAAGAAGGATACCCTACATTCATGACACATTACCCTACTTACACTACAAACCAGTGTACTGGTTCCTCGTAACTTTGTTGCCTTTAACTGACCCTATCTTGTCACAGCAGTGTACTGCTGAAAGGAAACTGCGTTTCCACTAGTTCCTAAGATTATATTTGTATGTTATGCTAATTTTAAGATGGATATTTTGCGAAAATTTCTGGTGTTTAGTTTGCCAGTTTACACCTTGTTTTTGTTTGAGTGTCTTTCTTTAGTGATAAATACAGTCCCATTTGTAAATTTGTTGTCTTTCTTCTTATGTATATTTTGGTATCTGTATAATTATTATTTTTATTGTAACCTGCCCATCTTCGGATTCTTGGGTAATAAGTATAATTTTCTGTTTTTTAGGTCTAATTGTTCATTTATCTGTATAATTTACTATTTTCTTGAATGTTTAGTTAGTAATTTATTTTGTATTTTTAGATTAAGTTGGAACCTATGGCATTTCTCACACGAGTCGTTTGTTTTCTTTTATTGTCCGCAGATCAATCAACTGACCGAGGTCCCTGGGACGACTGCTGTGTCAGGAAACCGGGACATGAACATTTCTCGGCAGTATTAGGGATCTTTGTTTTATATCAGTATAGCACTACGATCTGCGACCGAACAGGACTTGGGGATTTTACCCATTCTAAGGAAAATGTGTGTGTGAGAAAATAGTGAAATTATAACAAGTAAGATAAAGACGTTCATGAAACGAAAGACAGAAACAAGCTAAGGCTCATATTTTCTGTGAAAAACTTCCATTTTTTTTGTAATATATCTATTTTCTGTAAATTTTTAGGGTTAAGATATTTTTTCTCGTAATTTTGTGAATGTTTAGGCTTAAGATTTCTTATTTTTCTAGGATATTTTGTTCTTTAATGTTTGTAATTTCTATTTGACCTTTATAATTTTTTCTCATATTTTGAACTTTGTGACATTTTGAATTTTTGGATACACTTGTCTATTGATAACTTTTTCATTTTTCTTTTTTCAATATTTTGATACTTATAATAATTTAAAGTGTGAATGAGTAAATAATTTCAGAGTTTTGTAGTAACTTTTCGAGTGAATGAGGAAACAGAACGACCGTTTAGGTTTAGGGATAGTTTAGTTTTTTGGGAATTTTCCAAATTTTGGGATTTTTCAATAATTTTGGGGATTTTAACTTTCCTTTTGGGTTTTTTCTTTCATTCTATTTCTTTTCTTTAAGATGTTCAGCCAGTTTTTTATTTCAAAAATGACTTCAATCTTCCAGGGGCATGTAAGCTACCTTACTCTCTATTTTCGAGATTCAGTTAAAATCTGGCAAAGTTTGAGGTTAACATCAGTACACGATACCATAGTTAAAACCGAAATAACAACACTTTAAGTTCAGAAAAGTAAATAAACAACACATAGCAACGATAAATAAGAAGTTTCTTGTAAAATATAAACCATAAACTTACCTAAATGAGCGTAACCCATAATAATCCTGAAGCAAAATACACAGGTTTGTTTACCCAACCACAACGCTAATATTCCACTAAATTAAACACTGTAAAGCACTTTAATAATTAGAATTTCACCATCTGATATTAAATTCATTAATAACTCGCAGTTCCAGACCAATTTAAAATAGTAAATATGAATTTTAAAGCACCTCCACATGGGATTTAGTCTAATATTTAATTCCACCACATCTAAATAGTTTCAGAGCTGTAAAAGTAGACTTAACCAAGTAAAATAACCAGCCAGTCAATATTCTTTAAGTTTCCGATAACCACCAACTAATAAAAAGAAGTTATAAATAAATAAAAGTCAATTTGTTGATGGCGTCGTAGCAACGAACTTTTAAAATTTGATTTCTCGCTGACTAACATATTTCACGGACTAAAAACTTTTCTAAAGTACTTAAATTAAATAAAGATTCGATCTGAAATTAGTTTCGGGCCACAATAGACTTTAAATAAAAAATGAAGTTTCGGTTGTACAATCTACGAAAACAGTAAAACTTAGAAATTCTATAACTTCTGATAGCCTTAACCGATTTAAAAGATTTTTACACCACTGGACTCAGCAAAGGCTGGGGAACACCTTGGAAATAATATTAACTTGAGATTTTAAAGATTTGCGGGGTCACAATTTTCATGTGATGTATGTTGACGTATCACAATACTCGAAACAAATGTGCTTTTAAATTAACCATCTTTCGAAATCCATTTTCACTGGTCTGGAAGCTCTAAAAACAAAACCAAGCTCACCACTACACTTGTCTCATTACGCTCTTCATCTTGTAATTTTCTGGTAGCACTCAGTTAACAGATTCTTTTTCCAGATAGACTATTGTCTAGGTCAGTAGGTCATTTTGATAAAAGTCAGCCATGACAGCATGGGACAGCAGTCCAACAGATCGGTTCGACGAGACCACACGTATTTGATGTGTTCTTAAGTTTGAGAAACTCGGGGTCACGGTGGCTTATGGGTAGGCTAGACTTCGGGAAAAATGGCTGACCAGCGCCATTTTAAAACGGGCGGGACAATATCAGAACTCTAAAACTTTCCGACATGTGTTCATCTTAACTTTCAATTTCATTTGGGGTGGTGCAGTCTGTTCTGTTTCATGACTTGTGATCTTCGGCAAATGATTCTCTCCGATTGCCATTGCTAACTGTGACTTTTGTAACTTCTGTGAAAATTTCAAGAATATATTCTTCAGTTATCTGGATGCAGACTTTCATTTCTACTTTAGTACCTTTCTTACAGGAGGTTAATCTGTAGGTGGCGACCGCGGTAATTATTACAGTTAGCATTCTACAAGGTTTTACACGGTTATAGGACTTTTTCTGAACTTTGACAACTTTTTGGATGACTTCAAGCTTAGGTGGACAAGCTGATATGAACCCCGATATACGGACATGCCCGTAACACCTTTCTAATCCATTCAGTCACGAAGAAGTTGAGAAAGTCATAAAAATGCTAAAAATGAGTAAGGCTGCAGGATTAGATGGTGTATTCCCAGAATTCATAAGATATCTCGGCAAGCAGGGAAGAACTTGGCTCAAGAATTTCTTCAGCGATATCCTGAACACTGGGATCATCTCTCCACAATTCAAGATGGCTCACACCTTCGTGATCCTCAAACCAGGCATACTAGAAGATTATGCTTCAAGCTATCGACCCATTGCTCTACTAAGTGTTTGCTATAAGCTTCTAGAACACCTCATCCTTAACCGTATTCAAAGAATGATAAATAACATAACACCACCATACCAGGCAGGTTTCAGACTAGAACGGAGCTGTTGTGAGCAAGTATTAGCACTGATATCATATATTGAGGCCGGATTTGTCGATCTAACAGCGGCATATGATACAGTTTGGCTGGATGGACTGCTACTTAAACTTAAAAAAGATATACCCTGCAGGAAACTAACATCACTTCTGAAGAGTATGCTGACCAACCGATATTTTAAGGTCATCGTTGGGTACAAGGCAAGTAATTCATTTACAATAAGGGTCAGTACTAGCTCCATTGCTCTTCAACTTGTACACCAGTGACATGCCCGAAACAACCGGCAATAAATTCTGCTACGCTGATGACCTAGCTATCGCTGCCCAAACTGCCACATTAGAGGAAGGTGAAAGTAGTCTCTCTAAGGACTTAGAAACCTTGAATGCATATTATAGGAAGTGGAGACTTTGTCCAAACCCAATGAAAACAGAAGTATGTGCATTCCACTTGAGCAATAGGTAGCACACCAGCAGCTCAAAGTGAACTTCTGCCATCAGAGAGTGAAACATAATTTCCATCCTAAATATCTTGCCTTCGCCTTAGACCATTCCTTAAAATTCAAAAAACACCTGGAATACACAAGTTGGAAACTTAAAGCACAAAACAACATCTTGAAGAAGCTAGCTGGTACTTCGTGTGGACACATTTCGAACAACCACTCTCACCATGGTTTACCCTGTTGCTGAGTACTGTACTTCAGTGTAGCAACGTATTGCTCACACTAGAAAAATTAACGTCCATCTGAATGAGTGTATGAGAGTAATAACTGACACCCTAAAATCCACCCCAGTCCCCTGGTTACATCTAATCAGCAAAATACCACCTCCAGAGGTAAGACGCCAAGAAGCAACGGCACGTGAGTGGATAAAACTACACTGTCCTGACCATTCACAAGATCTCTCAATCGACTAGGTCCTAAATGACTTACCTCCCACTCATCTTAAATCCAGAAATCTGGTGTGGCAAGATATATTTGACTTTTATGTCAAGGAAAAGTGGCGACTAAGCTGGAACTCCTCATCTGTGAAACATCCAGATATTAAAGATCCCACAACTGAACTTCCAGGATTCCACCTAAATAGAGACCAGTGGGTCAAACTAAGTCACCTAAGAACAGGCCATGTGAAATGCAACGCCATGCTGTATAAGTGGGGTCTTCTGGACTCTCCTGCTTGTGACTGCGGTGCTCTTTCCCAGTGTGGAGCATATTATCAAAGAATGCCCTCTAGGAAAGTATGATGGACCATTTGAAGATATTTTCGGAGCTACAACTTCCTTCATAGAATGGTTGGAAGAACTGGACATCAATTTGTGAATGCTGCCAACATTCTTGTCATTGTATATATTTATATGGATTATATTAGTTGCTTAGCCATACGACAAATAAATATATAAATAAAGAAGTATGAACATTGTTATATTTTCTTTGCATCTAAAACTTTTGCCTTTATCAGAATGAAATACCATGAATAGATAATAATTTTTTGTTAACTCATTAAAACGCAAATATAACATTTGAGATCCAAGTTTAGTATGAATTTATGAAGTTTTCTTTCAGTATCCTCTTTAGCTTACTTTAGAGATCTGTTAACTGATTTTAATAAAAGTATGTAGAAACGAAAAGGTTAGCACAAGATAGGAAGGGATGGAGGATTGCATCAAACCAGTCTAAAGACTGACGACAGCAAAAAAAAAAAAAATCATCTTCAAACTTCTGAAGAAAGCACAAGCCGACAAATGTGAGAATTATCGCACCATAAGTCTAACATCACATGCTTCAAAATTACTGACCAGAATAATATACAGAAGAATGGGAAGGGTAGTAGAAGTGATAGTAGGTGAAAGTCAGTTTGGGTTTAAGGATAACTGCGGTACAAGGGAAGCAACTCTGGCTTTAAGATTAATACCAAGAAAAATAAAGATCTTTTATGGCATTTGTTAAATTAGAAAAAGATTTGATAATGTTAGGTGGGACAAGATGTTAAAACTTCTAAAGAAGTCAGGTCTAAAATATCAAGATAGAAGAACACAAACTATAAAAGAATCAAATGGTTATAATAAAAGTAGAGAACAATGAGAGATATGCATCAGTTAGAAAGGGTGTGAGACAAGATTGTAGTCTATTGCCGTTAATATTCAACTTGTTTGTTGAAGACACAATAAAGGAAGTAAATAAAAATAATTTCATGTGGTGGAAGTGTTCAAGGAGAAAAAAATCAGTATGCTACGATTTGCTGATGATGTCTTGTTAGCAGAACAGGCTGAGGATATCGAGAAAAAAATACTGAATAAAAATTTTAGACTGAATAAAAATCAGAGCAAGACAAAAGTGATGAAATATTGCAGAAATGATAGTAATCACAGTAGATTAAATATAAAAATAGGATCGGACGCAGTAGGAGAAGTAAGTGAAATCTGCTACTTGGAATACAAAATTACAACTGTTGGCTGAAGCAGGAATGATTTTAAAAGCAGATTAGCACTACCAAAAAGATCCTTCATGAAAAAGAGAAATCATTTAGTTTCAAACATTGATCTAGAACTTAGAAAGAATTTTTTTAAACTCTCTGTGTGGAGCACAGCACTTTATGGTAGCGAACCATGGACTTCAGGAATACCAGAAAGAAGAAAATTGAAGCATTTGAAATGTGGTGCTACAGAAGAATGCCGAAAATTAAGTGGACAGACAAAGTACAAAATGAACGAGTTTTGGAAGAGATGAGTGAGGAAATAAGTTTGTTGAAAGAAGAGACAGGATGGTAGGACATATTTTGAGACATGCAGGATTGGTTAATTCGTTAGTGGAGCAAACAGTTAAAGGTAAGAACTGTAGAGGAAGAAAGAGATCAGAATATATTAAGCAGATAATCAAGGACGTGGCTTGTAAGGGGTATGTAGTTATTAAGAGGTTAGCACAAGATAGGAAGGGATGGAGGATTGCATCAAACCAGTCTAAAGACTGATGGTCGCAAGGAAAAGAAAAAAAAAGAAAAGAAAAAGTAGAGAGAACTGTTTCTAAATTTTGTTCTGAAATTTCATTTTGTTTCAACTAGTCAATTTATAAACACTTTTTATCTTGAACTAATTGACGTTAATGTTGAGATTTTGAGTTTTCTCCATCTTCCAACTGTGTCAGAATTTCTACGCCACTATCAGTGATTAACACTGTTTCCTCAAACTGAGCTGCTCGACTATTATCAATTGTTACACAGGTCCATCCATCTTCTAGGATGCAAGTATCAGTATCTCCCTCTGTGAGAGCTGGTTCAATGGTGAAAATCATTCCTGGTAACATTTTACCTGGGGCTGCATTTCCTATAACAGAATTTGATTTCATAAGTCAGTATGATAATGAAATAACCTCAATTACTGAAATAAGTTGTAGTTCAGAAGTATTTTTCTCTTATGCTAGATTGTTTCATTTACTACATCAAATGGGTACTAAGATAATATACAGTATGGAATGTAGTCTTCGCGGGATTGCAGTTGGATGATGTCTTAAAAAGATAAAATTTTGACAATGTTCTCTATTGTCTTCATCAGATATGTGCTGTTTAAGAAATCCAGAAGTACATTGTCAGTCAGTAGGTGGATGGGCTTATGTAATGTCCTTACTGTCACGGTCACCATGTGCCAACCAGCCAATGAGGTTGTGGCTCAGTACAGGGTTCACTCCATCACTCCGCAGAGCTCTGCTCATGCTTGCTTCATTGCTGCTGCCAGCCATAAACTTGCTGCACTCCTGTCTGAGGATTGAAAGTGCCAGTTTCCATGCATCATTCAGATAAAGTCTTGTAATTCTGTTAGTGGTGTTGTCCAGTATGTCTTATTTTGACAGCTTCTTTCATGACAGTTTATGAAAAGTAAGGGGTCTGGACCAGCACCTCCACATTTTAAAAGTCAATTTTATGGCTACTGTCAGTATTTCCTGTGACTACAGATTATCTAATTGGTACAGGTGGACATTGTGCTTATCTCCAGTACAGCGGGTCTCAATGGTATGAATGGTCTGTGTGATATAACATTTTTCACATTCACAGTATATGCTATAAAACACCAATATTATTGAACCCATGTCATCCTTCATGGGATGAAGCCAATCACAATTCTTTGCAGGCTGGAAGAGGAAACTCATGATTCTGTGGCAGGCCAATAACCTATCTTTTCAGAACAATCTTGTGTATACATGCCAAAGCCTTTAGCAGATATTCTAGCTCCATTGTTTGTTTGTTTTTTTTTTTTCAGCTGTCATCCCTACCTGAATTTTAGAGTAGCCATTGTGCCAGAATTTTTGTAGGAGATCAACCTGCAGGCTTTTGACTTGCAGATTTATCTAGCCCTGAGTACCGAAGTAGAGAATACAGTACATTTCTGAGCAGGAGCAGCTAAGTAGCAGTCGGTGTGTGGTGGCTATCAGTTCACAATATGTGTTAAAGTTCTGTCTGGCCTTTGCTTGATAAATATCCATGAAAGTAAAACATCCACTTTCCTCTAACTACATTAAAGTGTTGCAGGAATTCATTTAATGTCCACTGCCCTGTGGCCACACAACAAATGTATCATCCAAATAGTGGTAAAAACATTTAGGTTTTCATGTTGTGTGTTCCAGTGCTCTGTCTTGGAAGTCCTCAGGTACAAATTGCCTCCTACTGGGGACAGACATAATCCCATTTGTAAGACTTTTTGCTTTTTCGGGGTTCTAGCATACAGCAGTTTGTCTTAACTGTGATGATGTCTGGTACCCTTACAGATTCTATTTAACACTCACCAATACCTCATAATTACCTTAAGGATAAAGGTATGTTCTCAAAATACAACTTCAAACTTCCTGATAAATTAAAATTTATATATTTTGCAAAAGTTCTTACATAAACTCGGTACAAGCGTAAGCCTAATAGAAAAGCATAAGACGTCTATTCGAAATAAATGATTACAGATTAAACCATCTTCTCACAGTAAGCACCTTCCTCCTAATCCCTAGATGAAAGTTAAAATTTCTTCTCAAAGGAAGAGTGAGCCCATACCATTGTTGCATCACTACTAAAATTTTCTCCTACATCTCCGTGATTACAAACACACCGCCCTCTCAGTTCTGTTTCAGCCAGATTACTTCTGCTCCTTGAGGCTAGCTTGGCCTCTTTATCTCCATATTGTGCCCAGCTGACTCATTATACGCATGATTTAACAAAGGGTAACCTTATTTTTATTCCAAACATTCTGAAATTTTGATATGTTGTGAAGCATATTTTAAACGCCAATTTTAGTTATGAGAGTTTTTCTCCTAGGTGCTTTGGATTTTGAGCTGAAGTTTAAAAGCTTTAATCTGTCATCATTCCTACAATTCTTCAGCCTGTGAAATGATTCTGTTATCAAAATAGTCTCTAAAAATTTCCTCAATGTTTGACTTATAACATATCTAGATCCCAAATGTATTTGATAGCAAAAATCTACTCTGACTATAAGTGCAAAGTCAGCTAAAAACTTTGATGTCGGTTATCTCCAAATGTATGAGTGCTATCAATCTGTAATGTATCTCAAACTTTGCTAAATTTGATTCTCTATCTGATTGTAATATTATTTCCTCGTTATCTATTTCCCTTGGTGCTAATCTTTTGTTTCCAAAATGATGCTTTGTAGCAGCCATTACGTTTAAACCTTAATTTCTCTTATATGACTTGAATATTGTTGGAATCTTCTAAAAAATCTCTCCATGTGTTCAGTGAAAACTTATCTTTGATTTGAATGTGGTTTCTAATTTCTTGGACCCATATCTCCGCAGAAATGCTGAATTGCAAAGTCGGCGAAATCTCTTATTTTGCCTAAAAATCATACTTTCTTGATAGTTTTTGACTCTATCTTTTCATATTTTGCCTATTATTTTATGCTGAACATTTTGAGCTAAGAATGTTTACTATCCCTTGAAAATCAAGTGAAAACTGTTTCTTATGCAATCTTTTCCATGAGCTTGCAAGATCCCATAGTTCACGATATCTGTTTAATACAATTTTCTAAAATGCAAGTGTTAGACCTAATTTGAATCATCATCTCGTCTTACACCTCTGAAAATGAATGTGGCCAAAAGGCTTCTAAAATATTTTAACTTTCTTTAAAGTAATTTCAAAAACTTATATAATAGCTCAAACTGCCCTTACTGACATGTTTTCTGACTCTCAAACTATTGTAAAATGCTTCTAAAATGATTTGCTGTTGGTTATAAGTGTTGTAAGAATCCTTTAAATTGTTTTTGAAGGTATACTGACATAAGTAAGGTTATGTGACACATTACCACACTGGCAGTCTGTTCATAGAATCTTCCCCATATGTACAGGTATGAACATATTCAAAGAGAGCTACAATACTGATTTCAAGTAGCAATTCAATGTAAGTGCAACCTTCAACTGTTTCAATTAGAGAAGTCAGAGATAGCAGAACATGCATTTGGCAGTGGCCATAAGACTGACATTGAAAATGTGAAGGTGTTGGTCCAGACCCCTTACTATTGGGCATCTGTCATGAAAGAAGCTGTCAAAATATAACTTAATGATAACATCATTAACAGAGATACAGGGCTCTATCTGATGGATGGAAACAGGTACTTTCAATCCTTAGACAGGAGAGCAGCTTGTTTAAGGCCGGCTGCGGTAATGAAGTGAGCTCGAGTAAAGCAGTGTGGATCAGACCTCGTACTGAACGACAACTTCGATTGGCAGGTTGGCATATGATGGCAGTGACAGTGAGGATGTTAAATAATCCTGTCTGCCCACTGACTTCTGGATTTCTCAAACTGCATACCTCTGATGAGAATGACAGAATGTAAATGATAATTGTCTTTTTATTACACCAACCAGCTGCAAACCCATGAAGTTTACATTGGCATTAACAAACTGGAAATAAATCTTTGTCTACACATAACTTTGTATGATACAGTTAATACATCTGTCATTTTCCATGACAATAATAGACAAAAGACTAATTTTCAGATAATATATTATAACTGCTGCATTGTGAATTATGTAACAGTTCACAGAAATGCTACATAAAATTTGTTAGTTGCTTACTGAGTTACTGCTTTGAACTTTTAGAATAATACTCTGAAGTTGTAATGATAACTTTATGGTGTACGGCTGGACTGTGTTGTAAAGAACACAATCCAGTAGTACATTCATAACATTTTTGCTGGGAATGTCGTATTTCTGTAGTTATTGTATTTACTTACTGACATGATAAATGTCGGGAGGACCATGGAAAAAACGCCCAATTCCATGACCTAAGACCTCAGGCACAATCTTAATTTTGTGTTTCGTAGCTTCTTCTTCAATCACAGCACCTAAAAAAAATCACCATTTTATTATATAAATAATGCAGGTTTGAGGCTTAAAAATGTTAATAAAAGTAAAGAATCAAGACTAAAGATACTGAAAAATGTTAGAAATAGCTAGAATACTATTTTGAACAGCAATGAGCCACATTCTGCGAGAAAAAAAGTAAGGTGTAGTGAGCCATTTGAAATCTTAAATACACAGACTTGTTCTGCTTGTTTATGTTTCTTGTATATGCACAATCTCACCATGACTTCTCTTCCATCTTTATGACACTTGAAAATGCAATAAATTTTCAAAAGTGGCACACTGAAGTTGCACAAAATCTTACCAGTTTGTGTATTTTCTGAAGATAAAACATGCTCTATTTGTTGATCTCTTTGAAATACAATTATCAGTAATTACCTAGGCCTAGAAAGAGACCTGCCAAACAATCCTCAGCTAACATGTGTTAAAAAGAATAGATTTCTTCCACATAATCATTCAAATGGTATGGAAGAGTGGGTAGGATTATCACTACAAATGTAAAACTACTCATATCAAAAGGAGTTATGAATGCAAAACACAGGTTGATAGACAGGTAATCCACAACAGACCACGCTCCAATAGATTACAATAGTTACCCTTAAAACATGGCTCCAGCAGAAAGTGAAGTAAGTAGAGTCACATCTTTGAGTCCTGAGCCAAGACCCCTATTCTACTATACGGTACTTTTCCTTCTTGCTCACTGGATGCAACCACTTTCCCAATTTATACTGACAGACGTAGGAATCAAATGTTGTAACAGAATAGCTTCACATCAAGCTGATGTTCATGGAGTTTAGGCACTGTTCATTACACATTCCCAATCAGATGGAAAAAAATTCTAAAAACCAAGAAGCAATTTTCACCTTTACAAGTATATGTACTTACTAAATAACAAAGGATAGGGTATGATAAACCCATCAGTCACCAAAGTTCTGATGGAAAGGCCACAATAAACACACAAAACATGAGAGGAACCCAATTATACAAAACCTTGTTCATGCAGAAAGCGACTGGCTCTTTGGTAAGGGACATGTGCACTCACCAAGGGCACCGAGCGTGGTGGTGTAACGGCTAGCGTTCTGGCCTCGCATTCGGGAGGACGGCGGTTCGAATCCCCGTCCGGGGATCCAGATTTGGGTTTTCCATGGTTTCCCAAATCGCTCCAGGCAAATGCTGGGATGCTTCTTTCAAAAGGCCATGGCTGAATTCCTTCCCATTCCTTGCCCCCCCCCCCCATCCTTACCTGTCTCTAAAGACCTTGTTGTTAGAGAGACGTTAAGCAGATTAAAAACAAGTAATTAAAAAAAACTCACCAAGGATAACCACATGACTGTCATTTGATAGAAGGGTAAGTATGGTAAGGGTGCAGGGTAAAATAATGTGAATTGGACTGTTGATAATAGTAAGAGACCGAGCATGGTGGGTGAGCGGTAATGCTCTGGCCTCACATTAGGGAGGACACAGGTTCAAATCTCCATCTGGGCATAACAGAAGTTCTTACACCAGGTATCCATTGGCATGTTTAATTACCAGGATACTTAGAAATGATAATCTGCCATTTTCTTACACTTCCTTTCTAGAGTGGACATTAGTGTATTGTATTGTGGAGTGGGCATAGTGAAGAAATTATGCAAATTACCCACACCATGAGACCAAATTACAAAGCTGTCCCATTGAACTAGATCCACAATGCAGGTAAGAGGTGTGCCTTGATAAGTACCTCTGTTTCCAATACTTCCATTGAAGAGATTGGCAACCAGAGGCAAAAGTGATTAGCCCATAACTGTTTGATTCAAGCCAGAATTCCATTAGCTCAGCTCATTCAGTAGAGTGTCCAAAAGCAAGAAGTTTAGAATGTATCACTGGAACGACTTCATCTTGCGGCATGTTAATAAAGAGTGATACTATGTCAACACTCACAATAAAATCAGTCTTACCAAGTGCCAAATCATCAATAATGAGCTAGCAAGTGCTAAGGAAATTCCATGCAGTTGTGGCAGTCACTCGGTGATGGACAGACTTTGAGAACGTATCTGCTACCACAAACTAAACAACATCAACATCGGGCATGTCATTAAAATTGAACACATTTTTATAGCAAAATTTTTATTTTGGATGTGGAAGAAACCAGTTTACATTTAGGTTATGGAGAAAGTATTGCTCATTACCAACCTTATGTAATTTAAAACTGATATTAATTTTTAATAGAAAAAAATCCCACCTATAGAGGCCAAGTTCTCTCCAGGTTTACATATGCTTATACCTTTCTGCAGGCATGCTTTTGCTATTTTTTACTAAAAAAATGCCTTCTTCGTCCACATTGCCTACGAGAAAAGTGGCAGAGCAGTCCCCATGATAACCTCTGTAGAAAACCTAGAAATAATTAATAAAAAAATGTAAGAAGTCAGAATAATTTTTAATTTTACGAACTACAACATTGTTTTATCCTGATTATAAAAACTGGAAGATATATGAGAGTCCTTAGCCGAGACTATGGACGGTGATGCTATAGGCAAAACTGAAACTAAAATTTCATGTAAATCTGGTAATCATCACTCTTTGCATACAAATCTAAGAGTTTTTACAATATGCTGTAAATTTTATATCATCACAACAACTATAACTGAACTATCATTTAGAATTGAGACTAAGGGGCGATCTGTAAATTATATCACACATTAAGGGGAGGGAGGGGGTCATCAAAGTGTGACAAGGGGAGGGGGGAGAGGATGAATCATAAGCTTCCTGACGTCATACCATATATATAATTTGTATCACTTTTTAGCAGGTGGCAGCCACGCAAGTTCACACTTTCTGTACCCCCAGTGTTAGACATCGGTCACCATTGACATACTCCAAAAGACCAATAAGACTTTTGAGGCCTTGACAACATAAAACTTCTGCATTCTTATTTAAATAATCCTGTGGCATCTGTGGTCTGTATCTTTCATCATACAAAGCCACTAACCAAGCAATACAAGCAATAACATAACAGGCTACAAGAGGTTTTGCCCATCACGAAGATTCATCCTCAAAGAATTGCGGCTAGACTTGACGGGTAAGTTTTATGTTTGATGAATAATGTGACGCCATATGGTTGGATGAAGAAGATGTTGACACATCAAATGTTACTAACATTATCAAAATCAAGAATGAAATGACTGCTGTGTTAGTCATAAATAATATAAAAGAATGGTTTGAAGGTCCATGGACACAAGATGATCAAATTTTGTATAATTAATTTGATTTGTTATGTTTGTTCACCTTTCTAAAATGTTTGATTTATTTTTTATTTTATGAAAATATATTTTAAACAGAAATATATAAATAATTTTGGAAGTGCTGTTTTAATTTAATAATGTCTAAATTTAAAATTGCAGAATATGTGACGTCGCATGATGGGAAAGAGGGGGGGGGATCACACAAATGTGACCACCTGGGACAAGGAATGGGGGAGGGGGTTTCCAAAAATCATGAAATTTTTTTGACATAATAGTTTTTTTAGCTACTGTATAACTGAACAGCACCAGATAGTATTCCAAGTTATATGAGTTATCAAAACTGGTGTTTGGTATAAGTGTACCAATACTATCCTCTTCATGAATAGTATGGAAAAAATTCTTCATATTCAGATTAAAATTGAGAGTAATAATAGGGCATAAAACAGAGCATGTGCAATTTGAATTTTGAAATGAGAATGCAAATGCATCACTTGTCAAATGTAGAAGTGGTATGGTAGAAAAAAACATAAATAAGATGTCTAGTTTTTTGCTTCTAAATAAACCTGGCTTCAATCTTGTTTACTTGATGGTTCAATTTTCCTGTCCTTATTAGCTTGCGAAATTCAACTAAATACACTTTTTCCACTAAATTTCCAACAATCACAGACAGATTTACTAAGTATGTGAAAATATTTCATGACATTAATAATTATAAATGTAGCAAAATTACTTTACTACAACCATTGACTGATACAATTAAAATTTATTTGGTGATAATCAAAAGAGGTGCCTGCAGATTTTGGTTATGTAGGTATCAGCAAAGGTTTACTCTGTCACTGGCAATCATGGTATACAATTTTTACAAAATTATAATTATTTATTGTATGTAATACTCTGCTATTTCCATACATTTATTGAGATTCATACAGAGAATAAAATCCAATGAGTAATCTCAATGATTCATATTTCATTAATTTTGTCAAGGAAATACAGGATTTTCTTTTAGATAATAAGAGATAACTTTATCCTTTTCTTTTTTTTCCACCAAAAGTCTACAGTAAATCTGTATAATAATCCATAGCTAGTTTTTTCTGGAACCAGATGTGCTCTCTTGTTGACCATGACTATGTTCTTTAAAGTGATGGTGTTGATGCATGCCACATTTTTTTTTTTTTTCAAATATCAACCCTCTACTGCTCCTAATCCATCCTAAGGTTCCTTCCCATGTAATAGGTGTATTACAGGATTTCAATAAGATACACACTCCACCAGCACCGATTGAAACGCTAAAGCTGATGAAACCAACCCCATTATAAGCCATGCCACCTGTACAACATTATTCCTCACATACCAGCTCACTTGCCTCCATTGTCGGAAGTCCTATATCGGCCTCACCATGAACCAGTCATCCATCAGAATAAATGGTCAAAATCTAGATCACCCATTTGCTGCCCATGCCAGCTCTCGCAACCTTAAAAACTGTTACATATTGAGAGCCATCAGATATTCTTTGGAAACACATCCCCATCTGAATCCTGGAGGTGGGAATTATTCTATCTACACCATCCTTACCCTAGTATACCAATCACTTAGAAGTATAATTCATTTATGTATATACTGATTTTATTTCAAGACATCTTTTTATTTATCTTTTAATAATTTTTCACATTCATTAGGTAACGTTCGTTGTGCACACACACTGTTCGAGCCTAATAGCCCGTTTTTCTATTTGTAAGCAAGGCAGATGCCGAAATATTGTGTAGTTGTTTGTCAGCATTTGTGTTCTCTCATCGCATCCGTCCACTTTGGTATGTGGTGGTTTAATTTCCCTTTCTTTTCTTATTTATATCGCGTAGAAGCCGCTTCCATTTTCCTTAGTTGCATCAATAATTTTTCACAGTCTTTCATGTCCCCTTTCCCATTTTCTTTTGATTAATTTCCTTACCACAATTAACAGTTCCACTGATACTGTTTTTGTTCTCCCTCTAATAATAAAGGTCAAAACAACTATTTATGTGGCTGTATTGATTGCAGGTGCCTGTGTGCACTCTCACAAGTTTCAGTTTTCATGAGTAAGGACATAGCCCAACATATCATGTGGAGGTTTTTTTTTATCACTGCTGTTCTCCTCCTTTCAACTTTGGTGAGTGACATTTCATTCCTGATCTTGTTTATTCTTGTAACCACTGTTTTGTTTCTTAGAAATTTCACTCACTTGAATCATGTTGATATTCAGCTTCTTCATGTCCAAGTTTCAGCTCCATATGTGAACTAGTGACATAGTATTTATGATAAATGACTCCCTTATTTCTCTGTGCCATGTCCTTGTTTAGTATCAGGTTTCTGATGCTTCTAAAAATATTTCAGCCTGCCTCTTTCTTTCAGTTATCTTGCCATCGTTCCTTCTACTTTCCCCTACAACTCTTTTCTGGTATCTAAAGGTATTGATATTACTCAGATGTTCTTGCCATTACAATTTCTGTGATTATCATATTCTTCTTCCTGGTTGATACAACATACTTATTTTTCTTCACATTAAATTTCTTATCCTTATTCACCCTCACTCTCAGCCCATACACCCAAATGCAACTTCCACTTTACCTCTTCCCATAGATTGCCAAGTCATCTGCAAAAGTCATAACCTTTATGTTTTCTACTCTGATCTTCACTGCCACCTTCTCCATTACACCATCCGTGACTATGATAAAAAGTAATGTCAAATGCGCACTTCCTTGTAATAGCCTGTTTCTTTGCTTTGGCCAATCTGTTCTTTCTCTCCACATTTCCATAGAGCAGGTGTAATTCTGTCACTCTATTGATCATTTTTTGGGACTCCTCTGTTTTTGATGATGTTCTCCTGTGTATACAATCATATGCTTTCTCAATATCCTGTAATAATCATAGCTCTTTTTCTGCAGCTGTCTCAGTGCAATCATCATTTCTACCATTGAGCTCCCTGGTATGAAGCTTTGCTGGTGTCTTCTTAGCTCTTATTTAAACCTGTCACATACTTGTTTCTCAGGATCTTTTTATACACTTTAGCACAGTGGTACATCAGTGTGAGTCCTCTATAATTCCTAAACTCCAGTGTGCAGCACAATGAGGGGTTGAAATGAGCCATCAGCAGCAGATATATCAGCCTGAATTAGCTCAGAGGAATGGTCAGGTTGAGTGCCAAAATCTTGGCAGCAACAACAACAATATTGACACAGTGCTAATACAATACAATACATTCATTTTCCATTTATCCCAATGTAAGAGACTGACTCCGTAGGATGTGGAGAGTTGTCAATTTACAGAAAAACAATTGCATAACAAAATTAATACATACACCAGAAGATGTACAGTCATATCATATATGGTACATTAATTATGTCAACTACATTTACACAAACTACTGACAGTTTAATTTGTAGATACCTTAGAAATAAATTCTTTGACAGAGTAGAAGGAGTTGTCAATTAAAAATTCTTTCAATTTTGTCCTGAATTTATTCTTATCATCTGCTAGACATTTAATTTTTGTTAGGAGCTTATTGAAGATATGTATCCCTGAATATCGGACCCCCCTTTGAACAAATGATGACGACTTGTGATGACCTTGTGATGATTATTTTTACTTCTAGTGCCATAGTTGTGTATTTTACTATTTGTTTCAAACAAAGTGTAATTTGTGACTACAAAGGACATTGATGTGTATATATACTCTGCCACCAATGTTAAAATCCCTAACTTCTTGAACAACTCTCTATATGAAGTTCTATTGCTAACTCCACACATAATTCTTATTACTCACTTTTG
Source organism: Vandiemenella viatica (assembly GCA_031002005.1). Classification (NCBI taxonomy): domain Eukaryota; kingdom Metazoa; phylum Arthropoda; class Insecta; order Orthoptera; family Morabidae; genus Vandiemenella; species Vandiemenella viatica. The sequence continues at coordinate 176,975,851 of JARYHS010009186.1, read as the reverse complement.
GGCTCTGAACACTTTGTCTCTATGGGTAGAATTGCCCCAGAATATTATTCTGTATGACATTAAGGAGTGAAAATAAGCAAAATAAAGTAGCTGCCTCATACGGAGATCATCTATAGCTGAAACTGTACGAATTGCAAATGTGGCTGCACCCAATCGCTTTAGTAAATCAGATACATGTACCTTCCAATTTAGATTATGATTAATATGCAAACCTAGGAATTTCACGCACTCTACCTCTTGAATGGACTGCCCTGCAAATTTTATATCTATATCTGGTGTTAATCTGTGTGATGTACTGAATTGCATATACTGAGTTTTATCAAAGTTTAAAGATAAGCGATTAGCTGTAAACCATTTGTTAATAAGGTCAAAGATATAATTCGAAATATATTACGTATGTAGATAAATGTAGAGTATTTTTAATTCCTATGTTTGAGTCATCTGCAAATTGGACAAATTTTGAGTTTTTAGATGCAACACAGGGTAGATCATTTAATTTCTGTATCAGAATTTTATGATCTACACAGTCAAATGCCTTAAATAAGTCACAAAAAAAATTCCCACAGGAATTAATTTATCATTTATTCTTTCTAAACCCACAAAGTAAGTGAAATTTTACAAACATGATGCCTGCAATAAGCATCAAATTTTATATCACTTTCCTTTTTTGAAGATATTTACAATTGTTCCTTTCCTCCATGGTATTCAAATATGAGTAATGATTGGCTCATTTCATATTTGCAGAATGTTTGGATTTTTTTACTCAGTATGATTGTATTACATATAACATGTTTCTATATATAATATTGATAGTAAATAAAAACAAGGCTGCAGAAAGTAAACCATTTGCCTAAGGTTGATAAGATTGCTTAGCACCTTAAATATTGCATGTATTTTAATTACTTTTATCACTGTAACAATCTCTCTTTGATCAGTGAAGAGTTTACTTTTCTATCCTTTTTGTTCACAATGTATCTGTAATGAATAACAACTATATGTAGGTCTTAAACTAGTACAGTAAAAAATGGCATAGCTTGTTATATTACCGTTATATCAACATTTATTATATCTCCATCCTTTAGAGGCCGTAGGTCTGGGATACCGTGACATACAACATTGTTCACGCTTGTACAAATTGATTTTGGAAAACCTCTGTAATTTAGAGGAGAAGGATAAGCTCCATTTTTCACTATCAACTGGTGTATTGCTGCATCAATATCATCTGTTGTTTTACCAACCTGGAAGAAATTCATCGTTTCCTTTTATTTTAAAAATAATAATAATAAATGATTTCATGTTAAAAACAATATACTGGCTGCACATAGTAACACAAAAGATTTGCAGTTATCATTTCACAATTTTTATGGTTAAAATGAAAATAATTAATTAATTAATTATAATCTGCTGTGTAATTTTAAAAGATTATGTTGAAAAAGGTTCCTCTAAATTGGACCAATACATATTTCCAAGGATAATCTGATTGAAATAATAATTTGACTGCAATACCATCATTTACCTGTATAAGAGACTTTGCTGCCATCAAAACATGCTTTGCTAATTTGCAGCTCAGTTTCATGTTTTGCAAATCTCCTCCTGCAATTCTTTCAGGGTGACTTGCAGGCAAGGATGGTACACCATGGCTGTAATATTCTGGCTTCTTTATATGTTCTGGAACTCCATGTCCTTCAGTTACATCGTATGGTAATATGATATCATAATTTCGATAACTAATCCTACAAAATACATAAGAGATTTTGCAATTAAAATGACAACCAGTAAGCAGTTTAAAAATAATATCAGAAGGAAATTAGCCCTTTGCTATGAACATCAAACTGCAACTCAGTACTATAATCCTAAGTAATTAAAATAGAATTTAAGGAATTGAAACTTTAAGAGTAGGAGGGGGAAAATGAAAACTGCATTGTTCAGAATATTGTGCTACACACTCCCACAATTAAATAAGGACGATAGTTTATACAGAATGTATTTAAAAGAAAAGCGTGTTTTATTTAATTCACATCACACCTGCAACATCAGGTAGCATAGTGCTGCACAGATGTGATCAACAACTACAGATCTTCTGTTCTAGGGTACAAAGGCTTGATATAACAGTCCTCTGATGAGCTTCAGCATGTTCAAAGAGACATCGTTTTAGTTTTAACATGAATGGCATAAATTACTTCACAGATCGCATTCCTGTCTCTGACAAAATAATAAATTCAGCAGGATTATGTAACATGGTGCAAAAGAAAGACAAAAACCAAGTGGATAGTAAGTAAATGATTTATGAATCACCAATAAGAAATATCAGAAAATTGCATGTTGGGCATTTTCACCATTCATTTCTCGATAGTCTTGCCTATATGTGAAGGAGATTTCATCTTCCAACAGGATGGAATCATGTCATATTGGAAGTCCTACAATGCCTCAGTGAGACACTCTCTCAATGCTGGATTGGTCACTGTGGGCCCTAAGACCCAACACTTCACACAAGACCATTCCATTCACCAGATCCCAGATGTTGGAGAAATGAAAGTAGGATTGAAAATGCCATTAAAACTGGCAACATGGATGCAATGCTAATGGTCTGGGATGAATATGACTATGAAATTGATGTTTCCCATGCAGTCCATGGAGGATACAGAGAACATTTGTATGTTAGTAAGAAAAATTTGATTCAATGTAGAAATAATTGCAAAAAAAAAAATATGTTCACAACATATTTTGTTTACTAAATATAACACATTGAGGTCAAATACTTCTTTCTGGACCACTCTGTATCAAAGCTGCAGACCCATATGGTAAGAGTGCCCACTAAACACTTTACTGGTTTTTTATTGGTGAGTTACAGTTCATTGACTAAGTTAGTAACTTACTGCCATGTGTCATCTCACTTTTAAACTACATCTGTTACATTATACTGCTGAATTTGTTAATACACTACTGTTTGTGAAAGTAGCAACACCAAGTGTAAGCTACCCCAGAATTTCATAAATCTGCATAGCAAAATTTATTTACAGTATAGCAGGCATAGGTGACCCACAAGATACCGCAACCTTAGAGCCATTTACACAGTAAATTCAGCAAAGGAATTAAGCAAAACAGTTAATTCTGATAATAAATTAAGTTTAAATAGTAAATGCAAGTTCTAAATCCACCTAAACAGCTGTAGAAAGACACAAAGTAACATCTGCATATGCTATATTTGGTTTTGATATAATTTTGCTAAAATCAATAGTTTTTGTTCACTTTTTAAGATAGTCAGGGTAAATAAATATTCAAAAGATGATAAATTTTGTAGCAAGAAAATCATACTAAAAAGTTTTAAACAAATTAAAAGCCAGTATGAAAAATTTAACACCTGATTATACACTTTAAATTTGAGAAATCAGATGATAGAAGAGATATAGGAAGCCAACTTGTAGCAGGAGATTAATGTAATTTTTGCTGAAACAACAAAATTTTGGAAAGCTCAGTATGGTTAAAAGGTTGTTTTTAAACATTATATGGTAAAGTCAGACACATGCACCAAGGAAAATTAATTATTTCAAGTAATGCACATAAATTCAGGTGCTGGAAACATCTTTAGAACATATTATAATTTAATTGAAACAAGGTTTAGTAAGTCTTTTTAAGAAACATGTAGTATTGCGATTAGGATGAAACAAAGTAGAGATTTTTAATCAAGTCAGCGGCATTATTGTACAACCAGGAAGTAGCAGTTTCTTCAAAAATTAATAATAAATTTGAGAAAACAGGAAAAGCCTCCAAAAAGCGATCAGTAGGCAATTGAGAACACGTAAAATCTTTTAAAGTATGTCCCAAAGTCATTGAACAGTTATTAGCGGGGTCGAAATTTTGATATTGCATCAAAATTCAGATTTTTCTGTAGAAGAATAAATAGGTCATGTTTAGTATCAAAGGAAAGAGAATTCAATCAGAAGGTGAAAAAACGTTGTCTGTAGTTGCAAAGTGTAAAAGTTATACAGACATTTCGGAATCACAGGAAATGATTTTTTATGGGGAAACAGTTATAGGTACAGAAAATTATATAAGGATCAAAATTTCTATTTACCTCCTATTTTTGCTACTGGTAAAATTTCACGATGATAGGAGTAGTGAGAGCAAAGAAATGGAGAATATTTGGGAATTGGAGTGATATGGAGAGAAAACAGGGATTCTATATATATGGTCAACGGGCACTTCCATGTGTCTTTTGACTGGTGACCACTCGGGCAGTAACTGTGCCGGACTGTGCTGTGCTTGGTGCGAAATGGTGGTAGTGCGGTGTGGCTAGACATGTGCGGGAGCAGACATCTTCGAATTTGGTAGTACAGGAGGACAGTTCAAGTTTATTTCAATGTGACTTTCAAATTTTATTACGGGGTTTGTACTGGTCTGACCGCTTTTCATAACTTGCAATCTAAGAACTTGGTGAAGATTTTCAGATAGCCATCAATAGTTTGGACTTGTACTATTTTTCTGAGAATATAGTGAACTTTGAATTTGAACTTACTAGCAGTGACTTTTACGATGTGAACCTTACCTTTCCTAACTTGGGGTTTTATCAAGCTAGGTGGCGACCAATAGAATTTTAAAACAATCGATCATCCAATGACTCATATGTAACACGGAGCTAAGGTGATAAACTGTTATCATAACCCCAGTAAGCAGTTTAATCCCTTACACAAGTAGACAAATAATTCCAATGAAATTTATTCCACAGATTAGGCACATGGCAATACATAAATCATTAGAGTTAAAGAACTGTACAAGCACTTTGACCATGAGAATTCAGTATGATGTGAAGTCAACAAGTGCTGCAATCAGAGCGACTAGATACATGGCATGAAATCAAAGTGAGTCTGGATATATGTTCCATCGGGACACATACTGCCATTTAGTTTTTAGGCACATTCACAAAGCAGCTGGGCAACATGCCAGGTGAACTTGCAAGCCAGGAAAGCAATAGTACCTATTATTCTTTGAAGAAGGCTTGCACATTCCTCACATGTGACCATGCATTGCTGAAATGCGGCATGTGGAGCTGTCCTTGGGCTCTAAAACCTCCGTGTTCTAGCCATTGCTGTTCAGATTTCCCTCAATACATAGGAGGTGAGATTACATGATATAGCCAAACCATCACACTTGGCATTTGTCCACTATGATACTCAACAATGCAATCTGCCTGATGGCATTCACCATGATAGCACATATGCTGCCATTGCTGTCGGAAAAGTTGAAACATTACATTTTGTTGCCACTCAACACGTTCATGTGCCCATTGTAGTCTGAGAGTGCTGATATTTTCCAGTCAATGGAAGCTGTCACAATTGCATGCATGCCACTATTCCTGCCCTCTGCAGATGGCACTGAACCATCAATGCAGACCTGTCCGCACATATTGCAGTGGTGCGAGCCAATGCTATGGATGAAGCTGTTCTGTCAGGTTCAGCCATGCAGATAACTAACTGAGATCAACAGTGATTCAGATTTTCAATTTGGTCAGATTTGTTTTATTTTATTTATTTCATATCAAAAGCATTGCTGTTACAATTGTTAGAAGCAAAACCAATAGTATTAAGAAGAATAGAACAAAAACAGGAAGACAGGAAACAAAGACTGCAATCAACACCAATAAATTTGTATTACAGATGACCAAAACTCAGCAACTTGTGTAGCGTTGTCACTGGCATCAAGGACATCTAGTAAAGTGCATGTTAATGAGCACTACAAACAATTGTATAAATGCTGGATGGTCTGTTCAGCCCCACATTCACACATAGTATTAGGATCTTCAAGATCTTGCTAAATTATGTTCTGTCCCGCCTACACCACATCTCAGCCTGTTTAGTGTTCTCAAAGTTTTCCAGTTAAGATTTCCACCTGGGGATAGCACCTATACACTAGGTAACCATTGATCAATATAAGTCAATCTTGACCACCATAGATTGAGCCGAACAGTTTTCAACAGTACATCTAATGCAGCTGTCATCCTCAGGAAATGTTTCCTGGGTTTCAGCCTTTGTCTGGAAAGTTGTTGACTGGATAATAGATGTGCAGCATTTTTATTAAACTTATTTCTTTCCCACTCTGTCTTATATCACAGGGGGAGAGAATTCCTGTAATAATTCTGCAGGATAAATGCAGCAAACAAGGCAGACATATTCGGCAGCAGAATAGCACAGTGTAAGAACTGATGTTCAGAACACTGGGATTTTTTTTTTTTTTTTAAATTGTAATGGAGCACATGCATCATCACAACACATCCACTTTCCCCCTTTTCTGCACCCACCTACATATTCCCTCTACAAAATTCAACTTTAAATTCTTTCAACTTTTTGGTAAATTATTCATCATTTTTCTTGGTAACTTATTCCAATTCCTGACCCCACATAACTAAAAAAGAGAATCTTAGTACACCCATGTGGCTGAAATCAAATGCCAGCTTCTAGTCATGGTCATCTTTTCCCTTCCATGCATTACTTTTAATTCTTACACAAATGTCTTTCCACGCCTCATCACCACTCCCATGCCCCTCTTCACCCTCCTCCTGTCTTCCAATGAATCCCATTCCAGCTCTTTTATCATACTGTAATTGATTGCATTCTGTGATAATTTCCAGAAAAAAATCTAGCAGCCCTTTTTTTTTTTTTTTTTTTTTTTTGCACCCTCTCCATTTGATATTAAGAATGTGAATCCCATACTACAGTACTACATTCAAGCAATTGTCTTATCAAAATTTTGTAACCCAATTCCTTACTTCTCTCATACATCCCCTCATCATTCTCTCCGACAAGTGAAGAATTTTGAAACTTTTTTCTACTAACTGTCCAATGTTTCCTGCCCAATTAAGCTTGTTATGAAATGTAATGCCAAGATATTTGCATTTCAAGTCTTCGACAAGCAATTCTTTCCCCACCATCTCATCACATACCCTTCCTGTGAGTTCCTGCAGGATATTGTTGCAGTGTTGAAGCAGTGCTTTTGGTGATGGAGCGATTTAATTTAATTCCTAAATATTTTGGTTTGAAACAGTGATCTGGTCCCATCTGACTTTCAGTTTCCTATTGGCAAGTCTGTTTTGTATATGGAAGGCATATAGCTGGGTTTTAGATGGCTTCAGCTTCATCTGATTGTGTTCATAGTAGCTTTTGAGAGCATTTAAACCATTAGTTAGATGTTCCTCCACTAAACCGAAATCTTTGGCTTGCACAGATAGAGCTAAATCATCTGCATAGATAAAACTTTGAGTGACTGGGTGTTGGGGTTGATTGTTTGGATACAAAATGTGCTACAGTATAGTTTTGAGAGATGAATTGAATTTTAAATGTGATGGAGTGCATGCTCTGGTGGCAGTTTTTCTAGCCATCTATTTATCCCTTTCTTATCATTATTATTTATTAACATTGAGCATAAGTTCCCTCACCCAACTGCTTTTACCATTTATGAATTTTATTTTGCTTTAGCACTTTTGATAAATAATTCATTTCTTGTTAATTTATTCCAAGCCCTGAGAACCATGCCCAAAAAAGAAAATTTTCATACTCCCTTATGCAAGAAATTGTGTGCCTACTTGGACATTTTTTTCCCTTCCATGTACTACTCTTCATTCTTTCACCAATATCTTTTCAAACCTCATCATCAAAGTATGCCATGTACACTCCCAGCACTCTTTTCACCCTCCTTGTCGTCCAATGACTCCCAATCTAGCTCCTTTATAATATCAATTCCTGACTGAGTTTTGTATTAATTTCCACAAACAAATCTAACTGCCCTCCTACACCAACCCATTGACTACTCAATAACAGAGCCACACGGCAAACATGGCACATTTCAGATTTCTAAGAAGCTCAAACAACCAGCGCACTTAAAGGCATTTATAATTACATTCATCATTGTTGTTGTGTCACAGTTATAACATACTTTCTATAGCAAAGTCAGAATCCAACTGGTCAAGAGGCTACAGTGGCGATAAAATAATAACAAATGACAGGTTAGAAGGTTATACTTAATTTAGACATTTGTATTATTGGCTTTCTATTGTACTTCAATTAGATTGGGGCCGTTGAGGGGAGTATTTTTACTTCTTCTTATTCTACCGATCCAGTGCTAGGCCTGGTGGCCTGTTATGGTCTCAATCCATTTTTTTTCTTCTGTCAAATTATTCTGACGCAGCATGGTGGGTGAGCAGTTAATGCTCTGGCCTCCCATTCAAGAGGACAGCGGTTCGAATAACGTTCCTGCATCATATCAGGTACTGACTGGGGTCTGCCTTAATTTCCACGAACAAATCTAGCTGCTCTACTTTGCACACCCTCAAACTCCTGTATTTGATACCCAAAATGTGGGTCCCAAACTACACTGCCATATTCAAGCAATAATTTGACAAAGGTTTGAAACCCAATTTCCTAAAATCTCTGGTACATCCTGTCATCACTCTCTCCAGTATATGAAGGATTTTGTAACCTTTTCCTACCAACTGCCCAGCTGATTTTACTATCAAAAATTATCCGAAGATATTTACACTTCAAGCCTAAAACAAGCAACTCTGACCCTACTCTATAATCATAAACAACCTGTAGTTCTTTTATCTGACTCTTCTTGGCATTTATCTTCATTCCATGTTTACAAACCTAGTTAGATATTCTATTCATGTATTCCTGCAGCTGTTCACAGTCCTCTCCTATTTTGATTCTATTACATACCATTATGTTAGCTGAAAACAACCTAAATACTGGCTTAAACCATCAAAAACAATCATTCATTAGAATGATCGATAGCAATAGTCCCAATACATTATCCAATTGCACTCCCATATTTACTTCTTCCTCTTTTGATAATGCATTTCCAACTCTAATGCTTTCCTTTCACCCTTTTAAGAATTACTCTACTCAGCAGTTCACTTTATCATCCACTCCAGTAGTCTTCAACTTATTTTAAACAATTTTATGGCTCACTGTGTGAAATGCCTTAGAAAGATCTAGTGCTACAGTATCAACTTGGTCTCCCTTGTCCAATTCATCTTGCATATAGCCCATCTGAGTCTCACATGAATATCCTTTCCTAAGCCATGTTATCAATTTTAAAACCAGTTTCTTTGATCACAGACATTTCCATTGTCATTGCATGTCAATCTCTCCATCATTTTGCCAGTCACTGATGTCAAGCTAATTGGCCTGAAAATTTCAACCCTATTTGTCACTTCACCTTTATGAACTGGTACTACTATCACTCTTTTCTGGTCCTATTGTAAACAGAAAGACTGCAAACCCATTTTAAATAAAATGTCAAGTTTAGGTACTACATCGTATCACACCATCTGCAATATTTTCTCCATCGGCCTCTTTGTACTATTTTTTAGCTTTCTTCCATTAGACTGTAGCACAAGGATTCTCAAATGGGGATCCCTAGGAAGTTGAAGGAGATTTTGAGGGAAGCGTGGTGATTTAAACATACATGAACTTATTAAACATATAAATCCTTGAGAAAAAAAGAACAAATAATGAAATTATTGTATTTTTTCACTACTATGATCAATAAATCTTATAAAACACATTTTTAATTTAATTTGATTGTGTGTACTTCCACAGACACTGTACATATTATCTTGGTTCTCCGGGTGGAGCTGCATCGATTTGTTAAAACCTAACATTTCAGCCATCTTGCTGTGGCTGTCACCAGTGGAAATGTTATGTTTTAATAAATTGATTTGGCTTCATACTTTAAATTTCCTGATAGATTGAAAGCCCCCACTCACACACCACTGTTATTGCTTCCACCACCTGACATCACTTAACCTTTTGTGTTTAATTCTGTCAAATGCCTTGGATAGATCCAGAGTAATACTTCTACCTTGGCCTCCTTGTCAATTTATCCTACTTTGCTTGCACATATCCATCTTAAATTCACATGAATAGCAGCTTCCCCTAACACCATGTAACTCATTTAACAACCACTGTCTTTCCTCACAGATATTTCTGCTGTGATTTGGTATCAGGCTCTTCAGTATCATTGATACCAAACCAATGGCATATAGTTCTCAATTTGTCTTACCTCCTTTATGAAACAGAAATATGCAAATATACAATCATTTTGGTTGTCAAATACAAGAGTTATAGGGTGTGCAAACAAGAGCAGCTAGATTTGCTTGTGCGAATTATAATAGGACACAATCAGTAACTGATGATGATGATTATTATTATCATTAATTTTATTGGATAATGGAAACAAAGAAACTGCAGCGAGGCATTGAAAATAAGATAGGATAGGTAAAAATAAACAGATACCCATCACTTACCACAGATGAAGGCAGGAGGGCGAGACGAACACGTAAAAACACAATATTTCGGCACAAGTCTTAGTCATGAGAGAGGCGAGACATATGGCAGGGGGAAAGATGTGGTCACATCCCAACCCGCTACATGAATGAAGCACAGGCGGAAAACGCTTGGTGGGCATAGAATTGCTGGGAGGGGAGGGGGAGATAGGCTTGACCAGCGATAAAAGTGAAACAAAACGAAATAATCTTTGTGTAGCATAATTCAAAAAGTTATAATTTTATTTAGATTGGTTACAGATAAAAATAAAGGGAGATAGAAATAAATATATAAAATGAATAGATTAAATGTACATATATAAGTAACTGACTGTAAAATGAAATAAGAGATGGCAAGTGACAGGTTTAACGTAGGTTTAGGCCAGGGGTGTGTCAAGGATATGTTGGTAGGCTAGTTCCCATTTGCGAAGTTCTGAAGGGGTGGTGGTATTAGGAAAAACTCTAATAGCTCTAACTGTGAAACAGGTGTTGAGGTTATTCAAATTATGGAAGTTCGCATTAATTGCGACTGGATGGTCTGGGTTGGAAGTATAAACTGTTTGCCTGCAGGATAGTTGTTGAATGGTGAGACCAATGTAAGAGGCAGTGCAGAGGAGGCAGGTGAGTTGGTAAATAAGGTGAGTGGTAGCACACACAGCATGTCCAATTATAGGGAAAGATTCACCTGTGACAGGATTAGAGTAAGTAGTGGTAGCAGGGTGCATGCTACAAGTTTTTCAGTGGGATCTGTTACAAGGGAAAGATCCCTGTGGAGGTCTAGGAGAGTCAGCAGGTAAATACTTGTAGACCAAGATATTATACAGATTGGGTGGTCTGCTGAAGCAAGTGCGGGGAGCAGTGGGCAGGATTTTGGGAAGGAGGAGACGAATTTCAGGGAAGGTGCATCTCCTCTTTCCCAAGCAAGCAATGTGGAGCGAATTGTCCACTTATTTAAAGTGTTAGTCAATATATATTAGCAGTCTTAGCACATCTGTCATGTCACCAGTTTATCACATTCATTCATTTTATTTGGTCCCATATATCATTTTCATACATTAAATTGTATAATGATTTAGGATAAGTCAAAGGTACATTGGGTTCTATAGTACTATGTGGATTGCATTTTGCTTAACAATTTACACTCTCCAGTTAACTATAACTAAAAAACTACTTATTCTCTACTCATACATGTTTAATTTATGTCAGTCACTTACTTTTCATACTCTGGTACTAAAGATTTACTTTATTTTTGAACTTATGATACATGTGATTGACAAATAAGCACTAATGTATCATATATAATTATAGATTGTTAATTCAAACAATTTTTATTCGTGCCATTATTTCCCTTGGCCCGTCATTTAAATACTCTTTGATTGATTATAAGGCTTTACTACATAAACACTCTTTAAGCTTATTATTGAATTGTTCCCTTGTTACTGATTAATCTTAAATTTGTATGAAACTTATTGAACAATTGGGCTTGAGAATAGTAAGGAACTTTTCATATTTTGTTTTGTACTTGTAAACTGATATCAGTTTTATTACATGTTTCATACTCATGTATTTGACCTTTCTTCCTAACAACATTCTTTGTGAGTGAAATCAATATAATCTTATATATGTATATACAAGGAAATGTCAGGATCTTAAAATCTACAAAATATTTTTTTACATTAAACCATTTTTTTTTTTCTTTCCATACACCATACCTTGGTACACTTTCAAAAATAGTGAAACAGATTGTCATCAGAATATCATAATCCCAGAGCAGGGTCTTATGAGAGGGTGGGGGGGGGGGGCTACATCTACATCCATACTCTGCAAATCACAAACATTGTGGGTGGCAGAGGGTGCTAAGCACCAATCCTAAACTCGTGCATTCCAATTCCGAATAGCGCAAGGAAAGAAGGAATACATAAAAGCATCAGTACGGCATCTTATTTCTCTAATCTTATCCCTCCTGTCATAGCGACCTAAATAGGTTGGCGGAAGAAGTATTTCATCGCACTCGAAATTTAAATTTTTTCACATATTCTCCAATAAATTCGAACGCAAGCTACGTCGCCTGTCTTCCAAACTATACCAGCCCAATCTATGTACCAATTCTGTGACACTTTCATAATGGCTGTAGCAACAAGTCGCAAATCGAGCGGCTCTCCTCTGCACCCTCTCCACTGAGTCAATCAGAACCTTGCGATACAGACCCCAAACTCCACAACAGTAATCCAGATGTGGACGCACTAGTCTTTTATACACCATCTCCTTTGTATGAGCATTACAGTTCCTCAAAATACGACCTATGAATCACAATTTAGAATTAGCTTTGCCTACAACAGAAGTTATGTGCATGTCCAATTTCATGTTGCTTTGTACTATCACCCCCAGATACTTCAGGGAATCAACCGTGTCAACAGCTGAATTGTTTATTTTGTACTCGTGAACATACTGATTCTTTTTGTTACTTATCCGCATTGCCTTGCACTTTTTGCAATTAAGTGTAAGATGCCATTTACAGCACCAATCGAAAATAGCATCCAAATCGCGCTGAATTTCTAAGCAATCGTCGGAGCACCTTATTTCCCTATAGATAACTGCATCGTCGGCAAACAATTGCAACCAGTATTTGACGTTGTCACCTAGATCATTTATAAATATTAAGAAACAAAGTGGTCCTATTACACTTCCTTGCGGAACGCCCGAAGTAACATTTATCTTAGAAGAGGCTTCCCCGTCAACGACATACTGTGATTGACCACGCTACACCATGTACACGACATATTTTCATATCAACCCATCCCAAATTTGTCATGCTGAAATGATTCCTATACCAATACCCAGTGGCGGATCTGGGGGGGGGAGGCTAGGGAGCACCCCCCCAACATCGAAATTTGGAGATATTTTTAGCTCTACTGATATTTTAAGGGCAGCTGCCCAACTCCAGCCCCCTCCCCCCCCCCCCCAAACCAAAATCCATTCAAGCCAATAACATTATATACTTATTAGTGATTACTCATTAATAAGAGCATCTTTGTGTGCAGCATGCATATTTAATGAAGATGTTGGTTATGTGAAAGTGCGCCAGAATCATGACATCAGATGTTGAATCAAGATCACCGTTGCTGATTATTAAATTCTGTATGTTAGTGTACCTTCTAGCTCACAACTCTTATCTCCAATGTAGTTTGTGGATCTTACTTACACTTTTATTTGACAACTAAATAATGTGTGAAAAGTGATTTCAACCCAAAAGGTCAGTTGTTTTTATTTGAGTGGGAAAATCGGCTATCTAAGTTTGACTGTACACACTTTCTTTATGACTTTATAGGACAAGTTAATTGGAAAATATATATTAAAATCACCAAACAAAGATTATGTAAGGTATGTCAGTAAGAGTTCGAGTTACTATGGAAAGTCAGAAAAGTGTCTATAAAGTGCTCTCTCTCTCTCTCTCTCTCTCTCTCTCTCTCTCTCTCTATATATATATATATATATATATATATATATAGTATATATATATATACAGTATATATATAACTATTGCAAAAATTTCATTATTGAAATTTAAACATAAATCCAAAAATCTTTAAATATGTATTTTGTTTATATGAATATCATATCACTACTACTATAATTATTTCTGCTTGAAGCAACAACTCCTCCCTTCTCATAGTTAGTTCCACAGCAATGAGAAGCTTAATTACAGTCAGTTTTATGGTATTCACACAAGCATAAAATACTAATCCTCTTGACAGGGCCGCATTTAAGCATAGGCTACATAGGTTGTAGCCTAGGGGCCCGCACCGCCAACCTGGGTCTTCCACCTGGACCAGTCACAAAATTTAAGCGACAAGGGGGCCCACACCACCTGTATAGCCTAGGGGCCCAGAGAGCCTAAATGCGGCCCTGCCTCTTGACAAACATTCATCTCATTTATTTGATTCAGTAATGATACAAAGGAAATGGCTCTTGCAGCCTTCGACTTTGATGAGAGATGAATCAGTTATATGATTCAGCAACTCATTCACTTTGTTCCTTAACTCTGATGTAATATATTAATTGCTACATAATTTTTGTGTCTGAAAACTTATTAATGCTTAAACTAATTCTGTAACCCTAATCTAAGAAAGGGGCTGTCCTAAAACCATCAACTACAGGAATCATTTTATGAGAAGCAGGGCGCAAATTCCAGATGTAGCAACCAAATTTAAAAGAAATTGCTTCCTCCTACCAATCAGGTGTGTGTGTCATACCTATTATAAACCCAACTATCAATCGAATTCATGGCTACCCAACCCATTGTCAGACATAAGCCATAGATTCATTGCCCTCACATCACAATTCATCAGTGGCCTATCATAGCATTCTGAACAGTGCTGAGTGTAGCTCTCTGCTTTTGTTATCAAATTATATACCCATAGTACAGTTTGTTACCAAATGTACAACTATTGCTGCAACTTTATTGGTATAGCTTTGAGGGTAATATGTATAATTCTCCAGTTAATTTCATCAGATTAAAGGATCCAGCATGTACAATCCATAAGAGGCCCACAGACGATCAACTTGGTTGCCAACATGGCATGTTGAAGGCTAAGCTGAATGTGTGGGCAGGTTGATGGTCGTGATTTGTTGTTGAGGCTCAGTTCAAAAACTTTGGATGTTTGGTGGGCGGAGCTTAATTTTGGCAACCATGCATCTCTGGGGAAGTTTACAACAATGTTGTCAACATCTTGTGCTTGGCACTGTTCAGTAATTGTTATTGGTTGCTGTAAGTTTCAATTTGGTCAGTTTGTTTGAAATTGATTACTTTTAATCAGATATAGCAAATATACCAAACACTGAAATTAGATTGGAATGTTTAGACACTTTAAGAGAACTGCCCAAACTGTGGATAGTGAAACCAGAAATTTTCAAGAATCAAAAAGAATGCAGCGTTAATTAAAAAATATAGTTATTTAAAAAAATACTGAGCCAAATGTGAATTTAGAGTCTTAAGAAAGACTCATAGATATTAGAACTTGTTACTGGAGGGAGCCGAGAAAAGTGGAACAAAGCAAAAAGTCTGGAGCCGAAAAATACATACCTTGTTCATGGTTCTTCGAAAAATTTGAATTCCTACACGACCAGCAGATTCACATTCCAGGTGTGTTAACAAGTTGAGCAGGATGAAATCGAAAATGATCAACCAGACGTACTAAATTGTATAAGCACAATGCCACTCCCACTTGCACATACTTCTTCCTAACCATTTACTTTTTAACCATTTTAGGAAGATGCTGAAGATGTGCCGGGTACTCCAACTTCCTTCTCCTGCCTACAGATGAGGAAGAAATCTGTCATACCAGCATAGGACAGACAGGAATGAACTTTTGAAGGAAGCACTGGGGCAACTCACCAAGAATTAGGAAAACAAAAAAGATGAAATATGTGGTTTTTTTTTTGAAAGCTGGGCCACTTCATATGGGAAACTGTCCCCAAGTGAACAAATTTATGCCAAGAAAGCCATAGAAGATATTCTAGTCAACATACCTTCCCTCCACTTCATCAATTGTCCTACTAATTCTACCGCACCTCCTTCTGGTTCCTCTACTCCACTTAAGTTGCACCAATCTTACCTTCAGCCATCAAATATCCCTTTCCTGCTCACCATACGAAAATGTCATTGCTATTCTTGGACACCTTGAAATTGGTATTTATAGAATGTAAAACAATTACAATCAGATGAGAGCTTTACAGAAATAACTAATCATTTTTATTAGCAATGTAACTTTACAATAATCAATTACATACATTATAATGTAACTCATTTAGTTCTTTTAATACAATTTAATTAGAAATAAAATTATGTATTGTTATTGATACACCGATTATGCCAAGCTACTGCTCCTATACTATTCAAATAAGAAGTAAATTTTTGCAATGGAAGTAGGATTTCTTGAGATAGTTGGTTCAAGTTTACATAATTGCTATTGATCAGTTCTCCAGGTTGCTGAATGGATTACACTAGTATTAGTATATTCAGTAACTACACTTCCCCACACAAAACAGATGAATTATTTCTTCTAAAAAAATTATGTATATAAACAGATGGTTTAAGTAATTATGGTTGTCTTTTGAGGACTCAAATCTACAAATTCAACAAAACACGAAATCTTGATGAAAGTACGACAAAATCATTTTCAGCGATTGTTCTGTATAATCAGTAACTAGATATTACTTCATCATTTGAAAGGTTATTGTAGCGATAACCTTTTTTTGTAAAGGGAACACATCACCAACCACTATAAATGGCATTTCTTCTAGAATATTATTATGAAGCTTGGCAGAAATGGGAATTTTTTATTTGTTGTTCTTAAAGTTTTTCATAAAATGTGCAGTTCGGTACCACTGCGTCACCTGATACATGACCATTAGCATCAGATTCAATCACTAAGAACTCATAATTCATATTAACTATGACAAGTAAAACTACAGTAGTTCGTTTTACAATTAAAATCCATTAATTTCCACGTGCTTTTTGTATATTGCACCAATGCAGTTTCGAAGTTCCATCTTCCAAAAGTTTCACCCATTTTTGTTCAATTGAAGGAATCTGAAATCAATATGCACAAGTTATAAGAAAACTAATTTATAAACATATTGACTTCCACAATCATCTACAAATTGTAGCAGGTACATGCCTGAATTTACTCCTTCAAAATTTTGTTTATAACACTGCAATTCTCTATAACTGTTTCAAGCCTGTGACGATTTGCGGTGAGGAGTTTTAATTCCTTGAAGCTCTGCGCGATAGCTAAAACTGCAAGGTTGCAGACAGCCGTTTATTCACAGTAATATAAATTCTCGTGTTTGTCTTATTTTTCCATAAATGGTCGCACGTTATCCAACAGTTCGTCGTAGGTTTTACTGTCCATTCATAAAAGGTTTTCGAAATAGTCAGGTGCAATGATGGGTAGTTCACTCATTAAACTGGAATGAGAAAACTTGGCACAGATTTGATACCATTCCTTCGAACAAATTTTCTCTTTTCAACTGGAGAACCTCATCTACATGCCGCTATAACTCTTCCTCATTCATTTTTGAATAATCAAGCAGCAACAGAAATCATCCAGAAAATAAAAACCGATACATCCCTCTGTTTACAACTTGGTTGACAACATTTTGTAATTTGTATCGTCTGCTGCAAACGCTGAAAACAAATTTGACAACAAAGTTGATACATTAGTTGAGTAAGAGTTCAATACACTGTGATGAGTGATCCGTAGGCTTTTCATAACCCAAAGATAGTGGTACAATCAAAAATTTAGTGCTACATTAATAATTTTATCTTAATCTTTGGCAATTTAAAACAAATGACATGTGGATGAGGACACAGAAATTGAATTATTGAGCTAATGTGTTTTCAGTGCCTTACTTTCTTGTTGTCGATAATGCACGTCTACTTAACATCATTTATCTTCCACAAGGCTTCATGTGTAAATATAAAAAAGTATATTGTCAGTTCAAATCTCACTGATTCAACAGCAGAGACTAATAATACTACAACAGGAAACACAACTGTTCTGACAACACTGTCGCTCAGGATCGCCAATCTCTTCAAAGTACATTTATATGACGCTTTATGGTAATGATAATAAACAAAAATTAACATCCATACCCATTTCTACATAAGTTATAACTCAATAATAAAGTTTTGTTTTCTCAAATTATAAACGCTATCATAAATTTGAGTAGTTTGATAGCTTATGAACAGTAGCTATAATCATCTAGTAAACCCAAAGACCCAAGCAAATACCCCAGTGGGACCAGGGATTTTTAGATATTTTGCTTTGATCACATAAGTAAACAAGAACGCTCCATGATTCGAATACTGCATCAAATTGTAGGTAAGGATATGACATAGGCGAAATTATCAGAAAATCTGTCACTTGAGTCCATACCAATGTAGTTACTCTGAAGAGTATCATTATTAAATAACACCTGACAGTTAAGTTTTATTCTATAAAGTTCGGCAAACATCACTCTTGCAACTGGCGGCAGAGGTGCGTTTTTTATTTTATTTTTTTCAAAAAGGTCCTTGGTTTTTGTATTTATCCTATTATATAAAACGCTAACGTGGCGTCTGCGTGCGTCGTCTATAGCTGCTACACGTATTGGCTACAGAACGGTCACGTGACAGCCGTCACTCGCCAATCAACAGCCACCATATTGCATTCCTTTCTTCATGTCGCATTTTGTTTATTTACTGCAGTTAGATGCAGAAACTCGTGTAAAGAGAATGGTGTTCGATGTTTATGTTATATTATTTGTATCAGTTATACGCCAAAATTCATGTAAGGAGAAGGGATTCAATATTTACGCTATTTTATCTGTGTCAGTTATAAGCCCTAGGTTAAACCATAACCTAAGATTTTTTCGGCAGACGGTAAGAAACTGTGAAGTGTATTTAAAACTCGGAGAAACGTAATGATGTATTGGTCAAATAAATAACAGTTATCCGTTTTCGAAATTATAGTCTGCGTGATCTTAAGTAACATGAATTTATTTATGCAAAATCCTAACCAAATACTCTGATAATCTAACCAGAGTAACGTATTCATATAACAAAAGATATCATTAAAAATGACTGATTCGTTTCTCCTTATAAGCTTTTCCAGAATAAATTCTTACTACCATTAAAAAATGATACCATTAGTTTTTTTATACATGTGTTAACTATTAAATGAGATTTAATATAAACTTTTGATTAGATTTAAACCATGGAGGAAGGAAATATATGGAGGAGAAGTGACGTTAAATCAGTGAAGCAGGCTCTAAACTCTCTCGCATGGCGGCAGCAGCGGTATTGCGCTTCCAAACATTGCGATGTTCCCAGTTTATCCCGAAAACTAAGCAAGATATCGAAAAATTTTATTCTTTATTTTCGATTTGTCTCGTCGTGTTACATAAGAATCGATCATTAAATTTGACTTTTGCGAAATATTCTTCTCCATTTCAACTCAAGAAAACTCACTTTTGATACAGTATATCTCTAGAACTAGGTGAGATATCGAAAATTTTTATTCTTTATTTTTCATTTGTATCGTCTTTTTAAATAAGAATCCATCATCAAATTTGACTTTGAATAATGTTTTCTTCTGAATTTCAACCAAAACCATTTCACATTTGGGACAGAATATCTCGAAAACTAAGCAGAATATCAAAAAAATTTATTATTCATTTTTTATTTGTCTCATCGAGTTACATAATAATCCATCACCAGATTGCGGCGTCACGTTTATCCTAGAGTCCCCTTGAGGTGTTTGTACATATTCCCCGTGTTTGTTGGGAAGCGGTCAAGCCCCCACCACTCCGGCCATGCCCCCCCACTCCTCCGCCGGCCTGCTTCACTCCCATGCGTGGTAAAGGTCTCTTGCGTCGTCTCCATATTATTCCCATGAAGGAAGGAATTATATGGAGGAGAAATGACGTTAAATCGGTGAAGCAAGCACTAAACTCTCCCGCATGGTGGCAGCACCGGCAGCGACCATATGGCGCTTCCCAACAATTAAGGTGTTCACATTGTGGTAGATGCAGTGATTATTTCATTTAGTATTGTGTATAAGTGTTTAAAAATGCCAGCTTGTGTTGCGTACGGTTGCACAAATAGGCCAGACAGGAAAGAACCTGGAATATCATTTCATAAGTAAGTTGAATTGTAATTATCGTTGTTGCAGTGAGCGGTAGACACCGCAAACTTTGCAGCACGTCTATAAATATTTAGTCATAGCTCTCAATGGGATGACTTTGTTCTCAAATTTTTCTTGGTGTAGTGTAGAAAATCAGCAAACTTGCTATTTTGCACATAATAGACTAGCATTATTTTCTAACGAGTGTTTAAAATGAGATTTAAAGGGGCGTGTTTTACTTCGCGATTCAGTGAATTTACTATTACGATTTCTTTCGTCACGTTGCTGATTATACGGACAATGGATGATGAAATTAACTGTTATGTAAGAAGCTGTGAGTTTTATTAATTTTTTTAAATAGCTATTTCAGGCCATTGACTTAGGTTATTTTTAAAGCTTCATATAAGACTTGTTTCTGTTTGTAAATACGTACTATACCTATTTTTACCGATTTTGAAATCTTTCTCATCTATTTATGTCGAAACAGGTTCATGCAGAAATAAATATGGGCTTCATAAATAAAGAAGTTATTGGCCTTTGAACAAAATCAATTTGGGGAATGTGTTTCTAATTTAGTCCCTTTTTTTTTTGTACAACATTCTCCCCCCCCCCCCCCCCGTATCTAAATCTAACTGAGAGATAATTTTTTTACAATTGTCCTAATAAGTAGGGCTGTGAAATTAGACAACACATCTTGATCAAGAGAATGTTCATTAAGGTGACTGAATAAACATTTTATTTCTGGTACCAGCCTACAAAAGGTCTGGGTTGCTCATCCCTAGAGTGGGTCCTCTTACTTTTTTTCTGGTCTAGGACACATTTCAGACTAACCACAAGTGGTAGTAATAAAACTGAAATATCCATTCTGCATGTCAAACATGTAATCATTGTGGCTTTGACAGAATTAATTTTTGGTCCAGCCTGCATCCAAACCTAAACCCCTCAATTTGGATGTTGTATATCCCCCAAACTAAGCAATATATCGAAAACATTTATTCCTTATTATCGAGTTTTTTCGTCGTGTTACATAAGAATCCATCATTAAATTTGACTTTTGCGAAATTTTTCTTCTGCATTTCAACTCAAGACACCTCACTTTTGAGACAGTATATCTCGAGAACTAGGTGAAATATCGAAAAATTTTACTCTTTATTTTTTATTTGTCTCGTCTTTTTAAATAACAATTCATCATAAAATTTGACTTTGAATAATTTTTTCTTCTGAATTTCAACCAAAACCATTTCACATTTGAGACAGAATATCTCGAAAACTAAGCAGGATATCAAAAAATTTTATTCTTCATTTTTTATTTGTCTCATCGAGTTACATAATAATCCATCACCAGATTGCGGCGTCACGTTTATCCTAGAGTCCCCTTGAGGTGTTTGTACATATTCCCCGTGTTTGTTGGGAAGCGGTCAAGCCCCCACCACTCCGGCCATGCCCCCCCACTCCTCCGCCGGCCTGCTTCACTCCCATGCGTCGTCTCCATATTATTCCTTCCTCCATGATTATTCCTTCCTCCATGTATGACACTCGGAATACAACAACGATATTATTGCCGCAAAATAGCAGTGAGCAGAGATATTAGAAATACGGAGAGCAGGGGAAAAAAATTAATGCGAGGCAATTATGTGTCACAAAGTTATAATTAGTAGGTTCGTTTAAATTTACATATTGCTTTTTATTTATCTACGACAACCAGATGCAAAAATTCATGTAAGGAGAAGGATACTGTATGTGTACGTTATATTACTTGTATCAATAATGAGTACTAGGTTAAAACACAACCTACGATTTTTTTATTATTATTATTATTTTTTTTTATTTTTTTTTTTTTGCCGGAGATAAGAAACGAAGAAGTTTATTAAAAACTCAAAGGAAGTTTACACGAAATGTACGAATCACGAAATACATCATTCAGATAAATGGCAGTTATCCGTTTTTGATATTATACTTCCCGTCATTTAAAGTAAAATAATATAAATAAATCGGTATTACTGGAAATCGCGATTCTGCCATGAATTGCTGTGGTAAAATGCAAGAATCCTCTAGAAATATTTTCCGTAGTACATTTAACTGTATTATGCCCGTCCAGGATGTATTACAACCTAATTTCTGCTTGAAAATAATGGTAGTCTACAGGCTGTATTACAACGGAATGACTGTTTAAAAACAATATGTCTTGCGATTGACTACAGCATTTGAGATTAGTAGAAGTTATGATTTTGGAAAGCAATATTAATGGAGGGTTGTGGTTAAGTAGACCAGAAAGCCCACCGACACATTTGATTACAGCGTAATTCACTCTGAAATGAGTTTTACAAACCAATTAAACTGCTTTCATATGCGCCATGTTACCGAAGGTATTAATAAATGCGGATGAACATAGTTTGTACCTATCATGCTGAAGTGTGCCTGGACTAGAAATAAAACTGATATTACATGGATAGCAAAAGTTTCTGGATTCCTAATTTATTTTTCATTTTATTGGTTCCGCCCTCATTAATTCAGTAGAACATTATCAAATCAAGGTCACTAGCATTATCTAATAACAATCCCGTATAATTAACCAACTGCAAAATAATAATAATAATAATAAAATGAACTGCCAGAATATGGCGTTCAAACCGTCATTTTTGACGGGGTAGAAGCTAGTTGTTGAATAACTTCATTCTCTTTGTTTATTTCATTTATCAAATAAACAAGAACTTACAAAATGTTTTACAGATATTAGATCATTATGACTTACAATATTTAAAATGACTAAAGAAAATTGTACGGCATCATTCTCATGGAGGAAAGAAATATATGGAGACGACGCAAGGGACATTCACCACGCATTGAAGTGACGCCGGACGGAGGAGGAGTGGGGAAACATGGCCGTCATATTACCTATCCATACAGACACTGGGAATATGTACAAAAACCTCAAGGGGACTCTAGGATAAACGTGACGCTGCAATCTGGTGATGGATTATTATGTACCTCGATGAGACAAATAAAAAATGAAGAATAAAATTTTTTGATATGCTGCTTAGTTTTCGAGATATTCTGTCTCAGATGTGAGATGTTTTTGCTTGAACTTCAGAAGAAAAATTGGTCGAAGTCAAATTTGATCATGGATTCTTATTTAAAAAGACGAGACAAATAAAAAAATAAAAATTATCGATATTTTACCCAGTTCTCGAGATATACTATCGCAAAAGTGAGGTGTTTTTTTTTTAACAGTTTAACGTCCCTTTTTAACAACTTGGTCTTTAGAGACGGGAAAGGATGGGGGCAAGGAATGGGAAGGAATTCGGCCATGGCCTTTTGAAGGAAGCATCCCGGCATTCACCTGGAGTGATTTGGGGAAACCATGGAAAACCCAAATCTGGATGCCCGGATGGGGATTCGAAACGCCGTCCTCCCGAATGCGAGGCCAGAACGCTATCCGTTACACCACCACGCTCGGTAAAAGTGAGGTGTCTTAAGTTGAAATGCAGAAGAACAATTTTGCAAAAGTCAGATTTGATGATGGATTCTTATGTAACACGACGACACAAATCGAAAATAAAGAACAAAATTTTTCGATATCTTGCTTAGATTTCGGGATATACTGTCTCCAAATTGAGGGGATTGGGTTGGGATGCGGCCTGGAACAAAAATTAATTCTGCCAAAGCCACAATGAATTACATGGTGTACATGCAGAATGGATGTTTCAGTTTTATTATTACCATTTGTGGTTAGGTTTAAATGCAGCCTAGATCAGAATAAAGACAGTTATCTTGTTACCATACATCGTAAGCTAGATTGGGAATAGCTGGAATTAGTTAACATCGCGATACACGTTTTGTCACTAACATGGTTCTCATGAAATTACTAACAATTATAAGTAAATTCTTTGTCCCTTATGGAACAACAAAACCATTCTGGTACAGACTACATTTAGAACTAACCACAATCTCCATTAAATTGCCGCTACAGAATCAAACTATGTAGACACACCCACAAACGCGTATTTGAATTGCAAACTGCATTTGGGGTAACAACAGTGGCGGATCCAGGGTGGGAGGGCTAGGGGGCTGCAGCCCTCTCCAAAATCACCAAGGTCACCCCTGACGACATGGATTTTGGGGACCTTCTTTTTTTTCTCTCTCTCTCTACAGTTTCAATAAGGGCGGCAATCTGGAATAATGAGATTTCTGTCGTCGAACCCCTCCTCCCCGTGTCAAGCCCCCCCCCAAACCAAATACTAGCCCCCTCCAAAACAAAATCCTGGATCCACCACTGGGTAACAACATCGTTTACTTCATCAGGTTTCCTAGATTGCAAAGCATAATTTAACACATTTAATTTTATCATATACTGTCAGTATAAACTGCAACGTGACGAAAGAAAGCGCAATACTAAATTAACTGAATCGCAATGTAAATATCACCTCTTTAAAATCTCATTTTCAACACTCATTAAAAAATAATGCTAGTCTATTATGTGCAAAATAGCAAGGTATGCTGATTTTCTACACTAAACAACAACAAAAATTTGAGAACAAAGTCATTCTATTGTGAACTATGACTAAATATTTATAGACAGGCACCAAGCTTTCCAATGGCTACTGCACACTTCAAGATCAATAATTACAATGCAAATTACTTATAAAATGATATTCCAGGTTCTTTACTATCTGGCCTATTTGTGCAACCGTATGCAGCACAAGATGGCATTATAAAAAACTTTGACACATTAGAAAATGAAATAATGACAGCATCAAACACAACTTAGCAATTGGGTAGTTGATTAAATTTGAAAAATAGATTAATACTTCACGTTATTATCTATTTTACTCAAAAAACATCTGATTTTGTAAAGAATCGAACATTTACATTATGTATTTTGCATTTGTAAAAGGGAATTTAAATTTAGCTCAAAAACGCTCTAGACTGTCATGGCGTCTTGAATGACGTCATAGCGTCTGATATGAATGTAAACAGTCGTGTACGTATATGGCATGTGTATATTTTCTTTAGTTAAACATGAGTTCCTCGTTTTATAAGTACTGTGTAGTGCCGAAATGTAGAAGCACAACAATAAAAACACCAGATAAGTTATTTATATATGTTCCAAACAATGAAAAAATACGGAGAAAGTGGTTAAAAACTTGCAAGGAGGGAGGAAGCTCACAGTTTACCTGCAGACAGAAGTATCTATTTTTTTGAAGACCATTTTGATGTAAGTGTTAGTGCATAATATATTTCTAAATCCAAAGAAAAAATGATGAATTTTGCAGAATCACTACTTTTCAAGTAATGATAATGTAATAAGGTATGAGTTGAGTTTGTTTTGGTTTTATGTTCTAACATCTTTCTATAGTGTTATTTTTCATAGAATAAACATCATTAAGTGGCGCCACAATCTGATGATAGATTCTTAAGCTGCTTGACGAAACAATTCGAAAATAAAGAATAATTGTTTTTAATGTCTCTCTTGGTTCTCGAGATATCGTCACTGAAAGATGATGTTGTTAGGCTGATATGAAGCTTAGAGCAGACTGGAAACTGGCAGTGCCATAGCTTTAAAATTTACCACACCTGTTTATGAGGATATATTTTTCTAGAAAAGGTTTATATATATAAGAAACATACCTAGGGCGTTATGCAGCTGAAAAGTTAAGACAAGGCACAGAAATAATAGTACCGAACAACGTCACCAAAAGCACAAGGAACTATAACTCATATTTAACGTGCTATATCTCTAAAACAAAGCGAGATATAAAAAAAAAAAAACATTTTTCTTTATTTTCGATTTGTTTCGTCGAGTTCTACAAGAATTCGTTATCAGATTGCGACGTCACGTAATTATAGAACTCCCTAACAGTTGCTTATACTTCGCAAAAGTAACATCAAAACCATATCAATTAACTTAAAAAAGTACCTCTACGCAATAGATTATTGTTTACGAAACTGATTTCAGCTTATAATATATATTTGACACTTGTATATAATGCCGACGAGCAGAAGTCTATGTTTGAGGCGAAAAATCTTCCAATGGCTACAGCGTCAATTTTGGGCAAATTACAACTGGTTGCTTTGCTAAAACCTTGTTCCATAATTAATTAAACTTCTCTTTCGCCAAATAATTAACAATAACTAAATTACCAACACAGAAGTTGCTACAAACGAAAAATTTACTATGCAAGGTGTTCTATTACATGTAAATGTCAACCACTTCTGTGGCGCTAGGGACGCTATGACGTAATGCTTTCTCATTGGCGTTCGCGGTCACGTGTCACTATTGCTGATTTTGTCGATTTTATTTTCTACAAATAATTCTAATCTTTATCTTTTATATTAAATAAGGTTGTTTTTTGTTATCTCCTTAACATGATTAATCATTAAAAACTACTATATGCCCGATTTATTCTTAGTGGAAACAAGCCAATTGTAGGGAAACGTAATATGGCCGCCTTTGCCACCGCGCATGCACTGTATCAGCCGAGAGTTTAGAGGCGGCGTCTTAGATTTAACGTTATTTAGTCTCCATATATTTCTTTCCACCATGAGTTCAACAATCTAAGTTGAGCAGTGCTATATCTGTACAATTACTCCGTAAATAACACCAGAAACACGTGACGCTATTTGTAAGGTTTTAAAAAACTGTATACAGATAAAAATTAGAACTTTTAAATTAAATATGACAATAAAAACTTATAGTTACTTAATTTTTATTTTCATAAGAATAATTTTCAATTTTATTAATTACAATATTAATCTGATTCATTTTTTCATGTTTAAAAATTCTTTCAAAACCGTCGGTTACCATCCATCACAGCATTTGGATGTCGAGAATATTTTGCCAGAAAATTATTATGTTCATTAATAGATGTTTGACGTCTAAAACAGAATATGAATGCTTAAATGTAGCCAGACAATATGAGAGAATGTGGCAATTTAATCACTGTGGCTCAATGTACGGCAAGTATGTAGTTATATTAAAGCTAAGAAGAAGTGGATCACAATTTTATAATTACAAGAGGATATTTAGCGTTGTACTGTTAACACTAATTATGAGTTACTTTACATGCACCAACGGACGAGTATCAGATGAAGACAAATTAAAATGCACAAAGTTTTATAATAAGTTTATTGTAGATTACCTGACTCTGCTTCAAGTGTCATTGTTGCTTGAAACAAACACAGTGGCACCATATGTTTCCACTAACGACAATTCATTTGTTCTGAAAGAACATTTTTTGAAACCATACACACAGAAAAGTATAACACATAAAATAAGAAGTTTTAATAATAGACATCCCAGAGCTAGAAGGGTCGTGGAAAACATTTTCGGCCTTCTGGCATCACGTTTCCAAGTATTCCAAATATTCAAAATATAGATAAAATAATAATGGCCAGTTATCTATTACATAATTATTTCCATGAATTGATGCCTGGCATCTCCATTTTTGTGTAGTTTGCCCACCAACACCGAAAATCTTTGTACATTAACACCATCCATTCAGTGACAACTTTTTTCTCTACAACCTCACATGTAGATGTTTACTGCTCGAGGGTCTCGGAGCGACCTGATCTAGTCAGACCCTGACCAGATCGGCTGACTCTGCCACCCGACAAGGATTTATCAGGCGGCAAGCCTACACACAATGCGATATTGCTCCTGATCTGACCGTATTAGGCATCAGATCAGGTTGTGTGTAGGGGGTTTGACAAGGATTTATTAGGCAACAAGCCTACACACCATACGACATTGCTCCTGATCTGACCGTATCAGGCATCAGATCCAGTCGTGTGTAGGGGGTTGATATGTGATAAGGTAAGTGCCGCGACTTGTCAAATATAGAAATCCCGATACAAGTGTGAACGCTGCTTAAGATCAAAGTAATTCCAGCGAATTATTGTGTTATGAATCGTAGAAAAAGAACATCTCGGTTCAAAACACCAATTAATCTTTATTGCATCGTTGTAACAAGACTCTTAGCTTCAGCTATTGATTATCTATGATTGATTGGCAGACACTTTCCCTTGCCTGACTACTCAATTATTGAATCAACTGTTTACTGTTCAGTCCCGATTGCATTCTAACTGGACAACCGATGTTAACATGATCAAACTTAATTTTATACCAAAACGTGTTATTCATATTAATAACTAAAATTAGGGATCGCTTACACTATTTCCTCATGTGCTCATCTCCAGGAAAAGTGTTTCTATTTTTTCAGATTAACTTCTGTGGTTATTTTGTGTTTCCACATGCATTCTTTTTGCCGCTAATTTCCTGTCCTAAATTATTTATCACATTGGTTTAACTAGCTTTACTCGGGTATTTTTAGAATCGAAACTATTCCATTAGAGTTTTTCTGACGCTTCAATTCTTAATGGACTCACTATTCTCGGTGGTACATATTAACAGTTTTTCATCCTTCCAAAGCATCTCAATACCTTTGCAATTAACACTCTTTTCCTGGCTTATTCTCGGTTGCTATATATCTTTTTAGCCTTCTCGTGTTTTAAGTTGTGAAATCTTTCAACCTTTTAAACCATTTTCTAGTTCCTATCCCTTGTTCTACTTCTTCTTAAAACAATTTTACTACTTTTTTATATCCTTGTAACAACGTGTATTCGAGCTTTCTACAGGGAATCCATAATAAATTTAAAATATATTGAGCAGATAGCTACAATATTAACTTCTACGTCCCCACAGAACATTATAAATTTTTACCACTACAGCAAACTACGTCATAATTATTAGAATTCATCTTGGTATACCATTTGGAAATCTCGAGTTAGGAGGAGGGCAAATTAGCCCTATCTAACATACTGGAGGACGGGTGTAAAATCCCGTCCAGCCAACCTGACTGGAGTTTTCCTCAGTTACTCAAGGCAAATGCCAGGATGGTTCCCTACAGACCACGGCCGATTTCCATCCCCCTTGCCTCCCCTTTAGGTTAGCAGGCTGAAAAGGGTCCTCGAGACCCTCCAACATTCTGCCTCCAAGGCTTTACCTGGGAGGAATGAAATTCGTAAAAAAAAAACCTCTGATATTTTGTACACGATGGTTGTTGATCACGTAAATCCTGGCTCACAGAGTTACAGCAACCGAAGTCGCGCCACCCACGGTGAAGGAGTGAGGATGGCACGGTCACGAGAGAAGAAGAAGCGATGGTCATTAGGAAACCGCATGTAATATCTCGATACCGTGTCACTGCCGTACGCAGTGTTGTACCTAGGGATGACGGGTGTCGCCCGTTTGGGCATTTTATACTTCATGAAATTAAACAATTGAAAAAATAGTGCAATACAAAAATAAGAAACATTAATATTCTCGAATCCTTTAATGTCGAACAACTCCTCCTTTTATTATTTTAAATATTGTTTTATGTTGATCTAGAGCTTTTTCAAATGCAATCCAGTGCGCAGCGCGCTTCCGTTACAGAATGTATAATTAACGGCAACACTGTGCTATTAAACAAGATCGTCGCTCTATGACTCCAACTAGAGATGGGCAGGTCCGAGATTTTAAAGGATTCGGGTCCGGATGTACATCCAGCAATGCGGATCTGCATCCAGGTTCCGTGTCCGGCGGACCTGTATGGGTCCGAATCTACAATCGGGCGGGCGGAGTGTACGGCGGAACTGGATGTGTACGGACCTACATCCATTACGTGTCCGGCGGAACTGCATGGGTCCGGATCTACAATCGGGCGGGCGTAGTGTATGTCGGATCTGGATGTATACGGACCTACATCCAGTAATACATGTCCAGCGGAGCTGTATGGGTCCGAACCTACAATCGAGCGTATGGTGGATACAAATCCGACCAAGGAGAACTGCAGTATGAGTTATATCGTGTTCATCTAAAATTTCTGTGGGCTTCTATAAGAATAAAATGAAATTATTTCTTAATAATGTTTAAATACTACTAAAAATTAAAAAAAAAATCGAAATCCTTTGTAATTTTTTTTTTACTAAAAATGAAATTATTCAAGACTCAACATTTTGAGATAATTATTGCCTTTCCACAATATACCAGCTTAAGAAACCGTGTATTATAAATGAACAAAAAATAAAATTGCAAGTATAACTTATTTTAAATTGTGAGCGAGAAATTACGTGAGACTTGTTCTCATATTATGTATAGTGTTTTCCTCTGTATACTTTGTGAAACTGTTTTGATTGAGTGAATAAAACATTGTCGTGAGTCAGGGGCGTAGCTACTATGGGGCTAGGCGGTGCAGTGCACCGGGGCCCTCACGCTCAGGGGGCCCCCAAGCATACCTCAAGGGGCCCCAAAGCGCACCTCAAGGGGCCTTCAAGCGCAGTTTAGAGGGCCCCACGAGCCTTCACGGCAAACTGGCGACCTTTTTTTTTTTTTTTTTTAGCTCTACTGTCGCCTAAGGGGCCCCTGAGAGTACAAGAGCCCCTCACTAAGGGCCCTCGCTGTGCTCACGGGGGCCCCAACCACTGCTCAGGGGCCCCTAATTCAAGGGCCCTCATCCTCAGTTCAGGGGGCCCCTACCAGCACACAAAGCAAAAAAAAGGTCGCCCGTCTGACCTGAGGGCCCAAAATAAATTTTTTGCACCGGGGCCCTTGTTGACCTAGCTACGCCACTGTCGTGAGTGCTAAATCGAGTGCGATACAATGCATTTTAATTAATCAGTAATATTTATGTTTTGCTAGCTACCGTAACGTGTTTTTGGTGCTTTCAAAATCTTTATTTTATTTTGTGCAATTTCAAAAACTTTTAATTTCTTAGCAATTTTATTTCCAATTTAGTTTAAAGTATTTTTAAGCAAGATTTAATTCTTAGTAATAATAACCGATTGTTTGAGCCATTGTTAGACGTTCTAGAAACGGCTGGATGTAAGTTTTTTTTTTTCTTCTTCTTCTTTTTTTTTTTTTTTTTTTCTTCCAATGTTGGATTATAAAATATTGCTGTAAAAGCGGTCAGCAGAGTCGCTCGCAATAATGCCACATAATCATATTTATATATACATTACTAGCTGTTACCCGCGACATCGTACGCGTGGATTTAGGATTTGATTGCTAGAATTGGATGTATATCTAAGATGTCCCAAACAACACTGAGTCGGCATAATATAACGGGAACGCCATCGATATACCATTCTACCTTCGAACTTGTCTCATGACTAAAACTTATTCATATCGGAAAAAGTATCCTATTTCGTTCCTAAATATACAAAGTATTTCCTTGTCACCGGTATACACATATAGTCGTCAAAACGCAAAAAAGATGGAAACTCACTTTCGCATATACAATATTATTAGTTTAGATCACACAAAAACTGTGGAACCAGTATACCGTAAATAAAGTAAACGCTTAGGGCACTATTCTACCGCCAAAGGCTTGCCAGAACATGGTATCCTTACTATAAAATCCTAGGCTTGGCTCAAACTATGAAAAACAATTCATAAAAATATTTGCAGGCAGTGGGATTTGAACCCAAAGCCACACTGAAGATTAGTTTAAAAGCAAGCGCGTTACCTCTACGCTATCTTATAATAGGTGCACGGTGTGCGCATTACAAATACACTTAGATATTATGCATTTGTCTTTCACATTTAGATAGTCTTCATAATTTAATGGCAATATGTTCTTATCTATACATAATATAGTATCCTATCTCGATCCTAATGTCAAACAGCATCTCCATGTCAAATTTCATCACGATCGGAATATCCGTTTAGCACAATAAATGTAACAAACAGACATAAAGACAGACAGAGTTATTTTCGCATTTATAATATTAGTATAGATATGTATAATGTTCCTTGGATACCCTACGAATCGTGTTTCTGCAATAAAGAGATGTTAAATGTATTATCTAATTTGTCCTTAAGCCATCATAATTGAGAAAGTTAAAAATTCTAGAGACTTTGTGATTAATCAAACTGAACGTTAAAAGTTTAATAAGACTGCAACGCATTAAAATGACAAGTTAAATTATAAGTCCATTCTTATTTGGCACGTAAAACACTTCTCACCTTACAAGCATGAACCTGACCAATAAGAAAGTACTACCGGGTTTTAGCTACCCATTGACATTTAATAGTTATTGTAATTATCTACCAGTAGTCAGCCATTAAGAAATAGTTTTTCATTTATAATCTTATCTTTAAACAGAACTGTAATCGAATCATACAGTAAATGACATTAAACTCTTCAGAACGTAGATTTCAAATCGGAACTGTAATGAAAAATTGCGTTCCAGCTCCGCGTTGCAGGTCCGGCCGTGGTTCAACCTCCGGCCACGCGAGAACTGTGGCGCTGTTACAGGTCCGGCTGGAAGCAAATCCGACAAGCGCTCGGATGTACATCCATCCCTAGCGCAAGTGATACGGGTCCGCGGAACTGCATCCATCCGGACCTACCCATCTCTTCTCCAACAATCACCGGAAATCACCTTGTTATAAAATCCTCTTGGGTGTCCAGCCGTATAGTATTGTATGAACACTACGTTTCAGCATACGCCAGAAGAAAACTGCAGAGCTAGCTGTTGAAACGTCGAAACACCCCAGAAGATTTTATTGCATCAGTATGCAGGGAAAATCTCCACTCATACACCATACTTGTCGTCCGTCACTGTTGTTTGGTTTGTTGGAAGCGGCGATGGCTATAATGTAAGTTTTCTTGGACAATTATTGAATGAAGTTTTGAGTTTGAAGGAAAGACATCTTAAATTGCTAAAATCAAGGTAAGCAGATAGTTAAATCGTAATTCCTCATAATTATTTAAAGAAAAATCTTGTATTTTATCTTGAAATTGAAAGAAAAAACAGGTCAAATGTATGTCAGAACTTATATGGTCGAGGCGGTTTAATTGTAGATGGGGAGACCGCTGCCTCGCGCATGTTAACGTGACGTCATCGTGACGTCGCGTTCACGTACAGTCATCCGCGTAAAAACATATATTGTGACCGAGCTACGCGAGGTCACAATAATTTAAAGCTGTACAATATCAACATAAACTGATATCCCGAAGGTGGATCAGATGCAGGCGGCCGCTGGTAAGCGACCGAGCGACGTCACGATGATGTTTGGTCATGAATTAAGCTCAGACATTTTACGCTTGGCACAAAACTCATTTGTTTTTAGTTTTTTTTTATTGTTTTGCTTATTTGGGATTCAATTAGCTTTCAAGCTAAGATTCACGAGTACCTTTTGTACTGTTTGTAATTCCAAATTTAACATCTGACAGAGTTGAGTATATTTTGAGTTAAGCGATTCACATTCTAAGTACCTACCTATAGTCTAAATGGAATTGTATCAGGTTCGAATTTATGCAAAAACAATTATTCAGAAAACTGTGCCGAAAACCAACAACAGCATCAGGTTTCAAGTCATTCCGAACGGGTCAAAATGTTCGATGAAAGAATAGTCTCTCGTTGGTGAACA
Organism: Vandiemenella viatica; assembly: GCA_031002005.1. Lineage (NCBI taxonomy): Eukaryota > Metazoa > Arthropoda > Insecta > Orthoptera > Morabidae > Vandiemenella > Vandiemenella viatica. The sequence goes on along the minus strand of JARYHS010009186.1, from coordinate 176,942,451 downwards.
GTTTTTGTAGAGAGTGTGATTACTGCTAAACAAGGTTGGAAGCGAAATCGAAATGTCCGAAAGTGCTTCTCGGGTCATGTAAATTTGCTTTGCTTTCTACAGTACTTGAATATGCAAATGTGATCACGATTAAATAAATAGTCGTGCGGTTCCGTACTTTAGATGAAAAAGATTATTCTATTACGTACCGATAACCTCTCTGCCTTGTTCCTTAAATCTACAGGGATGTGGAACTTCTGTTCCTCGATAAAAATTGATCTTTAATCATAAAATAAATGAACCTTTGAGTCATTTACATATTATTGTTTCACTAGGCATGGAGTACTTTCTGAGTTGTTAGCTAAAGCAGTACAGGAGCCCATTTCCAGTGATGATGGGGTCAGGACTGTGCCTTTTTTAGGTTAGGGGCTGCTAGCGAAGGGCTGGAAATAGATGATCAAAGTGATACTGATTGCAGATCCACGATGAGAAAGATCATAGATGTTAAAGAAATAGATGAAGTTGCTGAAACAATAACTGGCTGGGGTAAAACTGGAAAAGAGGAGATAAATGCTGAAAATATAAAGCCGGTAATTAGGGTGTTAAAGGTAAACTGTAGAAGTATTATGAACAAAGTAATCGAATTTGCAAACTTAATAGAGATACACGAACCACAAGTAATAATTGGAGTAGAGAGTTGGTTAAAAGAAGACGTACTAGACAGTGAGGTTTTTCCTGATGGTTACAGAGTGTACTGCAGAGAGAGAGAGGAGCAATTGGTGGAAGAGTCTTCATACTAGTTAGCAAAAACTACCACAGTTCACTGGCGTTCATAGATCAAGACCATGAGTTACTTGGGATAGATTTCTCGAGTAATAAAGAAGAAAAAATCAGGGTGTTGGCTGCTTACCGCAGTGGAAGAATTACAGATGAAGATGAGGCTCTTGGGGATAAATTAAATTCATACTCAGATTTCAGAGATGAGAATAGAATGATAATTATTGGTGGGGATTTAAATTTACCAGGTGTAAACTGGGAAGGAAATAAGATTAATAACACACAGGAATAAAGATTTGCAAATACCTTAATAAGGGAAGGAGGATTTATAAAAGTGGTAAAACAAAACACTAGGGGACAAAATATTTTGGATATATTCCTAATAAAGCCCAATGATAACCTTGTGGGGTGTCAAGTAACGGCAGGGCCGGCGCTAGTACCCGGGCCCGCCGGCTGATGGGAGCCCCGATCACCGAATGTAGGGGCCCTCAGGCCATGAAGCCAAGATTGTGCATTTTACCCCGGGCCCCGAAATTCCTAGTGCCGGCCCTGAGTAACGGAAGGAATAAGTGATCATGATGCAGTTCTGATGGATATTAGGGGATTCAGTGAACCAGCAGCCAAAATTGAAGGGGGAAATAGGTACAATTATAAAAAGGCACAGATTTCAAATTTGAAGAGATATTTCAGAGAACGTTTCAGCAAATGGAAGGAAGGTACAAGTACAGTAGAGTCAAGGTGGGAAGAGGTCAAGGAGATAATAAGAAAAATTCATTCCAAAGCAAAAAATAAATAGTAGTAGAGAACCTGTGTACAATAATAGAGAAGTGAGGAGGTTAAAGAGGTTGGTACGAAGAGAACATAACGGAGTTAAGAGACAGCAGGGTGATAGGGAATATTGGAAAAAACTAAACAAGGACTTAATAACAGCAAAGAAATTGGCTAAAGATGGGTTTATGAAGAGTATTGTCAGTGCAGGGGGACCACTGACTGATGCATCTAGAAATTGCTATGGCTATATCAGGAAACTGAGGGGAAGGGAGGGTGTAGAGATGCTTATAGATAAGGATGGACAAGTAGTTACTGAGGATTTGAGAAAGGCAGAGATTTTAAGTAACTGGTTTAGTGAGAGCATTAGGGAGAATTAATCAGAAATGGGAAGGTCTAATTCGGAGAACGAGCTTAACAATACAATTAGAAATAAAGATATTAAAAAATCTGAATTTCATCCTCAAGAAATCATGAAGGAAATAAGCAAGCTGAAAAAACATAAGGGGGCTGGTGCAGATAATATTACTACAGATATCTTAAAAGATAGCTGAATGTGACATTGTACCTTATCTTGAAATATTATTTAAATTGAGTCTGGATACTTGCTGCTTACCTCAAGACTGGAAAAGTGCGATAGTAGTACCAGTACATAAAGGAGGGGTGAGAAATAGAGTCGAAAATTACAGGCCAATCAGTTTGACTTCAGAGGTAGGTAAATTAATGGAAAGATTGATATGCAACCACATCAGAAATGTATGTGAGGAACGTAAGTGGTTTTCAACTAGGCAACATGGATTCAGGCAAGGATATTCATGCGAATCTCAGTTGGTGGGATATACCGTATGCAAGATATTTCAGATGAAATGGACAAGGGAGGCCAAATTGATAGTGTAGCACTAGATCTTTCAAAGGCATTTGAGAGAGTAAGCCAAAAAATGGTAGTAAATAAGGTAAAAACTATTGGAGTGGATGAGAAAGTGATTTACTGGGTAGAAGAATTTTTGAAAGGTAGAAAACAGAAAGTTAGGGTAGAAAATGCGGTATCAAAGGAAGTGGAAGTAAAAATAGGAGTGCTGCAGGGTAGCGTATTGGGACCATTGCTATTCATTATTCTAATGAATAATTGTGTTGATTGTTTCCTATCTGAAATTAGTTTGTTTGCAGATGACACAATGCTGTATAAAAGGATCAAAATGATAGAGGACTGTAAACAGTTGCAGGGTGATCTGGACAGGATATCTAGTTGGGTTGGTAAACATGGGATGAAGATAAATGCAAAGAAGTGTCAGATAATTAAATACACAAATAAAAAACAAAAGGTTAATTATGAATATAAGTTGGGGAAAGAATTGCTTGCTGAAGACTTGAAATGTAAATATCTTGGCATTACATTTGATAACAAGCTTAACTGGGCAGGATACACTGGACAGATGATAGAGAAAGGTTTCAAAATCCTGCACTTGTTGGAGAGAGTGATGAGGGGATGCACGAGAGAATGTAAAGGAATTGGGTTACAAAACTTTGGTCAGACCATTGCTTGAATATGGTAGTGTAGTATGGGACCAACATTTTGAGTATCAAATACAGGAGTTGGAGAAGGTGCAAAGAAGGGCTGCTAGATTTGTTTCAGGAAATTATCGCAGAATGCAATCAGTGACAGATATGATAAAGGAGCTGGAATGAGATTCATTGCAAGACAGGAGGAGGATTAGGAGGGTCATGGGAGTGTACAGGGCGTATACTGGCGATGAGGCATGGAAAGATATTATATGGGTATGAAAAGTAGTTCATAGAAGGGAAAAGATGACCATGACCACAAGCTGGCACTCGATTTCAGGCACAAGGGTGTGGGAAGATTTTCTTTTTTAGGTAAGGTTGTCAGGGGTTGGAATGAGTTACCGAGGGGAATGATGAATAACGTTAAAATAATTTAAAGTTAAAATTTGTAGAGGGCAAATGTAGGTGGGTGCAAGATAGGGGGACGTTGGTGTGTAGGGAAATTGCCACCGGAGCGTGTGCCCCATTGCAATTAAATTAAATTAAGCTATGGCACAGTAATATGAACCTAAAATTTAATGTGGAAACAGTCTTCGGCACATACAATGTCATACACTGATGGAAAAAATCCCAACAAGAAAAAATTAATCTAGAGTAATGGAATGTCGGCAATACCTTTGTCTAGGTAACATATTTATTTAATTAAAGTTGTAAGATCACAGGTTAATGTAAGCACGAGCAGAGCCATCGAAACTGTGAAATGCTTGTACATTATTAACCACCAGAATGTTGAATACAAGCATTCAGACGAGTATGCACTGTGTCGTACAGGTGCCGGATGTCAGCTTATGGGATGGTGTTCAATGCCAGTTGCACTTGGTTGATCAACACAAGGATGGTTAATGCCGGTTGTGAATGATGCTGGAGTTGTCGTCCAATGATGTCCATACGTGTTCGATTGGAGAAAGATCTGGTGTTCAAGCAGGCCAAGGCAAAATGTCGGCACTCTGTAGAACATGTTGGGTTACAACAGCGGTATAGGAGTGAGCGTTATCCTGTTGAAAAACACACCCTGGAATGCTGTTCATGAATGGCAACACAACAGGTTTAATCACCAGACCGTGTAGGAAAAAACATTCCTTGGGGTGATGGAAATCCCCCTAATGTTCACAAAGTCAATTCTTTCCTATACTTTCTTCTCTGCAATATTTAATTTAATTAGAACGGCCGCCAACCCAAATGTTTTTAATAATGGGATTTTTTCAATGAAGGTTAATATCTAAAGATTGTTCTCAACACAGATTTTAAAGTCCAGTATTTTATTGCTCAAAATTTAAAGACATCTTCACTCTGACAACAGAAATAGTTACCAGAAAGACTTCGTTTCCGAAAATTGCAGATTAATGCCACGATAATTACATACACTCCATTAAGACACAATAAAAAGTTCACTCCACTTGAAACTTCAAACAAAATCATACAAATTGTCAAATTTAAATTATGGAAAAGAAGTTTGTTAAATTAATGATCTATTTCAAAAATTATAGTTGCCGTCTACAAATATTCCAAGTCCGTTTATTCATGATTGTTCTAACGCGACACCCACACCATGCGACACTGCCATAACGCTCGCCCACACTTCACACCTTCACCCTCTAACCAGTTCGAAACTAATGCGGCGAGGTCGCCTCAGGTCCCTTATATAGGCTCACCCAAGCCTGGTGGGAAATTCCACCCATCTAGCGTCTCTCCCAGCTCCGCTCACAAAGGCTTTCCCCCAAGTTTTTCCGATTTTCCTGAAACTTTGTGATTATATAGAGTTCCTCATCCTAAGCATTTTCTATCCTTATAAAATTTTCCTATCTGCTCTCCTTTTGTTGTTATTAATTTCCGAAGTTAAATAAACCTATTTTCTAGATCTAGTTTCCAAACTATTTGTTTTAGCGCGAGTGTTCTAATCTTCCGGAATTCTACAGCTTTTGACAATTAATTTGGTATATCTCACTACCTTCTAAAACCCTTTCATTAAAAAGATATCGCCTCTCAAAGTTTTCAACCCTTCTCGTCAGCCATCATGGAATGCAGAATAATTACTTTGAAATTAAATATCTTATATTGAGAGTGCATTATTTTGATAAAACTTTCTGCCAAACTTACTTAAAAAAATTGTACTTTCATAAAAATAGGGTGCCTCCCAGATGTTTTACTAGTTTTTTCTTTCCCCTTTGTCAACTTTCATTTCTACCCATTCTCGACAACCTGGTTAGCTACGATGCTTTAACCGCTTTCGCTTTGGAATTACTTTTAACATATTTCTACTCAACTCAACGATCTCAAACTGCTGTCATTATCTTTTCACAGGAAGACCTTTAATCTGACATAATTTTCTTTTGACTACTTATTTTATTCTCGACTTACTATTTTTTCCTTTATTGAAAAAGTACCTTAAAATTAGTCATATTAACTCTAAATTCAATTGGAAACCATGTTTTGTACTTCTAAACAAAGATTTGATACTTTCAGCCTGGTATCTTAATTCATTTATTACCATTCTTTCATACTTCTATTAACCTGCCGGCTGTTGCGTCATCACTGCCACAACAGCGTCTCTGTTCGGACTTAAAGATTGCTCATAACTTCCTTCCGAAAATTCGTACTACTACCAATGTGAGTCTTACATTCTCCTCTACACCTGATTAGTGTTATATTTTGGGGGAAATATTACTTTGGGTAACCTACTAAAACCGATACCAAACACTCTTCCTTCTCGTTTTCTCAGTTGCCAATAAAGCCAACTACGTTACAACCCCTCTCAATTTTCCCCTTAAATTTGGATAATTGCCCAATAGAGAAATTTAGGGAAAAATTCAAGCTTTACTCTCCCCTTTTAGTAACATCAATCATACATCATTCATTCACAAAGAAAACGTGGCAAAAATCTGATGAAAATTCACAAACAACATTGGATTAAAATCTTAAAATGTCTTTGCCTGGTCCAATCTTTCATTACTGCTGCCAGAGTGGAATGATTACAAGGTTTTACAGCCATTGTTATCACAAAAATGTATCATATCACTCTTAATCTATTTAAAAATAATTCGTGTAAATGGTTTCTACCACTCTTTGAAACACAATATGTTAAAATAACCCATAAAAAAAATGTCTCTGAGAATTCTGTACACATTTGTCACAAAACGTTAACGCATAAAAAGTGTCTCTGAGAAATCTGTACACATTTGTACAATAATAAAAATACTTAATTCTATTACATAAAAGTGTAATATATGTTACAAAATCAGATGTGTCATATTGTACACAGTGATTTAAAATCTAAAACTTAAAAAAATTCTAAGATTGCATAAAATTGCTTAATTGATGAAATTTCAAAGTACTGAAAAGGACCCATTTGTGTAATTTCAGAGTCCTGTAAAGTCGACACACAACACGAGGGGAGTCCAAACATTTTGACTCTCTCTGAAAATAGTCATCACTTCAGTAAAAATAAGTTTTATAAAGTTGTACAGAATATCATAGTATGAAATTACCAAATATTTGAGGCTCTTGCCCCCCCCCTTTTTTTTTTATATGTCAAAATGAGATTACTTTAAATTTTGTGTAGTTGCTGCATGAATATTATTTAATTTCAGCTTGAGGTTAAGAAAGAGATATTAACATATCTTTCAATGTCTCACTTAGCCTGACTACTTGAAAGTCTCATAATGATACCAATAGGGACACAAGAAATATTAATTTCTAAAATATTTGATATCCTGTCTCAATGGAGTAGGTCATCGACCCCTCTCATACGTAAGTCATTTAAATTTATTTGTTGTTACAAAAGTAATTTACGTTGCAAGAAGAAGGAAAATTAAAAAACTTTATACTTATAGAAACATTGAAATGGCAGGCTTCTGACGAGTAGTCTGACAGTGAAGTCGCCGAAATAGGAAGGGTTTGCTGAGAGTAGCCGATAGGACAGGAAGGGAAGAAGATACTGCCACCAGATTAGTTGAAGAAATGGCAGTATCAGCTAGGAACCTCGTAGTTGCCATCTACGCGTGCCAGGTGCACGTCCATGAGGGAGTACCCACTCAGATGCGAGTACTCGGCAGGTGACCCTTAATAGGACCATCCACTTCCGTGAAGTGGTTAAAAGTCTGTAACACATTCACAACAATACCACTGCATTAATACATAATCTTGCAAATGCGGAATACACATCAAAGATAAGTGAATCGTTACACATCACAAACAATTACCTTAATATAATGGCAAATAAAATTGCTGGAATAGCAATTGTTGCTAAATAATACATAATCAAACACATTCAAAAAAATGGTACTCTTATTGCTAGTTCCCTATCATAAGATTAAGAAGTAAAATCCAAATACAATGGAAAGAATGAGGTCCCTTAGTTGATATTATACAAAGAAAACTCTTAAATTAAGATTACCTTTTTAAAAGGTTTCAGTTCCACTACATTATATTTGCCTTTGAACACTCTTGTTTGAGGGTCAACTAGTACATAGGCGTTTGAATGGTAGGAGTCTGTAAACTCATACACAAGGTAATGCATAGCCTTTCCCCTTTTTTTTTTTGCTGTATCAGTTTACAAGCCTAGAACAATTAGGGGTGATACCAATGGATAGTGTATAAAAAGTAAGTGGAAAACTAAGCCATATGTCACAAATTCAAACAAAATATTCCTTTCCCCAGAAAAATGTGTGCATCTCTGTCATCACATCACAAAACATAGCTCATACTTCAAGAAAGTACTGTCATGAAAACAGTATCTATTAAACTCCAATCATAATCCACAACAGTATGCAAGGGTACAACAAATCTTCAAAATAGTTGTCAGCATCAATCATTATCAACAAAAATATACTAACACTTCTGTATCCTCGTTACATCTTGAAGTATCTAATCCTCCATACAAAATCCATAGGATTCAGCTTCATCTCCACAGAACGCTGTTGTAGATAGTGTTTCCTTTACTAGTATTTCTTTACTATTGCATGCAGCCTGAGCTGTCAATGCTTAATATGTCATCGCACTGTCTGCTGTTTGTGCCTAATGTTGTAATTCCTGACCCAACAGGTAATGCAAGAATGTCATCACAGTCTTTGCTGTTGATACATAAAAATATTTAATGGCAATGCAGACTCTAATGGCGATGCTTCAGTGTTTATTAAGGCATTCCTGTCAATTGCTAGCACTCCAGTGTCCTCGTTTTCTGGTGCAGCATTTACACTTTCTACCTTCCCTTCTTCTGAAATAACTTAGTTAGAAACATTCTCATAAACATGTACCATTTCAATGGTTACTGTCTCCACTTCCTCTGAAAGAAAACCATCTACTCTTCGATGCTGCAGTTCAACTTCCATGTTTTCTACCTTCATCAAAGCAGAAATCGCCTTCATGCTACCATCAAGACCCTCTTCCCCTGCTAGATGTTTAATCCTGTTAGCTACATACAATGCAGATTTGACCTTTGTCAGTAGACATGCATCACACCGTACAAGTCTGAAATATGCTTTCTGAATTGTAACAGAACTAGAAAACACTTGCTGAATTCGAAAAAATTTGCAGAGTGGCAACTTACTATGAAATGTAGCATAGAGGTAACTTGTCTCTCCTTTGCCAAAAGAAAAATAACTGCACTTAAATCTAAGTACATTGCTCCCTTCATAGAACAAGGTCAGTTGACCTTTGCCCAATGGTGGAGAAATTAATAGCTTTTTCTTAACATGCACACTTGTTGCTTTGCTTCTAACCCTTTTCTTCTTTTGTTTCTTTCTGTGCTTTGGTGTTGTACAATGTACCACAAAAGGGAAAGGCTTTTTCTTGGCATTGACACCTTCTTCTACAATTCTTAATAGCTTTTTCTTTGTGCGTTTTGTGCTTTGTATTACTGCAGTACACCTTCCCAATGAAAAAGGTGAATGCTTTAAGATAACTTTTTTCATCAAGTCATCTGAAAAAATTTCATTGCAATCCTCTAGGATTGTGCTGAACAACAATCCTTCAACCTGAAAGAATGGTTTCTCACCATTTGTACATTTACTAGTATTTTGGTGAGGTAAAAAGGCATTGATCTTTTCAAAAGGAAACATCAGGTTATAGATATGGTGCGCAAACTTCATGACAGGTGTTGTTTTGCGACGCTTGAACCTCACTGTGGCTACAGTAGGCTTGCTACTCCCTGCAAAAACTTTGGAAGTATTATTCTTCCTCATATCAGGGGCCATAAACAGAGTAACTGTACTTTGTAGGCCACTAACAGACTCAATGGGTATTTCAGATTGCAAGTTAGCAAGAGAAGTAGTAATCGGTGGAGGAACTACTTCCTGGGTTATAACAAAATTTTGATCAGCTGTCAAAATGTTATCAGCTGACACAAGCTGTATTTTTGATTCAGAAACTTTCTCACTGAGGGTAATAGTAGTGGCCAGTTCTTGATCTGTCAGCTCACTATCTTTCATAGTACAATTCTCTGATACTTCAACGACATTACTGGGGAGTAATTCATCCATTACCATCCCAGAAGTATCAATTACCTCGACATATGGGTTAAAAGTGTTCTGAATATCTGAGGACAATTTTTTGAATTTCTTGTCCAAATTGACATGACAATCCTCTCTGAATTGTTGTATTTGAGAACTAAGGTTTATTTTTGTTTCTTCAGTGATTTGCTCTAGATGTTGGTTCACTTTTTTAATATCTCTAGTGACCTGTTGTAAATGAGAAATAAGTGTTCGTTTTGTTTCTACAGCGATTTGCCTTCGCTGTTGGTTCATTTCTTCTAATTCTCTAAAAAGTGGGTCATAAAAAGTTCTGAAGACTGCTGTTATGGCTTCCAACGTTAGTGGTCCAGGGTCTATAGCAGTTTTGTGTACGAATTCCATGTCAGACATAGTGAGAATCTAGTAAAAACAGTGCAGTGACAGCTTGTAACAATTGTAAGCAAATAGATGCCCTGGTTACACAAGGTTTAAAATTCCAAATAGCAGGTTAAAATGTAACACTAGGACACATATACCTTAAAGAAATAAAAAAAAACCGGAAGTGGAATCAGCAACAAAACAATCACAAGAACATAGATTGCAATAAATGGTTTAAAATTGTGCTTCTGTGAACAGTATGTTAACAGCAGTGGTTTGAAAACACATCGTTAACACTTAAAATGAAGAATATTATGCCCTTGTTTGTTTTTAAAATATCCACGGCTACCATAGTTTCACCAAAACAAATTCATTTCCTCACGACATAGCAGTAGTAGGATAATATGGAATTGTTTGATTAAAAGTGACTGTCACAGTTAAAAACAAAGATGTTTAATACAATAAAACATCACTCAGCTGTTCAATGTTGTAAGTTTTGAACCAAAGTAGAATACCTCCAAAAAATTATAAATTAAAAAAAAGAAACTAAAACTCTTTTAGAAAAAATTTCCGAAAGTTCACGAATATTAGTAAGCCATTTAGCGAATTTAAAACAAAGTTAAAATGTATGTTATAATTCTAGAACAGCTGATGCGATTTCCAAGCTTCTAACAAACAGCAATTGTACTCAAAATTTTGTAAACATTCCTTCTTACAACATCGTTTTTATGATCTAAAAAAAACTGAGCAGTAAAATTTAATGTAAATCAAACGTAGTTTGACAATTCTGTGTATACACAGAAAGTAACCATTAACACAACGAGGTAACACGTAATATTCGCACTCCCGAAAATAAATTGAATTTATGAAAGCAACTGTTACCGAGTTATTATCAGTAACTGTATACAGTTCACAGGCGAATAACACAGCATTAAAAATTATATGTGGGACTTAAGAAATCAGCAAACACATAGTTCATGACACCATAAACAATTGTTAAATAAACACACGCAGTAAAGTCATAGATCAAACTTGGCTTTTAGATCCGGAGATTAAAATAATCGGATTTTTTTTGTTATAATAGTTCAAAAAATGTCATTTTCCGATATAGTTTATTAACAGTTCACTGTACTTATCTGGAAGTGGAGAAACAGCTGGTGAGGTGAGTGTTGTGGGCCATGGCGGAGGCTCTGGCGTTGTCTCTGGGCTCTGGCGTACTCCAACACGATGTCATCTGGTCGTGCCGATCTGGTCAATCAGCTGAGGACAGCGGCGTCTGGTAGACTCGGCGACAACTTCAGGTTTGTAATCGGCACCACTGGAGAGCCTAGTCGGTTGAACTCGTTGCTGCCAGGTGGCGTCGGGTTGCAGACTCTCGAAGTAAACTCTGAGTGTAGACTATCATGGCATTCGGCGTGGAGTTACACGACCGCGAGTATTCGGTACGCCATGTAGGAAATAAAAATTCCTTGGGGGTGATGGAAATCCCCCTAATGTTCACAAAGTCAATTCTTTCCTATACTTTCTTCTCTGCAATATTTAATTTAATTAGAACGGTCGCCAACCCAAATGTTTTTAATAATGGGATTTTTCAATGAAGGTTAATATCTAAAGATTGTTCTCAACACAGATTTTAAAGTCCAGTATTTTATTGCTCAAAATTTAAAGACATCTTCACTCTGACAACAGAAATAGTTACCAGAAAGACTTCGTTTCCGAAAATTGCAGATTAATGCCACGATAATTACATACACTCCATTAAGACACAATAAAAAGTTCACTCCACTTGAAACTTCAAACAAAATCATACAAATTGTCAAATTTAAATTATGGAAAAGAAGTTTGTTAAATTAATGATCTATTTCAAAAATTATAGTTGCCGTCTACAAATATTCCCAGTCCGTTTATTCATGATTGTTCTAACGCGGCACCCACACCATGCGACACTGCTAACGCTCGCCCACACTTCACACCTTCACCCTCTAACCAGCTCGAAACTAATGCGGCCGAGGTCCAGCCTCAGGTATCTTATATAGGCTCTCCCAAGCCTGGTGGGAAATTCCACCCATCTAGCGTCTCTCCCAGCTCCGCTCACAAAGGCTTTCCCCCCAAGTTTTTCCGATTTTCCTGAAACTTTGTGATTATATAGAGTTCCTCATCCTAAGCATTTTCTATCCTTATAAAAATTTCCCTATCTGCTCTCCTTTTGTTGTTATTAATTTCCGAAGTTAAATAAACCTATTTTCTAGATCTAGTTTCCAAACTATTTGTTTTAGCGCGAGTGTTCTAATCTTCCGGAATTCTACAGCTTTTGACAATTAATTTGGTATATCTCACTACCTTCTAAAACCCTTTCATTAAAAAGATATCGCCTCTCAAAGTTTTCAACCCTTCTCGTCAGCCATCATGGAATGCAGAATAATTACTTTGAAATTAAATATCTTATATTGAGAGTGCATTATTTTGATAAAACTTTCTGCCAAACTTACTTAAAAAAATTGTACTTTCATAAAAATAGGGTGCCTCCCAGATGTTTTACTAGTTTTTTCTTTCCCCTTTGTCAACTTTCATTTCTACCCATTCTCGACAACCTGGTTAGCTACGATGCTTTAAACGCTTTCGCTTTGGAATTACTTTTAACATATTTCTACTCAACTCAACGATCTCAAACTGCTGTCATTATCTTTTCACAGGAAGACCTTTAATCTGACATAATTTTCTTTTGACTACTTATTTTATTCTCGACTTACTATTTTTTCCTTTATTGAAAAAGTACCTTAAAATTAGTCATATTAACTCTAAATTCAATTGGAAACCATGTTTTGTACTTCTAAATAAAGATTTGATACTTTCAGCCTGGTATCTTAATTCATTTATTACCATTCTTTCATACTTCTATTAACCTGCCGGCTGTTGCGTCATCACTGCCACAAAGCGTCTCTGTTCGGACTTAAAGATTGCTCATAGCTTCCTTCCGAAAATTCATACTACTACCAATGTGAGTCTTACATTCTCCTCTACACCTGATTAGTGTTATATTTTGGGGGAAATATTACTTTGGGTAACCTACTAAAACCGATACCAAACCCTCTTCCTTCTCGTTTTCTCAGTTGCCAATAAAGCCAACTACGTTACAACCGACGTACAAATTCGTAGTCAGGGTATAAGGGATAGCCACAAGAGTGCTCGTGCTGTCATAGGAAATTGTTTCTCAGACCGTAATTCCAGGTGTAGGTCCAATGTGTCTAGCCTGCAGGCAGGTGGAATGGAGGTCGGCACCTGGCCTCCTTCTAACCAACACAAAGCCCTCACTGGCATAAAGGCAGAAGCAGCTGTCATCAGTAAACACTCCTCTCCACTACATCCTCCAGTGAGCTCTAGCTTGACACCACTCATGTCGCAAACAGCAGTAGTTTGTGATAAGTGGAATGTAAGCCACAGGGCGTCTGGCTCGTAGCTGTAACAGTTTGTGGTGTCAAACACAGCTTGAATTGCTGCTGTAGACGCCGTCCGATCCGCTAAAGCTATACGCCGAATATGGAGGTTTTTCCTCTCGGTAGTGCTGCGTTGGCATCCAGAGCCCGGTTTTCTTGAGACCGTATCTTCTCGTGACCACTACTGCCAGCAATCATACACAGTGGATATATTCCTGCCATGTCTTTCTGCAATATTGCGGAAGGCCCAACTACACAACCTCGTGAAAACCAGTGAGCTGTTGATAATGATGACTTTGTCTTCGTAAAGGCATTCTTGACTGACTCACTATCACTACGCCCATGGGCGCCGGGTGCACTTGCACCCGCCTGCTATGAAAGAAAATACACAGAAAAAGATTAAGCAACAAAAATTTTATTATTAAATTTACTGTTTGAATAATAACTTAAGGTGCTACGTTTGTTGTCAAAATTTGTTCACACCTTGTCAATAAATTCAATATCCTTAGTTAATTAGTAATAAGTGTCATATATATAATGTATGGAAAAAAGACACAGATGCACCTCCCTTAAAGTAACCTGCCGGCGTCCCTGACTATGCCCAATCTCACAGGTAACTAACGCTCACGAACATTACAGTCTATATTTAAAGCAAACCTGATTTGCATTTTTAGGGTGGCATTACTGGCGCCACTCTAATGCGATTTGTGTGAAATTTGAATCAAAGTCATCTTTCAGATAAACACTCCTACCAACTTTCGTTTATCTAGCACAACTCCTTCTCAGAGTGGTTTTTTTTTTTTATCGGTGTATTTAGGAGCCTGTAGTTACATATATTACGCCCTAGGCAGATAGCAAACTTCATGTAAATATGAATTGCAAAGGTAAGATTTTAAACTATCTGACCCATAGTTTATTTTATTTTTTTCAATTAAATTATTTTCATATTTTATTTAGTCCTATTTTTTATGAAGGAAATTAATTAATATAGAGTTGCTTCTCTGACTGTATAGTATCCCTCAGGATCTCACGACTTGTGGGACCCAGGTTCAGGGTTTGCACCCATGGGACACAGTTCCTGGAACCCCATCTGGGTCTGGAATTGCTTCTATCTGAACCAGGCCATTTCTGTTAACTTTCCTCTTAATGTCCTTTGATCAAATCTTGTTATTTTCTAGCCCTGATAGTATTTTACTGTTACAGTAACTGAGTAGAGCAGTCTGTAAACTTGTTAGAGTACATAACTAGGAAAGTAGAGGTCCCCAGTTCAAATCCTGATTTTGGCTGAAATTTTTACAGGCCTTATTTAATCTGATCTTCATATCTGTTAGTGCTGTTAAAATAAAATATGCTGGGATGCTCCATGGTTCTGATTCTTAGCTGAAATGTAGGTTCCCTTCAACTGCTAGAATTACTAGGCTAGGTTCAGGTGCCTGTAACAGATGTGGATGTGCAACTGGTAAGAAACTCTGTAATCATTTCATGAAGAACATATGAAATTATTATTATTATAGTTCTTGATCTTTTTCTGAAATAATTTACAAATCTAAGTACCATCTCCCTCCAACACCTGCATTATCTTATAATTTTCTTATACCTGTTCATTGCATTACTTCTTTTAATTATGCTTTTATTTTTGCTTATGGCTTTACACCTCATCACCATCGAGATCATTAGAAGGGGGGAAATGACTTGGAAAAGGAATGGGAAGGAATTCAGCTATGACATTTTGAAGGAAGCATTCACCTGGAATAATTTGAGAAAATAATGAAAAGCCCAAATTAGGATGTCCAAATGGGGATTCGAACCTGCATCCTCCCGAATTTGAGACCAGAGCATTATTGCTAAACACCCATGTCTGGTTTTTAATTATGATTGTCAGAAAGTAAATCGTTTCTGTATATTACTGACACAGGATACATATGCAACATCTATCTTCTTCCTGACTGAATGATTCTTTTAACAAGGTGAAAGGACAAAAAAGATAAAACCAACACACTGACTTAAGATGCCAACCACTTTTTAATAAACATTTTATTACAAAAAATATGTTACAAGAATTCTTAAGGTTAATTAATTAATTTAATTTCAATGGTGTGCAATCTAATCTAATATCCCCAATCACCTATTTACACCTTTCTCACTACTTTCTTTTTCTTATTATTGTCTGAAATCATTTGAATGTAAATTCCCCCATCCATTGCAATGCCAAAACAAAATCAAATATACAAGACTAGAACTATTGTTTCTAATTAATTACATAACAAAAGCATATAAGCTTTTTACAAGCTAAAATTCTTCTTAGTGACAAATATAAACATATTCCGATATTGGAGCAATAGAAAACTGTTTTCCTTCTTACGGCTATACATGTCATCGATGTCAAGCTCATTTCAGGTGGGAAAGGATTTCAGTCAAGGAGTAGAGAGGAATTTGGCCATGGACCTTTGAGGGAACTTTCCTGACTGATATAAAACATCATTTATTAGAATTATCATTGTCATGTCTTTTGAATGTTTCTACTTTCACAGGCCATCCAGCACATCTAATTCCTATGGCTCTGTTTATTTTCAAAGCAAAGTACCATCTACTACCAACTTGCTAAGTCTGTCACAGTTTTAATGGGAGCAAGTGAATATGTTCCTATCTGTCTGTGAAACTTGTAACTTGTGTTCTCTGTGAAAAGTCTATTTTTGTTTGTGAAATGTGTGGTTTATGAGATGGAGATTGGGTAGTGTCCCACATTCGCCTAAATGACTGCAGAAAACTGCCTAAAAACTGCAATCAGGACAGTCAGTACATGGGGCCCATGGTTTGAACCTGGGTGTTTTGAACCTCCCCTGATCTAGTGTGACAACACTTTAACAAATGCAGCTACTGTTAAGGGTATTCAATGGAATGAAAAATATAAATGTGTTAGGAAGTGATGCAAACAGAAAAGTGAAAGGAGGAGTACATTCACCCAGCAATACTGCAAAATTATTAACACCTATAAAAAGAAAACAATTATGAAAGTATGAGAACACAATGCATTACTCCACTGAAAAATACTAGGAAGATTTTTCTATTTTTTTTTTCACATTTAGATATGCTCTTTATCTATTGCATAAACAATGTTTTCAGCTATTCTTAATCTTCTCTTCCCATCCAGTGGTGGAATTTTCCATACACTTTCCAGAGGAACTGCTTCAGTTCCCTCTATTGAATCTAACCTTGTTGTTTCATGTTCTTCAAGTAAACTTAGAGGTACAGATTCTAAAGACATCAGAAAACCATAACCAGAAACCTTTTTGACTTCTGTTATAAATGCTGTATAAGGAAACACAACATCGGGATCAGATCCCAGGTCAAGAACTATATCAGACAAACTTTTATAGTAAATCTGAAACAGGTCAGAAATATAAGTTTCTCTGAATTGCTTAGTAGTACAGGAATATAAATAGAATGAAATATCACACACAGGTGATGAATAGCGAGCCAACTGAAAATCAATGATGCGAATATCTTCAATAGTTTGCTTGTCACTACCAGCATATCTAAACAAGAAATTGCAGACCCAAGCATCACCATTTGTAATTACCGAGTAAGGTTCTCTTGGTTTTACATACTCAACCAGTAATGCAAATAAATCACCTTCAAAAATATCTTTTGTCCTTTCTTCATAAATGCTGCCTGGGAACTCTTTACTTATAGCATCAACAGCAATATCACTGAACATTTTAAGTGCTCCTTTATACCATTGCCTTTGAGCTTCACTGTAATATACTTCCTGCAAAATAAGAAGAAGAAAATAAAGCATACAGAAATATACCACTATTTTGAAGTGCTTTTTGCTTTTGTTTATTAGTCATAGTGTTTTATTGCATAAGATTACAAGAATAGTAACTGAAACTGTAATAAATTAATCTATTTTGGGATAGAGATAGATATTATGTCAACCAATCAAACTTTCTTAAATGATCACAAAAATTCAAAGATCTTTTATTAAGATGGCTGCCAGCTCCCTTTTAATATTTAATAGCTAATCTTGAATTGCAAGGAGCAACAGTTTCAGAAGATATTTAATAAAATTAATGTCTACCACAAAATACAACTTCACGGTATTTATTGTGAAACAAGATAGATCGAACTGCTTGTAAGCACGTTAGAATTTGGGTAAAGTGCTTAAATTAATCATTTCAGTTGAGTATTCCAGGCAGGCTACATGGTCATTTAAAATTTTTTAATCAAATTTAGCAGAACTTTCTACAAGGTAACGTGCAGCTATGGTATCTAAGCTCTATACTAGACCCGGTATAGCAGCTTTGGTCCTTACATGCTGGTATCTGAGTTACACAGTAGCCTGATACTAATCATATACTGAACACCGAGCATCTTTGAAGATTGCAGCTTAATTAAATGAGACACATTCACAATCCTTATAGCATTCAGTCATTCATGTTAAAGCCCTAAAGTAACCCAAAATATAAAAAATAACTTGTTAGCTACAGTTTATGCAGTAATAGAACCGATTTATTTCAAAAGTTCACTTCCATCGGAAAATATGAAAAGTTTAGTAGTAGTATGTTAGATTGCTACCAAATGAAGTTCACCACCAAAATGTTTCTAAGTTCCATTTGTAGTAGAAAATATTCTATTGCCTATTATCATCACACTGCTCTAAATTTGTCCACAGACTGCCACCAGTAGACAGGCTCCAGGTTCCTTGAAAATATTCACTACAATGGCGAACCCCTGCTGTGAATCACTTTTCAACTGCAAAACACCAAAATCATATATTCTCATGGTACAAAAAATCTAACAAATTCTTACAAAAATTTTACATCTCATTGAATTACTTCCAGCATTTTCAGTTGTGACATATTTTTTCCAGTTCCAACTAGTTTAATAGTTATTAATTATTCAAGCAGGACAGCAGATAATTTCCCCATCTTCTCTTTATTCATTTTTTTTTATTCTCTCTAAAAGCTTTTTATATCATAGAGTTACTCTCCTTCTACTTTAGTTTAGCATAATGTTTTAAAATGCTTTCATTTTCTTAAGGCATCACACAATTAAACAAATTCTAGTGACTTAATTATACCCACAAGAGGTATGATTATTATATTTAAAAGTTAAATATCCTTCCACCTTTTTACATGGGTCTTTCATTATTCTTACTGCATTTTTTTGCTTTTTCTTTTAGTTACCAAGCCCCTTTGGAAATCTCTCTAAATAAAAATCTTTTAGAATCATCCATCTCGCTATAGTTACAGATCTATCAAAACCATTTGACATAGTGAATCATTAAAGGATACTCAACAAATTAGAAAAGTGGGGAACAAGTGGTAAACCTTAGGAATGAATAAGGTCATATCTGCCAAACAGAAAACAATTTACAATAATAAAAAACAAATTTAATAATTTAACATCAAACATGCTGAATATAAAATTTTTTGTATCACAGGGCTCAGTGCTGGGTTCTCTGTAGTTTGTTCTATATATAAATAATACCAAAAGGAAAGAATAACACAATAGTTCTTTATGTAGCCGAGGCAATTGTGAAGATGTCAAACATCAAACTATGGAATCTAGAGACAGATCTTAATCTGTACTTTCAAAAACTAGCAACATTGCTGGAAGATAATTATCTTGTAATTGAGCTAAATAAAACTCAAATAACACAATTTTAAACAAAAAAAGAAGATACTCTGTAAATTTAAATATAAGAAGTGAGCAAATAAGTGATACAAAAGCAGCTAACTTGCTAGGGATTCAAATTGACAACTATACATGCAGTGGAGAGGGAATGTGGGAAATAAATGAGGCTCTCCCCTACATTTTGTCCACTTTGAATTAGGGATGAAAGGATCAGGGAGATACGCATAAGAATGAGGGAGAAAGATGAAATGATTAGAGTGTTTTTGGAAATAGTCAGGGCCCTTGAAGCTAAGCTTGTGGAGGCATGGCCTATGGTGAAAATCCTGTGGAGGCATGGCCTAGGGTGGAAAAGCCTGTGGAGGCTCAGGCTATAGTGGCAGAAAGAGATGGTGGGTATGGAGAAGAGGGAGGTAAGGATGGTCGGGAGCTGATAACAGGTCTTAGAGGAAAAACGGTAAAGAGGATGAAGAAACCAGACACTCCAAAAATTGTTGGGGAAAATAGGTTTGACCTGTTACCAGAGCCAGGAGTGGAGGAGCCTCATATAGACGTAGGAGTAGGTAAGGTGTAGCAGGCTTTTAGGAATAGGGACGTGCAAGGAAAGAATAGGAAGTAAAGAGTTCTGCTTCTAGGTAGTAGCCTTTTTTTTTTTTTTAACTGCTTAACGTCTTTTAACAGCGAGGTCTTTAAAGACGGGAAAGGATAAGGGGCAAGTAATGGGAAGGAATTCGGCCATGGCCTTTTGAAGAAAGCATCCCGGCATTTGCCTGGAGAGATTTGGGAAACCATGGAAAACCCAAATCTGGATGCCCGGACGGGGATTCGAACCGCTGTCCTCCCAAATGTGAGGCCAGAACGCTAACCATTACACCACCGCGTTCGGTGGTTAGTAGCCAAGTGAGAGGTGCTGGCCATCTTTGCAGGATCAGCTGGGCATAGGTTACCAGGTCACTAGTTTTTTTTCAAACCTAGTGAAAAATTAGGTCAGTTAATAGAGGATATAGGTTCGTTTTGTAGGGGTTTCTCCAAGGAGGATAGTGTAATGATAGTGGGAGGTGCGGGGAACAGTATTGATAGAAATGCATATTATAGTTTAGAGGGTGACCTGAAGAAAGAGTTAAAGAAGGCAGAGCACATTAGGGTAGAGTTCATGCAAGTCCTATGTTGCCATGACCAGCCACAATTAAACCACGTTGTGAGGTGGGTAAATGTGGAAACGGAGGTGCTGCTTGGGAACAGCACTAGTTCTGTCAGGGGGGTTGTGCGTGTGGAGACCATTGGTAAGTGAGGTTTCACTAGGCATAGGAGGGGCCAGGGAATACTTTCTGAGTTGTCGGCTAGGGTCGTGAGGGACCCCACTTCCAGTGGTGACAGGGTCGGGACTGTGCCTTCTTTAGGTTAAGGGAGGCTGGTGAGGGGATAAAAATAGGTAATCATAGGGATACTGAGTGTAGATACATAGTTAGAAAAATCACTAATACTAAAGAAATAGAAGACGCTTTTCAAGCAGTAACAGAGGGGCGCAGATCTGGGAAGGCGAATGTTGGTGCTGAAAATATCACAAAGCCAGTGATAAGAGTGTTACTAGTACACTGTAGAAGTATAATGAACAAAGTAATAGAGTTTGCAAACCTAATAGAGATACACGAACCTCGAATAGTTATACGGGTAGAGTCCTGTGTAGTGAGACAGTATTAAGCCAGGTATAGAAAAAGTGATAACAATAATTGGGAGAAGTAAATAAAAATTATTTGTAAAGCTTAAGTCACCACATTGCAGTGTTGAGTGCAGAGGCATGCAGTGTAATAAAGTAATTGTGCACTGTCATTTCCAAATAGCAAAAAATAAACCCAGGGGGGTTGTAGTGAGACAGTATTAAGCCAGGTATAGAAAGAGTGATAACAGTAATTGGGAGAAGTAAATGAAAATTATTTGTAAAGCTAAAGTTGCCACAAAGCATTGTTGAGCGCAGAGGCGCGCAGTGTAATAAAGTAATTCTTAAGGCAGTATAAAGCTGCCGCTGTGGGAGTCGGGTGAAAGTTACAGTGTGGCATGTATAATTGTATAGTGGGCCATTTTTCCATTTTTAGGTATTGAGTGGACTGAAAAGAAATAAAATATTTTCCACTTATCATTTTTGTGATGTGCTTCATGACGAACGAGGAGCGGGTAGTAGTGAGAAGTGGGGACACAGTGTGTACACTCAATAGACAGAAGCGTGGTCAGAACTTGCTGTAGCCTTATCCATGGTCAAGATGAACAGGTTTAATTAGTGGTGGTGTTGAATAGATGTATATGCTTGGTGAATAAATCCAATTGAAACGTTACTTAAATTGAGTTTGGATACTTGTTGTTTACCAGATGCCTGGAAAAGTGTGATCGTTGTACCAGTCCATAAAGGAGGGGTGACAAACAGGGTCGAAAACTATAGGCCAAATGGCTTGACATCAGCGGTAGGTATATTAAAGGAGAGGGTAATATGCAACCATATTAGAAGTGTCTGTGAGGAACGTAAGTGGTTTTCAAATCAGCAACTTGGATTTAGACAAGGATATTCATGTGAATCTGAGTTAGTAGATGATGTGCAAGATATTTCTGATGAAATGGACAGGGGAGGTCAAGTTGAGAGTGTAGCACTAGATCTTTCAAAGGCCTTTGACAGATTGAGCCATAAAATGACGCTAAATAAGGTAAAAACTATTGAACTTGATAGAAAGGTGATTTGCTGGGTAGAAGAATTCCTAAAAGGTAGAAAGCAAAAAGTTAGGGTAGGAAATGCAGTATTTAAAGAAGTGGATGTTAACATGGAAGTCCCACAGGGTAGTGTATTGGGACCATTATAATTCGTTAATATTATAATGAATGATTGTGTTAATAACCTCTGTCAGAAGTTAGAATGTTTGCAGATGACATAATGTTATATAAAAGGATCAAATCAATAGAAAACTGTAAATAGCTGAATGGTACTCTAGATAGGATAATTAGCTGGGTGAGTTGACATGGCATTGTGAGCACCTTAGAATTTTGTTAAATTGTAGCTCCTCACCTTTAGGCATAAGGGGGGGGGGGAAGCTAACTCTTCAGTAACAGATAGTTTCGTTGCTTATATAGGTTAGGAGAGTGACGCTTTATAGAGTATGCAGATACCATGACCAAACAGACTAAATAAACCCTTTCAGAAGCATTAAAGGTATTTAAAAGTTAATAAAAGACCTAAATAAACTTGCTATGATGATAAGAAAACATTATCTTTGTAGGAAATAAGTTAATTCACATAAATTCAATTTCCAAACAATAAACTTTGCTATAGGTCAATTTCACCATTTCTAAACCAATTTAAATGTAGTAAAGACTATCAGTATTCAATAAAAGCCCTATATAAACTTTGTATCACAATAAACAAACCCTATGTCAACCGAAAATAAAATAATCAACAATAGTTCAACTTGGAAACAATTAAATTCTACTATATGAGAATTTCGTCATTTTTAAACCGATTTAAGAGCAATAAAGTGGCTCAATATTTAATAAAACAACTAAATTAACTTTCTATAATGATATAAAAACCTTCTACTAACCTGAAATAATCCATAATAATTCAGTTCACCAAACAATAGATTTTTTTATTTGGTCTTTCACTATTTATGCACACTTTTAAATGAAATAAAGTAGTTTTAAAGGAATAATAATTTAATAAAAGAATAAATTCACTAAAATTCCGTAGTTTCTGGATGTATAAATAACTTAAATCAATTTTTAAACACTTCGTTAGATGCACTTCACTTTTAACAATTTTTATCGCAGAATCCTAGAAAGCTTTCGGAATAAAAAGTAGATTTCTTGAAAGACCCAAAAATCGAACCTGTAGGCTTAAACAATCAAGCCAATATTCACATACCCACATGCAATAAACAGCCACAAGTGGCCCGAAGCCTCTTTTATGGCCACAATGTCTTAGCAGATATCTGTCAATGACATGTAATAAGCTAAAAAGTTAAGAAAATCTATAATACAAATGTATGAGAAGTAAGTAAGTGACCGACATAAATCAAACATGTATGAGCAGAAAATGAATAGTTTTATAGTTAAGGCATTAAATAGTTAAGCAAGATGAAATCCCCTTAGTACTATAGAACCCAATGTACCTTTGGCTTGTCCTTAGTCCTTATACAATTTATAAATAATACCAAATAAAATGAATGAATGCTTCCTACAGCATAACATAAAATTCACCTTTTTATTGTGAAAACTGTTATTGTTTGTATCTCTGTTATCATTTTATTGTTTCATTTAGAATTCACTTTCTTTCTTACTGAAGTTTATTTTATGTCCTTTTTTTATAGCAAAATTAATTTTTCAATTATTAATAACTTCTATCTCTACTTCTCTCTTAGATATAGACTCTATTTTTCGTATGTTGTGTATCAATTTCTTCTGAACATTTTGAACTATTAATCATTACTGCAACTTGAAAATTAAGGTTTCTATCCTGAAAGAGCTGATTCTGATGTAACTCCTCCCACGTGGTTAATTTATACTTAAATTCAACATATCTCTTTAACAAAACTTTCTAGACCCTAAGTGTCACACCTCATTTGAATCATAATTTTTTATTTTACACATCTGAAAAAGAATGTGGCCAAAAGGCACATAAAAAAGGTAACCGATTTTATAAAACCTTCATGACTTAGATTAAACCTTGCCTCATAACATGTTTTCTTACCCATAAACTAGAAGAAAATACATCTAAAATCATTTGCTGTAACTTTTATGTATGCTCTTCAAACTATTTTTAAGGTCATAGCTGAAAAAATAAGATTATATAACAAAAAGGAATAATCATCGTTGTCATGATTTAATTTTTTTTTTATATTTCCTTCTGCATTATTGGTATGCCTTTCCCATTATGTCCAAGAAAGGAAAATAGATTCAAGCGTGTTATGAACTAAATAATCTTGAACTAACATACCTCTAATTCACCCACAACTTGCTTGAATGTTTCTGGATCTTGGTCTTTCATTGCTAAAGACAAACCATGAAATCTGCCAAGGCATTTGAAAACGTTGGCACAGTGGTCGAAGTCCACACTTTCTTGTCTGTTTGCTGATACAAACCCTAATTCCCCTAAGTCCTCCAGAAGTACAAAATCATTTTCACCATCTGCTAGAGCCTTAAAGCACCTGCGAAATAAAAAGACACAAATCAAGTTTTTTCTCTCTATATATGTTCCCTAATACAGCACAGAAAAAACTAAAATATTTATATACACATTAGTGGAAATTAAAAGTGCAACACCCCAACAGAGTTGTGATAAACGAATGAAATTTGGCCACAAGTATCCCCATATGAAGAGTAATAAATGAATAAAAATTCAAAGTTTGACATGTAATAATATGAAAATTATGGAGCTATTTAGTATGCGAAAATGCTATGTTTTTTAGCATTTAAGTGGTGAACAGTGTGGTGTAACATGACATGTTTTTGCTTTAAGTTCTTGTTGACCATGTATGACCAGGTGAAGAGTAATGACCCTCTATACCCAAATGTCTAACTGTGAGAGAGGTCAGATAATTGGCGTATTTGAAATGCGTTCACCATATCGTGAAATCTGCGGAAGCATTTGCCAAAGTGCAAAGTCAGTTTACAGACTTGTTACATGGAGAATGAAAGAATAGTACTGTTAGGGCAGGCACAGGTACATACAGAAGGATAACAGCATGTGAAGACCGCCAAATTGTGTGGGTGGCTATTGCTGGCAGACGGATAACTGCAGGCCAGATCCAAGCAGCAGACGGTTGTAAACTGAGTTACACTATCTGGCCCCTATACAATATGTCCCATTAACTTGATTTCATTTCCAGCATCATCTAACCTAGTACATTGCTAAATGCAGCGCTAATGACCCCGCCGTCGACGCGCCCTTAAACTCCAGCTAAACGCAAAAGGACACATGAATGGCGTACCTTTGTATTTAGAGACAAGTCTCAATTCTGCCTGTGGCAAAGTGATAATTGACAACATGTACACAGGTATAGTGGCTTACTCTGCTGTGATTTCAGAATGTCACACAGGTTTAGCCACTAGTGTCATTGTTTGGGGGCAATCAGTGTCGACAGCAGGACCAAGTTGGATGTTGTTGAAGGCACAATGACAGCCCACCATTATGTGGACGGGGTGCTGTACCCTGTCGTGATACCCTTTATGCCCCCCATCCAAACTGCATCTTTCAACAGGATAGTGCCCGTCCTCATATTTGGCCATCACAATACTAGCCTTGCAAGGGATTATGATCATAATTTGGAGCACACGGTCCCCAGATTTGTCCCCAATATATCATGTCTAGGAAACCAGCAGTAAACATATTAAATCACATGGTCACCAAGCATTAACTGTGCAATGACTGACTGCACAAGACATACAGACATAAAGAGACATGTGCCAAGAAGACACCAAACACTTACTGATTCAATGCCGGCAAGGATCCACGATTGTATAGGTGCTCAAAATGGGTGCATTTCTTACTGACAAAGGTAATAGACTTAGCCTGATCTATTTCAATTTGTTATCATTTCTTCTGGGTATGAACCTGAATATATCTACAAAGTTTTCTAAAATTCTACCATTCCTCTCTGGGTGTTGCAATTTTAATTTCCACCAGTGTATAATGAATTACAAATTAGGATAATGAAATGAACCACCATGTAGTTTATATTATGGCTAGGTGGCAGGAACACATGCAGTGGCAGCTCGTGACTGTGGGGCGCTGCTTCGAAAAAATAGGTAGGCCTATTCATGGTTATAGTTAAATCAAGTTTGTTTTAATAATAAGGCTGAGCTGTTATAATATTTAGAGTTGAATCTTTTCTTAAATTTTCATGGAGAGATAGCTGTGAAAATTTATGCTGTTGAAGATCACTTATAGTCAGAAAATTTATTTATTTTGAATGTAAAGATGCCATAATAAAAAAAATTCTATTGCAATCAAAAATCGCAAGCACCATGATAATCACCCAAATCTAATGCATATGAAAGGATGTGAGGGGATTTAAATGTATACCATTTAATTTCTAATCCAAAATAAATCAAACTAAACCTCGTTTGCAAGTTTTATTTAAGTTAATTTTTTTCATTTTTTATGGCTTTACTCCTTGTTGACGTCGAGGTAATACAGTCTGGAAGGGTCTGGGGCAAGAGACAAAAAGGAATTGGGCCATGGCCTTTTGAATGAACCATCATGGCATTTGCCTAGAGTGGTTTCGAGGAAGCTATTAGAAAGTGAAGTCAAGAAGGCCTGAGGGGGATTTGAAAATCATGTTATCCCAAATTTGAGGCCAGAGTCTTACCACTCACCCATCAGGCTCAGTTAATATTACATATGTTTTATACCTGTATTTATGAGAGTCAGTAATAATAAAATGTGAATCAACTATTAGATATACCTTCTCCGGAGCATTATTGTTCTTCAAATAGCTTCAAGACAACACCAAAGATATAAATATGAAGTGAAAAATAAAATTTTATATTGCAATATGCGCAAATACAATGCCTTTCTGAAACTCAGACTTCCAGTTTTCACCACAGCAGACTTCAGTTTGTAACAAATACAACACTTCACTTATATAATTAATAGTATAAAATGCTATTATATCTGTGTCAAATAATGACATATTAGAAGGAAATAGATCAGCCAACATAATTTCGAAAGGAGAAATTACTAACAGCAACTCATGATAGGTTCATTCACACCCTACAAAATAGCACTGCAAAAATCACAGTGCTACTCTATTATTTTCCTTTCTTACTTTTTAATGACTTCCTTCTTTATGAAGAATAATTATAAAAGACCAAAAAAAAAAATGTACAAAACTCCCATGGAAGTGTCCCTGCAACAGTGCTGCTGACAGGATATTATACCATTCTGCATATGTGCACACTTCAAAGCCAGATTTATGCATTTGAAAAGGATTGCAAAATGCCTGTGAGTGGCACTGTCGCAAGGACATTTTCACAGAAGGGGTTTTGTACATTTTTTTATATATATCTTTTATCATTATTCATAAATCATCACTGTCATTAAGTTTAATGCTTAGTTATATATCTCTTTTACAACTTCTAGCGAACCGAATGTGTTCATTACTGGGTAACAATTACATCATGTGATTTGAAATACCGAA
Source organism: Vandiemenella viatica (assembly GCA_031002005.1). Classification (NCBI taxonomy): domain Eukaryota; kingdom Metazoa; phylum Arthropoda; class Insecta; order Orthoptera; family Morabidae; genus Vandiemenella; species Vandiemenella viatica. The sequence goes on along the minus strand of JARYHS010009186.1, from coordinate 176,915,295 downwards.
ACGTTACTCACAAATTCATTTCATTACTCGCATTTGTCATATGGATGGCAGTTAATTTGATAAACGAACAAATACAATGCATCAAACTGGAATGGTTCAACCAGCAATTACAATGAATCTGAATGAGGGAATAAACATTTGAAGCTCATGCGTCGTGTATTTCTATGAATTTTGATTTATATTTGTTTCATTAGAAAGAAAAAGACGTAAGAACAAACAAGTTGCACCTACATTATTTTAATGTTATTAATATTATTTAATACTAAGTGTTGATATTTTTAATGAGGTAAGTAATTTTGGACAACATAAGGAGTTTTTTTGTAGTTTTGTTTTTCTTTAACATTAAAATTTAAAGAACATAATTTATAAATAGAAAATTTGGATAGATAATTTGAGATGGTTGTCGTTGTTTTTTTTATTGATCATACATTAGTAAGATTTTATTGATTTCAAACATTTATGAAATGTGTTTATTCTAAAATGCAGTGTTCTCACTTCTATTTTATTTTACAGTGAAATTTTTACCTAAACTTACTTCACTAAATGATCAATTTAATTAAATTTTACAAAGTACGGATGACGCAACTTGATGTGATGCTTCATACTAGTGCTCGATTGTATCAAAAGTAATGAGTAACAAAACGATACGATACGATAGTAACAAAGTCATCCATTTGCGGGGCAACTCGATACATTGCTTCAAGCTAGGTTGCGCTCTCTTGTTCCAAAATTAACGAGTAATGATTTGTTAGTAACTATAGTAGCGAATACATATGGATACTCAATTTCTCGTTACTTTTACAGCTCTATTTACAATTAGAGAAATGGGGGGAGGGGAACTATTTGTATTGATTGTTATTGATAATTTTGTATGGAAGCATAGGGGGTTCTGAAGTTCCACAGTGCCTATCGATGAGCTGCCACTGAACACACTTGACAGATATGAATACAAGAGACATTGCAAGTTTTGGGTCTTAACCCATTATCAGCAAGAAGAAAATGGTGCAAGGTGTTCTACTTGATGATGAAAGGTTAATGTCTCTTGTGTACATTTCCATTATGTGTGTTTGCGCCACCTAGCCATAATCGAAGGTAAGCTTTGGTTCTTTTCCATATACTAGTTTGTATTCCATTTTGATGTTTAGTGTCCACTGCTTCATTTCAACTTTATATATAGTTGGAAATAATATGCACTTAAAAGTCACAATAATTAAATATTTGGAAAGGAGAATAACCACTGCTTACCACAATTGAAGGCAGGATGGTGTCATAACAGGGGCAGGCAAGGACACACATTAAGCATTGAAATTTTTGGGTCAAGAATGGAACGAAGCAGCTGCATGATGCAGGATGACTCAGAAACCATTGCGTTGTATCACATACTGTGGGAAAATTCAAGATAGAGAGGAGTACAAAGTGGGGATTAAAGAGCATGAGCCTGGCAATTGTAAAATTTGAAACCATATAGTGGAAACATGTCATTTGTAGGTGGAAGGAATTAGCAGCAAATATTAAACAGCAATTTTTTGTGTAAATATAGATAATGTAAAAGCTGTGAGTGTAGCTCAGTACACTGAGGCACCACAAACTGGAATAGGGAGGTACAATTAGACTGGGCACAAGACCAGCATTCACATATCGGCTGTCCTGATAGCAGTTTTTAGGTTGTTCCCAGCAATCATTTACATGAATGCTGGGACAGACCCCAATGTCAGCCTCATAAACTACACATTTCACAAACAAAAAATATACTTATACAGAACACATAAAATTACACATTTTGCAGACAAGACTGCAGTAGATTGGACCTGACAGATATGGCTAGACTTCAAGCAGGAACTCAGTTGCTCCTCCCCTTCTCTCATGATTCATGTGGTTCTTGCTGGCTGAATAGAAGTAAAAGATAAACATAAAGAATTTAAAATATAAAAAACTTAAAAACATTTAAGCAAATGAAATATATGTATATAATAAAATTGTAAAAAGGTTTGTCTGTTCATGAAATTTATGAACAGATTAAAGAAAAAAAGCCAGTTAGGACGTATGTGTCAGTGTAAATAAGATTTAGATGCTCCCTTCCATGCAAAGGTTCAAAACTACCTGATACCACTGTCATTCCTAATTTTTGTATTAACTTTTATTATACCTGAAGTACAGATATCAGAATTCCAGACTCAAAGTAGCTGTGTATATGAGAAGATGAATTCAATATGTTAATATTCAAGCCCAATGTGCCAAGAAATACAAATTACATTATGAACACTCTACACTCATTGTCATCAATGCGAGAAGAATGATCCAAAGTTGTTGCACAGCATCAAATGGGTAATATTACAACTTGTTTTAATTGACTGGAATAGATTCACAGTACTGCCATTAGAGTGTGCAACAATACTGGTAATGTGAACAGCAATTGGGCAAATCTGTGTGCAGTATACTCAGTGTGCATCACATAATTGGTAGAATGCCATGACACTGGTGGGAGAGTGAGAGCCTCAGGAGGCATGTTGTTCATTCTATCAAAGTACATACCATGTGAATTTTTCTAACCATGCCACCAAACATCATGGATGAGCATTGACTCTCAGACTTAACATTAGAGAGTAGGATGATTCAAATTCCCATCTGGCCAACAAAATTTTGGTTTTACATGTTTTTCCAAATCACTCCACCCAAATACTTGGATGGTACCTTCAAAAGGCCACAGCCAAATTCCTTCCCCTTCCTTACCCTCAGTACTCTCTTGTCTCTAATGGCATTGGCACAAATGAGGTGTAAGGTCATAAGAGAGAGGGAAGGAGAGAGAAAAGACTGACGATGCTTTACAATAGTGCTGGAAGCAATAGGGCTATGAGGGGTCACAGACTTGGCAGGAAGGCTTTGATAAATTAATGAAGATAACCATTTCATTGAAAAAAAGTGTATTTTTTTGTTTTGATTATGTGTTCAAGGCCATCAGAGGAGAAAAAAAGGGCTTTTCATTTAAAGGGACCATCCCAGCGTTCATCTGGAGTGATTTTGAGAAACCATGGAAAACTGAATGGCAGGAAGGAGATTCAAATCCACGTCCTCTTAAATGTAATGCTACGGCATTACTGCTCACCCATCATACTTGGTAATGATTCTTTCCATCATCCGGAAATGTGCAACATCATTACTAAAGACTCCTGTTTCCACAGGCACCACAGCAAGGAGACTTACAAAATAAATCTTTTATTCAAGATGCCCCTTTAGCTGTAATCCATTCAAGCCTGTACGTGGCAACTTTGTTTACAATTTATATATGAGTAGGTGGCATCTACAACTGTGTAATGGTGCTATATTTTCTTTAGTGGTGAAACCAGGTTTTGTATGAGCTTTGATGATACCTGTACTTGGGTACTGAGAGGTAGTGCAAAGCAAACAAGTTTAGAGTTCACTGCTGAGTGAAAATTTGCCATAACTGGTGCTGTTAAGTAGAGAATAATCTCCAATTGGTCTTCCATGGCAGTCTCCAAGAACCATTTAATACACAAAGGCAAGGCTAAGATATTCTACAGCCTCTTTAATTTTCTTCATAGTGAGAGAAAAATGGCAATTGTTCTTAATATAATTCCATATTACATATAGCACAGCTTTCTAAGCACTATCTTCATTCTGTCAACACCTTGACTTGGCCCACCAGGTCAACAGACTTGTCAACTGTAGAGTATGTATGGGACTAGCTGGGACAGCAGCTTCAGCCACTAATAGAGCTACAGAACCCGGATTGGCAGTTACAGGGCATTAAAGGTACTTTTAAATGACTCATTTGTCATGATACTGTCATCAATTATCTGCATAGCTTTTCCTATTATCTGAATCAAGTTTCATTACATTCTGGGTGTTCCAGTTCTTATAACATTGTGTGTACTCAGTACAGTCAAAGACCTTTATTTACTGTTTCATTGTTTGTAGACAAGATATTTGTAACAACTTGTATTTGTAGCTGAAAATTTCATTATTCATGACTCCCAAACCAATGGTATCATCATTTTAACAATTGTATACTTATTTATTTACTAGCTATCAAAATGCTATAGCATACCATTTGACCTGTTGCCACCTCAATCCATTTGAAACACTTATTCTTTGACAGCCAGGCGACAAGTGCCAGTCTGGCAATCGATAAATTCTGCCTCACTGCTCGTGATGCTCTATGGTTTTATTATTGCAATTTGGTTTCTTCTCACAATACAGTGTTTTTGAGTAAATATCATGTGTCTTTTCAACTCCTTACTTTTTTCTCAGTTAATTGTGTCAACTGAAAGCAATAATAGTTCCAACTCGGAATGATATCAATAAATCAAGTGTATGACCAATCAACAAATCGTTTTGTAAACTTGGAATGTATCCTATACAAACCTACACAAATTACTATTCTGTGTTCATGACTTCTGTATCTGGAACAATTTTAAGAACTATATCCCCTGCAAATAAGGAGTTTTGACTGTACTCTTAAACTATATGAACACCTGAAGATTCACAGGGAAGACATGCTATTTAGTTATACAGCCATCAGCAGTCAATCTAACTGCTGCTTCAAAGTCATGCCAAAATAAATCAATACTTATGATTCCTGTGGCACCTCAGAGAGGCTTGTACAACTGACTACTGTTAGCCTTCTTTTTTATTTTATAGTGAGATAATACTGAATTTATAATAACACCAGAAAAATTCATACAAATAGTTAGGGAAGATGAAAGAAAATTAATTACAAAGTTAAAAATAATATGAAATAAGAAAAACAAAAGGAAGCATAATTTATTTTAGTTTCTATCCTTCTCTATTGACCCAGGACATATTATTCTCCTGTCCTAAAAAATCACATAAGAGGTGATTTTATATTATGTTGTGAATGAAGATTTCTATTTCCATTCTTTTTTAATAGTATAGGAAAATAAGTAACCAGCATTTTATTCACAAAAACTATGGCTTAGTATGAAGAATATTTAACTCAAAGTTAATAGTATTCACACATGAAGAAAGATTGAATATTAAGGAAATTTAATGATTTAACTGAAAGGTAATAAATAGCATTCAGACATAAGGAAAGACTGAATATTATGGAAATTTAATTATTACAATGTAACAAGAAAATCTGATTTGTGACAAGTAAGTAATATTTGATAAACATAAGCACTGTATAAGGGACTAAGCCATATACTGGGGTGGAGTATAGGCTTAGTACCTTAGCTGAAAGTTCACTTAAAATTGAACTTCGGTTGAATTTTGACGAAATAATTTTAAATTGACCATGTGCCTGCCTGGAATACTCAACTAGAACGCTTAATGGTTGCCACGCAGCCTTTGTAACCCCAAAGCTGAGAAAAGGGTTCAGTTTACTATGAAATTATGAAAAGTTCACTTGACAAAAATTTAAAGTTTATTCTTAAAAGTCACATTTTCAAAATTTGCATTCTACAGTTGAGTAGGCGATCGAACAAACATTTCCAGAATATTTCAGATTGTGGAGAGAAAAATACCAACCGAAAACCCCTTTTAAAAAATTTACAAGTTCATGATAGTTGCGAAGAAAATCATCATTGCCAACACACGTTCCTAACCTGGCTCAGCCAATTCCAGCCACAGACCACGGCAACTAACGCAGATTCACCTTACATTGTGTCAGACCAAATGGTGAAATTCTAAGACATAAAGACCACGACCTCTACGAGGTACCCGTTTATATGCTCTCCATCCGCACACCACCTGTATACGGGTGCTTATCCAAAAGGTATAAAGTGATTGGGATTATAGAAAGTGTTCAAACTTTAACAGTATATAGTCTTGTCCTCAAGGTACATAAAAAGTGCTTAGTGAGAATATCGAATGATTAGTTTGCTTGTAAACGAATTTAGTTTAAATGGCGTAGCGATAAGAGTCTCCAACGGTAAAAGGGGGTTATCCTATCTCTGTCTGGATTTATTCAATTTTTTAGGCAATCCTGCTGAATTTCAAATAATCCTAATAAAATTAGTGCCAAAAATATTCTATAAAAATTCCTGATTCCAGTGATATAAATTTTATCATAATATTTGGTGAAATAGCGAAGTTATGACTTTAACAAGACAACTGTTTAGCAAACACTTGGTTTTTAGTTCATAATTATTAAACTGTTGTTTATTTCGAAAAGGTGAAGTTACCTGAATTTTCTTCGAATTTAGTTACGTGTTTTGAAAGTTATTTTATTTATGGAAGTGGTTTGGTTTTCTCGCAAATACAGTAAATCTTGAGTGAAACCACGTGTGTTTAATGAAGAAATAATTTTAAAAAATGTATATAAAGTCTATTCTACTGCATGGAATGTTCTGAAATTTAAATATATTATACTAGATTTTTGGTTCTTTTAGAAAATTTACTTTTTAGATCGAGAAATTACTGAAAACATATGATAAAAAATGTTGGAAGTGAAAGTGTGTTTATCGAAGTGTTTAAAAAATTATTTAAGCTATTTCCATGGTCTAAAACTACGGAATTTAGTGAATTTAACTATCTTTCAAATTATTATTATTTTTAAATTACTTTACTTCATTTAAAAGTGTTCATAAATACCTAGTAAAATGCTCACGTAGCAAAAATATATTGTTTGCAAGTTGGATAATAATGGATTACCCTATTCCAGGTTAGTTGAAAGGTTCTTTACTATTAAACAAAGTTTATTTAATATTATGTGTTATGGGTCTTTATTGCTTTTAAAATGGTTTATTTAATGAATTTGCTTGTGGTATCAGCTTCTATATGAAATATTCCTTCCATAACCCACATTTGTAATGAAACCTTATGTTTAGAGGAAAGCTTTCTCCCTCCCTTATACTTGAAGCTAAGAAAACTAGAATTTATCAAAATTCTAAGGTGCTTACAAGTGTTATCTACTATGTATTGACTACTAAGTAATTAACCTACTGAAATTGCGAGCACACCATTTATATTATCTGGAGCAATAAAAATTGAGTGCAGAACAATAAAAAGACAAAAATTACATATTTTTACCAATCACACAATAGCATCAATGATTGCTTATGGAAAGATGTTACTGTCATAGTATTTATTACTCCTAATTATTAATGATGGAGGAATACTCATGGTCTTGTAAATTACTTGTGTTACCAATACAATCTGAACACGCCTCAAATGATAACTAATTCGAATTCCTATTACAATGTAATGGAAACATAAAGAGGCATGAAACATTAATTGCTGTTAAAAAGCAGATGTTTTATTTGTGGTTTAGAGCTGACTGATTATTTGTCAAAGATTATAAGGATGTAAAATATGCAGGCAGGAAATAAGTGAATCTGCAAAATTTTGTTTTGAATGAAACCAAAATAATGCAACAAATCACTAAAACATATGGAATTTTTTTGTATGAAAAATGATTAGTTCAGTGTTATTTATATGTCTTAGATTGTCAGTATAAGTAAAATAATTTGCAGACCTTTAGCCACTATATTTATCTGTCGAATATATGCACGAGTATATTTAAAACTTAAAGAACTGATTTAGTACTCTGATTCACAGAGTTAGCACCCCATTATCACCACATTTCTGATCCTTGTATAGTTTGAAGATGTAAGAACCTTAGAATTTTGGCAAATTCTAGTTTTCAACTTTAAGGAATTTCCCTGTAATCGTTCCTACAGTTACAATTCGCTATAAAAATCATTTTAAAGTGTATTTATCATGTCGTGAAACGTTTATTTTAAGAGATATTCTGCTTTGTTCAAGTTTTGAAACACGCGATCATAAAAGTAGAAATTCTAAGATTTGTAATATCTTTAAATTGAGTAAAGCGACAGCTGAACTTTTATCACCAGCTATAGTCAGCATTATTCCCGATATTTTGGCAGTAAAATTAAATAATTTGGCAAAGTTTAATTAGCGATTTTAATTAAGAGAAAATAATAAGCTTTTTAATTAAAAGAGATATTGATTTGAAATTTATATCAGTCTGTCAGGGACTAGCGGGTAGTGGGGGTTGGTACCTGGCTAATGCACCTGAACCAAATGTAGTTCAAAAATATTCTGAGTCCAGAAGAAAGTTCTGTAACCGTGTTAAAACCTTGATGCTACTGCTAAATTTGACCACAGTCGCCACTTGTAGTTTTAAACCCACCACAAGAAGGGTACTAAAGTATAAAATGAAAGTCACGAGTTGAAATCACTGAGTTGTATTTTCCAAAATCTTCAAACAAATAATGTCATTTTACAATCGGATATTATCGTCACCAAAAATTACAAGTTGAGAATCCAGAGCACAAAACCGCTATTCCCCCATGTGAAACAAACAAATTTCGAAATTTACATGTCCAACAAACTTTCAAAGATGGCCGACACCATGCGTCCTAACAAGGTACTCTGACCACACCCGACGCCATGATGTGTAGATTACCCATGACCACCTTCATCCAAACCGCGCCGGACCCACACGTGCGTTCACGTGCACTTTATACTCGAGACTGACCACCGGTTTTCCGTAGGTTCTAGCCCAGCCTGCTTATATAGAAGTGGCTCACGTGATGCCGTATTTCTACAGTGTACATCCGCGCTCCTACACATACCCTACTGTTTGATCTAATAACTTTCTTGTTACAAGCTTAATCTCGGCGAGGAAATGGGAAAGTGATGTGTGTTACTAGCTGAAGTGTTTAATGCCTAAATATCACGTTAATTTCGTCTCCCCGAAAACTTGTCGACATGGTTGATTTTCCCAAGTCTTACGGCATTAGTCAAAGTTTTGTTACTTTTAAAATTGGCTGTAATTATTTACTCGAAAGTAGGCTTAGAATATTATTCTCAATTTTAGATTCTCCCAAAATGTGAACTTTATTTAATTCCATAGAGTAATGATGAAACCGGTAATTCCTAACAATCGGTTGTAAATGTTATTTAGTTTTCATGGTATAACTCTGAAGTTTTATAGATTATCAAGCCGGAAAAATTATCAAAATGTAGCCTGAATTAAACTGCATATTTTAAAGTTTATTTCATCTTTGTAGCTGTTACCTCTGAGGCACAATAAATTACTTAGTTATTTGCACGTGTGCTTTATGCCGAGTGAATTTGCAAAACCTATAACATCGGTTCTATGGCTTTAAATGTCATGAAATTAATATGTAGGAAGCTAAAAGAATGGATTGACATGGCAGACTAATTTTTAACCCGGAATTAAAGTAGGCTTTTAAATGAAAAAATGCCAAGTTAGGTGTACAATTTTACGTGTTCATTTAATGTTTAAAAATACTTAGAGCGTTGGAAACTATCTGATTTAGATGAATTTACTTCTCTTTATAGCTGTTTTAATTTATTCTCTACTTTATATTGTATGGCAGTGTTTAAAATCAGTGTAGAAGCATTTTATGTGTGCAGTGTCTGTAGAAAGTCACTTTGAGATTGGATTATCCTACAACAGGTTAGTGAAATGCCTTAAAATGTGTTAACTGTTATTTACATGCTCTTTGTGCTTTTGAAATGGTTTAATAGTGCTAGAATTAATTCCAAAAAGTCAAACAAATTAGTTGGTTTACCGGCTTCAGGTCCTGCACTAATATCTTGTATTTTATGGTTTAAAACTACTTGAAATCTATTAAAACTGAAAGATTAATTTATTTACTGCCCGTTTTTCTACTTTTTAAATCCTGAAATTACTTAAAAGACCTAAAATTATTTATGTGAACTGTTTAAGAAAATGAGTATTAAAAATCCTATATAATTACTTCTTGTAGTTATTCACCTCTTGTAAACTATCAGAAATCTGTTAATTTATCTACTAGACTGTCTCAGGGATTATTATGACTACTTTTAGGACTTTAAAATGGTCAAGTTTCATTACAATGTGATATCTTCATTCTGCTTCAGACTATTCTTCTAATCATCCAGTCTATTTCCTTAAAAATCCTACTAAACTATCTTTAAATGTGAAGTTATGTTTATAATAGTTCTAGGCCTGTGTATTATTGGTTCTTTATTGTCTTTACTGTGTGAAAATCTCTTCAGAAGTACCCAAAACTGGTATATGCCAAAACTTATGGGTTAGATTTTACTTATATTAAATTGGATAAAGGAAACAAAGAAACTGCCGCGAGGCAATGAAAATAAGATAGGATAGGGAAAATAAACAGTTACCCGTCACTTACCACAGATGAAGGCAGGAGGGCGAAACACGTAAAAACACAAAAACAAAAGAATTACACAATATTTCGACTTTTCAGTCTTACTCATGTAGGAGGCGAGACATATGGCAGGGGGAAAGATGTGGTCACATCCGAGCCCGCCACATGAATGAAGCACAGGCGGAAAACGCGTGGTAGTGGAAGAATTGTCGAGAGGGGGGGGGGGGGGGGGAACAGGCTTGACCAGCGATAAAAGTGAAACAAATAAATATAATGTCTGTGTAGCTTAGTTCAAAAAGTTATAAATACATACAAAAAATAAAAAATAAAATAAATAAATAAAGAAGGGAAAAAAAAAATATATATAAAAAAAAAAATAACCGACTGTAAAATGAAATGAGAGATGGCAAGTGACAGGTTTAACGTAGGTTTAGGCCAGGGGTGTGTCTGGTGTCAAGGATATGTTGATAGGCTAGTTCCCATCTGCGGAGTTCTGAAGGGGTGGTGGTATTTGGAAAAACTCTAATAGCTCTGACTGTGAAACAGGTGTTGAGGTTGTTTGAATTATGGAAGTTCGCATGAATTGCCACGGGATGGTCTGGGTTGGAAGTATAAACTGTTTGCCTGTGGCCATTCATTCTGTAGGAAAGTTGTTGAGTGGTGAGACCAATGTAAGAGGCAGTGCAGTGGATGCAGGTGAGTTGGTAAATAAGGTGAGTGGTAGCACATGTGGCATGTCCAATTATTGGGAAAGATTCGCCTGTGACAGGATTAGAGTAAGTAGTGGTGGCAGGGTGCATGCTGCAAGTTTTACAGCGGGGTCTGTTACACGGGAAAGATCCCTGTGGAGGTCTAGGGGAGTCGGCAGGTAAATACTTGTGGACCAAGATGTTGTACAGATTGGGCGGTCTGCTGAAGCAAGTGCGGGGAGCAGTGGGTAGGATTTTGGGAAGGAGGAGACGCATTTCAGGGAAGGAACGTAAGAAATCATGCCCACGGCGGAGTATCTGGTTGACAGATTCCAGGCCAGGAAAGAACTGGGTGACAAGTGTTGGACCACGGTCAGCTTTAGGAGGTGCAGAACGAGGATTGTGGGTGATGGCACGGGAAATTTGTTTTTTCCACCAGATCATGGGGGTATTGGCGGGAAACAAGGGCTTGGGATAGTTTTTGGGAGTAACTGGAGATTGATTCATGATCAGAACAGATGCGTCTGCCACGGATTGCAAGGCTGTATGGGAGGGAACGTTTTATGTGGAAGGGGTGACAACTGTCAAAGTGTAGGTATTGTTGTAAATTGGTCGGTTTAATGTGTACTGAGGTATGGAGGGTCCCCTGTCGTAGGGTGATATCTACGTCAAGGAAGGTGATACAGGTGTGGGAATATGACCATGTGAAATTGATGGAGTGATTATCATTTAGTGAGTTGAGGAAGTCTAGGAGGTGGTCCTCCCCGTGGGTCCAGATCATAAATATATCATCTATGTATCTGAACCACACGAGGGGACTGAGGGGGGAATTCTTCAGAAAAATATTTTCCAGACGGCCCAGGAAAAGGTTAGCATAGGACGGGGCCATGCGGGTACCCATGGCAGTGCCGCGTATCTGGTGGTAAATCTGGGAGTTGAAGGAGAAATAGTTTTTGGAGAGGATAAAGTTGGCAAGGGATATGAGAAAGGATGTTCTGGGAAGACTGTTTGGAGGGCGCATATCCAAGAAGTGCTGAAGGGAACTGAGGCCTTCAAGGTGGGGAATATTGGTGTACAAGGAGGTTACGTCAATTGAAACGAGGAGGGAGTCTGGTGGTAGAGGACTGGGGACTTTTGACAGACGTTCCAAAAAATGTGGTGTGTCTTTGATGTAAGATGGAAGGTTCTGCACAAAAGGTTGGAGGTGTTGATCCACCAAGGCTGAAATTCGTTCAGTGGGGGAACCATAGGCCGCAACTATAGGTCGTCCCGGATTGCCAGCCTTGTGTATCTTGGGGAGAAGGTACAAAGTAGGTGTGCGGGGATTTTGAGGGGTGAGAAGGGATAAGGATTGTGAAGAAAGACCTTGTAAGGGGCCTAGGAGGTCCAGGAAGGAGCGAATTTCGAGGCAGATGGAAGAGGTGGGATCTGTGGCATGTGGACGATAGGTGTTGGTATCAGAGAGCTGTTTAAGGGCCTCCGCATCGTAGTCACTGCGGTCCATGACCACGGTGGTGGAGCCCTTGTCTGCTGGAAGGATAATGATATTTTTGTTGTTGGACAGTTCTCTCATGGCCCGGATTTCAGTAGGGTTGAGGTTATTGGAGTTGGGAATAGAGTTGAGGAAAGATTTTGAGGATAAGGTCGATGTGAGGAAGTCTTGGAACAGGAGGAGGGGATGATTTTGGGGAAGTGGAGGAGGGTCAAGTTGGGATGGTGGTTTGAACTGCTCTAAGCTGGACTCAATCTCACCTCGGCGGCTGTCACTCTCCGTTGTGGTAGCAAAGTGATACCGCCAGCGGAGTGTGCGGCAGAAAGCAAGCGAGTCCCGGACCAGAGCAGCATGGTCGAACTTAGGAATAGGCGAGAAGGAAAGTCCCTTGGAGAGGATAGAGAGTTGTGGTTCAGACAAGGACGTGGACGAGAGGTTGACCACTGACCGTTGTGGTGTGTCTACAGGTCGGGCAGTGGCACGAGGGATGGGTGGTAATGGAGGTGGGTGTGGCATATTAAAAATGTGGGCAAGACATGGGACTTTGGCAACCAGGGGAGGAGGTGGTGTGTGCTGCCTATGTGAAGGATGTTGGTAAGGAAGAGACAGGCCTAAAACAAGGTAACTTTTCAATAGATTTGATAGCTTTAGCAGATGTTTTTGTGCACATTTCTGTTGCAACTGTCTGCACTCTGTGAGAATTTGTTTAAGATGTTGAGTTGGGGAGGGATGCATTAGACAAAGAATCTTGTGGAAAGACGAAAGTTGAATCGAATGTTGCTGGGCTTTTAGTAGATATTGCTGGAGAACAATATGGGTGAGAGTAAGCGATTGTGTGAAACGAAAAGCATGGAGAGTTTGGTGGAGTTGTGGGTGGCAACCGGAGACTGGTAGTTTTATTGTCAGGCCATTGGGGGGTAGGTTGAAAGAGAGGCATGATTGAAGGAAAAGTATATGGGAGTGGAGTCTAGTGAGGTGGATGGCATGAAAACGGAATTGTTTCAAGTAATGGTAAATTGGAGACATGATTTTAGAGAAGTTTATGGAAAGAACAACAGCACACCACCAGTTAGGAAGATAATGGTCAGTAGGTCAGAGAGCCACAATGAAGAGGGTGATAAATAAATAGATAAAAATAAATATAAAAATGGGGGGAGGAATATTTGGAAATTTCAATTTAAGTGGCCACAGGCAGAACAGAAAAATCAATTTTATTATTTAAGCGGTGCCAAAAATCGCCGGAAAAAAGAAAAAAAAAAAAAAAAAAAATTATTATAAGAAAAATTATAAAACCAGTAAACAATAAGAAATGTAGTGCTTGGTCACTACACCGACAATAAACTGAGCAGGCAGATAGTGAAAACGGTGAAAAAAAAGTGTGTTTACTGAAATGCCGATTTAAAAAAAAAAAAAAAAAAAGAAGTGAGGTTAGTTAGAACGGCGCCGGCAGTATTGATACTAATACCGGGAAAAGCACAGAATAAGGATAAGAAAATATATATATGTGTATTGTTTAGTAGCCCAACCGGCAACAATACCCGGGAAATGAAACGGAATAAGAATTGAAACACACGCGGTAACCGTAAGAGCGGGAAGAAAAAAAAAAAAAAAGTGAGGTTAGTTAGAACGGCGCCGGCAGTATTGATACTAATACCGGGAAAAGCACAGAATAAGGATAAGAAAATATATATATGTGTATTGTTTAGTAGCCCAACCGGCAACAATACCCGGGAAATGAATCGAAATAAGAATTGAAACACACGCGGTAACCGTAAGAGCGGGAAGAAAATAAATATTACGAAAAAAAACGCGAAAACTTTTTTACACCTGAGCAAAAGCAGTTAATGTGATACAAAAAGTTACTAATACAACGGAAATACGCATACGTTTAAAAGGCATGTGAATGTTGTGGAAAAATGTACATTAAAACGAAGTTCTAAGGACGGAATACGCAAATACAAGTACACAAAGAGCAAAGATGGAAATAAAAAGACGGAGAACACCGAGATAGGAACAAAAAAGGACAAAACAAGAAGGAAGCCGTAAGGCAACAATTGGATAAAGGAAACAAAGAAACTGCCGCGAGGCAATGAAAATAAGATAGGATAGGGAAAATAAACAGTTACCCGTCACTTACCACAGATGAAGGCAGGAGGGCGAAACACGTAAAAACACAAAAACAAAAGAATTACACAATATTTCGACTTTTCAGTCTTACTCATGTAGGAGGCGAGACATATGGCAGGGGGAAAGATGTGGTCACATCCGAGCCCGCCACATGAATGAAGCACAGGCGGAAAACGCGTGGTAGTGGAAGAATTGTCGGGGGGGGTGGGGGGGGGGGGGGGAACAGGCTTGACCAGCGATAAAAGTGAAACAAATAAATATAATGTCTGTGTAGCTTAGTGGATGCAGGTGAGTTGGTAAATAAGGTGAGTGGTAGCACATGTGGCATGTCCAATTATTGGGAAAGATTCGCCTGTGACAGGATTAGAGTAAGTAGTGGTGGCAGGGTGCATGCTGCAAGTTTTACAGCGGGGTCTGTTACACGGGAAAGATCCCTGTGGAGGTCTAGGGGAGTCGGCAGGTAAATACTTGTGGACCTAGATGTTGTACAGATTGGTCAAGCCTGTTCCCCCCCCCCCCCCTCTCGACAATTCTTCCACTACCACGCGTTTTTCCGCCTGTGCTTCATTCATGTGGCGGGCTCGGATGTGACCACATCTTTCCCCCTGCCATATGTCTCGCCTCCTACATGAGTAATACTGAAAAGTCGAAATATTGTGTAATTCTTTTGTTTTTGTGTTTTACGTGTTTCGCCCTCCTGCCTTCATCTGTGGTAAGTGACGGGTAACTGTTTATTTTCCCTATCCTATCTTATTTTCATTGCCTCGCGGCAGTTTCTTTGTTTCCTTTATCCAATTGTTGCCTTACGACTTCCTTCTTGTTTTGTCCTTTTTTGTTCCTATCTCGGTGTTCTCCGTCTTTTTATTTCCATCTTTGCTCTTTGTGTACTTGTATTTGCGTATTCCGTCCTTAGAACTTCGTTTTAATGTACATTTTTCCACAACATTCACATGCCTTTTAAACGTATGCGTATTTCCGTTGTATTAGTAACTTTTTGTATCACATTAACTGCTTTTGCTCAGGTGTAAAAAAGTTTTCGCGTTTTTTTTTTTTTCGTAATATTTATTTTCTTCCCGCTCTTACGGTTACCGCGTGTGTTTCAGTTCTTATTTCGATTCATTTCCCGGGTATTGTTGCCGGTTGGGCTACTAAACAATACACATATATATATTTTCTTATCCTTATTCTGTGCTTTTCCCGGTATTAGTATCAATACTGCCGGCGCCGTTCTAACTAACCTCACTTTTTTTTTTCTTCCCGCTCTTACGGTTACCGCGTGTGTTTCAATTCTTATTCCGTTTCATTTCCCGGGTATTGTTGCCGGTTGGGCTACTAAACAATACACATATATATATTTTCTTATCCTTATTCTGTGCTTTTCCCGGTATTAGTATCAATACTGCCGGCGCCGTTCTAACTAACCTCACTTCTTTTTTTTTTTTTTTTTTAAATCGGCATTTCAGTAGACACACTTTTTTTCACCGTTTTCACTATCTGCCTGCTCAGTTTATTGTCGGTGTAGTGACCAAGCACTACATTTCTTATTGTTTACTGGTTTTATAATTTTTCTTATAATAATTTTTTTTTTTTTTTTCTTTTTTCCGGCGATTTTTGGCACCGCTTAAATAATAAAATTGATTTTTCTGTTCTGCCTGTGGCCACTTAAATTGAAATTTCCAAATATTCCTCCCCCCATTTTTATATTTATTTTTATCTATTTATTTATCACCCTCTTCATTGTGGCTCTCTGACCTACTGACCATTATCTCCTAACTGGTGGTGTGCTGTTGTTCTTTCCATAAACTTCTCTAAAATCATGTCTCCAATTTACCATTACTTGAAACAATTCCGTTTTCATGCCATCCACCTCACTAGACTCCACTCCCATATACTTTTCCTTCAATCATGCCTCTCTTTCAACCTACCCCCCAATGGCCTGACAATAAAACTACCAGTCTCCGGTTGCCACCCACAACTCCACCAAACTCTCCATGCATTTCGTTTCACACAATCGCTTACTCTCACCCATATTGTTCTCCAGCAATATCTACTAAAAGCCCAGCAACATTCGATTCAACTTTCGTCTTTCCACAAGATTCTTTGTCTAATGCATCCCTCCCCAACTCAACATCTTAAACAAATTCTCACAGAGTGCAGACAGTTGCAACAGAAATGTGCACAAAAACATCTGCTAAAGCTATCAAATCTATTGAAAAGTTACCTTGTTTTAGGCCTGTCTCTTCCTTACCAACATCCTTCACATAGGCAGCACACACCACCTCCTCCCCTGGTTGCCAAAGTCCCATGTCTTGCCCACATTTTTAATATGCCACACCCACCTCCATTACCACCCATCCCTCGTGCCACTGCCCGACCTGTAGACACACCACAACGGTCAGTGGTCAACCTCTCGTCCACGTCCTTGTCTGAACCACAACTCTCTATCCTCTCCAAGGGACTTTCCTTCTCGCCTATTCCTAAGTTCGACCATGCTGCTCTGGTCCGGGACTCGCTTGCTTTCTGCCGCACACTCCGCTGGCGGTATCACTTTGCTACCACAACGGAGAGTGACAGCCGCCGAGGTGAGATTGAGTCCAGCTTAGAGCAGTTCAAACCACCATCCCAACTTGACCCTCCTCCACTTCCCCAAAATCATCCCCTCCTCCTGTTCCAAGACTTCCTCACATCGACCTTATCCTCAAAATCTTTCCTCAACTCTATTCCCAACTCCAATAACCTCAACCCTACTGAAATCCGGGCCATGAGAGAACTGTCCAACAACAAAAATATCATTATCCTTCCAGCAGACAAGGGCTCCACCACCGTGGTCATGGACCGCAGTGACTACGATGCGGAGGCCCTTAACACTTTCGGGACCGAGCCCGAGCATAGCTCGGGCAACAAAACTGTTTTGAAAAGACCGCGCCCGAGCATAGCTCGGGCGACTGTTTCTCGGCACTCACGTGCCTGTTTCTCACTCGGAAGCGGCCGGCTAATGTAATAGTGCTGAGTGTAACATCTGTCTATATTCTCCTTGACTGGTGCTGCCCTCTCTGATGTGCTTATGGAATTATTTCGAAAGAAACAGTAAGCGGTGCCAGACAGCTTCAGCTGCGCCATTGTGTATTTGCGTCGTCACGAGTTTTGCAAGTTCTTGTTTGTTCCTCGCAAATATGTCACGATTTTTGAGTGAACAAGAAATTTTAGGTAGAAAGGAAACGATTTGGTGGTGTCCTGACTGTAATATACCTCTCTGTATGCCAGAATGCTTCAAAATCTTCCACACTGAAGCCAAATACCTGTGAAATTATACTAAAAACTGAAAACGCAATTTTTCTGTGAAACAAAAATGATACCTTTTGTGTTTGTCAATAAAATTGTTGTTACCAACTAAAAAAAATAAAATAAACATGTAAAACCAACCTTGAAGATTGTTCTTTTATTATATGAAATTCTTTTTGAAATATGTCAAATACAAACATGTCAGTGACATTTTAAAGAATGCCATAAATGGCTGGTTTTCTGGGCCAGGAATGTACCTATGCTGCTGGTCCCGAAAGTGTTAAACAGCTCTCTGATACCAACACCTATCGTCCACATGCCACAGATCCCACCTCTTCCATCTGCCTCGAAATTCGCTCCTTCCTGGACCTCCTAGGCCCCTTACAAGGTCTTTCTTCACAATCCTTATCCCTTCTCACCCCTCAAAATCCCCGCACACCTACTTTGTACCTTCTCCCCAAGATACACAAGGCTGGCAATCCGGGACGACCTATAGTTGCGGCCTATGGTTCCCCCACTGAACGAATTTCAGCCTTGGTGGATCAACACCTCCAACCTTTTGTGCAGAACCTTCCATCTTACATCAAAGACACACCACATTTTTTGGAACGTCTGTCAAAAGTCCCCAGTCCTCTACCACCAGACTCCCTCCTCGTTTCAATTGACGTAACCTCCTTGTACACCAATATTCCCCACCTTGAAGGCCTCAGTTCCCTTCAGCACTTCTTGGATATGCGCCCTCCAAACAGTCTTCCCAGAACATCCTTTCTCATATCCCTTGCCAACTTTATCCTCTCCAAAAACTATTTCTCCTTCAACTCCCAGATTTACCACCAGATACGCGGCACTGCCATGGGTACCCGCATGGCCCCGTCCTATGCTAACCTTTTCCTGGGCCGTCTAGAAAATATTTTTCTGAAGAATTCCCCCCTCAGTCCCCTCGTGTGGTTCAGATACATAGATGATATATTTATGATCTGGACCCACGGGGAGGACCACCTCCTAGACTTCCTCAACTCACTAAATGATAATCACTCCATCAATTTCACATGGTCATATTCCCACACCTGTATCACCTTCCTTGACGTAGATATCACCCTACGACAGGGGACCCTCCATACCTCAGTACACATTAAACCGACCAATTTACAACAATACCTACACTTTGACAGTTGTCACCCCTTCCACATAAAACGTTCCCTCCCATACAGCCTTGCAATCCGTGGCAGACGCATCTGTTCTGATCATGAATCAATCTCCAGTTACTCCCAAAAACTATCCCAAGCCCTTGTTTCCCGCCAATACCCCCATGATCTGGTGGAAAAAACAAATTTCCCGTGCCATCACCCACAATCCTCGTTCTGCACCTCCTAAAGCTGACCGTGGTCCAACACTTGTCACCCAGTTCTTTCCTGGCCTGGAATCTGTCAACCAGATACTCCGCCGTGGGCATGATTTCTTACGTTCCTTCCCTGAAATGCGTCTCCTCCTTCCCAAAATCCTACCCACTGCTCCCCGCACTTGCTTCAGCAGACCGCCCAATCTGTACAACATCTTGGTCCACAAGTATTTACCTGCCGACTCCCCTAGACCTCCACAGGGATCTTTCCCGTGTAACAGACCCCGCTGTAAAACTTGCAGCATGCACCCTGCCACCACTACTTACTCTAATCCTGTCACAGGCGAATCTTTCCCAATAATTGGACATGCCACATGTGCTACCACTCACCTTATTTACCAACTCACCTGCATCCACTGCACTGCCTCTTACATTGGTCTCACCACTCAACAACTTTCCTACAGAATGAATGGCCACAGGCAAACAGTTTATACTTCCAACCCAGACCATCCCGTGGCAATTCATGCGAACTTCCATAATTCAAACAACCTCAACACCTGTTTCACAGTCAGAGCTATTAGAGTTTTTCCAAATACCACCACCCCTTCAGAACTCCGCAGATGGGAACTAGCCTATCAACATATCCTTGACACCAGACACACCCCTGGCCTAAACCTACGTTAAACCTGTCACTTGCCATCTCTCATTTCATTTTACAGTCGGTTATTTTTTTTTTATATATATATTTTTTTTTCCCTTCTTTATTTATTTATTTTATTTTTTATTTTTTGTATGTATTTATAACTTTTTGAACTAAGCTACACAGACATTATATTTATTTGTTTCACTTTTATCGCTGGTCAAGCCTGTTCCCCCCCCCCCCCCCCTCTCGACAATTCTTCCACTACCACGCGTTTTCCGCCTGTGCTTCATTCATGTGGCGGGCTCGGATGTGACCACATCTTTCCCCCTGCCATATGTCTCGCCTCCTACATGAGTAAGACTGAAAAGTCGAAATATTGTGTAATTCTTTTGTTTTTGTGTTTTTACGTGTTTCGCCCTCCTGCCTTCATCTGTGGTAAGTGACGGGTAACTGTTTATTTTCCCTATCCTATCTTATTTTTATATTAAAATTGCTTATTTATCTCCAAAATAATGCGTATTAAACATGATAAAAGGTTTATTTAGTGGCTGTATTACTATTTTTAATCATTTCCTTCGTTTAAATTGTCTCAGAATAACTCGTTAAGTAATGTCAATATCTGCTATTACAAGTTTACCTTTACCTGGGAATATCTATTTTATATTGGAATATCGCTGATTTAATGCAATTTATATGTTGTTTGCCTTGGTTAGGGATTATTTATTCACTTTAGTGTATGGAAAGTGTTGTCAACTCGATTTAAGGTGTGGTACCGGATACTTCAGTTAACCCAAAACTCGGCCCGATTCTAACCAAATATTGCCAATATAACGAGGGATACCTTACAAGTCGATAGCCCTAATTAAGACGATTCTGAATATATAATGGTTTTAGTAAAAAATTTTAGCATTTGTCTGGTAATTAAGTTCTTTAAGATAGATTGTTGCTGATTGTCACTGTAAAAATCAAACGTTTGGGTTAATCCCCTACTTCTGTGCTTTGTATCACCACGCAAAATTAAATAAAACTTTAAAACTAATTACTCTAAATTCCCTACTAAACTGCCGTTGTACTTCTAGTAGATAAGTCCAGATACTGTCAAAGTTTAAACATTTTTAATAATCTGGATCGTCAAATAATTTACACACACTTTTGGTCTCGCGGAAGCGAAAAGATGTGATACAGCTGCTGACGTCATTGGTTTGGCCACTTGCTATGTAAGCTCGTGCCTCCATCATACTTGGTCTCTCTTTTCATCTTTCATTTGATTTTTGGTCTCTCTGTCTGTCTTTTTGGTTTGATCTTTTTCTTTTTCCGCGGAACAGTATGTTTGTATAGTCTGCGCAAGTTTAGTGTAGAAGCGGGGAGGAAGTCTGTTGAAGGTGAAGCTACCGAGTCAGCCATGTTGGGACTTTGGTGTGATGGCATGCGAGGTCAACTTTTAATATGAACTTATAAATTCACGAAAGGGGTCGATTGGTTAAATTTCTCTCCACAACTTGCAATCTTTTGGAAAAGTGTGTTCGATTTGCCTACTCAACTGTTAAATGCATATTTGAATTTTGTGACTTTGAAAATAAAACTTTGAATTTTCGGAAAGTGAACTTTTGTCATTTCGTAGTTATCTTGCAACCTTTTCTAGATTTGTGGTTTAGTAACAGATCTAGTGGCGACCTTTAAGCATTTTAGTTGAGTTACTGTACGGCTACATGGTCAAATTCAAATTATTTTATGAACTTTCTGCAGAACTTTGAATCCACATAAACTGTTAGTTGAGGCACTAAGGTGATACAAAGAGTTTCTTTTTTTCTTTCCTACTGACAAGATTTTCAAGCCCTAGGTCTGCTCTCTTCCATTTTAATTAGCCAGATTTGCCTGAATTTATTCTTGTTTGCAGAAACACTAAAGTCTGTACAGATTTCACCTTGTAGAGGGTCTTCCACTCCCACTTTTACAGAATACAGTGAAGGAATTTTGTTGTTCTGTTGTATCTGGTGAGTTGAGATTTGCACATTTATAGGTGTCTGTTTCAGATGACACTACTCTGACATCTGTATATGCGTAAACCTTTATGTATTCATCTTGAAGCAAATGTAGATATTTCACATGATAAAATAATGTTGAGAGGGTATAATAATTTTTCATAACTGGTAAAATCTGTCCCTTTTTTTAAACAGTGACAATTTCTCTGGAATGACATCTGGAAAAATTACCCCCATGACACCTTGTAATTTTTGTACTTTTCTGTTATGCTGTCAGACCATTAATGAGTATATTATGACAAGACAATTATTTGTTCATTTAAAATAAATACCATTTTTTTTTCCTTGCAGTAGTATTAGCCAAGAATGTTAATGCAAAAAGACAAAAACAATTAGTACCTTGGAATTTCAATGAAGGGTGATTTTGGATTCCTCGTCTTCTGAAATGTCAACAACTGAGGCAAAACCTAAAATAAAAACAGAAAACCAACTTTAAGCACTTGGAAATGCAATCAGTCATTCAAAATGAAACACTGATCTGAATACTATTTCAAGAAATTAATGAAATTTTAGTCAGAAATTTGCATAATCAACATCAACAGTTAATAAGAGAATGCATGACTGCACCATGTGCTATGGTTTACTGACATAGCTTTTTTATTATTATTATTGCTTTATGCCTCATTGACGGCTAAGGTCATTAGAGGTAGGATGGGACTGTGGACAAGGAATGGGAAGGAATCCAGTCATAGCCTTTTTGAAGGAAGCATCCCGGCATTTGCCTGGAGTGATTTGGGGATTGACATAGCCGTGTGCTTCCTTTCATTAGCACAAAGTAGGGGTTACCCAAAATATTGTGTATTACTGCAGCCTACTTGCCTTCAACTCTGATGAATGATGCGTAAGCTTAGTTGATTCTTGCATTTTTTCATATTGTTTAGGTTTGAAGGCCTCAAATTAATGTAACTGTATAATAATTTCAGTTTTATTTAATAATATTGGAAATGATTAAGAGAAAAGACATTTTAAAGTCCACAGATAGAAAAGGGAACTACATGGGAAAACACCTCATTTCACAAGACTGTTACAGAATCTTAAAATATCAGATAAGCGTGCCTATTCAAACGTAATGTTCCTTACAACAAGGTTCTAAATGTAGTCACAACTGAAAATAAATATAGTTTTAATAAAGTATTTCAGCTCCCCACCTCTTTGTTCCTAGTGTGGTCTAATAACTCAATAAATTAAGAAATTCGCCCTGAAAACTCAGAGCATTGGATTCAAATTCCATTACAGCCATAAATTTTAACAGGTCTTGCTTTGATCATATGAGTATGACAGGATGCTCATTAGTTTGAGTTCCACATTGAAGTGATGACAGGCGGAATGTGCGACATGACAACTAAAAAATGCTTTGGTGTCTGCCAACCAAAAATGCTATACGTATTTAACTGTAACTTTCTGTTCCTCCCATTTTCTTATCAATTTGCCTGTCTCATGGTTTGTCTTCTACCTTCACTCTATTATAATGCTGGTTTCCCTCTCTGTTCTGGGTCGTATGACTTTTTTCCTTTTTACAACTAGTTCTCTTAATTTTTCTGTCATTTGATTTCATTCTTTTTATTGGTATCGGAAGCACTCTTTAGTTAGTTCTCAGGTGGAAACATCTAGTTGTTCACATACGAGCAGGTGAACACAGATTGAATGGGAATCTTCAAAAGAGTCAGCTTACTACTACATACAACGAAAAATAAAGATTTTGTTTAGTTATAAGGTGTAGGAGGAATTGTGTGTTGAAGCCATAGAATGTAAGAATCTTACATAATAAATTTGATTGGGTCAGACAGATTAGTACTACAGAAAGCTCATAGTAATAGCAATTTACAGACCCTCTCAGGAAATTTCAGACTGTTTTTTATCTGTTAGAGTCTTTGCTAATATGTTTCACAAACAACAAACAAATAGTTTTACATGTATTTTAATGTTGAATTTCTCAATCACAGCAATGAGAGACTAGATATGGACTCCTTGATGTTGTCTTTTAACTTAGCGGCACTTGTAAATTTCCCTATATGAATACAAAATATTAACAGGATTGCAATTGATATTTTTTAGGGATATTTCTCAGTACAGTAATTACAGCATACTTCCAGTAATAAATGGTATCTCAGATCATGATGTCCAGTTATTATGTACCAAGTCCAGAAACACTGTTAAACAGATACAGAAGAAATATTAATGAAAAATAAAATATTTCATAGATTCCTTAAACGATTAACACTGGTCAGAAGAGTACACTGCACAGGGTGTTAATGCAAAATTTTATTCCTTTCTTAATATATTTCTAACATTTTTTGAAGGAAGTTAAAAAAAAAACCTCCAAACAGTGAACTGGGTAAGGGATGGATAACAAAGGGTATAAGAGTATATAGTAAAACAAATAGGGACCTTTACTTCAAAGTAAGAGAATTAGATAAATATACACTGAAAGCTCATAATAAACTTTTTTCTAAAATACTAAGAAATATAATAAGAAAGGCTAAGAACAGGTATATATCAGCAAAAATAGAGAATTCAGGCAATAAAATGAAAACTATATGGAATATAATAAAAACTGAAACAGGAAAACCTGTAAATCACTCTAAAGAAATAAAAATAGAACAAAATGGATCTGTACATACTGAAGTAGGAGAAGTTTGTGAAATATTTAACAAACATTTTACTTCGGTTGCATAGAAATTAGACATAGAAAAGCAATCCCCACATAGTGCCTAAGGCTTCTTCAGACTACTTTCCCAAATAGATTTGTGGAGATGCAATTGTCACCAGCAACAGTCTCAGAAATAAATACACTCATGAAACAATTAAAACCTAAAAATTCTTCCAGCTATCACAATATTTCAAGTAAATTACTGAAAAGATGTTCAGATTGCATCAGTCATGTACTTGCCCACATTTGTAATGAATCCATAATGCAAGGTGTGTTTCCAAATAGACTAAAATATGCAGTTGTAAAACTGTTATTTAAAACTATCGTCCCATTTCATTACTTTCAGGACTCTCAAAGATTTTTGAAAAAAATCATGTTTCATAGTGATAAAACGTGTAAATTGTAATATCCTCACTAATTCACAATTTGAGTTCCAAAAATGATCATCCATAGAAGTGGCTATATATTCATTTTTAAAAAACACATTTGAGGAACTGAATAATAGGATGAGCCCTGGAGGAATATTTTGTGATCTTGTAAAAGCATTTGACTGTGTAAATCATGAATTACCTTTGAAAAAATGGAATACTATGGTATTTATGGAACCACATGTGAATGATTTAAATCATACATGGAAAGTTGAATACAAAAAGTTTCCATTTTTTATTCTAAAATCAGTAAAGATGCATCATCAGACTGTGAGAAAATAAAACATGGAATTCCACAAGGCTCTGCCCTAGGACCCCTTCTCTTTTTGTTATACATTGATGACCTTCCTGGAAAATTATCTGACAAAGTTAAGAGTGTTTTATTTGCAGATAACACTAACCTGATTATGAGAAAAACACCAAACAGTAATCTAGAATTTAATGTAAATAAAGTACTTAGTGAAGTAGCAAATCGGTTTAAAGCAAATTCATTAAATTAAATCTTGAGAAAAAACATTATACTAGGTTTATAGCAATAAATTATGAACAGCCAGATTTACATATAAACTATAAAAATAACACAATCTTAGAAACAAGGAGTATAAATTCCTTGGTATTAAAATAGATGAGAAACTCTGTTAGCACGAACATATCACTTCACAACTGGAGAAGTTAAGTAGTGCCACCTTTGCAATACGAACACTTTCTCTAACAGCAGATCTAGAATTAACAAAACGGGTGTACTACTCATATTATCATTCAGTGATGTCTTATGGCATAATGTTTGGGGGAAACTCTTCACTGAGTAAAAAAAAAAAAAAAAATACATAGCACAGAAAAGAGCTATTAGGAAGCTATGTAGGGTAAAGCCAAGAACTTCTCGCAGATAACTCTTTAAAAAACTCAATATTCTTACAATAACTTCTCAGTATATATACTCTGTCATGTGCTTTGTCATAGAACATTTTCACAAGTTTACATCTAATTCACAAGTACACAATTTCAATACAAGAAACAGAAGTAACTTGCACAAAACATAAACATATTTGTCATTAGTACAAAGAGGAGTTAATTAATCTGGGATAAATCTATTTAATAAACTTGCCAACAGTATAAAACAGTTTGTTGCGACCTAGTGCTTACTGAGGTTAGTACATAAACAGTGTGTCATGAAACTCTGACCGTAAATGTTCCCTATGCGGAATAGATTGAAGTTCGAAATCGTGGTTGCCAGATAGCTATTCATCCTAACTAGCAAAGGTAGGCGATAGAATAAAAGTTCACTGTATTCTTTAGAAAAATTTTACAAGTTCGTAGAACAATTTATTGGCAATGGAAATTCTCTAAAATAATTATTTCAGTACAGATAAGTGAAGCAAGCCAGGTAAATTCTCATGAACTCCTAACTTATATCAGGCACCTGAGAATTTCGCAACTGTAGCAAATGCTTCTAGAATTTCAAAGATGGACGCCGAAAGTGAAGTATATCTGGTAACACGTGAATGCAATGAACTAACGCCTTCCCCCAGTCCTTTGTGGCCTTTATAGCTACTGCCTAGTGTTGTGCAATAATATCGGAACTTCCAAATTATCCAAAACTTTACCAAAATTAATTTTCACCCAATTGGCTCAAAATTTTTACAGTATGTATTCCTTGTCCTAAAGGTCAAAATTCATCGAAGTGAAAATTTTTGCATGTCAAATAGTTTGGCCATAAAAAAAAAGATTATTTAAATATTACCTAAAATTTCCTTTCACTCTTCAAGTCTTCTAGCTGTCAAGCAGTGGCGAAGCAAGAGGGGGGGAGGGCAGCGGGGGCGGTCCGCCCCGGGTGTCACCCATTTTTTTTTTTTTTTTTTTTTTGATAGACTCCTTTTATCCTTTGGTATCAAAACACTTCTACTTTTATTGTTTTGAATATTTGTTTTTAAGTTGATGTAGTGCTTTTTCATATGCGATCCACGGGCTACTGGTAACCACATGCACTTAAACAAAGAAAGTATTGCTCTACAGCCAGTGGCGTAGGTAGGTTAACAAGGGCCCTGTTGCAAAAAAATACTACCAAGTCTTTAGGGGCCCCTTGAGCTGCACTTGGGGTCCCCTGAGCAGCATTTGGGTGCGCCCTGAGCTTGGGGGCCCTTGTGCACAGTGCTGCTTAGCCCTCCGATAGCTACGCCTGTCTGTAGTAGCTCCAATAAATGATGCAGGTAATCATTGTGCTTGCCGTCTGTCACTGTTGTTTGGTTTGTTAGTAGCAGCGATGTATATAATGTAACTTTTCTTGTATAAAGCGAGGAAGTTTTAAAATTAAAGGATATATACCTAAAATTGCGAAAATCATGGTAATTAGATAATTAAATTGTAATTTCTTTAAATTATTTAAAGAAAAATGTTATTTTCCTTTGAAAATGAAAACAGCAACCTAGTGTATTATTATTATTATTATTTTTACTCCGTGATTCACTAAAAGTGTGTGGCGGAGGGAGCATTACACCAATCCTAATGTCAGAATACGTGTAGTCTAGGCTTCCACTTCGATTGTCCGGTCATCAATTAAACTCAGACATTTTAAGCGTGGTATGAAATTCATTTTTTTAAAATTGTTTTGGTTATTTGGAAATTCATTAGCTTTAATGCTAAGATTCACATGTGCCTTGAAGCATTTTCCAGTAATTTTTGAATTCATCACCTGACAGATTTCGTGTTTTCCAATTTACACTATGCGTACCTACCTATTGTCGGCAGTGCACATATACTCGTCATGAAATAGCATCATGTTGGAATTTATACAAACAAGATGATTCAGAAAACTGTGCATTAAACTAACAATACTGTCAGGTTCCAAGTCAATCCGAATGGGTCCAAGTATTCGTTGATGATATAGTATGTTGTTGGTAATCAGTTTTTGTAGAGCATGTATTTAAAACAGTCAGAACCATGTATCTTGCTAGTGAAATCGTAACATTAGTAAGCATTTAAATTCTAGGTTCATGTAAGTTTGCTATGATTTCTACTGACTGGGAATATGCAAATATAATTGTGACGAAATAAATATGAGTATGATTCTCTAAGAATTTTCCATAATTAATTTAGAGAAGAAGAAAATTTCTATTATGGGTAACCTCTCTTCCTAATACAGGTACTTAAATTCTTGCGGCTTCCTTAAATCGACAGAGATGTCAAACTTCTATTCCTCAAGACAAAATTGAGCTTTAATCATAAAATGAACGAACATTGGAACTGTTTACAACATTTTTATTTATACGCTACAGATGGGCAATAGAAATCTAAAATTTACACCTGGAGATGGTCTTCGATACATACAATGTCATATTTAGGAGTCTGTAGCTATGTATATCTTAGACGGGTAGTAAAATACTTAATTTATTAAGTAGTTCATGAAAAGACAAATGATATCCAAAGGTATGTTCTTGTATTACCTGACCCGTAGCTTTTTTTTAATTACGCTGTTTTTATATTTTATTCTTCTATTTCTAAGAAGGAATTTAATGTAGAGTTGCTTCTCTGACTATACAGTATCCCCCAGGGTCTGATGACTTGTGGGACCCAGATCCTGGGTTTTCACCGATGTAACCCCATCTGGGCCTGGAATTGCTTTTACTTGGACCAAGCCACTTCTGTTAACTTTTCTCTCGATATCCCATGGTTCTGCAAATACCACGGTTGCAAAGGCATTTAAAAACAGCTTTTGTTAATGTTTCAGTAACAAATGATTGGGTAGCTTTAGACTTTTTTAAATTTATAGCGGAATCTTATGTCGCCCCATAGTTACACTGGAGGAAATTAAAAACTCAACATGCATACAGGAATGGTAGAATTTTAGGAAACTTTGAAGATATATCCAGGGGCATACCCAGAAGAAATAAAAACAACTGGATCAGGGGTTTATTACCTTTAGATACAGTTGTCAGTGAGAAATTCACCCACCTTGAGCACCAATACATTCATGGATCCTTGCCGGCATTGAATCAATAAGTGTTTGGATATCTTCTTGGGATATGTCTCTCTACGCCTGCATGTCTTTTGCAGTCAGTTGTTGCAGTTTGTGCAGGGTGACCATATGATCTAATATGGCTACTACTGGCAGCCCAGACATGCTCTATTGGGGACAAATCCGGGGACCATGCTGTCAAAATTTTGACTGTAAACCCTAGCAAGGCTTGTGTTGTGATGGCCACAGTAAGAAGACCGGAATTATCTTGTTAGAAGATGCGATCTGGATGAAGAACATGTAGGGTATCACAATAAGATGCAACACCACGTCCACATAGTGGTGGGCTGTCATTGTGACTTCAACAACAGCCAACTCAGTCATGCTGTTGAAATTGATTACCGCCAAAACATGACACCAGTGGCTGCACTTGTGTGATGTTCTGAAATCATAGCAAGTAACCCATTTCTCTGTTACGCCTGCGAACATGTAGTCGATTATGACTGGGTAACAAGTCTGTATACTTGCATTACACTATGGCCAATCCTTCTGGAGAGTTCTCAATATGAAGCACCCTTTTAAAACACGCTTATTCTCCGACTCTCTCACAGTTAGACATTTGGGTGTAGACGGTTGTCACTCTTTGCCTCGGCATACATGGCCAACAAGAACTTGTGGACAACAAAGTGTCATGTTACACCACACTGTTCGCCACTTATACGTTTTATTTTTTACTTTTTTTTATTTTATTTTTTTTATTTTTTTTTTTGTAAAATTTCCCAGTAATTTTCATACTATCTTTATATATAAAGATGAATGTATGTTTGTTTGTTAGTTTGTTTGTTCTTCATACAAATCCACAGTTTTCATCCGATCGCGATGAAACTTTGCACATTTATCCTTTGAAACAAGGAGAAAAATACTGTCTGGTTGAAAAATTATCTGTATAAATAACACATTTTGTCTCATAACTTCGAAATACGGCGATAGACAGACACGTTGGATACGGATGTCTCTGTACCATGTTCCCGCGAAGTGGGCTGGTAGCTCAGTGGCTAAAGCGCTTGCTTATGAACGTCGTGGTCTCCGGATCAAATCTCCGTGGAGGCTAAGATTTTTAAAAATTGTTTTTGATCGTAAGAGTCACGGTTGGGCCGTCGGTTATTCGGATTGAATTTTAAACTGTAGATATCACAAAGGTAGGGGTGCAATCTGAGGCAATTCGTAGGTGGTCTTGCAATACAGTAGATGTACACTTTTTTACATTATATTGATCCATCAGGGGTGATTCGTAGTCAGTGTGTGTGTAATCTGCAGTAGGAATACTATAGATGCGGAAGTAAGTCTCTGTCTTATGTTACATTTTGACAATTAAATGCCTATACCGATATTGGAGGAATTTGACGAGAAAATCTGTAGGGAGGGCACTGGACTTTGTTTGCTCTTTATACAAATCAACAGTTTTCATCCTATCTTGATGAAACTTTGCACACTTATCCTTTGAAACAAGGAGATAAATACTGTCTGCATTTGGTTGAAAAATTATCTGTATAAATAATACATATTGTCTCATAATTGAAAAATTTCCCGTCGAATCGAAGTTGTCTGGTTCAAATAGTGCAATTAGGAGCAGAGATATTTGTAGTTAAAATGAAAGAAATGATGCTGAAATATTCGTAACTTGAATTGTGTCAATACTCTGCAGTATGCCACGATAATCGGCAATACTCCGAGCACCCCAGCGGACACGTCTCTACTCCGGCCAAGCAGAGCTCAGCCCATGTAGCTCTCTAGCCACTTCACCAGGCAGTTGGCGCTTTAGCTCAGCGGTACCACGCTTGCCTGTCAAGCGTGCAGCTTGGGTTTGAATCTTCGTCCCCACAACTACAATTATTTAACTCACTTTTCTTCAACTTTCCAGTGTGTTCTGGACCATCTATCTATTCTTTGGTAAAACAAGAATAATTTCGAATATTCTAGCAGAGTGTTCTAGAAGTTTCCATTCATACCCGCCTTCATCCTTTCCCTTGCGAGAGGGTATATATTAGCGGGTCCATTGGAGCTCGCATCAGTTAACAGTAACGCACAGATCATATCACTGCAACGGAATCGGAGAAAGCACAAACAATGTCACTGAAAAAAAGGAAATCAATAGGACAAGTAAATCCGAAAGTTAAACAAGCAAAATGGATGCGGGGATCTGAAACACCTGAACAGCGTGATGCTCGCCTTGAACAAGTTCGGATCAGGGCTTCCACGTCCCGTGCTGTTGAAACGACAGAACAAAGAGAAGCTTGCGTCGAACAAGAGTGAATTAGAGTTTCCACAGCGAGGGCTGCGGAAACACCTGAACAAAGGGAAACTCGCATCGAACAACAGCGAATTAGAGTTTCCACAGCGATGGCTGTGGCAACACCTGAGCAAAGGGAAGCTCGAGTCGAACAAGAGCGAATTAGAGTTTCCACAGCGAGGGCAGTGGAAACACTTGAGCAAAAGGAAGCTCGAGTTGAACAAGAGCGAATTATAGTTTCCTAAACGAGGGCTGCGGAAACACCTGCACAAAGGGATGCTCGCGTTGAACAACAGCGAATTAGAGTTTCCACAGCGAGGGCTGCGGAAACACCTGAACAAAGGGAAGCTCGCGTCGAACAAGAATGAATTAGTTTTTCCACAGTGAGGGCTGCGGAAACACCGGAGCAAAGGGAAGCTTGCATCGAACAAGAGCGAATTAGAGTTTCCACAGCAAGGGCAGCGGAAACACTTGAGCAAAAGGAAGCTTGCGTTGAACAAGAGCGAATTAGAGTTTCCACTGATTATAGTCTCCTTTTTGTAAATTTAGTCTGCAATTACAACGCACCACCCACATTTTACTAAATCATTATTTTCCTATAAAAACAATATTTAACTTTTAGTTATTCTTCTCAAACTTTTACACAATGTGTAATAAAATTTAATGCATCTTTTGAGATATGAATCATTCTTGTATCTAGAAAACTTCAGGATTTTCTTTTAATGTTTTCTACAACTTGTGAAACCAGGAAAACTTTGATTTCAAAATTCAGATATCTGGTCAGTAAAAATTTCTACCTTCTAAGTTACATACTTCATTTTACTTATTGTTACTTGAAACACCTCTGAAAATGAATGCAACATTTTCTATCACGAAATAAGCCAAACGCTATATTGCAGCTATGTTTACATTACATTATGACTTGATATCACTGTTTACCTTTACTTAACCCTTGAAATACTTAAGAAAATTGATTTTAATATGATTTACAATAGAATTGGTGCCAACTTGGCATTCTTAAAACAAATTTTGTTAATGAAGTGATAAAATTTAGGTTATATTACAAGTTTGCAGATAATAAAGATATATTTAAGGAAAAACTGAGATATTATCTTATTGGCAACTCCTTCTACTCCATTCAACAATTTGAACAAAATAATTAATTGTATTCCATATGACCTTTTGCAAAACTCTCTTTATTTGTCTTTTTAACATATAATTGTTTTCACTATGATTATGACTCGTATGTATGTGTATTAACCATGACATGATTCACATCCCAGAAGTCCTTCCTCAACAGGGATCCATTGAACAATATTGATAAATAAATAAATAAAATTCTATGTCTACTGAAAGGATGTTAGGACATTTTAGGTATGTGAGGGACTTGACAAACAAAACCTTGGTCTGACCATTGCTTGAGTGTAGTAGAGCAGTGTGGTACTCACATTACTAGTACCAAATACAGGAATTGAAGGGATTGCAAAGAAAGGCAAGCAGACATCTATGCAGAAATTAACTTAATCAGTAATTGATATGGCTCAGGAGCTGGAAGAAATGAGGTATGTGAAGAGATTGCTGGGTATGTATAAGGTACACACTCCTAATGAGGCCTCAATGGTTATTGGGGGAAGAATTAGGAGCAGTATGTAGAAGGGAATAGATGACCATGACCATAAAATAACAACTAAGTGATGCATGGATAATGGTTACTGAGGCTGCTCATCAGCAATGCTTTGTTTTTTGTGCTTCACAGGCGTCTAATGAAGACTGAGATGCTGCTAAGCAAGGTAACAATGTCTCTCATTGCCATGCCTATTTTTTAACAACACACTTTAGGCAATCTTTAGGTCATATGTCTATGCCTGAATATGGTGACGGAGATTTATGTTGCCAAAATATTGTGTATAAATAATAGTATTACTTGGTTGGTTTCCTGAGAAACATTCATAAACACAAAATAATACTTTATTTCAGGCACAAAGAAAAGGAAATCTTTCATTTGTGGGTGGAGGAGTCACACCATCATATTTTGAATGTTTTTGCTTTCATGTGTCCTTCAGCACATCCTCTTCCAAAGGTTGTGCTTATTTTCAGAGCAAGATTTCATCTACTACCATATCGCTAGGCCTGTCATAGTTTTGATGGGGGAAGCAATTGTGTTATCATCTGTATGTGAAATGTGTTCTATGTGATAAGCGTATTTTTATTTGTAAAATGCATAGTTTATTAGGTGACAATTGGGGGCTATTCCAGCACTCACACAGGTGATTGCTTAAAACTGCCTAAATGAATGTTCGGTACATGAGGCATGGGATTTGTACCTTCCCAATTCAGTGTGGTGGTGTGGTAAACACATGGTTTATTGGGCTAGCCAGTTGCAACAGATGATACAATAATCTAAAGCCAAAGAATGCATGAGTTGCCAGAGCATTGAGCAGCAAGTCAGGTGTGAGAAAGAACATTACCATGATGGCACCAGGAATCCATTTGATAAATTAGAAACTATTCATTCTTCTATCGAAGTAAAGGGAGCAGGGAAGGAGAAGAACAGAACTCAGGAGCATGATCCTGAACATTCCTTTGAGTCACAGTTGTTAAACTCATTAGCAGCAGATTTTGAGGCTATATCGATGGCAAAGTTCAACAGGCTGATCAGAGCTGTTTCAAAGGAGCTATCAAAAGGCAGCATATGACAGTCGCCACTTCAATGATCATCACTAACAGGGAACAGGTATGAAAACATGATATAGATTATTAAGGGATATGAACATTGTAACTGAAAACAGTGAAAGAATTTAAAGTAAGAATTTATCTAAAGCCAATGGAGGTGAGTATTGAAACTATCCCAGAGCATATGCTCCATTACTATCAACAATAATAACTAAGGAAATATGACTTTTGGTGTATGAATTTGAATGAAACAATTTTTTAACACTTATACAACACAAACATAGATCCTAGTATAAGAGACTGACTGTGTGTAATATTGAAAGGAATCAATTTACATAAAATAATTACAAAACAAAAGAGTTGTATACAGCAGCAGCTGCACTGTCACAGAATAACATGTACATTAATTATAACAACTACATTTATGTTAGATACTGGCAATATTTTGTAGATACTTTACATTTGAAGGAAATTCTTCTACAGAGTAAAAGGAGTTGACAATCACTTCTTTTATCACTTCCAGAATTTAATCTTATCCTCTGCCAGACACTTAAAATGTGTTGGGAGCTTCTATCCTTGAATATCTGATCTCTTTTTGAACAAATGACAATAACTTATAATCCTTGGGAAGATCTTTTTTTTAATTTTTTTATTATTATTCTTCTGGTGCCATAATTATGTATTTTACTATTTGTTTCAAATGACATTAGTGTGCATACATACTCAGCCACCAATGTTAAAACTACTAACTTATTGAATAGCTCTCTGCTGCAAGTATTACTAAAAAATCCAGACATATTTATTTCTATGATCTGAGTAATTTATAAGACGAGTTGCCCCAGAAAGTTAATATATGACAATGAAAAGTGAATATAAGTAAATAAATTAGTTTCTACATGCTGAGTTCATCTATGGCTGATATACAAGCTGCAAATGTAGCTGCACACTGTAACATAGAAAGACAAAGACATAGACCCACCAGATTAGTTTATGACTGATAGACAAACAGAAATATCACTCTCTCTATATCTTGAATAGACTTAAAAAATTATGGGTCAGAAATCTGCATTCAACTCATCATTTTTATATGGGCTTATAATACTATTAATGAAAATTGATTGTAAGAATGATTATCAGATGATTTTATCCAACCTGTTCCACGATATAAAAGTTCTAACCACAAAATTCAAACTAAAGCACGATGCAAAACACCATAATCTAGAGAAATGTGCTTTAACCTTATAATAATTTTCATTTGTTTATGAAAATAACTGGGACAGAGTTCCTATTTAGTGTACAAATGCAATGAAGATAGTACCATTCATTCACTCAAATGTAAAAGAAACATAAAAAAATACACAGGAAAAATACATAGAAGTTTTACTTCTTGTGTGTGAACACACTCATACCCTACACCATTACAATTAATTATTGAAAAAATAATGTCTTTCAAAATGTTAATAACAGTGACATAAATAATGGGAATGAATGACATGTCTATATTAATTACATTTAGAATCTTTTAAAAGCCTTACCTTTGTGTAGAAAGCTACTTCATTTCTAAAAAAATCTGTTGATCTAAATGTCTTCCTATGAACTAAGTTTGCAGGGAGGCTTTTCACAATCAGGCAAATGGAATATTGTTTTTTACTGTTATCAACTGATCCTTCAACCTTTAAACGCATAACGTTACTGAGGTAGCTATCTCCTTGAGCTGATGCCCCACTTATTGTATACCGAATCAAAGTTACATTATTTTTGTCACACACTTCTCGCAGTACATCAACCAGAATGTCTTCATTAAACTTAGGGGAGATCACCTGTAATAGATGTGGTGTTTCAGTTTTTTCTTCCATGTTAAACCCTGCAACATAAAATTTTGTCAAAGATTAACATCACATAAATAAGAAAAGAGGAATAATTAATTCAGTATCATTAAAAAATGAATCTGCAAAGCAAGACCAGGTTCAGAATGTTCAAATATGTGATTTCTGATATCAAAAATTTAGCCACAAGATTTTTAACTTTTGCTTCCTATACACATTGAAATATCCACACACACTAAATTTTAATAAATCTTAATATGTAAACATTACTTGACAGCTAAGAAAGCAAATTGTATGAAACTCTTACTCTCTTCATTACAGTGGCAGACTCAAGTTTCAATCTGGTTAGATTTTATTTGATTTAGTTTTAAGACTCTTTTCATAATATATGAGTTGTACAATAGCTCAGTGGATAAGATACTCATCTTCAAAATACTATGCCCAAATTCAAATCCCTGTGTAGCTAGGAATTTTTATGGGTAGGGCTTTGTTTATATGAACTACACCAGAATGCTCTGCAGTTCAAATCCCATGTAAAGCTGTAGGTCCAAGAAGAAAGGAACTGGCCGTACCACCCATGTCTTATTGGCTTAGTACACCTACTTCGGAAAGATCCAACCAAACTTTAGGCTGTGGACAAGTAATGATGTGAGTACTAAATAATAATAATGATATCAAATTCAATTTGTTTTAGTTTTAAGTACTCCTATATGTTGCTGGATTCCTGGTATAATAATAAAGAAACAACTAAGATCACTTGCTATGCTGCAGATCAGGAAACATCATTTGTGGTTGACAATGTGATATTAAAGAGAAAAATAAGTAAAATGATCTTGAAAATTTAAGTTATACCATTTAAGGCCTTGGACAGTGATCATAGACTATTACTGACCATCTTGAGAAGGAAAAAGGGGGAGGGGGGAATAGTGAATTACCTGTACAAACTGAGGAAGGACAGATCTAGTAAGGGATACTTAACACTGGTTAAGAAGAATGAGCCAAGGGTGGAAATGAGCACAGTAAGAAAAGAACAGGAAGAGTTCAAAAGGGCACTGATACGGGTGGCGGAAATAGTGTGAGACAGACCAAGCTCTAAGTGGAGAGAAAGAAAATCCGATGATGAAATTTTGGATTTAAAAAAGCAGCATTAGAGAAAACAGAGCTTTTATAGAATGGTTAAGGATTAGAACTCAAAAAATCCAAGAAAAAGGTACAAAGGTAGTAAAATGAAAACCAAATTGATTGTGGGCGAAGAAAGTGATTGGAAAAATTGTCAGAAACACTGGAAAAGGACAACAAAGGGAATAGTAATGCACATTTTCTTCTTCATGTAGTATGGTGGATCAGTTGGTTCAGGTGCGTGTCTGCAGAATGGAAGATCCCTGGTTCAAATCTTGGTCTCGGCTGGGATTTTTATGGCCTTTTAAAATGACCTTCACCTCTGGCAAATCTTTGCTTTGTAAATGTGAATAACATTAGGACACTCCATGGTAGGGATTTCACATAAAACTGTGGGTCCCCTATATCTGGTAGGATTGCTAGGTTAGGTTAGGGTAGCCACAACAGAGGCGCATGCGCGGCAAATTGAAACTCTGCCAATCGGCAGCCAAACTACCCTTCCAGGTCTTCCCACTAAGGAAGCCATATGCCCCTTTATTCTTTTTCTTTATGCTATAAGACCCACTTAAATGCACATAGCTAAAAGGATTTGTCACTGTTGGGTCCTTTCAACTGCTTTTTCTGCCCAATGCAAAAAAAAAAAAGAAGAAGTGTGGAACGATAATCGAAATATAATTAAGAAAATGTATAAACCTAAGATGATATGATAGGATCATTTTGAAGTTCTACTGAATGTAGACAGTAAAGTTGAACAAACAATCTTTACAGAAGATATCAGATAATGGAAGACTTGACAGTGAGAGAAGTTGAGGATGCGTTAAGGAAACTGAAATGTGGATGAAATATCAATGAATATAATAAGAGCAGCAGGTACTGTGGGAATACAGTGGTTATACCGAGCACTGAGATTGGTGCAGCAAGAGAAAAAAATTGAAGAAGAACTGGAAGAGCAGTGTTGCCTTCAAATAGGTGTTCAAACAAAATGTAAAAATTACAGAGAACTCAACCTTTCGTGTTATCTTGGAAAATATTTGAGAAGATAATGGAAAGAAGGATGATAGGAGAATTTGAATGTAGACCATGAGATGAGCAACATGGTTTCAGATCAGAAAGGTTGACGGTGAATTTAATTTTTGAATTAAGGCAACTACAAAAGAGGCACTATTTATAGGAAAGACCAAATCATTGCATATTTGAACACTGAAATCAACTGCAAAGGAGAAATTCAAGAAAGCATTTGGAAGCAATTGAATGAAAGAGTTAACAGTATTTACGATGGATGCTAGAGTTGTGTGAAACTTGGTTTAGAGAGAGAATTGTGGTTCAGATTAGATAAGGGGATCTTTCCAATTTCTGTTCATTATGGAAGATGGCCAGTAAGAATGAGGAGAAAAACATTAAAGCTGTGGTGTTTGGAGAAGATGTGATAGTATGGGGAAATTGCAATCCAACAGTTGGATGCATGGGCGGCAGTAATGAAATCTTACACAATTCCATTCCCTGTGAAAAGGTGAAGGAGTAATTGCAACTCCAAAGAAGGGCAGAACTAATTGGAATGGGAAAACTGTAGGTGTGAATTCTATAATTGTATTAGAGTAGAGGTGGGAAAAGTGACTAACTAAAAGAGCGGTGCTCATTTGATCACTTTATGAAAAGAACTAGTTCTTTTCAATGGTTCACCAGTTCAGTTTAAACAAAAAGAGCAGTTATTTCCATTTTGAGTGTAGTATCTGTTCATTTTATTTACATTTAGACTTATTTCTTAGATTAATCTCACATTGGTTACTTTCATTTATTTTTGTATTTGTTTTGAAATATTTTGGTTTCTTAAATGTTACCGAATTATTTTCACAAAGTCCTTTCAAAGCATCAATGAAATATTGTTCAGATTGCTGGGAATATTTGAGAGATAGTTTGAGGATAGTCTGTTTTACATTAATTCATTTACAAACACAAAGTACAATCAATTTTAAAGAACTTTTTGCCTTAAATGAAATGAAGGTTGCTGTTTACAAATAAAATTTTACTTATTTTGCCATTCAGCAGCCTACTTCTTTTTTCAGTCAAAATTTTCCAAGCTTTTGAAAATAATCTTTCACAAGGCACACTTGTAGTCATAATACACAAAGAGAAGCAGAGCAAGACATCTGATTCGAAAGAACTAGCTCCCAAGTGGCACTGCTCTGCGCTGTGCTGAGTGCTGGAATCAGAGACTGTCATCAACGAACTAGCTCTTTCCGTGTTGAGTGCTGGAACCGGAAAACGATGCGAATGAACTAGCTCTTTCCACGCTTAGCGCTGGAATCAGAGAACGTCGCAAACGAACTAGCTCTTCTCGATCTTCGGGATTTGTTCAGAGTGGAGTTGATAAACAATGAACGACGCGGAACTAAGAACAAACATGTGTCGGGCGAAAGTGACAAAGCCGAAACCACCTTATTGTTGGCGCACACTCGATTGAAGTTAAGGTCAATCGAGACCGACACACCACCGTCATTACAGCTTCCAAGAAGAAGTACAGTTAGCTTTTAGTGAGCAACTGCTCACTCGCTCTTTCAAAAGAACTGTTCTAAAGAACTGGTTCACTCGCGAATGACCCATCTCTATATCGGAGGTCTGATACGGAGCATGGAGGTCCCACAGAAGTGAAAAAGTTATTACTTAATTAACTTATTTTGTGACAATACTAACATATGGTTTTTGAGGAATGAATGATGAAAGAAACTGATATTAGCAGAATTCAGAGGAGTATGCTTAGAACAATTAAACTGCAAAAATTATATGGTAAGAATGTGAGTAAAGTAATTAAGAGAAGCCTGCACATGATACAACTGGAAGATCAAGAAGGTAAAAGGATGCCACAACAATGTCTAATTTGAAATTGGAAGGGAAGAGGATTTGGGGAAGACCTCTTTGTAGACAGAGGAATGAACTAGACGACAGTGGATGAGGAGGAATCATTGAAGGAGAAGAGACACGAGAGAGGACACTGTTTTTCTGGCTGTAAACTGGATGATGTAATAGAATTTTGATTTAAAAAAATACTGCAGGAAATACTGTGAACATTTTCAGTTATAACATTTATAACCGTAAGAAGATTGATAATAAACACCTAACAAAACACCACAATTTTTTAAATTGATAATTACTTCAATAAAAATTCAGACAGTAAGAAAGTCATATGTAGCTTTTTGAAGAAGAATAAAGAATAGAAGAAACAACACAGGATTAGTTCTGCTGTTAATTGCTTGTTTATTCAGAGTTTACATTTTAAAAATATGTTTACTCAGAATCAAACTATTAATTAATTTCATCTATTTGCAATGGAGCATAGGCTCCGGTGGCAATTTCCCTACACCCCCATCTTTCCCCTATCCTGCAGGCACCTATATTTGTCCTCTACAAATTTTATCTTTAAATTCTTTCAACGTTTTTGCCACAGTTTACAACTGCAGTTCTTCTGAACATTTTCCAGTGAATATTCAAGAAATTATACTAATGTTTTTAACTGGAAACTTTTTAAAAAGTCGATAAATACCTTGCAAATGAATTAAAGCAGATATCACCATCTGTCTGCAAACATTATCATATCCAAAGTATTGCATTAACTGATCGTTGTAATATTGTGTGTGAGGTTCAGATGGAATCTTTCATTACTCCTCAGTATTGTTTTTTAAATTATTTATTTATTTATTGTTCACAAAGAACAGTTATACAATTTTAATATGGTATTGAGTATTATAAGGCTATACTGTGAGTAACACATAAGGTAAAACTTGTGTGTGGGCTTCAAGTTGTAACTATCTTGATTCTTACATTATGGATATTTACAGTGACTTAAGATCTATTGGACAATCTATACTTGATTGTGTATAAACAATAATCAATATAGTATATTAGGAATATAAAGACACAAGTGATACAATTATTATAACACATGGACACAAAAAATTGTTAGTAGTAAAGTAATATTTAAGACCTACA
This sequence comes from Vandiemenella viatica, assembly GCA_031002005.1. NCBI lineage: Eukaryota > Metazoa > Arthropoda > Insecta > Orthoptera > Morabidae > Vandiemenella > Vandiemenella viatica. The sequence continues at coordinate 176,874,629 of JARYHS010009186.1, read as the reverse complement.
TATACATATTGTTTACACCAGGTGATGAAAATTTATTAATTCATTTAATAAGTCATAGTTGTCTAAAAGCCAAGCGGATTTATATTTATTCATGGTATGCTTTGGTTTATTGATAACATCTGCGGGTAATTTATTATAAATTCTTTGACCAAGGCAGCTTGGATGTCTTTGTCCTAGTAGAGTGTTTTGGCGAGGGATGTATGCTCCATTTCTTTTTTGTATTCTAGTATTCAAGTATGATAGGTCACTAGCGTTGAAGGCTTTTATATTGGCATGTATGTACATGACCTGCTGTTTGAATAAATAGCTGACGGACATTGATCAACATGCTTTGTTTATATAGCTCACAGGTTGGAAAAGTGTTTTTCAGAATGCAATTTTGACATCTGTTGACCTGAACCAAGTGTGTATTAAGTATCCCTCCTTAGCTGTTTATACCATATTGTAAGTGTGTTTGGACTAAGCGAAAAAAAACAGTTCTTAATGCTTTGATTGGAAGAATGTTTCTTATCCTATAAAATACATAAATAATCTTTTGTAGCTTAGCAACTAAGTTTGATGCATGATGATTCCAATGCAAATTACAGTCTATTTCTATGCCTAGATACATAATGTTTTTTGTTTTCTGTATTTTGACACAGTAGTATCTGAGTTTGATGGTCCGGTGGTTGTGTTGTTGCATTGGTCAATGAGAAGACTTGACACTGAGAGAAGTTGAGGATGCTTTAAGGAAACTGAAATGTGGATGAAATATCAATTAATATAATAAGAGCAGCAGTTACTATGGGAATACAGTTGTTATACTGCTTGTTGTTAATTTGGTCTTGTTTTCATTCATAGTTAGAAGATTTTGGTTTAACCATTGCTGAACAGTGTTTAGGGCATCCTGAGCTGCATTGAAGCTGTCTTCCCAAGTGTTACCCGTAACAGTCACAACTGTGTCATCAGCATATGAAGTGATTTTTGCACTAATGATTTAATTCACATAGGTTATTTATGTAAACAAGGTACAGAACTGATCCTAGTACTGTTCCTTGTGGAACACCTAATTTGACTTCTGCAACTTTACTTATGGTGTCTCCAATTCGTACCATTAGTGTTCTGTTACACAGAAAAATAATAAATAATTTCAGGGCAGTTCCTCGTATACCAATCTTCTCGAGTTTTGCGAGTAGTATAGTATGATCGACAGTGTCAAATGCTTTTTCTAAATCTAGAAATACTGCAATTGTCCTATTGGAATTATGAATCATCTTGCATAAGTGATTTGTCAATGAGTAGCTATACCTCGTCCTGAGTACTTACATCTGGTCTGAAACCAAACTGATTTTCTGAGAGTTCATTAATTAACCTTGATGCTATTTTTATCAAATTTAAGAAATGATACTTCATATGGTTAAAAATAAAAAAAAAACTAGCTGCTCTTCCTTGTATCAAGAGAAGTACACACTGCAGTAAAATATTTACATTTGAATATTGAAATCGTTTTTTCTTACTTACAAGATTGTCTGTTAATATTATGCTTACAACTAATATAATGCAATTGTGTATATTTTATATTTTGCAAAAAGGTTTTTTTTTGTTAGAAGTTTTTAATCCAATTATGTGCATGATCTTTTTTCTATTAAAAGTTTTCCAATCAATTCTTTGTTCCTTAATTTGGATTTGGTAATATCTGTGGAAAAAGTCATAAAACTTGGCGCTAGAAAGCAGACTGCGGTATCACATACTCGTAAGGGACTGAATTTAGAAAACATTTGGAGAATTATTAGTATACGGTACCGCTGGAACTATTTAAAAATTTAAAAAAATCACAATATGACACCAATGATACAACGTGCCTCGTTTCTTATGCTGTACCATGGATTACCAGTTGTCATTCTGGCGAATAGTTTATTACAACATAAGGACAATCCCCACTAAAATTTTTACATGAAAATTACATCCACCACATGAAAGTGCATACATTCAGTTTTATCTCTGGCTAAGCATGACATCATATTGTCTCTGACGAGAGTGACGGCCTCAAAACTACAGCATTACGAAATTTAAAGCGCCTGAATTTATTTATTTGTTAATACGGCTGGCCATGACATAATCGTACGCACTACACATAACAGAAACACGCAAATCAATAAACAGGGATGGATACCGGTAAACCTGATAGCAGGATGAACAATTATTCGTTTCTGTCTTGGATAGCAGACAAGCAAAATACTTACTCTGTAAAAATACTTATGTTGAAAATGTGCTCAACTTCTCCAAATCAGCTGTCAGTAAGAATCAGCTGAGAGATTCACCTATATAGTCTCTGCTTATCAGGGTCATATATCTTGTCAGTCCAGCTGCTCGTTTTTGTTTTGGCAACTTTTTATTAATACAATACAATAAGTCTACGTAAGCAAGATATACCTATCTTTACAAGTTATATAACACCTGGCTACATTTTACACCCATTGAACTCAATAGGATAGTGAATATTTCTTGCCAATGTCTTCTCAAAAGAGGTGTTTTTTTTACATAATGGCATAAATTTATGAATAAGGCTAAAAAAAAACATATCAAAGTCAAGTTTATATCGCAATACAGTGACTGTATTAATGGCGTAATAGTAGTATTTTATTTTTAATTAAAACTTTTTGGTTAGGTTGAAAATTGAAGTACTGCATGGACCATGCATTCATCCATTTTATTTGGTACCATTAATTTACATACAATGAGTTGTATAATGACTTAGAACAAGTCGCGCTAAGAAATATTTCATTCTTAATTCAAACACATTTATATTCATGCCATTCTTCTTCCTGTTCCATCATTTAAATACTATCTGACTGAGTAAAAGGAAAGCCCTTTCAGCTTGGGGTTTGAATTGTTCTGGGATCACTGGAGATCGCGATGTCAAGACTTGGCGTCTTAATACTGCAGTAGTCAAACGGAAGTCACCGCTAGAAATACTTTCCGAAGTGCATTTAATCGTATCATGGAATATTACAACTTAATTTATGCTTAAATATAGTGGTCTACGCTATATTACAATGGAATTACTGCTTGAAAATAATATCTCTTGTAGTTGACTACAGCAGTATTATGACATATTTTGTTTTGTATTTCATTCTTGCCTATTTGTTTTTTTTATGTATATATATGTATGTAGTCTATATAAAAGTAAATGTCAGAATCCTAAAATCTGAAAAATTCTCTTACATGAAACCATTATTTTTTCTATTAGTTCTAATACAGGGGTAACCAACCCGTGGTACGCGGGCCGCATGCGGCCTGCCTTGAATATTTTTCCGGCCCGCCAGATTCATCACACTCAGGGCCGGCGTTAGGGGGGTGTAAGCGGGTCAAATGTACCCGGGCCCGCCGGCTGAAGGGGGGCCCGATCACCGGCTGCAGGGGCCCCCGACTTCGAAACCAAGAAGCCGCCTATTGTCGCCCGGCTAGTTTGTAGAGCTAAAAAAAAAAAAGGTCGCCCATTTTACCCCGGGCCCGAAATTCCTAGCGCCGGCCCTGATCACACTTTTACAAAATATCTTTATTTTATATAGGAACGAAGTCTTTCTCGGCGTTAAGAATTTATGTAGTCTTCTTGGGAGACTAGCAGAGTAAACATGGTGTTTCTACACTTTTGTGGAAACACCTTGTTTACTCGGCTAGTCTTCCGAGAAGACTACATCCATGTTTATTTTATAATGGCCAAAGTAGTGAAATTTGTTTAAAAAAATACATTATTTGTGCATCCATATTTTGAAAAAATTTCTTATATTTATATATATTAATTGTAGAGTTATATATTTCTTTAAAATGTGCGTTTAGTACCAGTATTATTATGTTATCTGTGTTAACATGTAGGAATAATAGTAAACACAATAATAATAACTCATTATGTTTCAATTTTCACACCAAAAAAAGTCTAGAGTGGGTCTAAATCTAATATGGAGATATATAATTTTATATGCGGCCCGCGGAGTTATTATGCATTTCCAACGTGGCCCGCAAGATCATTTGGGTTGGGCAACCCTGTTCTAAAGATATGTGTATGTATTTTTAATGTTTTCATCACATTATTCTCTGTGAGTCTTCCCCATCCTGATATACCATATTTCAGTTGGCTCTCAAAAAGAGATAAATAGATGCCCATCGTAGTACAGACTTTTCTGCGGTACCTGACCATAAATATAATAGTGGTTAGTTTCTTACAGCACTCATATACATAGTTTTCCCAATTCATTTAGTTGTCAATTTGATTTCCTAGATGCTTTCATATCACTTATGTGTTCACTGCTTATGTTTTAATGCACAAAGTATCTCCCTCTCTTTGTTTGAAATGTTATTAATTTAATTTTATTGTGGTTTATTACAAAATAATTATCTTCCAGCCATGTTGCTAGTGTGTCAGGAATTGGAATAAGTTACCAAGAGAAATGATGAATAATTTACCAAAAACGTTGAAAGAATTTAAAGTCAAAATTTGCAGAGGGCAAATGTAGGTGGGTGCAGGAAAGGTAGAAGATGGGTGTTTAGGAAAATTGCCACTGGGGCGTGCGCTGCATCGCAATTTAATTAAATATAATTATTATTCTGAAAGTACAGATTTAGGTTTGTCTCTAGTATCCATAGTTTGATATCTTCATAGTTGCAACATCTGCATATAAATACATAACATAAATAACTATTGTGTCATTCTTTCCTTCTAGCCATGGGATGTTATTTATATGCAGATTCAACGACAGAAGCTCCAGCACCAAACCCTGTGGTACTCCTGCTCTTATAGTAAGCGTGTTGGATGTTTCATTATTAAAGTCTCTGTTGCTTTTTATAATTGTAAATTGTTTTCTGTTTAACCTTATCCATTGATAAGCATTACCCCTTATTCCACATTTTTCTAATTTGATGAGTAACCTTTGACGACTGGCTCTGTCAAAGGCTATTGATAGATCTACTGCCGTTGTGTACTCTCCATCATCCAAGGATTTTTTTATTGAATCTACAAATCTTTTTACTTCCTAAATCCATGCTCACCTTCTGAGTGCTTTGGTGAATGTATTTCAACATACGGAAGGTCAGCCAGTGTATGGTCAGTGGGTGGTGGACGTTGGAATGGAATTAGTTAGGAACTTGACTAGAATAAATATAAGCTGCTATGAATTCCTAGACAATTCAGTATGTATCAACATCATGGAAAGAAACAGCTACCTTGGTCTGCTATACGTGAAATTAATAAAAATAAGAAAAGATGCTCAAGTGTTACGTAAAATGGAAAAGAGTTTAGATCAAACGTTAAAATTCAGTGACAGTGATAAAGATTTTTTTGATACTATAGAAGATTCGCATTAAGATGAATTATTTTCTGAAGAAGGAAATACTTCAAATGATTTGAAATTTGATCTGGTATATCACATGCTTCAGGTTTCTCCGACAGTGGATTTCAAGAACACACTATTGACATTTGTAGCGGATTGGTCGGTTGGGCAGTTTAATTGCTTACCTTGCATAATTTAAATCGCCACCTTCCTCTACCTTATGCAAAGCACATATATTAATTTCAGGAAATAGAGGTGAAACCATTACTTCTGTTATTAGTATTTGTAAAGATTCTAAAATATTGGTTTATTTGGTACTCATGAATGCTTACAGACAGAGGTATATTTACCGTTAATCTTAAATATCTGTCTGTGCAAAAATAAAGTTCAATGCAATACCTCGTCTTACAGATGCAAAATAGCAAACAAATAATTATCGTTAATTGAAGCTAAGAAATTGCAACACATGTACATGAACTTTACATAGATTTACAAATTTCAGATGCAACCGAAGCGAAAAACTCTCTAATGCACATTGAGAGTGATTCTTGCATTACAATGGAAACAAGTTAACATCAGATTTGTCTGGGTTCTACAGGTCACCAGGGAATTGACTTGTTCCCACAAATAATAGTTACTGAAAGTTTCCAAACATGGAAGTCAATCTTTAAATTCAAACAAGGAAAATAAAAT
>JARYHS010009186.1:176801802-176867630 GCA_031002005.1 Vandiemenella viatica | reverse complement strand
AGTAAGGGAATTGATGCTTACACTGGTGGTTGAGCAAAAAACAAGGGGACCCAAACATGTTGGATGTTTTTCCTAATAAAAGTCAGATGATAACCTAATCAGGTGTCAAGTAACTGAAGGAATAAGTGATCATATGCATTTCGTGATGGATTATAAGGGGTTCAATAAACCAGTGTACAGAATTATAAAAAAAGCACAAATCTTAGATCTCAAAAGATATTTCAGGTATTAATTTTATTAAATGGAAGAATGACACAAGTATAGTGGATAGAAAGTGGGAAGAGTTCAAGAAATAATAAAAAAAAAAGGTGAAGTAATGTTTATTCCAAAACAGAGATAAAGAGAAGTACAGAACCTTCATACTATAACAGAGAAGTGAGGAGGTTAAAGAGATTGGTGAGACAAGAACATAAGAGAGTTAAGAAACAGCAAGGCTGTAGGGAAGTCATGAAACAACTAACCAAGTAATCAATATTGTTAAAGAAAATGGATAAGGCTGAATTTATGAAGAATATTATTGGTGCAGGAAGACCTCTGTCTGATGGATCTAGAAATTTCTATAGCTATATCAGAAAACTGAGGGGAAGAGAGAGTATTGAGACAATTATAAATAAGGATGGAGAAGAAGTAACTGAGGATTTGAAAAAAAGCAGAGTTATTAAGCAAACTGGTTCAGTGAGACCATTAGGGAAAATAATTCAGGGGTTATATCTGAAAACAAGCCGATCCGCACAGTTGGAGATGAACAGATTAGAAAATTTGAAATTAAATATGAAGACATCATGAAGGAACTAAGGAATCTAAAAAGTGGTAAAGGGGCCAGTGTTGATCATATTACTACAGATGTCTTAAACATAGCAGGATGTGACATAGTACCTTATCTTGAAATATTATTTAAATTGAGTCTGGATACTTGTTTGTTTACCAGAGGACTGGAAAAGTGTGATAGTAGTACTGGTCCATAAAGGAGGGGTGACAAACAGGGTTGAAAACTATAGGCTAATCAGCTTGACATCAGTGGTAGGTAAATTAATGGAGAGATTAATATGCAACCATATTAGAAGTGTCTGTGAGTAGAGTAAGTGGTTTTCAAGTCGGCAACATGGCTTTAGACAAGGATGTTCATGTGAATCTCAGTTAGTAGGCTACATGCAAAATATCTCTAATGAAATGGACAGGGGAGGTCAAGCTGATAGTGTAACATTAGATCATTCAAAGGCCTTTGACAGAGTGAGCCATAAAATGGTGCTAAATAAGGTAAACACTATTGGACTTGATAAAAAGGTGATTTGCTGGCTAGAAGAATACCTAAAAGATTGAAAGCAAAAAGTTAGGGTAGGAAATGCATTATCAGAAGAAGTAGGAGTGAACATGGGAGTCCTACAGAGAAGTGTATTGGAACCATTGTTATTCATTATTGTCATGAATTATTGTGTTAATGGTTTACTGTTAGAAGTTAGTTTGTTTGCAGATGACATAATGTAATACAAAAGGATCAAAACAACAGAAGATGTAAACAGCTGCAGGGTGATCTAGATAGGATAACTAGCTGGTTGAGTCGACATGGGAGGAAGATAAATGCAAAGAAGACTCAGATTATTAGGTACACAGATAAAAAGCTAAAGGTTGATTATAAAGTAGAGAAGGAGCTACTTTCTGAATACTCGAAATGTAAATACCTTGGCATTTCACTTGATAACAAACTTAACTGGGCAGGACACATTGGATGGGTAGTAGGGAAAGGGTTCAAATCCTTCATCTGTCAGAAAGAGTGATGAGAGGATGCACTAGAGAAGTAAGGGAATCGGGGTACAAAACTTTGGCCAGACCACTGCTGTAATATGGAGGTGTAGTTTGGGATCCACGTTTTGGGTGTCAAATACAGAAGTTGGAGGTTATACAGAGAAGGGATGCCAGATTTGTCTTTGGAAGTTACCGCAGAAGACAATCAGTAACTAATATGATAAAGGAACTGGAGTGGGATTCATTGAAGAATAGAAGGAGGATGAATAGAATCATGGGAGTGTACAAAGCCTGTACTGGTGATGAAGCATGGGAAGATATTGGTGGGAAAATTAAGAGAGGTGCTTGGTAGGGTAAGGTTGACCATGACTACAAGCTGGCACTTGATTTCAGGCATAAGAGTGTGGGAAAATTTTCTTTCATGGGAAGGGGTGTGAGGGACTGGAATATATTGCCAAGAGAAGTGATGCTAGAAACATTGAAGGAATTTAAAGTAAAAATTAGTAGAGGGCAAAAGTAGTTTAGAAGAGGAAAGCAGAAAGGGAGTGTATAGGGAGATTACCACTGGAGTGGAAATTCCATCGCAATTTTATCAATTATTATTATTATTAACATGAGTTACGGAGATTCACATGCTTCCTAACATTGAATCCCTCCTGCCCCGCCATCACAAACCCAGAACATTGTCTAGCCTATGATTTGTCATTGCAGTCTATGCTGTCAGTGAACTTAAATTAAAAGTGACTTGTGTTATCAGTAACAATGCAATATTTTTGTTAATAGCTAGTTTCACAATGGAAAAAAATAAAAGGTATTCATATGATGCGAGCTATAAATTTAAAGTAATACCATATGCAGAAGAACATGGAAACAGAGCAGCTGAGCAACATTTCGGCCCTCCACCAACAGGGGGAAAAAAATTTCGACTGGTGGGCTAGTTTAAAAGAACCAAAAAAATGAGTAAGACTAAATGTGCTAATGGAGGGCTGAATGGCAAATGACCAAAACTAGATGATGACGCATTGAAATGAATTCAAGGACACCATCAAAATGGCATTGGAATTAATACAAAAATGATTCAAATACACACTCATAAGCTAGCGCTACAGTGTAATTTAACAAACTTTAAGGGTGGAGTTGGTTGGTGCTATAGGTTTATGAAGCATCCTCAACTTAGCAGGGGAACGAAAACCAAAATATCTCAGAAAATTCCACAAGAGTATGAACAGAAAATATTATTTATTATTCATCACTGAAAGAGAACCAGTGTGGAACTAAGCCAAATATGAATATCGACGAAACTCCTTTGAAATTTGATGTGCTGAATAACAGAACTGTTGCCATGTAAGGTGCTAAAACTGTGGACATGAAAAAATGCAGTACACTGCTGTTCTTTCATGTTGTGCTGATAGTACTAAACTTAATACAATGATCATTTTCAAGTGCAGAACAATGCCAAAACCTACTGAAATACTACCACCAGGTAGTGTTGTTCATGTACATAGTGAGGGTTGGGTGGTCGAGGCTGGTATGAAATTATGGATTAACAGAATCTGGGGGAGAAGGAAAGGTGCTTTATTGAAGAAAAGTTCTCTTCTTGTGCTAGACCAGTTTAGTAGTCATTTGAAAAATTCTGTGTAAGAGAAATTGAGACAGGGAAATACTTACTTCACAATTTCAACCCTTTTATGTCTCAATAAATAAACCATTTAAAGCGTATATGAGAGAGAAATGGAACAAATGGATGATGGATAAAACCCAACATAAATTCATGCTGAAGGGAGCTTTAAAATGACCTACAATCAAACAAGTGTGTTAGTGGATAAAACAGTAACGGTAGAGAGTGAGAGATGTTATTGTTAAATCTTTCAGGAAGTGTGGCATAAGTAACACTCTCAATGGCATTGAAGACAATCTTATATATGAAGAGGACAATGATGATGATGATGATGAAGAGGAAAAAGAAATTTCAGATGATGATTTTCAATTATTTTAAAGGTCAGTTCGGTTTTATTAAACTAAGAATATTTTTTAGTCTGGCATTCAATCTAATAATAAAAATGTTATTTAAAAAAAAATACTTAAAAATTAAGGTGTGTCTTATAGTCCATAGCATCTATAGTCCATAAAATATGTAGCTGTGTTTTCATATAGAGAATGTTTGTAACCAGTTAAAGTTCAACAACACTAAGATTGTGTTCACATTTTAGAGAATGCTTAAAATAGGGATAGGGAAATTAAGTACTCACTGTAGATGAAAGCAGTGGGGATGTGATGAACAAATGAATGCGAACACAATTTATAATATTTTGGTATAAATCTTAATCATATCAGAGTTGAGCAAGTAGATCACAAGTGTAAACACCTACCACACCTATCGTTGTCAATATTTCAGAGTAGGAACTTGCCTAGGTGCATCCTGTTACACAAATTAATTTAAATTGTTTTTTCAGGTTGTTATTCCACTGATATTAGAACTTAATGATGACATTGATGGAAATGAGACCTTTAATATCAATATTACAGCATCCAGTGAAGGCTCAGAACAGACGCCACATGACAACAATAGACTTATTCAACTTCCTGTCATAACTTCAGCTGATATCAGCCTTTTGGGGTTAAGTATATTAAAGAAGTGTTATATCACTACAAAATGGATTTGTCGTTTTTATTATTATTTGAGTCTACTCCTTGTAAAAAATTACCTTCCTCATGACACTTTTACCTACAACTGCATTTTTAAAAACACTATTAGGATTAAATGAGATTTGAAATATTTTTACTGTAGTAAAAAGTAAGGTGACATAGTATCATGAAAATTATATGTTTTTAAAAAAGTAAAGTCTGTGTTACATTTACCTGTTGATTAGTGTTAATGTTGTATCAGTAGCATGGTACAAGCTTCCATTTTATTATTCTTGTCCAATTTTCAGTTGCGAGACACCATTAGCTTTTAAGCATCCAGAAATACAATAAATTTGTATTTCTTTAAATAAGACTATAGAAAGTAACCCTTACTTTCTAGAAATCTTTGTAAAGAAGGAAACTCTCAGGGGAGAGGGAAAGTGGGGGGGAACACACACACATGGAGAGGATGGAATTTTTAGACTGAAGTTAACAAAACAAACAAATGTAGTATGGTTACGAGTTACAGAGTAAATAATTTGCATTGCGCTGGTATGGCAGTTGGGATGGTGGGTAGTGTAAATGTTGGGAAGGAGGATAGGGAATTCAAATTTGGAATGAAAATTGACAAGGAAGATGGTCTGAAGAGAATACATCAAATATAAGATTTAAAAGAGAAATATTATTAACCGTTTGAAGCAACTGCAAGCAGTAATCAAAGAAAAACAAAGATGTCAAAAAATAGATATACTTTTTTATGATACATGTTATTACCTTTTTCTGGCATCCTTGATAAATGTTTCTATTCAGTTAAGATGGTATACAAGTGTTGAAAATTATTGGAGGAAATGCAAGAGATCATGAGGACCAATAATGAAAAATAAGTTACAACTTATATAAGAACGAAGTCTTTCTCAGCGTTGAGAATGTATAAACTGCTCTCGGGTGACTAGCCGAGTCAAGAGTGCGTTGTCACACGATATTTCGGCGACTAGATTCATCTGGTGAAGAAGATGGCGGCAATGAATCTAGTCGCCGAAATATCGTGTGACAACGCGCTCTTGACTCGGCTAGTCACCCGAGAGCAGTTTATACAAGTTACAACTTTTCTTTTAGCTTTCACACTACACAATTAATATGGACTTCCATCTTCATTTCATCCATGTTCTTTTATCACAGATATTTCTGATGTGGATGCATATCAAACTCTGCATCAACTTAACTTCCTCTGAAGTCAAATTAATTATCCCATAATATTCAATTCCAATGTTTCTTACCTGCTTCAGGGACAAGTATTACTTGGCATTAGTAAGCAGCAAGTCTCTGGACTCAATCTGAATAATATTTCGAAGTATGGTGCAAGATGTAATAATATTATCAACAGCAACCTCTTTAAACTATTTTATTTCAAATTTTATATCTTGCTTTCATCTTATGTGGAGAAGCTCCTATACTGACTTTTACTATACCATCTATGAATTATTGGGCATAATGGTGTCATTACACTATTTACTTAATATTTCTTCCTTTTTCATATCATTGGTAACTTCTGCCCCATCTTTATCGATAACTGATTGAATAGCTTCTCTTCTCCTCAATTTCCTAACACACTCATTTAAATTTCTAGATGCATCATTTTGTTGTTGCCCCCATAATATTCTTCATGCCCATCTTTTGCTTCCCACTTTGTGGCTCTTGATTCCTTTTTTAGTTGCTTCATGTGTTTTACATTGCTCTGCTGTCTCTTATCTCTGTTGTCTCCTCTTCTTCCAAACCTCTTTAGTCTTCTTGCCTTCATACTATATCAAATAGGTTCTGTACATTCCTTTATTTTCAATTTTGGAACAAACATTTTGTTCCTTATTATTAATATCTGTTTGTACTGTTCCCATTAAACCTCCACTGCACTGGAGCTACCCTGCCATACACTGAATCTTTGACTGATATATCTCTTTAATTTATAAATATGAGCATTTTTTCAACTGTAGTTGTAACCACCTTCAATTTAAACCACTGGTATAGTGTATCCTGTTATATCCATCAAACGGAAGTTCCAACCATGTTGTTTTGTTATCATTTATTCTTTTAAATCTGATATCCCACAAAATTATAAGCATGCTACATATCCAACATATTTGATTCACTTGTGCTCTGTTCCACTCATTTACCAGTGTAAAACCCTCTTCACTCAGTAAGGTATTTGCATATGTATACTCCCTTCGAGTCCATACCTGGTAAATTTAAGATTCCACCAATAGTTACCATTCTTTGCTCACCTCAAAATTATGAATCTGAATTTAATTTCTTCCCATAGGCCTCCTCTTTATCATTCATTCTTCAACCATGGTAAGTAGTGAGAACCCTCACTTTTAATTTTATTTCATCCCCAACAATCCATACTAATCTTTACTAATCAGTATAAAAAAAAACTCCTCCGGCAACTCAACAAACTCCAAAACTGTGGGAGATATCTCATTGACCAGCACTCCCTGCTTTAACCAAGATTCTACCCCAATAACCATTTGTGACTTTGTAATATTCTCAGTTTTATCCTTCACCCTCCTTTTTGTGACTGCTAGTTTCATTGTTTCACCAGCTTTAAATATTTCTTTAATATTGCCTATCATGCATCTGTATTCAATATCCTTTTTATTCTATTTTTTATTTCCTCACTTACAGTCTCAAACCTAAACAAGGCACAATTCTAATCCCATTATAAATGAAGATGGGTTCCCTTACAGCTTTAGGTAGAAACTCAGAAAATAGCTCCTTCCATGTTCGTTTTAGGTGTAGGTCATGCGTTGTGATGTCCTATCTGCCAATAGTAACGATTGGCACAACCGTAATGCCAGATATCAGACTTCAAGAGATGATAATAAATATGATCTCAAGACAGGGGAGTGGGATGTTTTAGTTTGTTGGTAGGCAAGTCAAGAACTGGTATTGAGGGAGCTGATGATCAATCTACTTCAAATAGTGAATGAACTACAGTGAAAATTCATATAATTCAAGACAGTCGTCTTGGAAAATTGCAACCAGTGTATAAAAGCATTGTGTTTAGTAGTAAAAATAGTCATAATAATAATTATGTATGCCTTTCCACTATTAATAATAATTGAGACTAATAGTACCAAATACTGATATATTTCTTTTAAAAAAATTACAGGAAAAGCAGTCATGAGCAACTCATAATAAATACAAAAAATAGGACAGCTAATTTCAGCCGAACAGCACCCAACTTTTTCAAACATAGATTTGAGGTAATTTTTTTTATTTATACTACAGATGTAGTACACATGCCATACTCAAGTCAATAGTTCAATTTTTAGCCCTTTAAAGCTATTATTATTCAATCTTCAGCAATAAAAGAAAGTTATGGTTACATATAAAGGTATATCTTTCTGTTGTTCTTCCAAACAACATACACCCACATATATATAATGTTTCTTGTTAATCAGCGAATACAACAACAACAAAATAAACATTTTTTTTTTAATTATCTTTCACAGTCTGTGTATATTTTATATTCTGTGGTCCAGTAGGTATTGATATACCCACTATTTTGTAAAATGACTGCATTTGGCATTCTCAAAAATCCACTATCTTCATACTCTGCAGTGATTGAAAGTGGACTGGAGCTATGGCTATTCCTGTTTACATCTTATCTAGTCTTACTCTGTGCCAGAAAGCACCAAGAAACTTTCCTCATTTGTTCCAGACACTTTTCCAAGTCTGGCTATAACTAGAAACTATTGGAATACTAAGGTATAAAATAGTTTCAATTTAAATGAAGAAACTGAATGGGTGAAAATATCATGGATACCTAAAGTCAAAAAGGCAAAAATTTATGAGCCAATACTTTACTGTGGGTAGAATGAACAGGTAAACTCTGTAGCCTGTCACTAGCCTCTCACTGGTGCAGCACATGCATAAGTTATCTTGGTTGTCTGGGGTGAACTGCGTCAATTTATCGAAACCTAATGTTTTGGCCATCATTTTGTGGCCTTATTCAGAGCACTGTCATGGCTGGAACTGGTCCATCTATATGTAGCTCCCGAAGAGCACGCACCCACAAGCATAAGTTATTAGAAGAAACTCTTTTATCAATATAATGATAAACATCCAAAACTCCCCTTCACTGAGGCCCATTAAGGGACATTAGGTTCTTGAGAATCCCAAATGTTGTTTTTGGTAAAATGTTGAGAATACCTATTCTTACTGAGTCATGGCCTACATTCCTGCAAAATTGTGCTGCTATGTCTACTTACTTGAGAAAATAAAGTTAGACAATTTTCTTGTTAAAAGAAATATTAATATAATTGTTTTTCATTTTTTACAGTTCTTATTGTTTATTACTGTAGCTCTTTGTCAAATATAATTAAGATTTGTTGTTATTCATTCTTTCTTCAGGTTGTGAACTTTGGACCAAGTCCAGTTAAGAATATTAAGCTTGAATTTAAAATACCAACTATAGTTGCGGTGCAGGGATCACATTTAAAACTGTTTGAAATATCGGAGCCAAAGGTAAATAGCAGCATATAATACAAAAATAACCACAAAAATTCTTTATATATCATTAGTTTCATAAAAAATTATTATTGAAAAGCATTTGTAACAGTTTTTCTCTAAAGGAAAAGGTTCAGATAAATATCTTGAAACAAGTAAAGCTTGTCTGTATTTATAAGGGTAGTCTGAATAATATGTCCTCAATATAAACTGTTAATTATATTGCAACGAAAAATTAAGTTAAATAACTCAGTAAGAATGATGTATTTGTTTGCACTAATTTATTATAATCAAGTGTTGGTGAAATTTCACATTTTTGTAGCTTTCTGATAACATTGACATCTGTATTTAATTGTAAAAAATTTTCTGAATCCATCGCATGTTCTCAACAAAGTGACCAACAATTTATTATTTCATGTCTAATAAAAGTTATTTATGTGCTTACTATCAGTACTATCTGTACTATTATATATCTGTAAACAAGCTGTGTTTGTCTCTTTACTGTAACGGGTATCGCGCAATAAGTACCGCAGTAATTTGGATGTGGTTTTCACATTTTTAGAGCTAATGGTTCCATTCAAAATCTGGGAAAATAGCTAATTACTTATATGTACCATGGGAAGGAGTAAACAATAAAAAAACCTTTATATTTGGAAAATTGTGGGCTGCTGAGCATACTGCACTTCAGACGCGCACTCCTTTCGCAATAATCTCACAAAACTTTGGATTCAGTTTTATTTTTTTACTTTACTTTTAGTTTTCTGGACTGCAGTGCTTAATACGTGAATTACGCATAATAAGCATTGACTTGCATCGTAACAGGTAAGTTAATATGCGTAATGCGTTAGATTAATTACTATGGTGGTAGACATATATTATCTCTGGTAGACAGTTAACAGTTTGTCTCTGGCACAATATGTCGCTATTTCTTCTTTAGATATCATTATGGTTAAGAAAATTAGTTTCTTTCTCGAAGAAAGATGTATGAAAAACAGCTACCATAAACATCAACAGGTAACAATACATTTTCCCCACAATGACTTGTGTGGAACTTCCCATATTTCTACGTACGTTACTCGATTAATATATATTTTGTGGCTATAAAGTGCAAATATTCGTCACTAATATCGCCCAAGGAATGTGTGTACAAATTTTGGCTGCTGTTCAAACCAAGGCCAGTAAAATAAACTGTTATTTCTATTAAATAAGTCTCATAACCCAGATTCTGAAATGTTTATCACCATACGTGCTTTGGGTTAATGACGACAGCAACATGGAATGAGTGAAACTAAAAATCAATTAAGCATCTTAAAATGTTATGCCACACCGTGTAAATAACAATAACACTAAATCCATCATGCCTTATGATCTAACAAAGTGAATCAATTGTCATTCTGGTCCAGGCTGCATTTTAACCTAACCAGAAATCTAGCTATTGATTCTTTTCGTAAATCATAGCTTCTGTAACAACCGCATTAATACATTCATTGTTATCGATTCTTGAAACTTTGTGATTACTTACATGCGAGTGAAATAACAACATTAATAATTTGGTGTCACTGAAAACAAAGGAAATTAAAAATAATTTGTAATGTGTAAGATTAGTTTTAGTACGTACTATTTTAAAACAGAAACTATTGATCGAATCAACATATTGTCAAAATAAAACCAATATCCAATCAGAATAGTGAATGAGGAGGTGATTACTGGCATTAAGTTTAATTACTAATTATATACCCCCATAAAAATAAGAGAATTGGGAGGGGGGGGGGACTCTTTATGTTGATTAGTATCAATAATTTTGATCAGAATTATAGAGATGTTGCAGTTTCACAGTGCATACCCATGAGCTGCCACTGCCCATGATATTACTAGAATACCTCTTACCTTGTGCCATAAAATTTATTTACCAATTTTCTTCTATTTATAAATTTTATCCATATATAAACCCAATATCAATATGATTGTATGCACTCTTAGGAGTTGTGTAATTGTTACTTGGCTTATAATTAATTTGATTAATGTAACATTGGAAAAATAAATGAAAAAAGGACCAAATGCTTTTACCAAACAACTGGTGAATTAATATTTTTGACAGAAGACAAGCAAAATTAAACGACGTTGTTTTTTATACTGACTTATATTTTTTGATCGTACTTTTTTTTGGACCATTATTGGTCACTCTTTTGTAAATAAGAAAAATAATGTCACTAAATATATTCTTTTCATCCTGGTTTAGTAGATTTTGTAATAGGGAAAAATTCTCATAAATTCCCAATATAATCTATCCAAATATATAACTTTTTCCTGTATTCATTTTCATAATAGACAATTTTCACACTATGTATATAAATGGTTCATGTTGTCATGCCAGATAGCTGATTTTACAACCAACTTCGAGCAACACTAAATCTATATAATATTAATTCATAAAATGAATCATTTATGGCAGGAACAATTGTATGTCATGGCTAATGATTGAATGCATGTTAATTTTACACCTAGATTTTTGTGTAAGGCAGATTTGGCAATTGACGCTCATGAATTAATTAAAAGAAAGAAATTGAGAAGAAAAAGTTTTTATTGTGCTAACATTTTTTAACTATTCATTTTTAAGGTTACTGGTTATAATTAACTTACCTGCAAGCTAAAAGGTTTATAGACCATTAATCTTTGTATTCTGGCTATAATTTCTAAATAAATCTAACCTTTCTAACTTTTGCACCTCCAATTATTTTTTTATGTTTTTATAATATCCTCATCTGACAATAAATGGGCTACCTCAAGGGCATATCCATGATCATACCTAGGGGGAGGCAACATCTGAATTAAGGGGTGGGGGGGGGGGTTAACTCGTATTTTTTTCGAGGAAATGGGGTGCGGGACTGAAACATGATGATTTCTTACAAATAAAACTCAAACCTATTGAGGAAACTAATTTTATTATTGATTAACATAGTAATCCAAGGACCTACTACGCAGTTAATCAAGATTGTAACTCAATTATGGTTTTCGGATTATAGTCTCAGATTCGCAGAAAACTTTTCAATAACTTTATTTGTCAATATCTCACTGTGTACTTTCATGAAATTTCAATGCACACTCACCAGGCATAATCCAGTCAATCTTTCATCTCCCATAGTGCTCCTGGGCCAGTTCTTCACTTGTTGAAGTGTACGGAAGGCAACTTGATTTTTCTTCTATGGGGGGGGGGGGGGCAGTTGCCCATCACTGGATACGCCCATGCGCTACCTCATGCTGTGTTAACTGCTAGATCGGATAAAATAAATATTGTTTTTGTTCTGTTTTGTTGATCTACTTTTTCTATTAATATAAATTTGATATTATTAACAATCTTCAAACCCAAATATAAATAAAATATACAAGACACGAAGTCTAATGATCATGAAGAGTAATTATATACATGTGTCTGAGCCTGTCAGCAGCTCAAGTTCCATGATAACAGTATCAGAATATAAAGGGTTAGAAACAAACAAATCATTAACGCTGATGTTGCAAAAAAACTGCAAGAGCGCTGGGGTATAATGCTGTGCCCCTCTGTCACCAAGACCTGTGCCCACACGGAAAAATTGCTACAATCAGAAGATTTATTGTCAATTGTGAAAATCATAAATGACATATTACTCCTCACTAAAAAAGACAACAATGACTATAATACCAACAATAACGAGCTCAGTCTTGAATATTAACATTAATATTGCCATATCCAAAATAATAATCAGCGAAAATGTAAATCCAAAATACTTTGGACTTTGACACTCCTTTCTCCCTACTCCATTACCTGAAGTGGCATTTGCTCTACAGTAAGGCCAGCCCTGCAAAGAAGTAATTACGTTGTTTGAGGAAAAAACTATAAATTTAGGAATTTGTATGATTTGTTAAAAGTTGTGCTATAGACATCCCTAATTACATATTTGTTAAATTCTATAAATGTAACAAAAACTATCTTATTCATGATATATGTATACTTACTATGACTGCAATATATGTTCAAATCTTTTCCCTACAGGCATACATTGGCAATAAGACATTCAAATGCTGGAATGTGGGAAATCCAGAATTTGTATCATATGAAGGAAAGGGATCACAAGAAGCATCCTTATGGGATGGTCCCTATAATAAGTTCTTGGTAATAGTAGTCCAGGATGGCAGCAACATAGCAGACAACGAGATGACTTTGATCCTGCCGTGGAGTTCCCCAATGGAACACACATTGCAAGTTGTAAGCAGGACAGTAACACATGTATTACAGTGCACTGCATGATAAACAAACTGCACCCTATCAGTTATACAGCTACTGTAACATTCACAATTCAAATCATCCCATCAGCACTTTTGGGTAAGATATATTTATCATAATCCAGAATATTAAAAACTTTTTGAATGTTTTAACATGTGAAATACAATGCATAATATTTAGCACTGGAGACCATTAAACGACTTTTGATTCATAGATTGCTAACTAGAGGCAATGAGGTTTTTGTTTGTTATTGAAACATTAGTTCATATTTCAATTTCATAGAACTGCAGGGTTAAACAAGTTTTTTGTGGCAATTTGAATGATAATTAGTCTTTATTGAGTCAATTTTTGTCTATTTCATATCTTTTGACAGGTCTGTAGGTAGTGTATGGTTTTGCTGTGAATTTACTATGGAATTTAAGCTGCATTGAGTTTCACACTGACATGCACCATATTCCAAACATTAAGATAAAAGTGATATTCAGTTGTTTCACAATAAGATATAGAAGCTACAAAATTAACTTCAAAGTTGGACAAATTTATTCATTTGTCTGAAAAAACGCTTTCGTTAGTGAATACATATGGTATCAACTGTGACCACCATCCAGAATAACTTGATACATCATTCAATGAAAGTTTCACGGTAGTGCAGCCGGATGGAGTCATAAAACGACGACGTTTCAACAACCTGCTCGTTTGTCTTCATCAGGTCTATTTAGATGTTGCTTCTCGAAATCACAAACAGACTGTCTTCGCTGCCGCCGAAATTCGAATGTCGTGTATAGAGGGTTGCCAGGACGCCCAATCAGCGTGCTGGAACTGAGGTTATCAGTGTTGCAGACTGCGTATGGAGCCAAAACGGTCACCCATCCAGGTGCTGACCATGCTTACCGTTGCTTAACCGGTCTACCGCAAGCCGAGGGTATCAGTGTTGCGGACTGCATATTGAGCAACGGTGAGCGTGGTCAGCACCTGGATGGGTGACCGTTTTGGCTCCATACGCAGTCTGCAACACTGATAACCTCAGTTCCAGCACGCTGATTGGGCATCCTGGCAACCCTCTATACACGACATTCGAATTTCGGCGGAGCAAAGACAGTCTGTTTGTGATTTTAAGTAGCAACATCTAAATAGACCTGATGAAGACAACCGAGCAGGTTGTCGAAACGTCGTCGTTTTATGACTCCATCCGGCTGGACTCCCGTGAAACTTTCATTGAATCAATATGCCGGGAAAGTCTCCATTTCCATATTTGATACATCATGTCAGCTCACACATTTCTTTTTCTTAATGGATTAATATGGTTCTCATTATTGTGCAGCAGAAGTAGTTTGACGGTGTTATAGATTAAACGATTGGGTTGTGGGAGAAGAATGAGAGGAAGAAGGAGGTACAAGATAATAGATAACATCAAAGGAAACTGTATGGACATGAAGAGGATGGCAGAGGACAGGAGAGCAACCATGTGAAAACCTTCATATTGGCAGAACATATAATGATAGTGTTGTACCCCAAAATATATGAGGAGTGCATCATCTTTAGTAAAGTGAAACATCGCAGAAAGGCGAGGTAGAGACAAAGATGCTGGGTAGCCAGGACAATCACGTGAGGAAAAGAAGTGCTGTGATTGGTCGTGAGAGACGAGAGAAGGAGCGTGGCCATGCCAGTGGAGGCAGTTGGTGGGAAAGGTGCTTGGGAGTGGCCGGTCATACAAAGAATGTTCCCCGTGTACAAATGTGCCGTCCATGTTAGATACTATACTGAATAGGAATGTTAAATATGAGTGCTGGAGAAACTGTTGATTGATATGCTAACTTGCAATCTTGAATATAGTGGAGAGTCCAATAAAACAATGATCATGTCTGGTGCTGACAAACTATGTATGGTGATAGAATAAACTGTGAAATAAATGCAGCTCCTGTGTTCGGCAAATGAGTTTTATTAATTATCACAATGTACAATCATCATTAATTATCACAAACACTGATGATGATGACTTTGAAATAAATATTATCAGTAACTTGAAACTGATAATTCAGTCAGTCACAACATTGCAATGAACTTGTGTATAAGCGAACCAAGTACCATCATTTACTATTAAAGAACATCCCTATGGACATTTTCTCAGTTATTTCAGCATGCAACTAAAAGGTCAGAAATTAAAATAAATTAAATATTTTACTATTTGAAGTACATTGTTCAGTGCCTTCCCTGATGACATATTACAGACTGTAACTCATTTACCTAAAAATAAAAACTTCTGTAGTCTCCAAAGAATGAAATCAAAAGTTAATTTATGATCACAGTCCACTTTCCCTTTCACTTATTATTTCTAATACTTTTCCTAGTATCCTAATATGAAATGGTATAAGTTTAATTTTGAAGTATAAAATATTACAGAGGTTGTGGAATTTCAAAGGAAGTTAATAATCATGTGACAGTTGTAAACATGAGTTGTTGTCAATACCTAATAAATACAGTTGAACGTCATATATAAGATTAAACTATGATTCAAAATATTTATAAGAGATTTAATATTTGGAAGAAAATGAAAATGAAAAATACCAAAAATTGCTTCAGTAATTTATTACAGTTAAAATGTGTCTTATTTATAAAAAGTGTAGTAACATAAAATACTCAGAATAATTTAAACTATCACATATCAAAATTTGGTAACAATCAGTAAGCAACCATGGGAAAGTTGCAGAATCAGGTTCACAGGGATGCATCATGCAACAGGGCACAATGTTCTGGACCATGGATAGTCAACCTTTTTACCTATTTCCCACCTCTATATATCTGTTAGTAGTTAAAGCTTTTAACTTACCCCCAATTCCATAGGAACGGTTATAATCTTCATAAATGTATAAATAAGAAAAGAAAGGGAAATTAACCCACCACATACCAAAGTGGACGGATGCGATGAGAGAACACTAATGCTGACAAACAAACAACACAATATTTCGGCATATGCCTTGCTCACAAATAGAAGAAACGGGCCATTAGGCTCAGAACGTGTGTGCACACCGAACGTTACCTAATGACTAACCGTGTTGTGGTGGGGGGGGGGGGGGGACGGATAAGGAGTAGACTATCGATATCGGTATACAATGTCTGAGATAATATATTTAATATTTTGGCAGGCGATGGTAAAATGAGCAAATGTAGTAATGGTACGGTATAAACATAGGAAAAAAAAAAAAAAAAAAAAAAAGTAGTGATGGGTTAATTGGAATTTAACGGTGGTTAAGTCCAGGTGGGTGTCTTGTATCCAGGATATTCTGGTACGCTAGTTCCCATCTCCGGAGTTCTGCTGCAGTGGTGCTGTCAGGGAAAACTCTGACTGCTCTCACAGTGAAACAGTCGTTGAGGTTGTTGGAATCATGGCTATTGGCATGTTCTGGTACTGGAAGGTACAGGTTACGAGTATGGACTGTTTGTCTGTGGCCATTCATTCTAACAGAGAGTTGCTGTGTGGTGAGGCCTATGTAAGAACTGGTGCAAAAGCGGCAAGTTAGTTGGTATATCAGATGAGTGGTTGAACAGGTGGCATGTCCAATAATGGGGAAAGTTTCTCCTGTGGTGGGGTTGGAATATGTAGTGGTGGGTGGAAGCATGCTGCAGGTTTTACAGCGGGGTCTATTACAAGGATAAGATCCATATGGTGCTTTTGGAGAGTCTAACGGAGGGTATTTTCTCCAAAAGCACCATATGGATCTTATCCTTGTAATAGACCCCGCTGTAAAACCTGCAGCATGCTTCCACCCACCACTACATATTACAACCCCACCACAGGAGAAACTTTCCCCATTATTGGACATGCCACCTGTTCAACCACTCATCTGATATACCAACTAACTTGCCCTTTTGCACCAGTTCTTACATAGGCCTCACCACACAGCAACTCTCTGTTAGAATGAATGGCCACAGACAAACAGTCCATACTCGTAACCTGTACCTTCCAGTACCAGAACATGCCAATAGCCATGATTCCAACAACCTCAACGACTGTTTCACTGTGAGAGCAGTCAGAGTTTTCCCTGACAGCACCACTGCAGCAGAACTCCGGAGATGGGAACTAGCGTACCAGAATATCCTGGATACAAGACACCCACCTGGACTTAACCACCGTTAAATTCCAATTAACCCATCACTACCTTTTTTTTTTTTTTTTTTCCCCTATGTTTATACCGTACCATTACTACATTTGCTCATTTTACCATCGCCTGCCAAAATATTAAATATATTATCTCAGACATTGTTTACTGATATCGATAGTCTACTCCTTATCCGTCCCCCCCCCCCCTTCACCACAACACGGTTAGTCATTAGGTAACGTTCGGTGTGCACACACGTTCCGAGCCTAATGGCCCGTTTCTTCTATTTGTGAGCAAGGCATATGCCGAAATATTGTGTTGTTTGTTTGTCAGCATTAGTGTTCTCTCATCGCATCCGTCCACTTTGGTATGTGGTGGGTTAATTTCCCTTTCTTTTCTTATTTATATCGCCTAGAAGCCGCTTCCATTTTCCTTAGTTGCATCATAAATGTATAAAGCAGAATTACAGCCGGTTAAAGCAAATTAAGCATAAACAATGACCAGTTAGGATTGGTACAACGCTCCTTCCACTGTGCACTTTTAGTGAATCATAGGGAAATATTAATAGCAGTAGTAAATAGTAATAATAATTACATACCAAATGCTTTATGTCAGACTTTTGACAAGTTTTTCAGAACACATTTTTTTAAAATGACTATTTATACTTTGCATACAAAGAAGAATAAAGTCTGTTAAAGTTACGTTTATGTAATTTATTAATTAGATCTCTGAGGCTGATGCTGTGACACTAAATACTGGATATCTGGCACAATTTTTAAAGGAACAAATGAAGGTCTCCAGAAATACTCACACAATTTCTTTCTTTGGTCATAATATGATTAACAGCACTTAAGCCTGATTGTACAATATATTACAGAAGGAAAGATTTCAGTAAACTAAATATCATTTTAATCATATTTAGGTATAAGACCCATAGGCGTATCCAGCGAGGGGCAGGAGGGTAGGAGGTTTGCTGCCCCTCCTCCCCCCCCCCCAGAAGAAAAATTAAGATGCCTTCAGTATGCTTCATGAGTGAAGAACTGACTCAGGAGCACTTTGTGAGAGGAAAGATTGACTGGATTATGCCTGATGAGTGTGCATCGAAATTTCATGAAAGAACACCACGAGATATTGAGAAACAAAGTTATTGAAAAATTTTCTAAGAATCCGAGACGATTAATGTTTGCATAACCTATAACTGAGTTATTATCTTAATTTACTACGTAGTAGGTTCTTAGATTAAGTGGTTGGATTACTATATTAATCAATGATAAAAATTGTTTCCGCAATGGGTTTGAGTATCATTTATTAAGAAATCATCATGTTTCACTCCCCCACTCCACTTCCTCAAAACCAACAGGAGTTGTCCCCCGCCCCCCTCAACTCAAATCTTGCCCCCCTCTAGTTCTGATCCTGGATATGCCCTTGATAAGACAAGCATTTTTTTATTATTATTATTATTCCGCGTCTTTTTATATCCACCATTATTGAATTTATGTTTACTTTCTTTATCTTATATAATTTCTAACACTTCATTTTGACAAGTTGTATCAGCTTCTTCAGTACTCATGGTTACTCATCCAGTCATAATCCTTCAATCTCAAAATATCTTCAATATGTCAAATTTAAGTTAGTTGAGGTGGCTACTGAATCTTTCAGTACCCTATGGAGTTCTATTATCTTTTATAGACCGAGCATGGTGGTGTAAAGCTTAGCATTCTGGCCTCGCTTTCGGGAGGACGGTGGTTCGAATCCCTGTCCGGGCATCCAGATTTGGGTTTTCCTTGGTTTCCCAAATCACTCCTTCAAAAGGCCATTGCCGAATTCCTTCCCATTCCTTGCCCCGCGTCCTTTCCCGTCTCCAAAGACCTTGCTGTTAAGAGACGTTAAGCAGTTTAAAAAAATAATAAAATAAAAAAAATCTTTTATAGATGATAATTCAGGAAACTGATGGATTTCTCTTTTCAGTAGATTATAATGAAGTTGTTCAAGTTTGATTGTGTAGACTTCCATGGCCATTGTAATCGTAGGCTTCCACAGCCAGAGTCAGTTGATTCTTGGCTGTCCGGGTGGCGCCGCGTCATGTTTCTTGAAACCGATGTTTCGACCCTCATTCTGGGGTCTTCTTGCAGGGCAGAACTGCGTCTTCGGCCAGCAAGTAGTCTTGTTTTATAGCCGAGGCCCGCGTCCGTCTAGATGGTTCGATTTGTCCAGCCAATCAGAGGTCCGAGCCGTCACGTGGTTCGTTGGCCTGGCGGGGAGTGGCGCGGTCTGGTGGGAGGTGACACGTGACATGCTCTCTCCGCAACAGCGAGAGCCAGGCGTCGTGCAATTTCAGCCCGTTGTCTTCGTTGATATTGTTTGGGCGTTTAGCGATTTCTAACGCCTCCTTTACCCTCCTTGGCCACCATTTATCCTCACGCACTATAAGTGTGGTGTTTTCAAAGTCTATAGCGTGATTGGTTTCAGCTGCATGCCGTGCAATGGCGGATTTATCGGTGTTATTCAATTTATAGTTGCGGATGTGCTCATGCAGCCTCTCCCTTATAGTGCGCCCCGTCTCTCCTATGTACACCCGACCACAGGTGCACGGAATCTCATACACCCCAGCAGCCTGTAGTGGAGGCAGTCTGACCTGCGGTTTGTAGACAGGTTTTATGTCGACTTTTTTGAACAGCTTTCCGATTCTGTCAGTAACGCCACTTATGTAGGGTAAAACCACAACTTGGTGTTCCTGAGAGGTGGCTTGGTTAGATGTTGAAGTCGTGGCTGCATGTAATGTCCGTCTAATACAATTGTTATGGTAGCCATTGGACTTGAATGTGTGTTGCAGTGCCTCCAACTCTGTCGCCAAACTGTTTGCGTCACACACTTTCGTCGCTCTTGTACACAAGGTCGTGAGGACGCCTCGTTTTGTTGCTGGGTGGTGGTGCGATGCGGCATGTAGATATCTGTTTGTGTGTGTCGGCTTCAGATACACTGAGCCGACACACACAAACAAATATCTACATGCCGCATCGCACCACCACCCAGCAACAAAACGAGGCTTCCTCACGACCATGTGTACAAGAGCGACGAAAGTGTGTGACGCAAACAGTTTGGCGACAGAGTTGGAGGCACTGCAACACACATTCAAGTCCAATGGCTACCATAACAATTGTATTAGACGGGCATTACATGCAGCCACGACTTCAACATCTAACCAAGCCACCTCTCAGGAACACCAAGTTGAGGTTTTACCCTACATAAGTGGCGTTACTGACAGAATCGGAAAGCTGTTCAAAAAAGTCGACATAAAACCTGTCTACAAACCGCACAGCAAAGTCAGTAACCAGCTCGTCAAGGTCAAGGGACAGACTGCCTCCACTACAGGCTGCCAGGGTGTATGAGATTCCGTGCACCTGTGGTCGGGTGTACATAGGAGAGACGGGGCGCACTATAAGGGAGAGGCTGCATGAGCACATCCGCAACTATAAATCGAATAACACCGATAAATCCACCATTGCACGGCATGCAGCTGAAACCAATCACGCTATAGACTTTGAAAACACCACACTTATAGTGCGTGAGGATAAATGGTGGCCAAGGAGGGTAAAGGAGGCGTTAGAAATCGCTAAACGCCCAAACAATATCAACGAAGACAACGGGCTGAAATTGCACGACGCCTGGCTCTCGCTGTTGCGGAGAGAGCATGTCACGTGTCACCTCCCACCAGACCGCGCCGCTCCCCGCCAGGCCAACGAACCACGTGACGGCTCGGACCTCTGATTGGCCGTACAAATCGAACCATCTAGACGGACGCGGGCCTCGGCTATAAAACAAGACTACTCGCTGGCCGAAGACGCAGTTCTGCCCTGGAAGAAGACCCCAGAATGAGGGTCGAAACGTCGGTTTCAAGAAACATGACGCGGCGCCACCCGGACAGCCAAGAATCAACTTCCATGGTCATTGCCATATGATCTTGGTTCTTCAGGTGTAGCGTCTTGTTAAAACCTGTCAACATGCTGTGATTTTCGGTACTCTAATGAAAGCCAAAGCATGATGGTTGAAACATCAGGTTTTAATAAAGTGATGCAGTTGCACTGGCAAACCAATCTAATAGCTGAAGTTTTTCAATAAATAATGACACAATACCTTGGCAATCCATAAGAGTTTTTTTGCTCTTCTAAGTTGCAAAGTGGCATCATTAAATTTCTTGAATATTTTTTTTTTTTTTTTTTTTTGATAAAACTGAAAAAACAAAAGTGCTTCAGTATCATACAAAACCCCTACTGTCCACCAAACAAGTTGAAACGCCCAATAGAAGGTGGTAGGGAACAGGTTGACTGCCACCAGTAGCAGATCCAAGTGGGGGGGGAGCTAGGGAGCCCCCCCCCAAAGTATATAGGTCCACCCCCACGTCGTAATTTTGGAGAACATATTTTTTATTTTTTTATCTCTACTGATCTTTTAACGCATGACTATAAAGAAGCCTACCCCTGCCCGACTCAAGGCCCCCCCCCCAAACCAAAATCCATTCAAGCCCCTCCAAAACCAAAATCTTGAACCGCCACTGACTACCATTGTTATAGACACTCTCAGGGAAGGTTATTTAAGTCAGTGTGTTGCTAACCTCGCAGCAGGCAATCAACAGTTATTGAACCTTACAGGTGGAATCTTTTAGTGCAGTTTTGATACTTAGAAATTTTATGGATACAGTAGTGCAGTTATGGAGCAGAATTATTTTTGGTGGAGCTGGTTTGGTGAAAAATATTTTTGACATATCCAAGGCTGAAATATTTCAGTAATTGCTTACCTTAACTTCGAGAAGTTCTTACATGTGAGGAGAACTTTTACTTAATTTGCATTACTAAATTAAAAGGGATGATTGTTTTGGAAATTTCACAAAATAATTGTTATATGATTGAGTCCAATAAATATTTGCCCACCCATGTTATAACTTCTGATATCAGCAACTTGAAGTTTTGAAGAATATATTATGATGTGACTTTTCCTCATGCTTGGTTACTTTGATTTTGTTATATATATATAAATATCATTCTCTGATTGGTGACTGATTTGAGGAAAGAACTTTCTGCGGTAATTAAAATTTTCAGAAGCTTACTTGAGTCACACAGTCATAGATCCCAGACAATGAACAGTTTAGCTGAACCAACTACCCATTGATATGTGATAAATTGTTAACATTGTTGAAGTTGTGTGAGAAACCATATAGCAGCTACTCTTACTAGAGTAGCTGCTATATGGTCAAGATATAGGTTCCTGTAATAAACTGCTATTACTGTTAACCCTGCTGGGCATCTGGCAGATGGAGATGGTAGCGTGTATGATAATGATAAAAGTTGTTTTTCATGTGGTAGGACTGCAGCAGTTTGCTCTGGGAGGGTCCATGTTACAGGATTTACAATTTGGCTTATAGTAGGGGAACATTCTGTGTGGCACAAACCATGGCATACTTAATGTAATGTGGCATGCTGAGATTTAAAAAAAAAACTGTTGGCCTAGTTGTGGAAAATTAAAGCTTTTTGTATGTATGTTGTTGGAGTATCTGGTACTATGATTCATTTCATCTCACATGATTATGGAGTAACCCAAGACATGGTGCATTTGTGTTTGCTTTATTTTATTTTGTCTCTCTTTCCTGCCTCTAACTTTGGTAAGTTAGTGTGTAAGGTAACCTAAAATTTTGTAGCTGCATTTCAAAATTTGTTCACAGAAGAGCAAGTTCAATTAAATAGCATTGTAGATCAGTTTTAAAGTCATTTGTGTACATAATTCAAGTAATATTGCAATGAAAACCGTTATAGAAAGTCAGAAAGTAGTATTAGCATATCTGGGTTTTGGATTCCGAATATTTCGGGAAAAACAAATTACCTTCATTTTTTGAGCTATTTCAGACTATGACTAGTAGAATAAGGTTAGTAACATTATAGGTAGAAGGTTTCATTAAAGAGATATGAGACTTCAAAATTTGAAACCAGTATGATATTGACCTTAAAAATGGTAAAATAGACGAACTTAGGAGAGGATTAATTCAAAGGAGACACCAAGTTTAAATTAAAGAAGAATTTTTTCTAGGAATGGCACTGCAATTGGTTTTTGAATTGGTGCAATATTTTGGCTGATATCAGAAAAATAAAATTATGGACAAATTAATTAATATGGCTTCTTCCGGTAACCGTAATGTGAGAATTTGAATGTAAGAAAAATGTTCTGATCTAGTGAAATAATAATAAAACTACTTGAGAGTTGTTATTACAATTAGAAAGTAATGCTTTCTTATTAAAAAAAAAAAAAAAAAAAAAAAAAAAAAAAAAAAAAAAAAAAAAAAAAAAAAAAGGTATGTAGAATCGTTTAAAACAAGTTTCAGAGTCATAAATTAAATATTTCAAAAGATATCAATTTCAAGATTAAAAAATTTGTATAACAATTTTGGTTCAACCTGTCAGAAAATAGTAAACATGGTGATCTTAGTACCAAATGAAGGAGCAGTAAATTAGAAGAAAGTTAAAAGTTATTTCAGCTTTGTAGCTTTAAAACTGTGGAAGTTATAAACATATTTAAACTGGCAGAGAAAAAAACATTTTACAGCGAAACCATTAAAGGTACATAAATTTTCGTTTGGAGTGATTTTAACATTTATAATCCTGTCTAACTACTGCCAAAATTTCAGACAGATGGGAATGAATTGAGGGACTTTATGATATCAAATGGTGCAATCGCCGTAGTGCAGAAGGACACACTTGACCAGAATTAGGCACTTCTTTCACGTGAACAAGGAAAAATTCACGTTCCCACACATCTTCTGTAAATAACAGCCCTTGGCTTTGAAAATCAGTTAAGCATGACCACGCTACTTTGTAGCGCAATCTGGGCGAGATGCTAGGCGGATGAACATGTTTGGGCAGGCATGTTGAACTTTGAAGTTAATGTGTGACGAAATTAGCATACCTCGCGCACTGTAAATTCAGTTAGGGGTCTTGAGGTTGGTCTGTCTCGAATGTGTTAATTGGCTATTTGACTGTTTTTGGGAAACTGTTTTAAATTGTTTATTGATTCACGTTATTCATAGGGTACTTTTTATTTTTTGAATAAAGTGCTTATTTTACGCAAAATTCAAAGTTAAAATTTAAACTTTTTAAAAGCCCGTCAAAATGCTCCTTTGCAACCTGTTGCATCCCAACGACGCCCATGATGTCACACGCCAGTAAGGTAGGGTTACCAGAATTTTTTCTCCAAATCCGGGGACACTTCACAACTTTTTCACAAAAATCCGGGGACGTTTTCGGCATTTGTCTGATGATGCGTTACACTTTCATAAGTTATGTGATTAAAGGATGGGTTAACTTAAAAGCCAATTATTGTTTATATTTTGTATTTTAAATGATGATCACAGACAGCCATGTTGCACACATCACAAAGCTGTTGTGTCCTAGATGCAGTATCCTTGTAATTTTCTTTTATTCCTATTTCCTACGCACGTACAAGGAAAGACGGGCACTTCATATCTCTTGATTTAAACGAATGCATTGGCAAATCAGGGTATTTAAAGATCTTTCACTTGATTAAAAAAATTTTGAGGACATCAGTAAAAATCTGGGGAAATTGCGGGGACGAAATCTGTCAGGGGACAGAGAGCTAAATACGGGGACGTCTGGTAACCCTACAGTAAGGGATCTCTCTGTCGATAAGTGACGTGTTGTTTGTTGGGTGAATTTTTAGAACTATGTCTTATAAATGGTGTGTAGTGCCCCAATGTACAAACACTACTATTAAAACCCCACAAAATTTGTTTGTCAGTGTTCCAAAAGCCGCTAATTTACGAAAAAAATTTGCTGCCACAGGAATCCAGACGATTTTGCGATTAATTCAAACATCTTCTTCTATTAGGATCATTTTAATGTAAGTAAACAATCCATATTCTATTCTATTATACGTTTTTACCATGGTGTTAAAAATCTAGGTTCTTGTACCAGGTTTTGTACATTTCAATGTTGGATTATTAGTAATGGTATTTTGTTTTCAAAATTCTTTTTGACTGAACTTTACTATACCAGCTGTACTATTTATTTATGCCTACATACTGACGTAATAAAGAGTGATACAGAATTTTCTAAGATTTTTTTTTCATATTAAATAAAACGATAAGTGATATCACACAAAAACTGCATAATTTAAGTGAAAAGTGAATTGATATCTATCATCCCTGGACCATAAGACTCCCTGCCAGCCCTAAAAAAGCAGAGAAAATAAACTAAAATTGCTGTTGTAAATAAAGAATAAGTTGTGTCTGCCAATACAATTGGTTCTGTTCTACTAATGTATTTATATATATATATATATATATATATATATATATATATATATAATAACAATGAGCAGGAAAAAGCTTTAAGGCAATAAAATTAAGGAAGGATAGGGAAATATGACCCAGCACTTACCACAGATGAAGGCGGCTGGGACTACGAACAAAAAACAAACACAAGAGAAGTGCAATATTTCGGCCTACAGCAGCCTTAAACGTGCAGAAGGTGAAGCCCAGGCGGCGTCACATGTGTACACATAGACAGCCAACTGGTCAGTCGGCTGTAACCTGTACCTTCCAGTACCAGAACATGCCAATAGCCATGATTCCAACAACCTCAACGACTGTTTCACTGTGAGAGCAGTCAGAGTTTTCCCTGACAGCACCACTGCAGCATAACTCCGGAGATGGGAACTAGCGTACCAGAATATCCTGGATACAAGACACCCACCTGGACTTAACCACCGTTAAATTCCAATTAACCCATCACTACCTTTTTTTTTTTTTTTTTTCTATGTTTATCTCGTACCATTACTACATTTGCTCATTTTACCATCGCCTGCCAAAATATTAAATATATTATCTCAGACATTGTTTACTGATATCGATAGTCTACTCCTTATCCGCCCCCCCCCCCCCACCACAACACGGTTAGTCATTAGGTAACGTTCGGTGTGCACACACGTTCCGAGCCTAATGGCCCGTTTCTTCTATTTGTGAGCAAGGCATATGCCGAAATATTGTGTTGTTTGTTTGTCAGCATTAGTGTTCTCTCATCGCATCCGTCCACTTTGGTATGTGGTGGGTTAATTTCCCTTTCTTTTCTTATTTATATCACCTAGAAGCCGCTTCCATTTTCCTTAGTTGCATCATAAATGTATAAAGCAGAATTACAGCCAGTTAAAGCAAATTAAGCATAAACAATGACCAGTTAGGATTGGTACAACGCTCCTACCACTGTGCACTTTTAGTGAATCATAGGGAAATATTAATAGCAGTAGTAAATAGTAATAATAATTACATACCAAATGCTTTATGTCAGACTTTTGACAAGTTTTTCAGAACACATTTTTTTAAAATGACTATTTATACTTTGCATACAAAGAAGAATAAAGTCTGTTAAAGTTACGTTTATGTAATTTATTAATTAGATCTCTGAGGCTGATGCTGTGACACTAAATACTGGATATCTGGCACAATTTTTTAAAGGAACAAATGAAGGTCTCCAGAAATACTCACACAATTTCTTTCTTTGGTCATAATATGATTAACAGCACTTAAGCCTGATTGTACAATATATTACAGAAGGAAAGATTTCAGTAAACTAAATATCATTTTAATCATATTTAGGTATAAGACCCATAGGCGTATCCAGCGAGGGGCAGGAGGGTAGGAGGTTTGCTGCCCCTCCTCCCCCCCCCCCCAGAAGAAAAATTAAGATGCCTTCAGTATGCTTCATGAGTGAAGAACTGACTCAGGAGCACTTTGTGAGAGGAAAGATTGACTGGATTATGCCTGATGAGTGTGCATCGAAATTTCATGAAAGAACACCACGAGATATTGAGAAACAAAGTTATTGAAAAATTTTCTAAGAATCCGAGACGATTAATGTTTGCATAACCTATAACTGAGTTATTATCTTAATTTACTACGTAGTAGGTTCTTAGATTAAGTGGTTGGATTACTATATTAATCAATGATAAAAATTGTTTCCGCAATGGGTTTGAGTATCATTTATTAAGAAATCATCATGTTTCACTCCCCCACTCCACTTCCTCAAAACCAACAGGAGTTGTCCCCCGCCCCCCTCAACTCAAATCTTGCCCCCCTCTAGTTCTGATCCTGGATATGCCCTTGATAAGACAAGCATTTTTTTTATAATTATTATTTTTCCGCGTCTTTTTATATCCACCATTATTGAATTTATGTTTACTTTCTTTATCTTATATAATTTCTAACACTTCATTTTGACAAGTTGTATCAGCTTCTTCAGTACTCATGGTTACTCATCCAGTCATAATCCTTCAATCTCAAAATATCTTCAATATGTCAAATTTAAGTTAGTTGAGGTGGCTACTGAATCTTTCAGTACCCTCTGGAGTTCTATTATCTTTTATAGACCGAGCATGGTGGTGTAAAGCTTAGCATTCTGGCCTCGCTTTCGGGAGGACGGTGGTTCGAATCCCTGTCCGGGCATCCAGATTTGGGTTTTCCTTGGTTTCCCAAATCACTCCTTCAAAAGGCCATTGCCGAATTCCTTCCCATTCCTTGCCCCGCGTCCTTTCCCGTCTCCAAAGACCTTGCTGTTAAGAGACGTTAAGCAGTTTAAAAAAATAATAAAATAAAAAAATCTTTTATAGATGATAATTCAGGAAACTGATGGATTTCTCTTTTCAGTAGATTATAATGAAGTTGTTCAAGTTTGATTGTGTAGACTTCCATGGCCATTGTAATCGTAGGCTTCCACAGCCAGAGTCAGTTGATTCTTGGCTGTCCGGGTGGCGCCGCGTCATGTTTCTTGAAACCGATGTTTCGACCCTCATTCTGGGGTCTTCTTCCAGGGCAGAACTGCGTCTTCGGCCAGCGAGTAGTCTTGTTTTATAGCCGAGGCCCGCGTCCGTCTAGATGGTTCGATTTGTCCAGCCAATCAGAGGTCCGAGCCGTCACGTGGTTCGTTGGCCTGGCGGGGAGCGGCGCGGTCTGGTGGGAGGTGACACGTGACATGCTCTCTCCGCAACAGCGAGAGCCAGGCGTCGTGCAATTTCAGCCCGTTGTCTTCGTTGATATTGTTTGGGCGTTTAGCGATTTCTAACGCCTCCTTTACCCTCCTTGGCCACCATTTATCCTCACGCACTATAAGTGTGGTGTTTTCAAAGTCTATAGCGTGATTGGTTTCAGCTGCATGCCGTGCAATGGCGGATTTATCGGTGTTATTCAATTTATAGTTGCGGATGTGCTCATGCAGCCTCTCCCTTATAGTGCGCCCCGTCTCTCCTATGTACACCCGACCACAGGTGCACGGAATCTCATACACCCCAGCAGCCTGTAGTGGAGGCAGTCTGACCTGCGGTTTGTAGACAGGTTTTATGTCGACTTTTTGAACAGCTTTCCGATTCTGTCAGTAACGCCACTTATGTAGGGTAAAACCACAACTTGGTGTTCCTGAGAGGTGGCTTGGTTAGATGTTGAAGTCGTGGCTGCATGTAATGTCCGTCTAATACAATTGTTATGGTAGCCATTGGACTTGAATGTGTGTTGCAGTGCCTCCAACTCTGTCGCCAAACTGTTTGCGTCACACACTTTCGTCGCTCTTGTACACAAGGTCGTGAGGACGCCTCGTTTTGTTGCTGGGTGGTGGTGCGATGCGGCATGTAGATATCTGTTTGTGTGTGTCGGCTTCAGATACACTGAGCCGACACACACAAACAAATATCTACATGCCGCATCGCACCACCACCCAGCAACAAAACGAGGCTTCCTCACGACCTTGTGTACAAGAGCGACGAAAGTGTGTGACGCAAACAGTTTGGCGACAGAGTTGGAGGCACTGCAACACACATTCAAGTCCAATGGCTACCATAACAATTGTATTAGACGGGCATTACATGCAGCCACGACTTCAACATCTAACCAAGCCACCTCTCAGGAACACCAAGTTGAGGTTTTACCCTACATAAGTGGCGTTACTGACAGAATCGGAAAGCTGTTCAAAAAAGTCGACATAAAACCTGTCTACAAACCGCACAGCAAAGTCAGTAACCAGCTCGTCAAGGTCAAGGACAGACTGCCTCCACTACAGGCTGCCAGGGTGTATGAGATTCCGTGCACCTGTGGTCGGGTGTACATAGGAGAGACGGGGCGCACTATAAGGGAGAGGCTGCATGAGCACATCCGCAACTATAAATCGAATAACACCGATAAATCCACCATTGCACGGCATGCAGCTGAAACCAATCACGCTATAGACTTTGAAAACACCACACTTATAGTGCGTGAGGATAAATGGTGGCCAAGGAGGGTAAAGGAGGCGTTAGAAATCGCTAAACGCCCAAACAATATCAACGAAGACAACGGGCTGAAATTGCACGACGCCTGGCTCTCGCTGTTGCGGAGAGAGCATGTCACGTGTCACCTCCCACCAGACCGCGCCGCTCCCCGCCAGGCCAACGAACCACGTGACGGCTCGGACCTCTGATTGGCCGGACAAATCGAACCATCTAGACGGACGCGGGCCTCGGCTATAAAACAAGACTACTCGCTGGCCGAAGACGCAGTTCTGCCCTGGAAGAAGACCCCAGAATGAGGGTCGAAACGTCGGTTTCAAGAAACATGACGCGGCGCCACCCGGACAGCCAAGAATCAACTTCCATGGTCATTGCCATATGATCTTGGTTCTTCAGGTGTAGCGTCTTGTTAAAACCTGTCAACATGCTGTGATTTTCGGTACTCTAATGAAAGCCAATGCATGATGGTTGAAACATCAGGTTTTAATAAAGTGATGCAGTTGCACTGGCAAACCAATCTAATAGCTGAAGTTTTTCAATAAATAATGACACAATACCTTGGCAATCCATAAGAGTTTTTTTGCTCTTCTAAGTTGCAAAGTGGCATCATTAAATTTCTTGAATATTTTTTTTTTTTTTTTTTTTTTTTGATAAAACTGAAAAAACAAAAGTGCTTCAGTATCATACAAAACCCCTACTGTCCACCAAACAAGTTGAAACGCCCAATAGAAGGTGGTAGGGAACAGGTTGACTGCCACCAGTAGCAGATCCAAGTGGGGGGGGAGCTAGGGAGCCCCCCCCCCCAAAGTATATAGGTCCACCCCCACGTCGTAATTTTGGAGAACATATTTTTTATTTTTTTATCTCTACTGATCTTTTAACGCATGACTATAAAGAAGCCTACCCCTGCCCGACTCAAGGCCCCCCCCCCCCAAACCAAAATCCATTCAAGCCCCTCCAAAACCAAAATCTTGAACCGCCACTGACTACCATTGTTATAGACACTCTCAGGGAAGGTTATTTAAGTCAGTGTGTTGCTAACCTCGCAGCAGGCAATCAACAGTTATTGAACCTTACAGGTGGAATCTTTTAGTGCAGTTTTGATACTTAGAAATTTTATGGATACAGTAGTGCAGTTATGGAGCAGAATTATTTTTGGTGGAGCTGGTTTGGTGAAAAATATTTTTGACATATCCAAGGCTGAAATATTTCAGTAATTGCTTACCTTAACTTCGAGAAGTTCTTACATGTGAGGAGAACTTTTACTTAATTTGCATTACTAAATTAAAAGGGATGATTGTTTTGGAAATTTCACAAAATAATTGTTATATGATTGAGTCCAATAAATATTTGCCCACCCATGTTATAACTTCTGATATCAGCAACTTGAAGTTTTGAAGAATATATTATGATGTGACTTTTCCTCATGCTTGGTTACTTTGATTTTGTTATATATATATAAATATCATTCTCTGATTGGTGACTGATTTGAGGAAAGAACTTTCTGCGGTAATTAAAATTTTCAGAAGCTTACTTGAGTCACACAGTCATAGATCCCAGACAATGAACAGTTTAGCTGAACCAACTACCCATTGATATGTGATAAATTGTTAACATTGTTGAAGTTGTGTGAGAAACCATATAGCAGCTACTCTTACTAGAGTAGCTGCTATATGGTCAAGATATAGGTTCCTGTAATAAACTGCTATTACTGTTAACCCTGCTGGGCATCTGGCAGATGGAGATGGTAGCGTGTATGATAATGATAAAAGTTGTTTTTCATGTGGTAGGACTGCAGCAGTTTGCTCTGGGAGGGTCCATGTTACAGGATTTACAATTAGGCTTATTGTAGGGGAACATTCTGTGTGGCACAAACCATGGCATACTTAATGTAATGTGGCATGCTGAGATTTAAAAAAAAAAAAAACTGTTGGCCTAGTTGTGGAAAATTAAAGCTTTTTGTATGTATGTTGTTGGAGTATCTGGTACTATGATTCATTTCATCTCACATGATTATGGAGTAACCCAAGACATGGTGCATTTGTGTTTGCTTTATTTTATTTTGTCTCTCTTTCCTGCCTCTAACTTTGGTAAGTTAGTGTGTAAGGTAACCTAAAATTTTGTAGCTGCATTTCAAAATTTGTTCACAGAAGAGCAAGTTCAATTAAATAGCATTGTAGATCAGTTTTAAAGTCATTTGTGTACATAATTCAAGTAATATTGCAATGAAAACCGTTATAGAAAGTCAGAAAGTAGTATTAGCATATCTGGGTTTTGGATTCCGAATATTTCGGGAAAAACAAATTACCTTCATTTTTTGAGCTATTTCAGACTATGACTAGTAGAATAAGGTTAGTAACATTATAGGTAGAAGGTTTCATTAAAGAGATATGAGACTTCAAAATTTGAAACCAGCATGATATTGACCTTAAAAATGGTAAAATAGACGAACTTAGGAGAGGATTAATTCAAAGGAGACACCAAGTTTAAATTAAAGAAGAATTTTTTCTAGGAATGGCACTGCAATTGGTTTTTGAATTGGTGCAATATTTTGGCTGATATCAGAAAAATAAAATTATGGACAAATTAATTAATATGGCTTCTTCCGGTAACAGTAATGTGAGAATTTGAATGTAAGAAAAATGTTCTGATCTAGTGAAATAATAATAAAACTACTTGAGAGTTGTTATTACAATTAGAAAGTAATGCTTTCTTATTAAAAAAAAAAAAAAAGGTATGTAGAATCGTTTAAAACAAGTTTCAGAGTCATAAATTAAATATTTCAAAAGATATCAATTTCAAGATTAAAAAATTTGTATAACAATTTTGGTTCAACCTGTCAGAAAATAGTAAACATGGTGATCTTAGTACCAAATGAAGGAGCAGTAAATTAGAAGAAAGTTAAAAGTTATTTCAGCTTTGTAGCTTTAAAACTGTGGAAGTTATAAACATATTTAAACTGGCAGAGAAAAAAACATTTTACAGCGAAACCATTAAAGGTACATAAATTTTCGTTTGGAGTGATTTTAACATTTATAATCCTGTCTAACTACTGCCAAAATTTCAGACAGATGGGAATGAATTGAGGGACTTTATGATATCAAATGGTGCAATCGCCGTAGTGCAGAAGGACACACTTGACCAGAATTAGGCACTTCTTTCACGTGACAAGGAAAAATTCACGTTCCCACACATCTTCTGTAAATAACAGCCCTTGGCTTTGAAAATCAGTTAAGCATGACCACGCTACTTTGTAGCGCAATCTGGGCGAGATGCTAGGCGGATGAACATGTTTGGGCAGGCATGTTGAACTTTGAAGTTAATGTGTGACGAAATTAGCATACCTCGCGCAACTGTAAATTCAGTTAGGGGTCTTGAGGTTGGTCTGTCTCGAATGTGTTAATTGGCTATTTGACTGTTTTTGGGAAACTGTTTTAAATTGTTTATTGATTCACGTTATTCATAGGGTACTTTTTATTTTTTGAATAAAGTGCTTATTTTACGCAAAATTCAAAGTTAAAATTTAAACTTTTTAAAAGCCCGTCAAAATGCTCCTTTGCAACCTGTTGCATCCCAACGACGCCCATGATGTCACACGCCAGTAAGGTAGGGTTACCAGAATTTTTTCTCCAAATCCGGGGACACTTCACAACTTTTTCACAAAAATCCGGGGACGTTTTCGGCATTTGTCTGATGATGCGTTACACTTTCATAAGTTATGTGATTAAAGGATGGGTTAACTTAAAAGCCAATTATTGTTTATATTTTGTATTTTAAATGATGATCACAGACAGCCATGTTGCACACATCACAAAGCTGTTGTGTCCTAGATGCAGTATCCTTGTAATTTTCTTTTATTCCTATTTCCTACGCACGTACAAGGAAAGACGGGCACTTCATATCTCTTGATTTAAACGAATGCATTGGCAAATCAGGGTATTTAAAGATCTTTCACTTGATTAAAAAAATTTTGAGGACATCAGTAAAAATCTGGGGAAATTGCGGGGACGAAATCTGTCAGGGGACAGAGAGCTAAATACGGGGACGTCTGGTAACCCTACAGTAAGGGATCTCTCTGTCGATAAGTGACGTGTTGTTTGTTGGGTGAATTTTTAGAACTATGTCTTATAAATGGTGTGTAGTGCCCCAATGTACAAACACTACTATTAAAACCCCACAAAATTTGTTTGTCAGTGTTCCAAAAGCCGCTAATTTACGAAAAAAATTTGCTGCCACAGGAATCCAGACGATTTTGCGATTAATTCAAACATCTTCTTCTATTAGGATCATTTTAATGTAAGTAAACAATCCATATTCTATTCTATTATACGTTTTTACCATGGTGTTAAAAATCTAGGTTCTTGTACCAGGTTTTGTATATTTCAATGTTGGATTATTAGTAATGGTATTTTGTTTTCAAAATTCTTTTTGACTGAACTTTACTATACCAGCTGTACTATTTATTTATGCCTACATACTGACGTAATAAAGAGTGATACAGAATTTTCTAAGATTTTTTTTTTTCATATTAAATAAAACGATAAGTGATATCACACAAAAACTGCATAATTTAAGTGAAAAGTGAATTGATATCTATCATCCCTGGACCATAAGACTCCCTGCCAGCCCTAAAAAAGCAGAGAAAATAAACTAAAATTGCTGTTGTAAATAAAGAATAAGTTGTGTCTGCCAATACAATTGGTTCTGTTCTACTAATGTATTTATATATATATATATATATATATATATATATAATAACAATGAGCAGGAAAAAGCTTTAAGGCAATAAAATTAAGGAAGGATAGGGAAATATGACCCAGCACTTACCACAGATGAAGGCGGCTGGGACGACGAACAAAAAACAAACACAAGAGAAGTGCAATATTTCGGCCTACAGCAGCCTTAAACGTGCAGAAGGTGAAGCCCCAGGCGGCGTCACATGTGTACACATAGACAGCCAACTGGTCAGTCGGCTGTCTATGTGTACACATGTGACGCCGCCTGGGGCTTCACCTTCTGCACGTTTAAGGCTGCTGTAGGCCGAAATATTGCACTTCTCTTGTGTTTGTTTTTTTGTTCGTCGTCCCAGCCGCCTTCATCTGTGGTAAGTGCTGGGTCATATTTCCCTATCCTACCTTATATATATATCAGTTCTTTTTTGTTACGCAGTTGATTGTCCTTAGTTCTCAAACATAGTTTTCTTCATTGTGTGTTGTCTTATTTAGTCTACAGTTGTGGTGGTTTGCATAAATATCTGTTGCTGATTGTACACTGCAATTGTTATGTCAAGTTTAGTTTCTTTTTCCATTGTAAATTTTTTTTATTGTACTGAACAAACAATGCATATTGTTAAAACAATAACAAAATGCATGTGAAAACAGATTCCATACAGATATCGGTCAAACCTAAAAAAAAAATAAATAAAAAAATGAAAAATATCCCAGAGACATAAAAATTCGCATATTTCTAATATCCCAAAACTACTTCGAATTAGGTTTGAACAGACCCTGGACCAGGATAATATCGCTAGAACTGACATTAGTTCTGTGTTATCCTGGTCCACGGAGTACAATCGAAAATTATATATGTGATGGACTAATGCTGTATTGTGAGGGCATTAGCTTGCACGGCAGAAAGTTGTTCTAGTGGTATCACCACCTCTAGTAAACCTTAAGATTTTTGTGATTATATGACGGAGAAGGAATGTCCTTTTTTAAGGTATTAAATGTAAATAGCTTGCATTACATTTGATATTAAACCCAATTGTGTATGGCATATTAATAAAATAATCACTCAAAATATTATTTACAATTCAATACAAACAAAACAAAAAAGCACAATGTAATGAAGTGATGCCGGTAACAGTGTGTAAAGTGTAAACTATCGGAATATGTACCAAAATACTGATTCATGCCGTTATTTAGTAGCGTGAAACTTACTTGGGAACCATCAGACCTGTTCAGAATGGAATTAGATCCCCCGAGTATATGTTGAAGGGTAATTACTCCATATGTCTGTGTTACAATTATTTCTTCAAAATGAGCCTTAGGTATCGAGAAATTAACGTGGAAACATATGTGAATATCTTTTAAATACTATAATTGTAGTATACTGTTTAAAAGTTTCAGCGTGGTGTATGCGGTAAGGTGCTAACTTCCTATTTTGCGAACCCGGTGTTAAGGTTCTTTGGGTGGTTTAAATATTGCATTTATTAATTAAAAAAGTCCACCAAAAACAAGGTTATGTCGATGCTCGTTTATTTTCAATCAAAACAAGTCTGCGACATTCACAAGCATAGTGTTACAATCCAAAGATGCAATACTGAATACTGAATGAAAACTTGCATGAATGTCTCTGTAACACTGAATTAATACTTAATGCAAACTAAACTCTCTGTCCAGGCGATCTGTTTATATAGAGTCTATCGAAATTACGAGAATTCTTCAAAGGCATCCGCCCGATATTTCTCGATCATTAACAATCACTCAAACAATCAAACATATTAAAAACAATCGGAATTGATACAAAATTAATTAATAACATTACAAAATGATTAGAAATGGTAATTAGAGATACTTAAATACAAAATTATTTACAGAAATCCTTTCAAATGGTGGAAAATTGTCCTGTAATTACAAACTTTTAAGGAATTCTCTTGCACCATTCGGTTCTTAAACATATTAAATGGTCTTTAAATAATTTTCTTACCTAAAACAAAGTCTATATACACTTATTTACAAGAAATTACAAAATAAACATATCAAATCACTTTCAAGCAAACTTTGGCTCACTACAAATATTTCACACAGTACAATATTATTCAAAATTCAGGTATTAGGGCTGTTACAACCCCTCCCCAGGATTCACTTAATTTTACACAGATAAAATTGATTGAATCCGTCACGAATCGAAGCAGGTTGAATGTACACATAATGCAGACACGAACAGATTACAATCAATCAACCATAATGACTTTTACAATGAACAAATACAATTCTTCATACAACATCTGCACATAGTCCATGACACTGATTTTGTTTACAATAATTGTCTTTTCTCAGGTCCAATCATTTTATCATTTACTGTTTTTACACAACAAACGTTCAATGCCATCACCTTAAGTTACAATTTTTTCACTCCAAATTACACACTTGATGTCTGCTTGTTAATTACACCAGTCTGTTTACATTTTACAGCTGATAATTTGTCACCAAAATGTAGAAAGTCACAACATCATGAAAATACCAAAAGTCTCTACACAAAGCTGTCACAAATTATACATTGAAATGCTTACATCTGTATCTGAGCTTAAGTACTCACACAAACTATTTACATGCATCAATTGACATACTTATTTACAAAACTAGATATTTACGGGCTATTGACCCCTCCCTAAACCATGCATTTCAATTAATTCTCATAAGTGGGTTTCAGGATTTCCCTGGAAACCCAGAACCATGTAAGTTACTTTTTCCTAACCTTCCAGTTTTCTTCAACTTTTGTATACACATTTAATATTTCATTTCTATTTTCACAAAGCTTCATTATATACATACAGAAACACAAACTTCCAATCATCTCAGACAACAGACTTTGGTACAACCACGCAACAGCTGAGACATACAATGGTTCTGTTTTAGCAAATTGATTGTCACTTAAAAGCAATGCTGTTGACTCCACTGGTAATACAAATTTATTATTCTCACTACTACAGTTTTGTCCATCATTACTCCCAACCCCACTCTTCATCATCTGATTACTACTTAAACTTACCAAATTATCTGAATCAGTACCTAAAACTGTTTTAACATCTGGCTTACTGACTTCATCCACCAAATAATTATTTTTCTCAGCAACTACTACTTCACTATCAGCTTCCACATCAAAGAAGGTACAAAACATAGTGTCATCTAAGTCACATTCTGTACAATTTTCCAAATTAGAAACTGGTTCAAATAAATCCTTACTCCCACCCATTTCTTGAATGTCATCATCTACACCAAATAAAGAGCTAAATAACGTATCAGCTAGGTCAAAATTAGGACATTTTTCCAACTTAGGGATTGGTACATAAGGCTTTTCAACCTCTCTCTTTTCAGAAGACAAATACTTTGACTTACAATTCTCCTCCTCATCTGGGTCTCCTATCCACACCACTGTATCACCTTCATCTTCAAGATATTTGAGAAACTCCTCGATTTCAGCACTTCTACAAACTTCATTACCACCTATCCTAGCACACATAGTCCCAACTATGCCATTCTGGACCTTACAAGTTTCTGATAGCCACACTGTAGTATGCACTATAAATTCTGCACCCCTTTTTGTAATTAAGCATTGACCATTTCGAAAATCTTCTACATGAAAATTATTACTTTCGCACACTGATTCTAGTGATAAGGTACAATGGTGGTCCACTTCCCGCTTTATCTTATTACCAACCTTTACATCATCAACATCATTAATTACATCTATCATAACCTTATCCTGAAATTCACTTGCTGCTACCCCCACCTCTTCCCATAAATCTTCTCGGGGATTATTCATGAAAATGGTATTAACGCTATAGCAATTGGTACCTGGACCCACAATCTTATCCACCACTGCGGGGCCCATCACAGGGGTGGTCTTTAGTTTACCTGCCCCCCATGCTGCCTTTCCCTTTCAGATTGAGGGTTCTGTTCTCTCACTTCCCCATTATCATTCCTTCTTGCATAATTATTACGATCCCGTCCCCTCGATCTACCATCCCTTGACCCATTACCCCTTCTAGGGGGACTCCTGCTGCCCTCCTATGGTGTTGATGGTGGGTAATGTTCATTGAATGACTCCTGGGCATCCAAGCGTCTCAACAATTCAGAAACTCTATCCACATTTACTACATCCAAAGTGGCAATTAAATTTCTTGTTTGCTGAGGTAGCCTAGCTCCTATCAAGTCAATAAATTCCTCCTCGCCATAAGGATGGTCTAGGTACTTACAACGGATCCAACATTTATGAAAAAAATCATGTTGAGTTTCCCTACCAGGTTTATAGGGTCTACCAGTCA
The DNA here is from genome assembly GCA_031002005.1 of Vandiemenella viatica. Lineage (NCBI taxonomy): Eukaryota > Metazoa > Arthropoda > Insecta > Orthoptera > Morabidae > Vandiemenella > Vandiemenella viatica. The sequence continues at coordinate 176,829,040 of JARYHS010009186.1, read as the reverse complement.
TCAACTCTCTCTTTTCTTGAATCTGCCTGCTTGTCGACCAAAAATGTTTCAAAAAGTTTTCTTTAAACAGCTTGTAGTCAGTCACTTCCCTAGCTTGTCTATCACCCCATGCCCTAGCATAAGATTTTAGATGTTTACCCACAAGTGCAATTTTCTTACTATCGGGTAATAAATTAAAATAATCTGACCTTTCAAAATTATCTATAAATTCAATAGGGTGAAGCCTCCCATTATCATCATAGAATTCAAATTCTTCTTTTACATCGACACTGAAATTTGGATTACCTGTTAAGGGAACCTGACTTAATTGAATCTGTAACCCAGTAACCTTTTTTTCTAACAGATTTACATTACTTTCTAATCCATGCGCTAACTGTTCCTGCTGCTGCACCAATGTATTAATATTTAATCCCACTTCTTGTCTCAACTCATTGACCCTTTGAGCAGCTTTACTATCACTGGCTTGGAATAAAGCAACATATTCCTGCTTCATCTTATCACAATTTTCACTGACTTCTTTATGAATCAAATTTACACATTCAGTCTTATTCTGTTCACAAATTTCTGTAACTTTTTCAAATTTCTCCTGACATTCAGTTACTACCTTCCCCAATTTAGAATCTAAATTGTTAATATCCTCCTTGAATTGAGAGCTAAAACCCTGAAATTGCTCTGCGATTTTAACATCAAAACATTTAGTCAAATCAAAGAATGTTTTGTCATTGTTTTGTTGCAGTTGAGAAAACTGATCATTGATTACAGCAAACTGAGAATTAATTTCAGAAAATTTGCTATCAAATTTGGAAAATTTATTATCAAATTTGTCATCAATTTCGGAAAACTGAGATTTAATTTCAGAAAATTTGCTATCGAATTTGGAAAACTTGCTATCAAATTTGTCATCAAATTTGGGAAAACTTACTGTCAGTATCACTTTTAACTCATTTCTAAATTCAGAAAATTTGCTGTCAAATTCGGAAAACTTTGCATTAAAACTGGCTACAAAAGGACTCTAGGAATGCTTGTAGGTTCTGATTATCAGCCATTTTTAGTAATTAGCAAAATCAATATAAAAAACAAAATTAAGTAAAATTAAAATCTTTCCCAATCTGCCACACATTAACATGCAAAATAAATCACTTGAATATTCAATGCAGTACTTACAGCTTTTCACAATTTTGTATCACATTAAATTTCACTTCGAAGCACTTAATTAATCATTAAACATCACACTGACTTCAAACACTTAACCACACTTTTCACAATTCACTGTAGGAAGACGATTTTGAGGCCGAAGGAAATCCACTCGTCGTCGGAAGATTACAACCGATTCCCGATGGAAAAATCTCCGCCTTAGGCCGAAGAAGGTCCGCTTGCCGTCAGATCCGTGTCGTAGCCGGTCGAAATTTTCTCGCAGGTTATTTTCGCTTATCGTCGATAATTCCGTCGCAATTTCTGCAGATTCTTTTTAGAAGATAAACATCCCACAGATGTTTAAGAACTTCTCGTCATGTCAACGGTCGCCATGTTAAGGTTCTTTGGGTGGTTTAAATATTGCATTTATTAATTAAAAAAGTCCACCAAAAACAAGGTTATGTCGATGCTCGTTTATTTTCAATCAAAACAAGTCTGCGACATTCACAAGCATAGTTGTTACAATCCAAAGATGCAATACTGAATACTGAATGAAAACTTGCATGAATGTCTCTGTAACACTGAATTAATCATGGAGGAAGGAATATATGGAGACGAGATAACGCGAAATCCGTGAAACCTCGTGAAAAAAACTGTGCCTGCGCGGCAGACATCGTAGGAGTACCAAAACATTAAGCTGTTTGCATTGTGTCAGCTGCTGAGAATATTTCATTTTCTAATATTCTAAAGTTTTCTATAATGCCAAGTTGTGATGTATATGGTTGCACAAACAGACGAGATAGGAAAAAACCTGGAATAGCGTTTCATAAGTAAGTCACATTGTAATTCTTGAAGTATCTGACAGGCAACCGCAACACTAGTGCCATTCGCTATAAATTTATTCAATAGGATCATATTATTCCCAAATTTTTGTTGGTGTAGTATAGACAATTAGCATATGTTACTATTTTGCACCTGAAAAGCTAGCCTTATTGTAGACAAATGTTGGAAATTTACTTTAAAACCGGTCATGTTTACATCGCGACACAGTGAATATGGTATTCTGCATGCATTACTAACGTTTAAGCTTACACTGAAATTGCACGATGAAATTAATCGTGATAATTTGTGCTGTGCGAACTACTAAACGTGATGAAATAAACTTTCTTGACGGAAATGTAGTTCGCGATGCATTTCTTGTATTTAGATGTGTCTACATAGTTTGGTTTTGTAGCGGCAATATTAATGGAAATGTTGGCAGGTTTAAATGCGGTGTATACCAGAAGAGAACAAACAATTTATTTATTATTAGCTGTTAGCTTCTGATTTTTGAATGTACTGATTTTTCTAGCAAAATTATATAGGCCACTACCAGTACAATATCTTCTAAGTAAGCTCAGAAACTATGAGGTTTTATGAAGTATTAATTTTTTTTTAAAGCTCTAAACATTGACTTACGCTTTTCTTTAAATTTCAGATATGACTTGTTTCTGTTTGTAAATATGTCTACAAGTATATTTCTAGATTTTGAAATCTTCCTTGTCAATTACTGAAATAGAATGTGAAAATATAACCTATTTGAACATCAACTAAAATTTAAGGACTAGAAATAAACAGTTTGTTATTCAAGTTAAAAAGAATTACCTGCTCATTAAGTTAGTCTGAATTCATCATCAAATATGGATATGGCGATAGTTTTTTTCTGGTCCAGGCCGCATTTCAACCTAACCACGTCAATTTTAAGGTACAATATCTCGAGAACTAAGCGAGATATCAAAAAATTTTATTCTTTACTTTCAGTTTCCCTCATCGAGTTACGTAAGAATTCGTCATCAAATTGCGGCGCCACGGTTATCGTTGAATCCCCTCATAACCTAACAACCTCACTTTTGAGACAGTATATCTCGCGAACTAAGCGAGATTTCTAAAAATTTTATTCTTTATTTTCGATTTGCATCGTCGTGTTACATAAGAATCTATCACAAAATTTGACTTTGGTGACACGTTTCTTCTGAATTTCAACCAGAAACTCCACTCTTTTGAGACAGTATATCTCGAGAACTAAGCACGATATCAAAAAATTTTATTCTTCATTTTTGATGTGTCTCGTCGAGTTACATAATAATCCATCATCAATTTGCGGTGCCACGGTTGTCTTATTATTCCCTTGAGGTTTTTGTGCATATTTCCGTGTTTCTCTGGTCAAGCAATATGGCGGCCTCCCCTCCCCTCTTGTCTCCACCCGGTTTCACTCCAGTATGTGGCGAAGGTCCCTTGCGTCGTCTCCATATATTCCTTCCTCCATGGAATTAATACTTAATGCAAACTAAACTCTCTGTCCAGGCGATCTGTTTATATAGAGTCTATCGAAATTACGAGAATTCTTCAAAGTCATCCGCCCGATATTTCTCGATCATTAACAATCACTCAAACAATCAAACATATTAAAAACAATCGGAATTGATACAAAATTAATTAATAACATTACAAAATGATTAGAAATGGTAATTAGAGATACTTAAATACAAAATTATTTACAGAAATCCTTTCAAATGGTGGAAAATTGTCCTGTAATTACAAACTTTTAAGGAATTCTCTTGCACCATTCGGTTCTTAAACATATTAAATGGTCTTTAAATAATTTTCTTACCTAAAACAAAGTCTATATACACTTATTTACAAGAAATTACAAAATAAACATATCAAATCACTTTCAAGCAAACTTTGGCTCACTACAAATATTTCACACAGTACAATATTATTCAAAATTCAGGTATTAGGGCTGTTACACCGGGTTCAAATCCCCATACTGCCAAATATTTTTATTTCTTTTTTTATATGCAGTAATCATTGAGCATTGATTTTATTTCATTTAAAATTCATTTACGAATTTTTATTATGCAAAATAACTTTTAAAACAAAATATTACAGAATATACAGTCCCAACTTTTTTTTTTAGAAAATCATTATTTCATTGTTTATTGTTTTTTTTTTTTTTTTTTAATGAAACAGGTATATTTCATGTTCATCGTTTCTATACTTGTATCTCTACAATTAATATCGTAAAGTAAATATATTACAGCCATAAGGTCGGGGTTTTTCTCCTCCCTACCACAGTTATACTTATTTCCGTTCAGTGGTGGTAGCATGTAAATGTTTGAAACTAACATAATGTGTGTTATTTCACATAATAAAAATTCGTAAATGAATTTTAAATGAAATAAAATCAATGCTCAATGATTACTGCATATAAAAAAAGAAATAAAAATATTTGGCAGTATGGGGATTTGAACCCGGGTTCGCAAAATGGGAAGTTAGTGCCTTACCGCATACACCACGCTGAAGATTTTAAACAATGCACTAAAATTATAATATTTAAAATCTATTTACATATGTTTCCGCGTTAATTTCTCGATACACAGGGCTCATTTTGAAGAAATAATTGTAACACAGACATATGGAGTAAATACCCTTCACCATATACTTGGGGGATCAAAATCTGTTCTGAACAGGTCTGATGGTTCCCAAGTTAGTACTGAAACTAAGTAATTGCATTTGAACACTTAGAACAACAAAATCTTTTTTTTAGAATATAGTGCCATTTGATTGGAAATAAAAAATGTAATTGCCTTGAAAGACATCTTTACTGTGTACTCATAATTTACTATCTCCAATTGAGGAATTTGCAGCTTGAATTCTAGGCAAAAACACCTACCTAGCTAATTTGATTTACAGTTTAGATTATTCTTATTAACTATTTCTATTAATCACTGATTTTGAATTTAAATACTAGAGATACTTACATAGCAGTTTTTACGTATTTGAGTTCTGCAGCATAGAAGTCTGGATTCTTCTTGAAAAAAAAGTCCAATCATTAAAGCGTCTACTTTTGGTAGTTTCTGCTGTTAGCTTTCACAAAATATTTCTCCATTTCGTATACAGAAAGAAAAACTAGTGTATCACCCGATATAACCAGCAGTAAACAAGAAAGTAACTAACAAACTCAGACTACAGTGAACACAACACCTTTAAAAGCAATATTTACGGGTATGTTACGTCATAGAAGCGACTACCAATCATCGAGCGTTTTCAGTCACGTGACAACAGTTAAGATTATACTGCATTTTATTTTACATTTTCATTGATAATAATGATTATATCTTATTAAACTTATAAAAAATAAGTTCCTTAAGCATCAATATATGCAAATAACAACAATTTATAATATATTTTAAATACAGTCAAGTAGCGTATTTTTCCTACAATCAAAATTCTTTGGTGATTATTTCTGATGCCATGAGTTTGTGACTTGTAATTTTTGAAGAATATAATGTTTATCAGTTTCAATAGCAACAGTGACTTTTAATGATGACTTACCTGTCCTAAGTTGGGGTTAGATCAATTTAGGTGGTGACTGAGTTTCAGCAAACCACAGACTATTTATCCAAAGGCAACATCACACAGTTCGAGTTGAGGCTTAACTGTTTATGTTTACGTTTACCCCCCATGAATAGCTTAACGTCTTACAAGTGTTTTATATTCAATATCCTTGTTGGTATTCACAATGTCTTAAAGAATTTCCATGACTATTGTAGGTACATTTATTTGGGCCAACTAGGACCATGTTAAGCCTTTGTTTAGCTTGAATTTTGCTGTGGATGTGTACACATTGTGTTACAAAAAGGGTCTTTAGCACTTGAGGGGACCTGCAGTTTAATGTGGAATCCGAACCATGGAATGTCCTAGTGTAGCTTATACGATCAAATACAACTCTCAAAATTCATGACTATTATTAATAAAAAAAATTTTACGTCTTACTTAAGAGAACTTTTATTCATAATAGTGTAATGTTTTATTTCAGAGGAAGTTCTAGGTGAAGGTCAAAGTGTTCTGGTGGTTAGCTCTGGGAATGTCAGAATACCAGAATTTGTTCACAAATCTATGGAAAGGTAAGTCTAAATATGTCTCACTTGTTAGATCATAAGATGTTAAGTACTACAAAAATATACTCCACACTTCCCATTCATTGTTTCTAAAACTAGAGTGACTTGGAAAAAGCTTGCCCTGGAAAATGATGTGTCACCTTTAACAATTATTTAGCCAGTAATTGACAAAACACTTTTACTTTTAACAAAAAATATAGCCTTCACCATTGAGGCAACATTTTTGTACCCACATCTTCTATAGCAGTGTAAAATCATTGTTTCTTTTTCCACTTTCTGCATAAATATTCTTGTATCTGAAGTTTATGATACTAACTATGTTTTTCACTTGTCACAGCCTTCAACTTTGGTGAGTGATAATTCATTTTCCCTATCCTTTGTTATTTGTATCTGAAGTTTGTAATAAGTAGATTTAACAGAATGATTTTTAGCCTAGCATGATTCAACCAGAATTTTCATTGTAAGTTTTCTTGCACATAGATATAGCCTTGTACCATCTTCAGCCTTCTGTCTTGGTCACATTTGTGGTGCAATTTATATGGAGACTTTTCAGGAATAGTAACATGGAGTTAAAAACATCCCTCCATCAATGCTCCATATATCTATAACACAGTGAATTTTGGTATATTTCCTCTTTAATGTTCCTTGATTAGAAAAAGTAGTTAAAGATATAGGCCAAAACTAAACGGTCATTAAATATCATTCTTACTGAAAACTCTAGATACTAGCAGTTGGATTTTTTATCAGTAAATCAGAAGTAATCTGGTATGGGCCATTCATTAAGCTAACAATCCATTAATCACCTGTAGACATATTGGGAAACTGTGTATAACTGGAAACTCAAATAGAATGAACATTCTGTGAAATCTTAACATTCATTTCTAATGTTCAACATTCAGGTTTGGTTCAACACTCCCATAAATTTACCCCCATAATGCCTCCAATATTTGAGATTGCTTCAGATAGTGTGGACAAGTAGAAAACAAAGTGTCATACCCTAATGATGAAAAATTAGAAACCTTTATGACTGGTAATTATAAAACTCCTATTTTCTTTATTTTGCTTTCTCAGTAACCAGCATAAAAAAAGATAATAGCGATGTCTAATCAATACAACTTTACACAATTTACATATCATAAAACATATGCCCTGAAACTTATAGAATGTATATTTTTTTATTCATTCTCAGATATATGAAGATTGATCTAACTAAACGAGTGAAATTTATTCTTAAATGTTTAAAATAATAAAATCAAGAATTAAAAATATAATATGAAGATTAGGAATAAATGGAACGGTTTTACTGATCTTTACTATTGTGATTTCATGTATTAAGTCACCCCTACATTAGAGTGGGAAGGTACAATGCACCCAGGTTCATATCCTGAGCTTGGCATTCTTGCAGTCCTGATTGCAGTTTTTAGGAAATTTTCCACATTCACCTAAGCATATGTTGGAATACTCCGGAACCTCCATCTCATGAACTACACATTTCAAAAACAAAATGGAACACAAGTTACACTTTTAAAGGACAGGTGGCAAAATGCCTGCTTCCCCCATCGTAACTGCGTCAGGACTAGCAAGCTAGTAGCAGATAGAACCTTACTTCCAAAAAAGCGCAGTCTCAGGTTGAGGATGTGCTGAATAATCCCCAAAAAATGGGAATATTTTCGGTACAGTGACATCTGCTTTGTTATTACAGAAGTTTATGCCCTCTTATATCACCAATATCATCAAAAAATGTTACTAAAGTTGGCACACAACAGCGTTACTTGAACTGATGGGCTTGCTTCTCTGCAAAGGAACCACTGTAATGACATAATCTACCTTAAGGTGGAGATAGATACTATCGCTAACAGAACCTTTTGTCACTCTATCAAACTGTCTAAAATGTCACCAAGTAAAAAGTTCTTTTACTAAATTGATCACAAGCTGCCTTTTAATGTTTTGAGAGTTAAATCTTGAACTGTAAATGAGCAACAGTTTCAAAGGATAGCAAATAAAATGAAAGTCCATTATAAATTATGGTTTCACTGAGTTTATTGTAAATTTAGATGTATCTAGCTGCTGGTATCAGGATTATAAAACAGTCTGATCCCGATTGTATATCAGACTTAAAACCTACATATATTGCAGGTTAACTGTACAAGACACGTTCAAAATGAGTACAGTATTCACTCATTCATGTTAACAGTAATGAAGGACCTTTTTTCTGTCAAACTGTCAAAAATATTCCTGATAAACTTTGTTATTATCAGTTTATGGAGCAACAGAAATTCTAAACTTCCAACAGATGTTGAGTAGTGGTAATTCACATGCCTACCGCATGCCCGTCCAACATTATGATATAACACATGGTAATATTGCACCCTACAATTACATATAGACAGGGGCGGCCCTAGGGCGGTACGGGCGGTGCAAGCGGTGCGACCGCACCGGGCGCTGTCAAATGGGGGGGGCTGCCGAAAATGCAGTGAGAAATCGTCTGCGCAAAAAATGAAAAATAAATTCTATAATAATCCAGCTTGCTGTTCACATATTTTATTATCCAGAAGAGTTTATAAATGTAAGAGCTTTCATTTAATATATAGTCCGAGTCAGCTCGAGTTACTCCATTCGAGAAAACCACAAATCGTTCCATAATTAGCACTCTCCAGTGTTGCACTGCACCTCCAGCACCTGTTTCCTGCCTTTTTGGCTGTAATCTTGCAGTTCATTCACCGGATCTACGAATTTACTGAGCAGTGACTGTCGCCTCTTCAAATATAAATTTATGAATTTGCCGCCCGCAACAGTTTATAGGTATTCTTTGATTTTGCTGCCACCTGAAGGTTGCTGCTCAGGTCAGTAGAGCTAAGAAACGTCACCGCCCATGAATTTTTCATTTACCGCCCCTTTAAACATGATTTTGACGCCAGGGATAGGCGCCCCGGTTTGCCTCCCTTTAGATCCGGCACAGTCATTTGCATGTGTGGTGCATGTGCATAAGGCGAGATTCAACCAGCTTATCTATTTCTACAATGTTAGACCTTAGATGATTGCAATTAACATTGGTAGCGTAAATATTTACAAAATGTAACGTGTCTTTTATAGATATGTCGCTCCTTTTTTTTTTCCTTTAAAAAAAAAAAAAAAATTAAACCAAGGTGAAACTGAAGAGGCTTCTAAATTGCTTGCAAAATTTCTTAGAGATGTCATGTGAATCATCGTCATCAGAATTAGTTCAACACGTGACAGAGGAAAACTTATTTTATAGAAGTTTTTCAGACGAGGCTCGTAATGATTAAGAGCAGCATGTACAAGAAGATTTTGCTACAGCCACAACGTCGTCTGCACTTCAAAATGGGGTATACTAGACATACCACCACTGTCCCAAATTATGATGATATTTGGAATGGTTGCTCATTGATCCTGCCATCAGAAATGGGATAATTATTCAAGCAACGAAAAGAATCCAAGAAAAAAATCATAGACGTCATTTCTCAAAAACGCATTTCAAAGAGTAATATCAAATGGAGAAACTTATAAAGAAGATGGCTTGTTTACTCTAAATCTGCAGATAAAGTATATTGTTTTTACTCTTGTATATTCAACAGTAGGTCTCACGAATTTGATCACTGGAGCCACTTATCAGAGCATCTCAAAACTCACGAAACTTCCTCAAATCGCCAACACACCGTGCTGAGTTTGATAGAAGCGTTGATTAGACTGAAGAACTTCAATATAATAGACAAGCATTTGTAAATACAGATTGAAGACGAAAAATCATGGTGGGTTGCTATCCTCGAATGAATGATGTCCATAAAGGAGCGTGCATAAACCACGTAGCTCCATTTTGGCCTCCTGTGAACCCCCCTCCCCCCAAGTAGCACTACACGGCTTTTGCCACTCCCCCCCCCCCGCCCCCCACGTAGCTTTTTTTCCTTTTGATTCCAGAAGACATATTTTTACTGTTTTCCCTTGTCAGACAATTGTACATTACATACGGAGATTATTAACTGAGGGAAATAAATATTCACATGCTGTTGTGAGTTCTGTTCCTCATTTTAACTGTGAAAAATGTTATGAAAGGAAAGCTACGTGGCCTGGCTTGGAACCCCCCTTCCTCCCAGGTAGCCCATCGTAGCCTTCCAGCCATCCCCTCCCCCTCCCCCCCCCTGGACCGAGCCATGTAGTTTGTGCACGCTCCCTAATATTCTTTTTAACATGCAATAATTCTTGTTCAGGGGAAGCTTTTGATCTGAAAAACTAAATACTTCTAATAATGGTAACTAACTGGATATATTGCCACTGATAGAAAATATGACACTGTGATGATGGGGCATCTCCTTCGAATTGCTAATCAGGAGACTAATGTCTATTATTTCGGAAAATGTATTTGCTTATAGTATCATCATAACTTAAATTACAAATTTCAATAGTTTTTAAGTACCATTTTTTAAAACCTCTTCCACTCTATGTGTTAAACTATCGAATTCTTAGTAATTTCAGATACTAAACATTCTCTATTTGAATTATAATATATGTTAGCTATTGTCAGGTATCGGTTAAATTTTGTAACTGCATATCAAAATTTTATTCTCGGAACCATAAGTTAGATTGGATAATATTCATTTCTAAAGTTAGTTTCTATGTTTATTTGAGCTAGAAAGCTGTTTTACAGTTTTAAGATAGTATTTTCGATTTCAACATTCTCAAACATTCGCCTGGAGTGGGATTGCATAGGTTCATATCTAAATTATTTATTTTCGGCTAAATTATTAAAGTTACAAAATTTATCATAATAACAAAGGTTAACATTTACTTCAAGATCTAGCTATTTGTAAAATTTCAGAAAGATTGAATTATTTTTATAGTCAAGGTCAAATTACATGACAAGACTTTATTCTGTACATGCAATTTGATATCTGATCAGCCTCCCAGGATCTATCCATGTGAATGAGGAAAAGAGCTTGTTCCCACGGTTCGTGAGAGAGCAGTCGCCAGGAATCTTCAAGAAACGGGGAGCGCGAGGTGATATAGACGAGTACATTCAGTTGGTCGGCCTCAGTCATACAGAAGTAGTTGGCGCGACACCACATTAGGTTCAGTCGGCTAGGAACAGTGCGAGCGACAAGATTTAGTGTCTAGCAGTTAGCTTTGAAAACCTTAGGCTCACTAACATGCAGTGTAGATCACTCAGTTTTATTATAATGCGGAGTTAAAATTAGTATTTCGCCAAGTGGGGCCTCGGGATTGTTTGAATTTACTAAATTGTGGCACAATGGGAGCGTGTGACGAACCTTTATTGGCTTTCTTCAACTAGTGATTTAATTCCGTGAACTATGGGGTGTGGTTTGGCTCAAATGGTTAATCGAACTTGCAAAAACATTTCTTTGGTAAATTTGTCCGATTGCCTGTACAGATGTGACTTTGAAAATCTGAAGAAAATAGTTATTCAAATGACAATAAATTCTTTAACATCATTGAACTTATATCTTTCTGTAGCTTTTGGTTTAAATTAGCTATGTGGCGACCAGGTCATTATATTTAAGTCAGAACTGTAACATCCTAGGCTACGCACGATCAGAGCTAAGACAAAGTGTTTATGCTTCACGCCAAGCATAAGCTACATTCTTACACTATCCATTCAGAGTTTCCCTCATAACGTCTTACTTGCAAAATATTAGATTCCATTAACTCTGCAGTCCCTCGTGTACATGCATTTGTAGACTGTAGACAAATATCAGAAAAATTCTAAAGTTAGTTGTAAGGTAGATGCACTGCCTGCAGTAATCACCAATGAATCCTCTGCTTTCAAGCCAATTATAACAATACTTGATGCTTTGGATAGATGTCCCCAGTCTATCACGAGTACTTAACCGGTATGTTACATTCCTTCCCTTTTACTATTCCAAAAATATTTAATTGCCTTTTCTCTTCTAATATTAGATGACTATCACCACAATCTGGCACTTGATTTCAGGCACATGGGTGCAGGAAGATTACCTTTTTAAAATAAGAGTGTCAGGGAATGAAATAATTTACCAAGAGAAATGATGAATAATTTACCAAAAACGTTGAAAGTATTTAATGTTGAAATTTGTAGAGTGCAATTGTAGTTGCATGCAAGAAAGGGGAAAAATGGGTTTGTAGGGAAATTGCCACCGAAGCATAAGCTCCATCGCAATTAAAATTAAATTAAAAAAAAAAAAGATGTTCAAAATTTTAAAGAAGTCAGGTGTGAATTATCGAGATAGAAGAATACTTTATAATCTGTTTAAAAATCCAGTGGCTACAATAAAAATAGAGAATCATGACAGACATGCATCAGTTAAAAATGGTGTGAAAAAAGGTAGTCTGTCTCCTTTAATATTTGTTTTGTATGTAGAGGAACCAATAAAGGATGTAAAAAAAAAAAATTGAATCTGGCATAAGTGTTCAAGGAGAAAAAAAATCAGTATTTACTGATGACATTGTCCTTTTAACATAACAGGCTGGTGATATTGAGAAGTTACTGCATGTCAGAATAAAATACTGAAGGAAGATTTTGGACTAAATATAAACCAAAGCAACACAAAAGTGATGAACTGTAGTAGAAATGATAACAGTAATAATGGGTTAAATGTAAAAAATAGGATTGGATGTGATAGGAGAAGTGAAATCTGTCACTTAGGAAGTAAAATTACAACTGATGGCCCAAGCAGAATGTCGTGGTAAAAATGCTCTCACTCACTGATGGGCTTAAATATGGTGGTGGTATGTTATAGGGATTGTTTGGATTGCAGGTTCTTCTTATTTACGAAATCACTACATGGGTCACCATTCAGTTCACTCTTCATTTATTTTTTTTTCCCTATCACTACCAGCAAGTAATATAGTTTATTGACCATGGGAAAGGCATATCAAAACTTCTTCCCCTACAATTGCAGTTATCACCACGTATTCGATAGTTCAACAACACGGCACACTTTCTGTTGGCCGACTAACTATCAGAAAACTCAGTTCTTTTAGAAACATTTGTCTGCAATGCTTAAACAAGTCCATTATGCAGCATTTCTATCATCAACATAGAAATAAATTCAACTTGATGCAACACACGTGGTCACTTAGCAGTCACCTCCATGCCAGTGCCCTGCTTCCGTCCTTCACACTATCATGCCCGGAACTACTCTCAACAATCACTCTCTCGCTTCTACACTATGTGATTTCACAATTAATACTTCACTAAGAACTGAGCCTTTACAAACAATTTATCATGCTTAAATATTTCTTTTGGCTCTCTTATTGCAGAATATCTTATGTCAACTCCCAAAATTACACATACATTAAATATGGAACTGAATGTCCAATACTATTAAACCCTCTGCTCCTTAACCTGCTATAGTACTGTCTCTCCACAAGGAATAATGAAAAAGAGAATTCTTTTAGTTTCAAATATTGATTTAGGAATAGGGAAAAACTTTTTGAAACTCCCTATCTGTGGAGCACAGCACTTTATGGTAGCAAAGCATGGACTTTACCAGAGAGAAGGAAAATTGAAGCATTTGAAATGTGGTGCTATAGAAGGATGCTGAAAATTAAGTGGACAGATAAAGTATAAAATGAATGTGTTTTGGAAATGATGGATGAGAAAAGAAGCTTGTGGAAGAGTCTTACAGAAAGAAGAGACAGGATGGTGGGTCATGTTTTAAGACATGCAGCATTGGTCAATTTGTTAGTGGAGGGAACAGTCGAAGGAAAGAACTGTAGAGGCAGACAAAGATTAGAATATAAGAAACAGGTAATTGAACATGTAGGTTGTAAGGGGTATGTTGAGATGAAGAGATTAGCGCAAGATAGGAAGGGAGGAAGGATTGCATCAAACCAGTCGAGAGATTGATGACAGCAAAAAAAAAAAGTAAAGATCTGTAAGAAAATAATAGTTTAAAAAAACCATTGCAGCATTAATACCACTAACCTACATTAATACCAAGGAACTGAGCTGCATGACAAGATTCAAATATAATGTTTGATCTTGTGAACAAATTACCTTGTCAAAACAATTGTAATAGCACTTGTAGCTTTTGACCATTCTGTTAACACCTGCATGGTTGATAGTTTAGTCAAACAAAATTAGGTGATACATAATACATCTGAAACCAATAAATACCAAAATCTTTTATAGCAGTGTTTCTCAACCTGTGAACTGCTGAGTGCCTGTGGTCTGTGAAGACAGGACAGATGGTCCAGGGGCAGAATATTAAAAATTTAATTCAATTGAATTAAAGCAGGGCCGGCGCTAGGAATTTCGGGCCCCGGGTAAAATGGGCGACCTTTTTTTCTTTAGATCTACAAATTGGCCGGGCGACAATGGTCGGATCCTTTGCTTCATGGCCTGAGGGCCCCTACAGTTAGTGATCGGGGCCCCCCAACAGCCATCGGGCCCGGGTACTTTTGACCCGCTTACCCCCCCCCCCCCCCATAACGCCGGCCCTGAATTAAAGATATCATAGTTGTTCACACAAAATAGGTACTCATAAAGTATAAGAGATTGTAAGCCAGAAGCCTGCAAATCAAACTTTGTAAAAGCCAGGAATTTTTGATTGGCGAGGCAAAAATCTGGTATTTCCAGGTTATGGGGATATGAGTACATTGTTACAATAATAAAACACATTTCCAACTGGCATCAAAGAGAGCCTCAATCTTGTAAGGATTAAGTTAATGAGCGTGGGCCTTAAAGTAGACGAAGGTTTAAGGGACTACGGTATGAACTGATAACTATTGGTAGGGTTGGTTAAAGATATACCCATAGGTAAAAAATTAGACCATATAAGTTAGTGATCTGTAGAATTATTTTTGACATTCTACTGGTACTCGGATTGAAAAACATTGAGAAACACTGTTCCACACCATACACTACTCTTACTCTTAACAACACTATTTCTCACAACTGAAAAACCCCTAAAATAACTAAGAGTTTCTGGAAATTTTGACAATTAATTATGGAAACACTTATCCAGTTTTGTATTGAAGCTACCTTATTAGCTGAGATACAGTCACTAATGTAGGAAGTTATGAATCATCAGTGTACTGGCCTTCTATAATGTTGATGACTATATTATAGAACTAGCAGAGTACCTGGTGTTGTCCAGTATGGTTGAGGTTGATTTGCCCATACAGCGATTTTAGTAACACAATTTGAAACATGTATCAAATTCTCCCCAGTCTTTCCAGAAATTTTTTAGGAAGTTTGACAGACATCTCAATGGCTTGGGGGGGGGGGGGGAAGTAGTTGTCATTCTGGGTGTTAGATATCTCATTTTGGTCTTACATAAATGAGTGAAACAAGGTGCTAAAAAAACTGAGATTACATACCCATTTTCATTTCCTGCTCTGGAGGCATGTCATGTACCATCGTAACACTTAAGGCAGAACCTAAGCTTTCAAATTTCCTATATCAGAATATAAAGTTTGTTACTGTAAACATCACATCAAAATTGATTAGTTTTCAAGTTATGCCAGATTATTTGTTAAAAATCAAACTTCATATCAATCACTCCATCTGCTATATTTACTTGAATGACTAGATCACTGTATAGTAAAAAGGAGATGGGTTGATTTATTCCTGCAATATTTTTAGCCACGCAATAAGATACATGTGTACCTAGTTGAGTCAAAATAAATACAACCATTAATGCAGCAATAGATACAAAGATTTTTTTTCAGGAAATGTGGAAAAGACAAAATTGTTGAACAATAAATTATAAAAATATCAGAGATGAATAAATGCTAAATTATAGGAGAAACTGGTACACATTTTATTTATTTATTTATTTATTTATCAATCTTGTTCCATGGATCCCTGCTGAGGAAATACCTCTGGGATGTGATAATAACGCAGAATGTGTTGCAATCTGCAATACTACCAAAAAGCTTCAGTTGAATAACAAATAACCAGATTTATCTTCCTAACTGCTTTTAATGCCAACAATGAAGGCTTTAAACAGTTTATTTCCATGTTAAAACCCATCGGATATGTATTACTCACTATGAACAGTGAATGTAAATTCACTTCCAAACATCAGAGAATGTAGCTTCAAGAAACAAAGAAGTTCTTGGTAATTTTTTCCATGGTGTTAATTTATATAATTTCCTCATATGCCATTCACATTAAACACAGCCATTTATATGGTTTAAAGACTGAATAACCAAAATTTAAGAGAGAAACCCGGGGTTGGCGTATTATTTTATGGAGTATGATGAAACAACGTCTAGTTGATATTATTTTGGTGTTCTCATGATTCATTCAGAATATAATTTTTTGCTCTGGCATCCCTAATGTTGAAATATGACATATCCCAAATAATTCAAGTCTGACCCAAAACTTTAAAACAGTGAAAACCTCATCATGATAAGTTCAGTAGTTTTTTTTAATTCTTCTGGAACATATGTACACGGGTTTCTTTAGATATAAATACAAAGATATACTGCGAGACCCCAACAATAATTTCTTTTGGATTTCCAAATCCTTATATTTATCGTCAAATTTTTTATGACTTTATAACAAAATTGTTATGCTTATCTCTAGTTAGATTACTGGGTTAAACATCTGTTGTCTTCCTTGTATCTATTTCTCTATTCCCTCACTTAGAATTTAAATCTTCAGGCTGTTGCCTTTTTAGATGTCCACTGTAACAAGCCTTACTTACCTTAAAATATCTTCATCAACAGGGTTAAAACTATAATACAGTATTTTAACCTGTCAGAAAATAAAAAATATAAGCATGCAGCCCTGGTTCTAAATTTTGTTGAAATAACATTTTCAGGTCTCACTAATTTCTGCCTACCATTCAATGTCTAATAATTTTGAATATCTCTGTACTTATCTGAATTTGTTACAGGTTATAACACAGTATTAAACATAGTTAAATACTAACCACAGTAGTATTTTTTTAAAAAATCAAAACTAATTTAGGTTTTCCTTAAATGTTTTTTGTTTATGCCATTCGTACAATATTACACTCTTAATAATTTTTCTGAACATTACTTTAAGTGTGAGGAGTTCTGAAGTACTGACATTGCTGCTGGGTAGCAGACCTCCACAAGCAGTTTCATCATGGATTATTGTAATTTCTGCACTATTTGGAATTTTTCTGTTAGCTGCTATTACCTTTGTATTGTATAAGGTAAGTACATTCATACATACAAATTATAATAAATATTGTAGCTTTTACAGTGTATCAAATATTAAATTTTTTGGCAGTTTTTGAACCAAACTGTATCGAAAAGAATGGAGAACTGTTACAGTGACAAACTGTTTTATTTACAAGCATGATGTTTGAAAGGCTTACTATATTTGGTGGGTGTATGCTTACTATATTTGGAGGTAGAAGTGAAGGATACTGCATTTTCATTTACAGCCTCTCTTTTACGCCTTCTCATTTCCCAAGAAGAGTATCTAAAACTTTATGATAAGGCTCCTAACAATTGCAAAAAATTATATTATCTCCACAGGATTGCAAACATTCTCTCATCAAAAACGCTCAAAACAGTGGCAGCAGAGTGAACATAATAGTTAAATAATTATTCTCATTGTTTCACAATCAAAAATAAGCTCAAAATTCAGAGGCTGAATGGAATGCTTTTATAGTTGCAACAGCTAATACCACATCCCATACTAAAAGTTATCAGCGAAGAGTCACTGTCACACTCCTCAAACCACTATAGTGTAATTCTGGCGTTGTGACATAGATTCTCTGTCATGGAAGACATGAAGCATGCAAGGATGCAGGTGGTCTGCAGCCATCATGATGAACTTTGAGTTTATTACATTCTCAAAGATAATACCAAGTTTACATTAAATTCAAGTTGAATATGGAGTACAAATGGTAATCAGAATGTGGATATGTTTTGCAATAAAAATAGTGATTCACTACAACAAAAATGGGTATGATGGATGTAAAAATATAAAATAATTTCTAATTATTTGATCTTAGTAAACTTGTAGATCAGTAATTAAATATGCGACAGCTAATTATATAAATCAGAGTAGCCTAAGCATAATAAAATGGGGTGGTATAGGGATATGGAAGGGCAGCTGCAAAAGTAAAAAGTTGCAAATGATATAATAATACAATAAAAAAATTATCTATTATCTACAACACAAGGATATATACTAAATAATCAAAATTATGTAAAAACTGAATTATTAAATTAAAAGAGAGGTTTCCTGTAGAGGAGATATAATGATGGGTGAAAACATTATTTGCAACATTGGAACACAATACAACAACAATTCAGTGTGGCATGGATTCAAAGAGTCCTTAGCAGGTTTCCTGGGGTATCTGGCACAAGGTTTTTATGCACAGATCATGGAATTCCCTGAAATTATGAGCTGGTCATTTGTAGGCAAGGAGCTGGCACTCGATAGCATTCCAAATGTGTTCTGTCGGGTTTGGATCAGGAGAATTTGAGGGCCAAGACATCAGCGAGTTCACTACCATGCCCCTCAAACCACTATAGCACAATTCTAGCAACATGGACATCCTGTTAGAAAATGCTATAACTGTTTTTGAAAACATGAATGGATGCAGATCGTCCACAGCTATCATGGTGCCTTTGATTGCTACCAAAGGTCCAGCCCAGGAGGATGTCCCCCATAGCTTAATACTGTCCCCACCAGCTTGCACCTGTGGGGCAGCTTATGTTTCAAGCAGCTGTTCCCCTGGCAGACAGTATATCTGGACATGTGTGGTGGACTGGCAAATCTTTTTGTTTTCACTCTGCCACTACCCGAGAGGTACATTAAATTGTAGGTACTACTCTAATTCACACGAGTGATAGTTTTTCACAAATGATACTCTCAGTAAGGTATATACACAATTTACATTTATTTACACAATTATTTATACTTAATTAATCCTCCATATATTCCTTTAACCCTTCAATTTGTTATCTCCTACTTGCTTCTAATGCTTGACATCCCCACTACATGTTCCTAAATGGTTTCAACCCACCTACTGGATTCAAAGAGGATGGTGTCTGCTTCTCGTTGTTTCCATCACTGGTACTGCTGGTCTTGACGACACGGCCGACTCCTTCTCATCAACCTGAAACAAGAGCCTCGAGCCCAGCTTGACTTGGTTTGCTAGCTGGCTCACTTCTCCTCCATGCACCTGGGTTTTCAGCCCCGGTCTCCCACCATTCTCGAGCAGTAGGGAGGCTTTTCAACCAATAGTGGCCGCTGCGCCTCTCCCATCCTCTGCCAAATGACGTAGTGTTTCAGCGTATTCTTGCTGACTCCTGGCCTGCTTTCTTGGGTGTTGGCTCCTGCATAGCCACATTCCAACGTCTGCAATTGTTTTTCTTTGCTGTTTCAATTACCTGCTTTGCTGAACCTGTATGAAATCGTATCTACTGCCATCCGCTACCAAATATCTTGTGGGCTACTACACATGACCATTGATCTAGTGTAACAATAAACATGATCTGACCAGGTAACACATTTCCATTGATTCACAATCCAATTTAGATGATTTAAGGCCCTCTGCAACCACAATGTCATTTGGTCAACATGGGAACACTAAAGGGCCATCTGCTGTGGACCCCCATGTTCAACAATGTATTTAGAATGGTATGCTCTACCTGCACCAGAATTGTGCTCTACCATATCTGCCCCTATCCTGCTTTACAGAGCGGACAAGCCTCTGACCTTCATGTTCTGCGACGAGGTATGGCTGTCCACCACCTTATCACCTGCTCATGGTATCATCATCATTCAAACACTTTCCATAAATGCTCAAAGAGAAGCACACAAACAGCTACCCATCCTCACCCTTTTCAAGATGCTCATTACCGGGTGCTGGGCCTTTGTAAAAGTCACTTATGTAAGTGGATTTCCCCATTTGGCATTAGAATGATTCCCCATGCATCTCTGCTCCACTAACACACTCTCCCTATTGCACAATGTACATGCAACATCACCAGACAGCATTCCTCACACGGTGAACAGTGGTCATCACATTTTTTAGGATTTATTTCAGGTTCAATCATAATTGGTGAATAGATATAAATAAGAAAATAGAAAGGAACCTCACTTAAAATGAATGATGGATGGATTGTGAGATACACAAGAAATCATATTCTAGATTTAATATGGAAAAAAGGAACCAGCAATTCCAAATAAATACAAACAAATAAAGAAGGTTTGACTTATATTAGTTGAAGACACAGAACCTAAAAAATGGAATAATAGGAATTAAAGGGAAATGGTATTGAAAACTAGGTAAGATTGGTAGAGCCACTAAATCAGGCTTTGCATCTCTTTGTGGTGGTAAAGGCAGGAGAGGATTGTGGGCAAGGAACAAGAAGGGATTTGGCCATGGTTTTTGGAAGAAACACTCCAGGAATTTATCTGGAGTGATTTTGGACAATCATAGTATAACAAAATCTGGATGGCATGATAAGAATTTGAACCTGCAACCTCCTAAATGCCACTCATCCTCCAGGTTCAGTATCTATCATAGTCCTTCCTTAGTCATCTGATAGGTCCTTACCCTGTCCTCTTCCGTACTTAATGAAGGTTTATAGCATAAACATTTTTATCTCTTTCTTGCAATCTCATGTACTGATTGTATAGTGTTCTGTTATCAAAATCACTGATAGTTGCTTTTGTACATATGCATGAAAATATAGGGGAAACAATTTGTAGATAATACACTTAGAAACTTAAAATCTGTATATATCTAAAGAGTACATAGCTTGTACAATTATCAGATACAAAGTAAAATAACACAATGGAGATTATAACTGATACTTGCTTTGGAAGGATGTGCAAAGAGTATTAAAGAATTTTACAGTTTCATTTCACCTTTCAGATATTTGTTTCTAATGACTAGTACAGCAACATTTTGATAAAGTTAATACTGTTACAAAATACATAGAACATATGTGCTGACAAAGAATAAAGCACTTGTATTTGTTTTTCAGACAGGATTTTTCAGAAGAATTAAAAAGGAGGAACTGGAAGCAACTGCTAAATCTTTAGTAAGTAACACACTGTTAATTCCTACCCTTTTATATATATATAAAGTAAACAATGAAATCAAAGGCACTAGGTAGCGAAAAGGAATTAAATTAGGATAGGGAAATGAGCCACCACCTTTAGACGATGGATGTGAGGCACGTGTACACAGAAATATGTATATATAAAATGGCTCCCACATCTTCTTTTAGGAGAAAGGTACTCATAATCAGTTTAGTACATTTCCATCTTAATGTATCTTCCAGCACCGCCTCTTTCAAAGTGGTACTTATTTTGAAAGCAAGATTCTATATACTACCAACTTGCTAGGGCTGTCATAGTTTTGATGGGGGGAGTGTGTGTATGTGTTGCTATCTTTCTGTGAAATGTGTAATTTGTGTTCTATGTGATAAGTATATTTTTTGTGTGAAATGAATAGCTTATGAAATAGAGATTGGGGACCACTGTTGACAGGTCATGCAAATGACATGTAAAAGGATATTATTATTATTATTATTTTGCCATTTCTGAACAGCTATAATGTTATTCAATACAAACATCTAAGTTGTGGAGATTTAGGTGCCACATCTAGTACACACCAAGCAACACCAGCTTCAAATACTGTTTATAGAGAAGGTAAATGAACAATAATGAACTGTGCCAGTGGATCATCCACACAAACAATTTAATTTAATTATACTGTGAGGGAGTGAGTGCTCCGGTGGCAATTTCCCTACATACCCAACCTCCCCCTTTCCTGCACCCAACTACAGTTGCCCTCTGCAAATTTTAGCTTTAAATTCTTTCAATGTTTTTGGAAAATTATTCATCATTCATCTTGGTAACTTATTCCAATCCCTGGCACCCTTACCCAAAAAAAGAGAATCTCCCTACACCCTTGTGCCTGAAATCGAGTGCCAACTTTTGATCATGGTCATCTTTTCCATTCCATACATTACTTTTAATTCTTACACCAATGTATTTCCATGCCTCATCACCAGTATACTACTTGTACACTCCCATGACCTTCTTCACCCTCCTCCTGTCTTCCAATGAATCCCATTCCAGCTCTTTTATCATATCTGTTACTGACTGCATTCTGCAGTAATCTCCAGAAACAAATCTAGCAGCCCTTTTTTGCACCCTCTCCATACAGAAAATGTGGTTCCCATACTACTCTGCCATATTCAAACAATGGTCTGACCAATGTTTTGTAACCGAATTCCTTTACTTCTCTCATACATCCCCTCATCACTTTCCCCAACAAGTGCAGAATTTTGAAATCTTTTCCTGACCAATGTGTCCTGCCCAGTTAAGCTTGTTATCATATGTAGTGCCAAGATATTTACATTTCATGTCTTCAACAAACAATTCTTTCCTACCCACTTTAAAATCGTAATCAACCTTTGCATTTATCTTCATACCGTGTTTACCAACCCAACTAGATTTCCTGTCCAGATCACCCTGCAGCTGTTTGTTGTCCTCTACAGTTTTGATCCTTTTATATAGAACTAGCTGGTACCCACGACTTCGTTTGTGATTGTAAAGAATTCATATTGACAGCTATAGACATCTAACCACCATAGTGCACGATGGGAGACTCGATACTATTACCACATACAAATACCAGTCTTCTGCGCTATGTAGTTCCGGCAGCAAAGTAAAATTTACGGATACACACAAGTCTTTGGATGAAATACGAAAATATTCATGATCGGCAATTTCAAACACCATATCTCACACACTCCCACAGTTACCGAATTTTGGCCAACGTTGTGATCGATGGGAGACTCTGTGTTACTACCTCACACAAACGCCAGTGATCTGCGATTGATAGTTTTCACTTAAAAGTGATACACCGTGACACATGCGTCTTTGGCAGAAATATGAAATTGCCGCAGGTCGAACATTTTCATCCCCCATATCTTCCACACCCCCATAGCTACAGACATCTAACAACCATAGTCCACGACAACAGACACGATTCTACTACCTCACACAAACACCAATGCTCTATGCTATGTAGTTGTGGCAGAAAAGTGACATATGCGGAGACAGTCGAAATACGAAAATATCCTTGGTCGGCCATTTACAACCACCATATCTACCACAGTACCACAGTTTCTGAAATTCAGCCGCTGTTGTGATCGAAAGGTGACTCTGTGCTACTACTACACACAAACGCCAGTTATCTGTGATCTATAGTTTTCGCTGAAAAGTGATACACCATGACACTTTTGTCTTTGGCAGAAGTATGAAATTGCCACAGGTTGACCACTTTCAACCCCCATTTCTCCCACACCCCCATACCTACCGACATCTAACAACCATAGTGCACGACAGGAAAGACGATTCAACTACCACACACAAACACCAAAGGTCTATGTTATGTAGTTGTGGTAGGAAAGAGAAGTATACGGAGATACGAATTTTTGGTCGAAATATGAAAACTGCCTGCACTGACCAACTTTAATCATTATATCTCCCACATCCCCATAGCTATCGGCATTCGGCCAACGTTGTGCACGACAGGAAACTCCATGCTACTTCCACCCACAAACATCAGTGATCTCTGCTAGGAAGTGGTGGCTGAAAAGTGAAATATAGGAAAACACACGTCTATTTTTATATATATATAAGATTATATCATCTGTAAACAATCTAATTTCTGATAATAAGCAATCAGCACAATTATTCATTAGAATAATGAATAACAATGGTGCCAATACGCTGCCCTGTGGCACTCCAATTTTTACTTCCACTTCTTTTGATACTGCATTTCCTAACCTAACTTCCTGTTTTGTACCTTTTAAAAATTCTTCTACCTAGTAAATCACTTTCCCATCCACTCCAATACTTTTTACCTTATTTACTCCCATTTTATAGCTCACTCTGTCATAAGCCTTTGAAAGATCTAGAGCTACACTATCAATTTGGCCTCCCTTCTCCAGTTCAATTGAAATATCTTGCATATATCCCACCAACTGAGAGTTGCATGAATATCCTTGCCTAAAGCCATGTTGCCTACTTGAAAACCACTTTCGCTCCTCACATATATTTCTGATGTGCGTTGCATATCAATCTCTCCATTAATTTACCTACCACTGATGTCTCTGTTTCTCACCCCTCCTTTACGTACTGGCACTACTATCACACTTTTCTAGTCCTGTGGTAGGCAGCAAGTATCCAGACTCAATTTAAATAATATTTCAAGATAAGGTACAATGTCACATCCAGCTATCTTTAAGATATCTGTAGTAATATTATCTACACCAGCCCCTTTATGTTTCTTCAGCGTTCTTATTTCCTTCATGATGTCCTCAGGTTGAATTTCAAATTTTTTGGTCTGTACATTTCTAACTGTGTTGTTAAGCTCGTTCTCAGAGTTAGGTGTGCACAAAAATGTTTAAAATATTTGCCTACAATCTAGATTTAGAAGGAGATCAGGAGATGCAAAGAATGGGGAAAGAAGAGATGCTCTACCTTTTTTTTCCTTCCCAGCCAATATTCTTTTGATAGTTTATTTATAAATTAATAGCACAAATTCTACTGCATGGAAAAAGTCACAAACAAATAGGAAATGTATTTAAAAAAATCAATAAACTATTACATGCAAGTAAAAGGTTTATCAGTTTAGGCAAAGAATTTGATTCTCAGATTCCAGGGCAGTATGGAAATGGGCGAGCACAGGATTACTGTTGGTTTTGTATTACCTTCCCCCTCTCCCCGACATACAAATACCAGATGCAGAAATTCAGATATCACCATTGGGTGGAATAATTAGTCTTAGTATGATGCAGTTTTTACCATTTTCATTCTAGAGTTCAGTGAGAGCAATATATTGTCATCTGACCATTGGCTTCATAGTTTTGTCATTAAGACCTTTTCTAAACAATTGCACCTGACATACATTTCTTCTGAACGGGAAATACAAACATACTTTTGTTTAAATAATTCTTATAGATATAAGTAGAAAAACAACTTCCACTATTCATTCCATTTATTAAAAAAATATTATGACAAATTCTAAAACCTGATGAAAGAAATATGATAAAGCAAATTATCAAACATGATTTAAATTCATATAGTGTTTTATCTAGCTCCGATCATATTCTGCATTTTGCACCAAATGTTTTATTCTCACAACTTTCTTTTATCCCAGTTTAAGGGATAATCGTTCTCTGGAGTCTTGCTGTCACTTTTGTTAGTTAACATTTTCTTCCATAGCCCACACTTTAGATATCTTAATTATTATTAAGGAGGATAGGTGCAATGAAAATACAAAACTAGTAATCCAAAACTATTTTTGGTAATGTAATGTCAGCCTCAATTCTTGTTCCTAAATTCCATTTCTTTAATAGGTTATTGAAATTTATCATGCAAAAAATGTAATGCAGCAAGCAGGTCATGCACTAAACTGTAAGAAAATAATATTCTGTTATTGAACTTTACAACCTAATTCAAAAAAGCTCTGATGAAGTAGAAAGTAAATGAATTTTATAAGGCTACAGTATATTTTTCTGATATTCATTAATTTCATCTACTTTGCAATGTTCTTTAGTTATATCAATTTAATATTGTTACTGAATTATCAAAATTTGTATGGTATATATATATATATATATATATGTACACGAGGTAGGTCCAGTAAGAACTTAGCCTCTCTTCCCGAAGGCACCACTGTCGCCAGAGAAATTTATTATTGTGTAGTACATTATCCTAGACGGCTATTGTTAAATTTTCAGCCAAATCGGACTCATAGTTTTGTTTTGATCGCTTGTGAAAGTGGGTGTATCCGCAGATTTTAGAAAAATGGAAAAAGAGCAATATCGGTTGGTGAGTCGATTCTTGTTTTTGGAAGGAAAATCGCACAGCGAAATCAAAGAGCGTTTGAATGCTGTGTACGATGACTCTTCTTCAATGGCGACTGTCAAAAATTGATTTAACGAGTTTCAACATGGTCGCATGTCAGTTTTTGATGAGCCGCGCCCAGGTGCCTCGAAAACGGTTACCATAGAGGATAACGTGACAAAAATACACGATCTCGTATTGGCAGACCGCCGATTGAAGGTGCGCAAGATTGCTGGGACAGTAGGCATCTCAAAAGACTGCATGAAATTTTGGGCATGAGAAAGCTGTCTGAGCGATGGGTGCCGTGTTTGCTCGCTCCGGACAACAAGCGCAACCGTGAGACCACTTCACAGCAGTGTTTGATGCTGTTTAAGCGCAATCCGAATGAGTTGCTGCGTCATTACGTGACCGTCAACGAAACATGGATCCACTGGTACACACCAGAGGCCAAGGAACAGTCAAAACAGTGGACTTTATCCGGCGAACATGCTCCGAGAAAGGTGAAGACTGTCCCATCGGCCGGAAAGGTGACGGCCAACGTTTTCTGGGATTCACAAGGTGCGATCTACACCGACTACTTGGAGAAGGGCAAAACGATCACAGGACTTTACTATGCCAAATTATTGGTCGATTCGACGCCGAATTGCAGAAAAAACAGCCCCATTTGGCGAAGAAACAAGTGCTCTTCCACCATGACAACGCACCGACTCACACCTCCACCGTCGTCACAGCCAAATTGGTCGAATTGGGCTACAAACCGCTGCCCCATCCCCCATATTCTCCAGATTTGGCCCCGTGTGACTTCTTTTTGTTTCCAAACTTGAAGAAGATACTCGCCGGCCAGAAATTTGAGTCGAATGAGGAGGTTATCACCGTCATGGAGGCCTACTTTGCAGATCTCCAGAAAACGTATTTTTCATACGGGTTAAAGAAGTTGGAGCATCGCTGGATCAAGTGTATCAAGCTAAAAGGAGACTATGTTGAGAAAAAAATCGCCCCTTTTTCTTTTGTAGGCTAAGTACTTAACGGACCGCCCTCATAATTTTCTCACCGAATCAGAGTCTTTCTATCGTGTTCATTAATGAAAGTATTTCATTGGGTAAACCTTTTTGTATAGCATATTATTCTTTTGCAACAGCCTATTCATTAGTTCTTAGCCAATTTTTTCATAATGCAGACTGGCTCTAAAGCTTTCATTCCTCAAAGAAAATGAGTGGCAGGAGTGCTTTAAAAGCTGTTGAAAATGGCTATGTGTTTATGGGGTTGGTATGACTATTTTAAAAACGAAGGTCACAGATTGATTTTCTATCCATTAATTTGGATGCAT